>OX392534.1:46859457-47515957 GCA_947623455.1 Mimachlamys varia | reverse complement strand
TTTGTAAATACTAGCTGTCAAGTGTGCTGTAATGGACAGCTAACAGGGTCGGGTTTCCACGGTCCCTTTTATTACATACAGGTGGTGGACATTTTTGTACACATGTTCAGGTTATTAATGTCCCAATATATAGCCATACACTTCACAGAGAAAGTACAATTCACCATACCCTTTGTCAAAAAGCATGTTAATAAAAGGAAAACACAGCAAACGAGAAAAAAAACTTAATGTTAGACAATAACGACGTGAGAAATAATGGAAGGAAAACAGGGCTAACCAGTAGAGTTAATGACTAGCTATAGCCGTGCCAGAGAGAGTGCCAACTTGTTACATCAAAAACATGCTTAGCTTGATATTTTAAATGACGTGTATGTTTGCTCATTGTCGGTACGCATCAGTGAAACATTTGACAAAGGAATGTTGCCGAGACATATTTGTGACATGGATTGGCAAATTCTGTATTTAATGAGGACAGAAACATGCAAAGAAAATGTATCAGAAAATTATGCAAGGCAAGTAAGTTTATCAATATCATTAATGGCGTATATGTATTCTGTCATTATTAATTAAAGTAAAACAAGTACAAGTTAATTATCAAAGTTAATATTAATTCAAAACAAAAGTAGGTTATTGGATAATAGGTATGCTATTTGAAACAAATCTAAGCTTTTAATTCGTAACAGCATGTATTCATGTGCAATGCCATATTGTAAATAGATAAATCTAAATCATTTTGCAGTAATTTTCATTTCCATGCGTATACGGATATATAGTCCTTGTCCTTGATCTTTGACTCCGAAATCGCAAATGTTTATTGCGAGGATTAATGTTTATAATGAGCACTTTATCATAAGTGGTACCTTACTACTAGATGAATTGCACAAAGGCGACCCACACTAAATTAGAAAGGTGAAAGTAAGTGAATAACTACGACTGCTTAAATTCGTTTTTTTTCCAAAATAAATAACACAATAACACAACACAGCATACCTGCTTTGTCCCTGGAACCATCGTAATGCCAATGAGATAAAAAGATGGGAAACGAAACTATCACTTGGACATAAGGGACTGGTTACGTTTTTCAAAGAGGCATTGTAATTCCTTCATTTTATTTTCGTGTGTTCTTTCTTGCAAATACTTCAAATTTAAGGGAATGCTTTATAAGAATTGAACGATTTAGTTAAAAGATACATGCGGAGCGCGGTTAACATTCGCAATAGCGCGATAATTAATATCTCCTTGAAGTTGACGTAACACACACATGTGCTGCACCTTTTAAATTTAGTTAAAAAATACAGCATGCCGAAAAAAATGAATTAAACTGCACCATACAGCTGTTTCGTCCTCCTAGGACTCTTCAGTAGTACTAGTTTGATGATTTACAGTATAATCTATGACTCTTTGATACAACAAATACTCGAACCTTTAAACTATGTCCCCTGTTGATAAATTGTGTACGCCAATAGAGACAGGTGTATGACAGGGAGATATGTGATCTGTAATGATAGGTATCAATGGTAGTGGCCCTACAGGTAGGCGTTAACTGTGTCTGACTTACACTGACTGTGGAAAACTAGGGATTGTTATTAGCTTCATTACGCTCAGAGTTACACTACTAAGTGGGACTGGCTTCCGGTCAGTATTGTGCGGAAGTGACAACTGACCACTGGGGTGTCCTTAGATTACAGGTATGGAGTACAGTCGGGACTTAACCTTGTCATTACTCTGGACATCACCACGCGTGTTAGCATACTCGGCAGGTACAAACGGCAACTTTGATACTTCATCAAACGGGTACCAAACAGAAACATATATGTAATGGTAACCCACACATAAAACTCGACTAGACAACCAATCGAGAAAGACAAAGGTAGCAACTATAAAAGAGGAGAAACAAACATAAAAGGAAAAGCATCATCCTCCGAAAATATTGATAACATCTATTGATCGTGATCATATTCCGAATTTCCTGATTTAAAACCGAGCTTTAAGATTAAATGGGGATGATATAGACACACAGAGATTGGTTTTTGTGTCTATATAAAGTTGATGGAGGAGTTAAAAGTGCTTCTAGTGTGTCAGTGCTAAAGTACAAATATACCCATAAATATAGGGCACTTGTCCGCTCTCTGATCCTGTGTCCGCCATGTCAAACGGGAGCTAATGACCCATTTATGGTGGTCCATTTTATAGCAAATGTGTCAATAGACAAAACCGATGGGAAATATCACATTTATACATCCGTTTTGTGGACACCGGTGCTATTGTAGAGCGGGGACATCAAAGGAACCATCTCTATATATCACATTACACCATCAAAACACAATTACAGCCCCATCGAAGTTTTGCTGACAAGTGAAGTCGGTGAAAGCGACAGGTAATTGGCGGTAAATTTAGTTGAAGTTACACGACTTTGTTCTCCGAAATGGAAATATCATGGGCAATGTGTGACTTTTATCCTCGGATAAAAAACAATGGCTTCGGAATGACAAATATCATCTTGACCTTTGACATCAAAGAGTGTAATATATCTAGTGTCACGGTGATTTAGTAGATGAGGTCAAAGGTTGGGTAAGATGGAAACACCTGTGTAGAAGAGGACAGATAACCCGACGTCTTATCATAATAAATAAGTACATATCCCGTGTTATACTTCAACCCATCATAGTGAGAGACGCTCTGTAGCCTTATTTTGATAAAGATGTCGGGGGAGGGGGGTATTATACTGCAGCAATGGCTGACTACCAAGCTTTTTTCGAGGATTTTTTTTTCTAGTTAATCTTCTCCCAGTTGTACGATCAGTTTGATCTTCGAATCAAACAAACAAGCAGAGATGCTATAAACATACTTTTTTCCTACCTTAATATCATATGGTAGAGAAAGAGCCAGTGTAAATCACCATCAAGTCATAAGAGATGACACAAAATCAGAGGTATTCGTTTTCACAAAAACAACCCAGAGAAAACCAAAGCGTCAAAGAGGCAAAATACAAACAAAGGAAAAAAATGTACACGGATGCTCTCGTAAAAGCAAAAGAGAATAAGACCATGTGTTCCGGAAGAGTAAGCGTCTTCTGCTTTATCGACGATTCCTACCATGTAAGTTTTGGTCACATCCAAGAAAACATCACTCCTCAAAATGAGAACCGAGTAAACTGCTTGTCAATCACAACAAGTAAGCACACTAATAAACTCAAAAACGTCCATTTTCATATCCCACAAAGAAACAGGATATTTTTTCGATGAGATTAAGATGGCGAACATAGTATGTTGCCCATAGTATTCATCAACCTGCATCTCACTTATCCATTAACATAATCGTGTGGATATTTTTTTATAATTCGAAACTTCTGAAAACCAAGTTCTTAAAATTCAAATTTGTATAAACCATTATGGCTGAAGTCCTTTCTTATCTAAATATAAAACCCGATACCATCTCAAATCTGCATGGACGTATGTCTAAATCTTGAGAACATTATTTTCACATTTTACATCAAAGTAAGATTATGAAGTTGATTTAATGGGATGTTTATGATTGCATTTGATAAAGTTGAAACATTTTCATGGCTTTGACATTTGGTATTGTTTTGCTACGTAAGCAGACGTCAAATATACACACGTCAACCTAGCAATATTCTACAAGTGTACACATTTTCAACATGTTTTATTGATACGATAAATGCTTGAACATTCATTTTTATAGTCAGGTTTTAAACATTTCAAATGTATTAGATATGACGTCTGCAGTATTTCTCTGACATATGACAGATATCGATTCGTATTTCAAAAAATGCATCAACAGCATCACGAAGGTAGTAATATAACAAATCAGAAAACCTCGTCAAAATGGATGACAAGATGTTCTTCTGCATAAAAATGTCGAAACTACAAGCTCTGGGAAGACAGATTTTCCTGTGCGGCGCCTTTGACAAAAACCATAATCCGAACTCAAAATCGATTTAACTAGGAACAGAATATGAACTAAGGAAAGATTTACAAGGAGACCATTGGACACGTACAAGATAATAAGACCAGGTGTTCCGGAGAAGTAAGCGTCTACTGCTTCATTGTCGACACCCGCCATGTAAATCTAGGTCCCATCCAAGTCAATTTCACGTCCTACAAGTGAGAACTGGGGTATTTACAAACATATCAATATGGCATAAATGAGAACATTCAACATCCACCTCTATACCATCCAAGGATACAGAATATATCTCAATAAAGCTTAGTTAGCGACCATTTAATTTGTCCATTATCTTAAACAACCTGCATATCTCGATTCCGTGTACCGTAAGTTTGTCCATCAGCATCCGACATTGATCTATTTAGGACAGATTGGCTGCAATTCTGACCAATCTGAAAGTTATAAATTAATGAGCGCAGTATGATATTTGTATTACTCATAATCATAATGATAAAATCACGGGATAGTCAGTTCATGTAACAATAGACTTTTCTGCATGATGTATCTCACATCCTGGAATTCTCTTTACCATAATGATATATCTCATTTCAAGCGCAATCAGCACGTTTTGAAGTAAAATTGATAAATATGTTCTCGATATGCAATATGCATACATGTAAGTTGAAACGAAACATGCCAAGAGTTGGAATCTCTCATCTGTTGAACCTATCATATAGACGTGTCTTCATTCCGGGGCAGTTAAAGTACGTTTTCATGTTCCTTTGATCTACCTGTAAATGAGGTAACATTCACCGAAAAACATCAGAGAATACCAAAACGTCAACAAAGATGACGTAACACACATATGCTGCACCTCTTGAATTTACTTATAGATATCGTATGCGGAAAAAATGAATTAAACTGCATCATACAGCTGTTTCGTCCTCCTAGGACTCTTCGGTGATGCTAGGGGCCAAAAGGTGGGCTCCAAAATGTCTAAACTAATGTAGAATCGGAAGGTTCAGGTGCGCAAAACTCATTTATTTTATGAGTTTAGAAGTAAAATGAAACTAGTTCGGTATAATTTCAATGCATGTACTACGAAAATGTGTATATTAAATTCAACCTTGAATGAAAACAAAAACAAGTCAGCTAAGAGTGGGCCACAACTTGTTCCCATATGACCTATAAACTCAGCAAATATGCTGTCAACCAGGAATTCAATCATCCGTACTATATCTTCCTCACTTTATTTCAGTTTGAGCTTTTGTTGTGTTTTCACAAAATATGTTCCACAGCTCACAACATATGTATGAGGAGGAGTTGTTCAAGTTTGATCAGTACCAGTAAGCACAGAATAATTAAAACGCCAAAATTTGACACAAATGTGATTGAAACGCCAAACTTTAAACCACCATAATAAAACCAACCCATTTTGACCAAAAAAAAAGCCCAATTTTCCGCACGCCGAAAATATCCCGATTTACGGTAGATCATTCGAGTAAGGTGACAGTACCCAAATCGGATCAGTACCCAAATCGGATCACTATTTTTTAAAAATACTTCTAAATCAACAACAGTGTCAACAGATTAATTATAACAATAATATAGTCTTAGAATAGATAGTCACACACCATTTTATGTCAACATATCATTAGTTTTTTAGTTTGAATATGCCACAAAACATTATTGAATCTAAAAACTTTGCGTTTTGTTACGTTTCTGAAAAAAATGGCGCGTGCAACGACTATGCGGTCTGTTTTGAACTATAAAAATAAATCCACCCGATAAAAATACTTGTTTTCATACAAAATCTAAAGGGCATCATTAAATGTTGAATATGCTACAACAAAAATATTAATTTGAAATGTAAAATACTGCAAAATTCAAGTCTTGATCCGATTTGGGTCCCCGAATTCGCAAAATCTCGAACTGGTGATTGGTGACGTCAGAGCGTTCTATAAATATCCAACATGAACCTCGACTGCTATTTTTTTTTGTAAAAACACCCATTGATTTTCTTCTTTTGATGCAACCATTAATGGATATAATTCATCCTCAGATTTTTTAATGAATGAATAAAATGATGGTTTGGTGATCCGATTTGGGTACTGTCACCTTATTCAAAATCCACATGCCTTTAATTCCACTTCTGGAGTATAAGTGTCACTAGGAGAATGTAGTCATGTTTAAATGGTCCTGAGAGTGATTGGAAATGCATTTGATAAAGGCTTATTGTTGAACTGTTTGCAAAGTCAGATGAAAAACATTTAATATAAGGATCCTTGTGAAGTTTTGGTATCCAATATAAACGAGCCAGGTCAGTGTCTATATCACTTACCGATAGCTGGAAACATAGAGAAGCGATGAAAGCTTGTAAATTAGAAACAATAAAGGAAACCTTCGATCTAACAAACACTGGTTCAATCGCATTGTGATTTTTTGAGGATTATGTAGATGTCGGCTGTTGCCGAAAATGCTTCAACGGCACAGAGATTTAAGAGATGCAGGTTGATGAAGATTAAGAACAAGTTGTATTGTCGCCATCTTGATTTTATTGAGATATATTCTGTATCCTTGTATGATGTGAAGACGTTAGGTTTTGAATATGCTCATTAGTATGCCTACTTGTTGCAACTGATAAGTATGCCACAGTTCTCACTTTGAGGACATGATATTTACTAGTCATCCATATTTACATGGCGGGTGTCGCCAATGAAGTAGAGGACCTTACTCGCCCAGAACACATCGACTCACTGAATGCTTGATATCTGATTCCTTTATATTTGTAAATAGTATTCAAACCGAGCAGTTGATTATATTTTCACTTACGTTTTTCGCAAACTTTAGCTTTTATCGAGGTTCATCCCTGGTAATAATATATTACGGGTAATGTACTGAAATATTGTTTTTTTTATTCTGACATTAGAGCAGTGTTTATGTTGCCGTCAAAGGTTACAATAAATGAGGCGAGATAGTATTTGTTACCACAGTCCCCAGCTCCATATCTAGTTTATTGTGTACGTATACATCTCAGATTTCCATAAAGATGAGAATCAGTATCGCCTCATGTTATAATTTACAACAGGACAAAGTACTCATTTATCAAACACTCCTTCAGTAACCAGGTTCGCTCTGGGTGATAAAATGTTACAGTACAAGTATATATATTTTTTCTGAAATTAGCGAAATGATCACTCTAGTAAGATAGCACATACTATAATTAATAATTTGGTATGTTGATGCAGATAACACAACAATACATCATATCACCATCAAAACAGGACAAAGACTGAGTATGTTTGTCATCCTAAAACCAAACCGCGGTAAAGAAGTCTGCAACAATGACAGACCAACTCCTGTGAAGATCTTTGGTCGATTTTGTATCATTATTATCAAATGTGACTTTTGAGTCTTTCCTTTCTTCAGTTGAATATTTTAATTCCATCTGCATATAAATTGATTTTGGATTTAATGTATAAGTTTATGAAATATATTACATATTTTACGTTTGGTTGTAAAGCCTCACAGATTTTCAGAGCAGTGCCCTGGTCATATTCTTCAACAAAATATTTTGTCCTATAGAGTTATGGCATTTACCTTTCTGGAAGTCAGTGTAAGACCCTGCAGACATGTTAGTTGTATGTGTCCTCGTGATTCAACCTAAAATTGTAGATCTCAGGTCTCTGGGTTTACCAGGAGACGTGATAGCACTCCACATCTGGTACAGGGTATGCTTGCATATAATTTCATGATATCTCTTCTGCATGTCGCTGATGTGATTTGTGTGTGGTCGATGACCATGCCCGCAGCACATTGTTTTATTTCCAGTATATTTTTCGATGGTATTCATGGAATAAACATATCTAACTCTGCTCACAATGCATTCATTCATAAGAACAAGTTAACAAGATATAATACTGTTTTTCTCAGAAACATTATAATGTATAACATGGGGAATCAAATTACAACTAGAAGTGTCATCCGTACAACTAGAACTGTCATCCGTACAACTAGAACTGTCACCTGTACAACTAGAACTGTCATCCGTACAACTAGAACTGTCATCCGTACAACTAGGCCTGTCACCCGTACAACTAGAACTGTAATCCGTACAACTAGAACTGTCATCCGTACAACTAGAACTGTCACCAGTACAACTAGAACTGCCATCCGTACAACTAGAACTGTCATCCGTACAACTAGAACTGCCATCCGTACAACTAGAACTGTCATCCGTACAACTAGGCCTGTCACCCGTACAACTAGAACTGCCATCCGTACAACTAGAACTGTCATCCGTACAACTAGAACTGCCATCCGTACAACTAGAACTGTCATCCGTACAACTAGGCCTGTCACCCGTACAACTAGAACTGTCACCAGTACAACTAGAACTGTCATCCGTACAACTAGGCCTGTCACCCGTACAACTAGAACTGTCATCCGTACAACTAGAACTGTCATCCGTGCAAGTAGAACTGTCTTCCGTACAACTAGAACTGTCATCCGTACAACTAGAACTGTCACCTGTACAACTATAACTGTCATCCGTACAACTAGAACTGTCATCCGTACAACTAGGCCTGTCATCCGTACAACTAGTACTGTAACCTGTACAACTAGAACTGTCATCCGTACAACTAGAACTGTCATCCGTACAACTAGAACTGTCATCCGTACAAGTAGAACTGTCATCCGTACAACTAGTACTGTCACCTGTACAACTAGAACTGTCATCCGTACAACTAGAACTGTCATCCGTACAACTAGAACTGTCATCCGTAAACTAGAACTGTCATCCGTACAACTAGAACTGTCACCTGTACAACTAGAACTGTCATCCGTACAACTAGAACTGTCATCCGTACAACTAGAACTGTCATCCGTACAACTAGACCTGTCATCCGTACAACTAGAACTGTCATCCGTACAACTAGAACTGTCACCCTTACAACAAGAACTGTCATCCGTACAACTAGAACTGTCATCTGCACAACTAGAACTGTCTTCCGTACAACTAGAACTGTCATCCGTACAACTAGAACTGTCATCCGTACCACTAGAACTGTCATCCGTACAACTAGAACTGTCATCCTTACAACTAGAACTGTCATCCGTACAATTAGAACTGTCATCCGCACAACTAGAACTGTCATTCGTACAACTAGAACTGTCATCCGTGCAACTAGAACTGTCATCTATACAACTAGGCCTGTCATCCGTTCAATTAGAACTGTCATCCGTACAACTAGACCTGTCATCCGTACAATTAGAACTGTCATCCGTACAACTAGAACTGTCATCCGTACAACTAGAACTGTCATCTGTACAACTAGAACTGTCATCTGTACAACTAGACCTGTCATCCGTACAACTAGAACTGTCATCCGTACAACTAGACCTGTCATCTGTACAACTAAAACCGTCATCTGTACAACTAAATCTGTCACCCGTACAACTAGACCTGTCATCCGTACAACTAGAACTGTCATCCGTGCAACTAGAACTGTCATCCGTACAACTAGACCTGTCATCCGTACAATTAGAACTTTCATCCGTACAAGTATAACTGTCATCCGTACAACTAGAACTGTCATTCGTACAAGTATAACTGTCATCCGTACAACTATAACTGTCATCCGTACAACTATAACTGTCATCCGTACAACTAGAACTGTCATCAATACAACAAGAACTGTCATCCGTACAACTAGAACTGCCATCCGTACAACAAGAATTGTCATCCGTACAACTAGAACTGTCATCCGTACAACTAGAACTATCATCCGTACAATTAGAACTGTTTTCCGTACAACTAGAACTGTCATCTGTACAACTAGAACTGTCATCCGTACAACTAGAACTGTCATCCGTACAACTAGAACTGTCATCAATACAACTAGAACTGTCACCAGTACAACTAGAACTGTCATCCGTACAATTAGAACTGTCATCCGCACAACTAGAACTGTCATCCGTACAACTAGAACTGTCATCCGTACAACTAGAACTGTCATCCGTACAACTAGACCTGTCATTCGTACAACTAGGCCTGTCATACGTACAATTAGAACTGTCATCCGTACAACTAGAACTGTCATCCGCACAATTAGAACTGTCATCCGTACAACTAGAACTGTCATTTGCACAACTAGAAGTGTCATCCGTACAACAAGAACTGTCATCCGTACAACTAGACCTGTCATTCGTACAACTAAAACTGTCATCCGTACAACTAGAACTGTCATCCGTACAACTAGAACTGTCATCCGCAAAACTAGAACTGTCATCCGTACAACTAGAACTGTCATCCATACAACTCGGCCTGCCATCCGTACAACTAGACCTGTCATCCGTACAACTAGAACTTTCGTCCGTACAAGTAGAACTGTCATCCGTACAACTAGAACTGTCATCCGTACAAGTAGAACTGTCATCCGTACAACTAATACTGTCACCTGTACAACTAGAACTGTCATCCGTTCAACTAGAACTGTCATCCGTACAATTAGAACTGTCATCCGTTCAACTAGAACTGTCATCCGTACAACTAGAACTGTCATCCGTACAACTAGAACTGTCATCCGTACAACTAGAACTTTCATCCGTACAAGTAGAACTGTCATCCGTACAACTAGAACTGTCATCCGTACAACTAGACCTGTCATTCGTACAACTAAAACTGTCATCCGTACAACTAGAACTGTCATCCGTACAACTAGAACTGTCATCCGCACAACTAGAACTGTCATCCGTACAACTAGAACTGTCATCCATACAACTCGGCCTGCCATCCGTACAACTAGACCTGTCATCCGTACAACTAGAACTATCATCCGTACAACTAGAACTTTCATCCGTACAACTAGAACTGTCATCCGTACAACTAGAACTGTCATCCGTACAACTAGAACTGTCATCCTTACAACTAGAACTGTCATCCGTACAATTAGAACTGTCATCCGCACAACTGGAACTGTCATCCGTACAACTAGAACTGTCATCCGTACAACTAGAACTGTCATCTGTACAACTAGGCCTGTCATCCGTACAATTAGAACTGTCATCCGTACAACTAGACCTGTCATCCGTACAATTAGAACTGTCATCCGTACAACTAGAACTGTCATCCGTACAACTAGAACTGCCATCTGTACAACTAGAACTGTCATCCGTACAACTAGACCTGTCATCCATACAACTAGAACTGTCATCCGTACAACTAGAACTGTCATCCGTACAACTAGAACTATCATCCGTACAACTAGACCTGTCTTCCGTACGACTAGAACTATCATCCGTACAACTAGACCTGTCATCCGTACAACTAGAACTGTCATCCGTACGACTAGAACTGTCATCTGTACAACTAGAACTGTCATCCGTACAACTAGAACTGTCATCCGTACAACTGGACCTGTCATCATTAGGATTAATACTCCCGCATATGGTGGTAGTTTACTGACTGTGACCGTCAACAGGTCAACGTACAGAAATTGGAATTTTGCCGGGAAATTCTTCATCTAAAATTTCACATTAAGGATCATATAACATAAACGAAAGTATGTCTGGCTAAAAACGCTGTAATATTATGAATGTGTCTACAAAATCTGTCAAACTGGTGTCGATACTGATAGAAAAACTTATCAAAATACTGTACACGTACATATTTTAGGGGTTATCTTATTTTGGCGATCATTTCGGTTTAAATGTGATTATGCGCTAAAATATGAACGTTTGCAGTATATGATAGTAAATGTGTTCGGATATCTACTTCGTCGTACAGAAGTTTATACAACGCTGTTTTTGTGTTCGGAACTATATAACCAGTGTTGGTTGTAATTTTCACTCTGTTAATTATACAATAAAACTGTAAACCAATCCACGACTCGCTTACACTACGGCACTTAAACTCGGACAATGCACGCGCTGTCTCAATTTCAAAGAGCAAAGGCAATATACAAAATAAGACATTTTGTTAAAATGTAAAATTAAGAACCACTTTGCATCCCATCGTATGTCAATTACTCGTATAGACTGCAACAAAGGCGGCACAAATTCTCCTAGATCAAAAGCACGATACACCACGGTAAATATTTCACATCTTAACATATCAGATTTAATCACAGGAAATATCTACACAGTGTAGGAAGTCAATTACAGCCCACATATATATGACAAAATAAAAACCACATTTCAGAAAAGAAAGATAATTTTGACATGGTTTTTTTATCTGATTGGAGTAACCTAGATACTTTTTAGAGTTTTAAGATGTGCTAACTTTTCCGTTAAAATGAATGATGATTTCTTTATGACAGAATTATAAATATGGCGATAACTTATCACAGTTTTATTTCTGAACAAAAGTCACGCTCTCAAAATTTAAATGGACACAGGTGTACTTCCGTCTATCAATTGGACTTCCGGGACGTCATTTATGTACGTAGACCAAGTTCACTTTTGTTATTATTCTCTCTTACGAAACTTTACAGATAGCCCATTTGTTTGTTCTCATATCTCAGTATGATTAAGTTTTTCCAAAGTCTAAATATCGTTTTGTTTGTTGTTGACCATAGCTGTTAAGGACGCTAAACACAAACAAAAGAAATATTGTTATAAATCCGTTGAACCCTGTAAGTGAGTCATTTATGTTTTGTTAACAAAAACTATAACCATTTATCTTAGGAAATGCCATGTCAAATACCATAACCTTAGGTATAACGGATTTTAGTTGACTATTTGTATCGTGTTAAGAGTACACTGTTTGGAAGATAAATGAAACGCGAACAGCCTTGCCATCGTCGGAAATACAGTCCATATAGTACATTGTTATGTACAAATCATGACCCTATCTGACCAGAGGCCTCAAACTGACCACCGAACTAAAGCCGGACACATCTAATGGTAATGCATTGTTAATAATAATAATAATAATAATATACAGCATTTGATATAGCGCCCTATCTAGCTAACACAAGCCACTCTAAAGCGCTTTACAGTACATAGATATACAATTCGTATACAATCAATACAATTGACACATACAGTTCTATCATATACAATTCTGAGGAGTTCGCTGGAGCTGCCTTGTAAGGCGCTAACTACTTGTCCTATACTACCTGGCTAATATCTCCTTATGTATGTGTATGCATGCGTGTGTGCTGGAGATGAATTGTTTTCTGTTTGTAGTGGGACCATGTTTCCAACGGAATCTTTCATAGTGCCACCTCACTTGAATGCTAGAGCACGGATACTGCAACACCTACCCCAGACCATTTTATACTCCACCTGAGTTGTTGGAGTTGTGTGGGCAGGAGAAAAACACTTTCTCTGAATGTTCCGGCATGCGTATGACGATTACGGGGATCGAACCCCGGCCATCTGCATGGAAGGCCGAAGTGTTACCCACTCGACCAATCTGCCCATTATTATGATTATTTTCATCCTTGAACGGCGCTCGCTCAGATTCTAATGATATTTAGTGCATACAGAAATTACTTACATTGAAACCGAATAAAGTAGTTCATCGTTTGGTCATTTCAATGTGTTGTTAATGAAGTTATTAAATAATTGATAGTTTTTTCAATCAATAAATGTTATTGATTTCGTTGGTCGTTTGAACGTTGTTTATGAAGTACTGTATAAAGTAATTGATTGTTTGGTAGTTTGAAATTGTAGTTATGATAATAACAATAATGTAATAATAAAAGACTTTATATAATATCGATAACACCTTGAGTGATAAGACTCTTCTTCCAAGGGGTCGACTAAATTTTACAAGACGTACAATTATAGCATCATATACAAACATAGATAATCACTGTATGGTAAATTTAGGAAACGTTTAAATAAGAGATGTCATAATGTGCTTTGATTTTGTACAAAACATGTGACACACGTGCATATTAATATCATGTCATAGATTTGATAAAGTATCGTGGAAGGGGTTGAAATTTACATAAAATAAAAAAAAAAGTCATATGGTTTCAATAATAAAATAATACATACTGCTAAACTTCCAGACGTGACGTTTTCCCGCGAAATTTGTGACGTCGTTGCGAGCGTTCCAATCACTTTTTTTCTTGATTTTCAGTTGACTAATTGTCAAAAAACATAACTGACTACCGATATACAATTTACATTTAAACTTAAAAGTAGTTAGGTTTTGGCACTACCTATCATTATCTGGTAACCGATTCCAAAGTGTTTGGCCATTAAATAAAAAACGAATTTCTAAACTTCTCTGTTTAGTTGATGAAGTTATGGTAGATGTATTAAGTGAATCTTGACTTATCAAGTAACATTTACTTCCCGGCTTTCAAAACCTCCGATAGTTTTATATTTCAACATTAAAAGTGATTATGTCAGGTTAATAGTGTCTCTGAAATGTCAAGTGGAGGTGGTTTTCACAAACATCGCATCCCACACATAGATATGGTCTCCACTTCAAAGTAACAGAACAGTTTTTACTTCTCGCTCCTTTGGATAATTAACCCCAAACATTCAATGTTTACGAGCGTTACAGCTTTGATGAGATTTTAATTATGTAATAAAACGGAAGAAATATTTCATTTGATATACAAGTTATCAAGTATCTTAAAAAAAAACGCTGTCGAGTTTTTTATGCAAAGAATATATACTAGTTTTTCACATCTCCCCGTAAAGGGCTCATACACCAATAGGGTTAGTGACAGAAGCAGTGATGGTATAAGGGTCTGAGGTGATCGTGGTGGTGGGGAGGTTTGTGGTGATCGTGGTGGTGGGGAGGTTTGAGGTGATCGTGGTGGTGGGGAGGTTTGTGGTGATTGTGGTGGTGGGGAGGTTTGTGGTGATCGTGGTGGTGGGGAGGTTTGAGGTGATCGTGGTGGTGGGGAGGGTTGTGGTGATCGTGGTGGTGGGGAGGTTTGTGGTGATCATGGTGGTTGGGAGGTTTGTGGTGATCGTGGTGGTAGGGAGGTTTGTAGTGATCGTGGTGGTGGGGAGGTTTGTGGTGATCGTGGTGGTGGGGAAGTTTGTGGTGATTGTGGTGGTGGGGAGGTTTGTGGTGATCGTGGTGGTGGGAAGGTTTGTGGTAATTGTGGTGGTGGGGAGGTTTGTGGTGATTGTGGTGGTGGGGAGGTTTGTGGTGATCGTGGTGGTGGGGGAGGGGGGGGGGGTTGTGGTGATCGATGTGGTGGGGAGGTTTGAGTTGATCGTGGTGGTGGGCAGGTTTGTGGTGATTGCGGTGGTGGGGAGGTTTGTGG
The DNA here is from genome assembly GCA_947623455.1 of Mimachlamys varia. NCBI lineage: Eukaryota > Metazoa > Mollusca > Bivalvia > Pectinida > Pectinidae > Mimachlamys > Mimachlamys varia. The sequence continues at coordinate 47,500,805 of OX392534.1, read as the reverse complement.
TGATTGTGGTGGTGGGGAGGTTTGTGGTGATTGTGGTGGTGGGGAGGTTTGTGGTGATCGTGGTGGTGGGAAGGTTTGTGGTAATTGTGGTGGTGGGGAGGTTTGTGGTGATCGTGGTGGTGGGGAGGTTTGTGGTGATCGTTGTGGTAGGGAGGTTTGTGGTGATCGTGGTGGTAGGGAGGTTTGTGGTGATCGTTGTGGTAGGGAGGTTTGTGGTGATCGTGGTGGTGGGGAGGTTTGTGGTGATCGTGGTGGTAGTGAGGTTTGTGGTGATCGTTGTGGTAGGGAGGTTTGTGGTGATCGTGGTGGTAGGGAGGTTTGTGGTGATCGTGGTGGTGGGGAGGTTTGTGGTGATCGTTGTGGTAGGGAGGTTTGTGGTGATCGTGGTGATGGTGGAAAGGTTTGTTGTCAGAAATCATGTCAGAACGACACTTTAACCGCGACATCAGAAATTAGGTCTGCATACTATTCCGGAAGATACTGAAACAGCCTAGACATATATTAGGTCAGGAGGCTACTCTAAACAAAACAAAATGTACTCAGAATTCAGGTCAGAACGTCTACCATAAAGTATGAAGTTTTACTCTGAGGGAGCGTCATGGTCGTTATTTATTGCCTAACAAGACGCACGTTCGTACAAATAAATCAGACCCTGACGTAACTTATAAAAAACTGACATACAAAGTACAGTATCTGTGGAGGGACTGGTAAGTCACTTTATTTCTACCGCGGAGAAGAACTCTACCAATATATATATTGTAGTGACGAGGCAGTTACTGCCACAGTGTAGGTAAATGGCACAAGTTATTTGAGTACTGAGGAATGTATGTAGCTGTGGGTACGGCGTGTTATGTCCTTGGTGACCGTCATTCTCCGTGTCTCCGACGTGTTATGTCCTTGGTGACCGTCATCATTCTCCGTGTCTCCGACGTGTTATGTCCTTGGTGACCGTCATCATTCTCCGTGTCTCCGACGTGTTACGTCCTTGGTGACCGCCATCATTCTCCGTGTTTCCGACGTGTTACGTCCTTGGTGACCGCCATCATTCTCCGTGTCTCTGACGTGTTATGTCCTTGGTGACCGTCATCATTCTCCTTGTCTCTGACATTCTGACCAGACACATGTGAGACCTGAAATACTACCAGTATTGTGATTAATGGTGCTCAGCGTCCTATCAACAGCTAGGGTCAGTTAAGGACGTATCTCCGTGTATGCCGGAGACAGGGTATGTTGGTGTACCTACCTCCCTGTGATAGCGCGGATCTGATAAGATTTTATAGTGCTCCCACACTGAAATATCATGCCGAAGGCACCAAACATATCAAACAGGTGAACCAGGATTGTTGTATGGTATATTTCCTTTAACTTTGGAGTCTCCTACTAAATTATATCATAATCGGGGAGAAATAACAAACCAAAGACTGTATATGACTTATATATACGGCCAGGTTTTCACGTAATGACGCCACACACGTTTGAAACCAACGTGGGGCAGTTTCCCGGTACTGACCGTAGGTCAGTGTTTTTTTCTTGGTACTCCGGCTTTCCGCAACCTCCAAAATCAGGCATGTCATTAAATGACCCTGGCTGTTAATAGGACGTAAAACAAAATATATCAAATCAAACCAAACCGACATTGCTCTGAATTTGTTTTATCAACCTTCATTACACTTCAAAATAAACGAATTCCTCGAGTTCAGTTAGAGATAACGATAGTCAGCGGTATGCTTTACGTAAACCTATTACTTTTTTGTCAAGTCAAAGTCGAATGGTATTACATTACATTATTGTTTATTTTGGGGAAAATAAAAGTTACTGCAAAATATTTTCTTCGAATTTTCATTTAAACTTCATATTACGACCTGTTACTCGCTTAAGGAAAGCACGGTTTTTGGCAAGGGAAACGATCAGTCCAACAATGATATGTTTTCAGTGGACATTAAGTTACTAAAACAATCGACATTTTACATAAAAACACTTAAGATAAGTATCACAGCTAACCGTAAACACGAGTGGAATTGTTTCCGATTACAACATTTTAAATTTCCCAGTACAAGCTGCCAGGTGGCTAAATAGAAAACCGGGTGTTAAAAGGTTAATTGAATTTACACAGTAGGTAGCATGTGGGATTAATTTTATTACATAAATAATATATTTAACAGGTTTACATACATGACATTACTACAGACCGAATCCTTTTAATAAAAATCTACAATATTGTCAAGTGGTTCAACACGTTTCTAGGCAAAGGCGATACAATGTTTGTTTCTAATTACTGTCGCAGATTCCGTAGCATGCGGCTGCTGGGAGGGGGTATCCACCAGTTCTGGTTCCAATCCATGAAATCGATCTAATATGTTCGTGAAATCGATCTAATGTTCATGAAATAGATCTTATGTTCATGAAACCGATCTCATGTTCATGAAACCGATCTTATGTTCAAACATGGAATTTGTATTCACAGTCTGATTACTAGTATTTAACAAGTTATGAGCGCATGTAGCTTTAAAACGTATTTTTAAAAAATGTCTGATTTTTTTATTTTCTTTGCTTTAGATGACCATTTTGAAACCCTGTCATGTAAGTTTTAAATTTTGGACCTTAAAACTTTTGAAAACAAACTCCATGACAGATTTGCGTGACTTTTAAGGTATAACAGCCGGGACGTGCCACCACTGACGACCAGATGTGGTACAACTCGCACACATACTTTAAATATCTATGTCATTTTTTCTGCATGCATAGTGCAATTCAATACGTATGATACAATGGACATACAAGTTATGGCAGAAGTGGTGTCAGCCCGTCTGTCCGACCACACAAGGAGTCCCACAGCTCCTTCAGAATTATACAGATCATTACAGGGCTGAAGAAATACTAATTATACGATTAGGTATAATACTGCCGTTATTAGCCGCCATCTTGGTATTCATCGTAACAATTACTCTACCAACTTTAGTACTGCAATGTGTATTCATTGTAAAACTAACAGCTAACGTCTGTAAGGAAATCAGGCAGTGTAAACAATCTTCGAAGTGCTTTTATCTGGTTTAAATGGTCAAAGTGCTGGCGTTATAATTCGAGTTGTTGAGGTGCAGGTGAACCGAATAATTCTGTTGAAGTTTAATAATTCGTGTCTGATCAACGGTAAGTGTACTACTCTAGCTTTATGGTCGCCATCTTTGTCTCATTGATAAATGTTCTGTATATTAAGATGGACGTTTTTGAGTATGCTCATTAGTGTGTTTTCTTGTTGATTGACAATAATGCTCGGTTCTCATTTTGAGAACTTGATGTTTATATGGATGTGACAAAGATTTACATGGCGGGTGTCGTCGATGAAGCAGAAGACGCTTACTCTTCCGGAACACCTGGTTTTATTATCTTGTACTTTTACAAGAGTCTCCATGTTAATCTTTCCTTTGTTCATATTTCCCCCCAGGTTTAATCGATTTTAGGTTTGGATTATGGCTTCGGTATTCTCTTATTTACTAAATGTAGCTGGTGTATCTTTGGTTTAGATGTCCCCCTGGGCTCATGTTGTTCTTTTGATTTTTGTCCACCCCCCCCCCTAAGGTAATGAGTTTGTTTTTGTGCTACTTCAGTTAATGATGTTCTACCGTTAATTGTGGTGACCTCACATTATGTCGTCAACCATGTTATAAATGTTATAATTTTTTCTTTCAATGTCCCTTACATTCTAATTTCAGACACCTATTACATCTATTTTTAATTTGTTATGTTATGTTAATCTTAATTGCTTATTATGCGGTATCCTTGATGCACCTGATCACTTAATTAAATATTTCCATTCTTTTTCATGTCAACTTATATATTAAAGCTTCAAAACGTTTCACTATGTATAAATGATTACATTTTTGTAGTAAACTTATTAAAACATACATGTTACTATTTTAGCAAGTTTCTAATTTTATTATACCGCACATTATAACATTCTAGTATGAATGTGTGAATGGGTGTGTGAATGAATGTGTGAATGGGTGTGTGAATGAATGTGTGAATGGGTGTGTGAATGAATGTGTGAATGGGTGTGTGAATGGGTGTGTGAGCAAGTTCTTAGTTATTTCATTACAACCAACTCTTCATTTATAGGCCTAGCAGAAATATGTTGTGCTTTCACTGATTTCGTTGTTCTATAGATATGTTGTTTCTGTAACAATACAATTTAAGATTAAAAGAGGGGACATAACATCTTTCTGTCATGTCTAACCGGAAGGATTTCTGGAAGAAGACCTAAATAGGCTTAGCCTGTTGTCTGATTTTTTTTAGCAATACTGTATTTGCATGCATACGTATTTGTATGTATTATAGATGTATTGTTAATAAAATATTTTTGAAATTTTAAAAATGTTTTAAATGTCGGCCCTATGTCCAATGTTAAGCAAGATAATGGTTTTGATTTTATTATCTAAGTCCGTGGTAATTTCAATAAGTCAGTTCTGCCACGGACATCGGGAAATCGCGCGTGCACTGGAATATGCGCATGCTCAAGATTACTGGTACTTTACGATAACTGGTCACGACGCTGAAACTTTGATTTTATTAACAGTAATTTCAATAAGTCAGTTTTGACGCCTAAACTTTGATTTTATTAACAGTAATTTCAATTAGTCAGTTTTGACCGTACAATCCTATAAGTCTAATTAGATTTATGAAAAACATCTGGTCAAGATGACGACCAAGTAAATCAATAATGTTATTGAATCAAGAACAAAGTTGCCGACTAATGCGAAATCTGTGTCCATGTACCTGTATATGAACCAGTTAATTTGGCTTGGCCTGGTGTCGGAAGTCAAGAGGATCGAGTGTTCTACACTACAATACACTTGGTATAAGTGGTGCTATCGGTAGCGGTCGACCCATTACAGTGTAAGTGTTAGTCCTATAAACCACCAGGTGTTGATAGACACATCTTAAATCAGGCTCAGTCATAACCAGCTTTGTCAAAAAGATTAAAAAACTTTTATTTTACCGAGTCGTTTCCTTGATCGGGCGATAGGAGACTTAAATGAACTATAGATACTGCCGTCTGATGACGAGGTGTTAAAATCTCAACTAACCAAGACAAGGTTAAATATGTAATACGTATGGCATGGATCAAACAAGACTAATTGAACCAGAATAACAATGTTAAATGTGAGATAAATTCAACATCACTTAACCATTCATTCACATGAACTGAAGACACAAAAAGTCGTGGCCAAGCAGTTTTCTATACAATTTCATGACACTTTATTTATACAAAGGGCTAAAAATGAAGGCAGATGGGTCTTTAGTTCATTAAGTATTTTGGTTACATCAATAATTTCCAAAAAGAGTCTATTTCACTTCCGTCCAGAATTTTACTTCAAATTCCAGATTTCCACCTCTTGAGTTACGTACTTGACCAATCTATGCAATAAAATAATTACTTTATTTTCAAGATTTAACTTTCTTTTACCAGTAGTAACACACTTAGCATCGGAGTCACTTCATGTCCATCGCCATGTCCGTGGTGCTGGTAGTGGTCAAAGGGAGCTAACCCAATAAACAAACCTGACAAAAACTAGACGCTGCGAATGGAGTCTATGCTGAAATCATATCTACGAGAGAAAAAAAATCACCATTTTCTATAATTTGTGTAAAGGCAATGTTCTCCTTTGGAACACATTATTTTGGTAAATCACGACAGAGATGTATAAAGCAAGAGTGTTATATACGTCTCTGATCACAGCATCCAGGCTTTTACGGCTACATGTACCTGGTGAGGGCACTGAATTTTAATGAAAAGAGCTGGGTATTCATCTAGTGATCCAATGTAAGGGAATGCTACAGCGACGACCAACAATGTGTACTTTTAATAGGGAAATCGGACTTATAGCCGCGCTCTCCACGTGGGGGGTCAGTAACTGACTGAAAAAAAAGTTTTAAGGCGGATAGAAAATTGTTGTAACCGCACTACTCCCCAAATCGTCGTTTTAGATACACAAACTTCAGGCAAGGTTTGGATCGTCGGTGTTCCTATAAATACGGACGTTTAGGACCGATTTACGATGTATCTACTCTACAACCCACGTCGCTATCATACGTAATATTATAAGACTCTTTCATATGCGTGTATGTAGGATAGGGATATTCCACCAGAGGGGTCACAAAATGTGGTGAAACCCGAGGCTTGCCGAGGGTTTTACCACATTTTGTGATCCCGAGGGTGGAATATCCCAATCCTACATACACACATAATGAAAGAGTCTTTTTCTCTCACATCAACTACCCGAATAAGCTCAAAAACCATGAAAATATGTTTAAACAGGCTACCATTTTGAAATTTCAACCTTTTTCCTTGGGCTTTCTTGACGAAAACGAATTAGACAGCGAGTTTAAGCATACCCTATATTTGCAAACAATGTTTGCGCAGAAAAATCAATCTCCTCTTCCTGGTGTTTATGGTTAAAATTTTGTGAAAGGTTTTAATTTTATCATGCCGTCGTTTTCTCTTTCCGGCATCAGAGTTTACCGTATTCGTGACGTCACGTCATTGTTGAGCCATTGTGACGTCATGTCGCGTGAAATGCTATGTAAGATAGATTTTTCTTACAAAGCTTTCTTACATAGGCAACCTCTATCCAACATGGCGAGATATGAGAGAAAAAGCTATATCTCGGTATCTGTGACACTGCTTTTTTGATGATGCATACTTGTCTACTTTTTTAAATTTCCATGGGTGATATTACACGTGCTCATAATTGAAAGCATTAATAATATGTATACATGTACAATCAGAGGAAAAATAACACTTTTAAATGGCTCCTTTTGAGCTCTTCTGTCAGATGAAATCATCAATTCCTTAAAAACAGGAACAGTTAAGCAAATTCCAAAGTTGAAAATGCAACATTTTAGGGTCCAAAATCGGGAGTCTCCCTCCTAAATAGGGAGGGTTGGCAAGTATGATGATGTTCCAGTACACCAGATCGTGTGTCCGTGTATCTTTGTATTAACGTCTCCGGTTAGTGTACACTACACCAAGGGGGCGACAGGTGATATTTATAAAACATCCCCACAATCTGAACCAATAATTATCGGCTGATAACTGCTTGTCGGGTCGTAACAGTTTACATTTTAGCGAAAACATCTCTGGTGTAATTTGACAACATAAAATGTTTTCTTTGCATAATTATCATAATACATCACGCCCAGAACAACAATTACATGACCGGAACTACCACGACAGTCAACTTGATCATAGCCATACTAATTATATTCCGCCCTGTTCCGTCATGGTCCCCCCAAAAATACGACGGTGATTGACTAGTCGGCAATATAGCTTCATGTTTATTAGAGTCTTCCTTCTGAAATGATGACAGTGACCGACACGGTCAAATAGTCAACCCGATCGCGAGGCCTATCATTATAAGTACTTGGTGTGTGTTAGATGTTTTGGGGATTATCATAACATTTGGTATCCTGTCTCTCATGTTAATTGGGTGTCAATTTTACATATCATTGCTATAGAACCCTACAGCGTCGACACATTAAAACAGCTCAGAATATACCCGTGCTACCGATTCCCATGTACAGTCTGGCCAGTTAATGTGGTGAATTGGTTTACCAATATATACTTTACAATTAACGATATGTTAATTTGATCAGAGACAAGTCTGTTACATCTAGCTTACATATTATCGTAGGTAACGAGTGCCACATCTGGTGTAGGAAATGTTTAGTCCTCCAAGCACCTGGTCCCACCTTTTCTACTCTCACGGCAGCAGACGGAGTTTTGTACAGGTTGTTGTTGTTGTCTTTTCTTTTTTGTGGAATGTATCTTTTTTTTTAGAACAGACCTTTTCATTGTTTGGGTTCGTATGTATCAAAGTAAGAGTCACAACTGTTGTTGATTGTTAGTTGTTGTTTATTTACAGGACCCTCAAGGCGACTGTGTGACCCTAGCCCTTTCTGTTATTGAGAATGTCATTTGTTTGAACAAACTTTGTAGCTCTTCATTTTAGCATGCTACATGCCAAATATCAGTTCCATGGGCCGTTCAGTTATTGTGAAGAAGTTACACATTTGACCTTTAACAATGGTCAAGGTCATTTGTTTGAACAAACTTGATAGCCTTTAATTCAACCATGCAACAGGCCGAATAACAGTATCTTGGGCCTTTAAGTTATTCAGGGTTTCTTGAAGGTTTAGAGACATTTGACTTCTGTGACTTTGAAAGTGGGTCAAGGTCATTTATTTGTGAGGATAGTTTCATCAAAATGTACGTAGCCATTTTGTAGGTCCCCAGATCGCGAATAAATGCCGCAAATTAGCCTAAAGTAGGCGTGTATACATTCCATTCCGGTGAGATAAGAGTTATCTCCCCTACAATTCATTCCATATAGATTGTGATTGCCCAAAATTTTGTTGTAATCCGCAAAACAGTTGAGGAGTAGGGTTTTATTTAAAGCATAATTTCACCAAAGTTCCCCTTATGGGGCCCCGCTCCTCTGTCCCTTGGGGTTAAACCAGCCTCATTTATATAGACTTTGATCACCCTGCCCCCAAAATCCGCTTAATAAAATCTGATTTAAAGAGAAAAAGGCAAAAATACTTCAGTATTACAGTACTACCCAGTCTCTATCTATAACTGTGAAGGCAGGGGGTTAACGGGAACTCCTCAGCAATTATTGTTTTGTTTTCTAGATTACTTAGGGGGTGTTTCCAGGTGTTATGATAGACTCCCTCACACAATACAGGTAAAGTTAACTTCCCAACCAATTTCATCTGTGGATATTTAAACTGCTGTACCAAGCATGTTATCACATATTAAAAACTAAATCAAATACTTCAATCAAACATTTTTATTTTTCTTGTACATGATATAAGCCGACACTTCCACACAATATACTTTTCTTTCTCTCACACAATCATTCCAGCACTACATTTATACATACCACAGATAAACCAGGTATACAGTATATATAAGGTTACCAACCACAAGTCCACAGATCTATTTATCACATGATCCACGTGTATTTTTATCTGTGATGTTTGTCCTGATTGGACTAAAACAACTGACCAAAAGTGTTCAATAGGAACTCCAGATAACTTTTGAGTCATAACCAAAAAGGTACCAAAGGTATCCAGAATGATACAAACCATGTTAAGTAGTAACTACACAACATGTTATCAGGGTGAACTCATCATTCTCACCTGAAATTTCATGATAAATTTCTCTAGCTTATGAATGTTCAAATGTGGGGATTTTTTTTTTTTGGGGGGGGGGGGATGAGTTCACTCCTTTTGGTTAGGACGAGACTCCAACCAAAATGATGATTTCAGGTTACTTCCAATATTTTTTTTATTCTAATGGGCCATATCAAAACACTTCGAAATTTTAAATAAGCTATTTTCTTTAAGCTAAATCCTACGAACAGCCAAGTCTCCAATAGTTACTACCTAAACCATTCACAGGAAAGACTTTTATGAAAGTATAGCCAACATTATTGCCAAAATACATATTGATCTGTTAAAACTGACTGGCAATACACGATTCAAACACATGCAGAACTATCACTTCACTTATGTTTGAAGTTCAAATGTATCATATCCCATCGTCGATCAACATCTGGAGCTTCTGCTCAAAGATATCACTAGATCTCCTGTATAGCACTATTTCTTCCTGAAGTTTTGTCAGTTTGTCCGACACACCACTGACCTCAACACTAGCCAAAGCTGATTGGTCGGCTGTGGAGGTGTCCAGGAGCCTGAAGTCCGACACCCTTGACCGGTCAGATGTACTGTACCGTCTGGGAGTGATACAGTCCGCAAATAAAGAGGGTTCTATCCCGGAGGCATCCATGAATTCTGCTGGTGTCGTACGATTTGGACTGAAAAATAATGGACTACCCCTGTCAAATGTTTGGTCTGATGTGTCTGTGTCACACTCATTCAAAACTCTTTGAAGATACCGATCAAATTTCTGTGATTCACGGCGTTCTGCTTTCACCGTTTCAAGCAGACGGCGTGTGTCCTCCTTGGCAGCCATTTCTTCCTGTGATAAAGGATCTAGGTCAATGTCGGCACGACTTGAGGACGTTACGATAGAGTCCTGGATTCTGTCCTGTGTCCTACTCTGCTCTAGTTTAACCTCCCGAGCTTTCTCTACGGCAGTCTGTACAGTGTGGTTCAGGGAAGGTAGACCTGTCAAGTAATGTGTTACTGTTACTTTATAAACAAGTGTTGTAAGACAGTGATGACAATTTCCCTCGTACTTGTCTGTATAACTGTCATTCTAAAAAGTCATATTAAAGAAGAGAACAAAAATATATTTCCCTAAAGAGCCAGTTCTACTTTATCATAACACGACAAATGTTTTATACATATGTAATACTAATTTACACAAAAAGTAAAGACAGATCCACAGGTATACTTTACCGTGAGATATAAAATCTAAACATCTTACAAGACTGACTTCACCATGAGATATAAAATCTAAAACATCTTACAAAACTGACTTAACCGTGAGATATAAAATCTAAACATCTTACAAGACTGACTTTACCGTGAGATATAAAATCTAAAACATTTTACAAGACTGACTTTACCGTGAGATATAAAATCTAAAACATTTTACAAAACTGACTTTACCATGAGATATAAAATCTAAAACATTTTACAAGACTGACTTTACCACGAGATTTAAAATCTAAAACATTTTACAAGACTGACTTTACCATGAGATTTAAAATCTAAAACATTTTACAAAACTGACTTTACCGTGAGATTTAAAATCTAAAATATTTTACAAGACTGACTTTACCATGAGATTTCAAATCTAAAACATTTTACAAAACTGACTTTACCATGAGATATAAAATCTAAAACAATTAAAATGACAAAACTCTATAAGTTTATGTATCAAACCTATATTTAGCTGTATCTTGTGTACAGGTGTGTGTATTACTGCCGTACCTGTGATGTCTCGATGACTCTCAAGGTAAGTCCAGGTATCCGGTGGTTTGTAGGACTTTAACTGGTCCTCAAAGTACACCACCTTCAACTCCTTGTCTTCTTCCTGTAAAACCAAGACTTCAACTGTAAACTGTTCTCTTTATCTACATACCTGTTTTATTTTACTATACACTGACATGTGTCTTTCTTCCAATAACATATGTAACCTTGACAACCCCTTTCATCAATAGACTACCTGTGATAATAGACCATTTCTATCTTTCCCAGTGATTCTATTTTGAGAGGAATCTGTACAAAGACGGCTTTCAAGACGATCTTATTTATAACATGTTTGACTGTTAATGCATATATATGTGTATGAAGGTGAAGGTGAATATGATCACATATGCATAGCTGATGTAGCCCCAAGAAATTATGAGCATGAAATGAGCTAGAAAAGAGATTTAATAAGAAACATTTCTGTAATAAGGGTTTACCAGGGTTAAGTCTGATAGAGAGTTATGTGGAGTGGACGGAGACTGACCTCTGTGTCATCCATCTGTGGGTCAGTAAAACTGACGGAGGCCATCCTATACTCTATACAGGCCGTAATCACATCCGTCCAAGGGACATTCTCAAAGCTCGGCTCACAGCGATTCTCCCCTTCTATCAGGTAACAGGTGTCCTCAAAGTCTCGTCGAACGGTCTTCAGCAGCAGACGCATCCTGTCAGGAGGTCAAAGTCAATGGGGTGAAATACTAATACAAATATTTTGACATTCCACCTATTGAATTATATTGATAATTACAAGATAGCTGGCTGATAATGATGGGCTGTAAAAGTGGAGATTTTGGTAACATATAATGTTCTGATTGACTCGCTAAACTAATTTTGGTGTTTGGATTTTGCATTTTATATTCAATAATTCTTAAATCTTTATCTTTTAATCCATTTAATTTATCATTACATATTAACAGTTAAGTTAGTTTTACCCTTAAGCACTCAAAACAAATAACAAGCATTTACATACTGTTCACAGTAAAACTACTGTTATACTGAGGAGGTGATTCTTTTCCCCCTAAAACTTACTTGGAGACAAGATCCACCTTTGCTGACCCTTGGTCATCGCCTGCCACACTGCGGACAAAGGCCCAAATCTCATCACACACCTCGGACCAGTCTGTGTTCTCAAGGTCAATGTCCTGTAGCCATGGCAACTCCATTTCGTGAACAATGCCGCTCAGATACTCCAAGTGATCCTCGTCATTCCAGTAAGGTGTGGGCAGCCCTGAAATATCACAACATTAAAATAACCCATCTAACCCATAATACCTACTTGTCTTTAGGGTTCTGATGCAATTTGAATTTTCTGATTTTCAGGGTGTACCTGTTATTTAATTGTCATGTGCATTCTAAATGTTTCAAAAAATTAATTTTACAAATCAGAAGTTTGCATTCATGAAAAAAATATAAATTTTCATTTAATTCCATTAAGATTTCATTATTTTCTATATCAACTGAACAGATTTGAGGTTTGAATCATTTTTCAGAATTTGACTGAGAAGGAAGACAATATATCTATGTTCTGACCTTCTACAGCGTTAGTACGGCTGAACTCCGGGACTGGCCAGGATAGGTCGAGCAGTCTAGGGGAGGTAACCACTGCTTCAAGGTGTTGGATGACGGCATTATAGAGGGTCAGTAGGTCACTGGGCCTCTGTAACAACAGGTATATAGGTTTGATAGACTACAAAGTCACTTCAACACTGGCAAATACTTACACATTTCATGACAAAAGCCATAAAAATCATATACTGTAAACCATCTTATTTTCACAGCGACTTAATTTTGCGTTTTCATACGAAAAGACTATTTTTTGGGGAATTCATTTCGAGATTAAATACGGTCATAAATCCAATGTACAGTACAGTACTCCTACAGTTGACATACTTCTGATTGAAACCATTTCGCGTCGATTAATATTCGCGAATCTTAATCAACCACGAAATACCCGAAAATTAATCGCACTCGAAAAATAGTTGGTTTACAGTACAATAATATTCATCTGTAACAGTAATTCACTGAACTGAATAATTTCTGTTACATTGAATTAAAAAAATAATTATAAACATGATTTATTTTGTTGTGTATAGTCAATAATTTCCCTCTGGTGTAGCTACCTGGTGTAAGCACCCGTTGACCTTGCGCTGTTTGAGGTTGTAGAGGACAGGGGAGTAGAAATGTTTGTGTAGGTTGGTGTCAATGAAGTCCCTTATGTAGTTAACACATAGTTGTGGTGTGTTAGGGTATTCCTCTCCCAGCCACTGTACCGCCTCTCCGAGCTGTGGGAGAAAACATAGATAATCATAGACACTGTACTGCCTCGCCGAGCTGTGGGGTAAATATAGATAATCATAGATACTGTACCGCCTCGCCGAGCTGTGGGGTAAATATAGATAATCATAGATACTGTACCGCCTCGCCGAGCTGTGGGGTAAATATAGATAATCATAGATACTGTACCGCCTCGCCGAGCTGTGGGGTAAATATAGATAATCATAGATACTGTACCGCCTCGCCAAGCTGTGGGGTAAATATAGATAATCATAGATACTGTACCGCCTCGCCAAGCTGTAGGAGGAAATGAAGAAACCTGTAGACAAAGCTGCTAATATTTCCATTAAAGAGGCTTTCTCTACTCACTGAAATCACCAGTTACAATTGTACTTCATTTTTATCTTCTTTAAAAGGAAAGAAACTCTTGATGGTAGCTGAAGACTTTTATATAATATCCCTTACCTCTGCTGACAATGACAAACTGTCAAGGTCGAATCCCTGTTCAAGGTCGTCCCTGTAGTCTATGTCCAATATATAGACGTTGGACACTTTGTCCAGACTTAGGAACCTGTCCATGATGTTCTGTCGAACCAGGTCGTCCGTTACCATGGATTGATCACATGACACTGGACACAAGATGACCAGAGATACGGCTGGATCACTCGGCTTCATCTCCAGTAGGCCGTCCAGCCTCTGACGCACCCTCCTCCAATAGGTCTAACACAAAGGTCAAATACAAGGTCAAATGTCTAATTCAAATATCAATGTAAAATAATGAAGTAAGAAGATTTGTTAAATTTGAAGAAAGTAAATCTTAATAAAATCTGTGAACATTAACCTTCATACCAAGATATAGAACCTGGAGGACCCATCATTTGTTTGTATACTTCATAATATTACTTCAATCAGCTATATACTCTATAGGACTAGCATGAATTAACTGGCTTTCCATCATATTCCTAACCCTAACCTCGCCATCATAATCACACAACAGCATCGTCAGCCAAAATTGTGACTAGGCTAGAACGATTCTCTTGTATCTATTCTAACCTTATTCCTCACGAATTGTATAAAGACTGTCCATGCCCATCAAGTGCCCTCCCTTGTATATGTATACTTTATAGCAGACTTTAATTATTGCCTCTGAGGTCTAAATGAAACCAATGACACTTACCAGCTTTCCTCCCTTACAGAAATAGGCCTGAAAATCCCTCTGATCCCCAATCAAGTTTTATCTTTACACAGTTAAGTATATGCAAATTAAGTTCTATTTTACATATCCTGTATCCTTTCTCAATTTACCTGCCTTGTACTTACAGAATCAGGACTATCCTCCATGCCCGGAGGTAGGGTCAGGATGTACTTACAGAATCAGGACTATCCTCCATGCCCGGGGGTAGGGTCAGGATGTACTTACAGAATCAGGACTATCCTCCATGCCCGGGGGTAGGGTCAGGATGATGCCACTAACCCCCATCAGGTCCTCGACGCCCCGCCTGCCCCTCCTCAGTCGAGCCCCCTGGACGGCCCTGACACAGACACACAGCTTACACTGGGACTTGTCATCGTCCTGGGACAGGTCTGCCTTGTACAGACTCAGCACTTCCTCCTGAAAACAGACAGCTATTTAATCAATGAATTTCTTCTGCAATCACTGTTTTTATTAATTTGCCTTTAACATTTCTATGTGCCTTATATCAGGAAAAATTCTTTAAAAGCAAAATTTCCTGCAGAGTTGGTTTCATCAATTATTTTGTCAGATAATATATGATTGTTCTGTCTCCAATAAGACAACAGCTGTTTAAACTTTTTTCAAATTACAGCCACTCACCTGACCTCTGGCCTTTGAACTTTTGGAGAACTTTGACCTTAGCCAGGTGTTGAGGTGACCGGTTGCATTTTTATCCTCCTCTGTATCACACATGTCCGGGTCTGGGAGGGACAGTACCAACTTCCAATAGACAGAGGGGGGCAGCTTACCTGTAATTACAACTTGATGTTACAGCTCAGTACTAGAGTTATATTTAATACAATAGATAAGTTGGATGCAGTACACTTTTCCTTTAAGAAATATGTTTTAAAATATCAAGAATACCGGTAATCGAGGCCAAAGAGATCTCAGTTAACGCCTGCAGAAACTTTTGTTCAGATGTCAGTTCTATTGATATTTTAAATGACCCTGATCTTTGACTTTCAAATCAGTAGAGCAATCCAAAGTGATTATAAGCACTGTGTGCTGTTTGAGCTTGATAGGCACAAAGGAACTCAAGTTAATGGATGGAATGCTTTGTTTGAACAACACACATGACAACAGACCGCGACAAAGTGATCCATTTATGTCACCTTTTCAGGTGACACAAAATCACATGTATGTTATACAGAACTACTATAAACACAAATAAATATTTTCTCTCTATCTCAAAGCAACCTCTTGTGGCAAAATCCCAGACTGATTTTTGAATGGGAAGCTCAAATATATAGCAGAACATCACTGGTCATGTCTGGAGTGACTGGGAACTTTCTCCATCCTGTCAGTCTGCTGTTAAATATAGAGGTCTGAACATTACATAACAGCTTACAGCTTTACCTTTGAGTTTTCTTTGCAGGATTTCCTGTACATTTCCTCCAACAAGCTTTGCAATGTCAAAAGGCTGCCAAGCTTTACAATGACAAAGACTTTGGTACAATTCATGGGCGGAGAGAAGCTTTGCACCGACCCATCTTTGATCAGACAGCTGTATGGAGGACGCCAGTGACAGCCTGGCGTCTGTACTGATGGAGAAACTGTCGCCGATGATTCCATCCTCTCTCCTGTCTGGGATCAACATGTCTATCTGTTCTGCTGCTGTGTCCAAGCCGGGAGCAGACGGGAAGGTCAACATTCCCCGTTTGAGTTTCTGTCGAGCGGAGAATTCCTTTTTCCACACCTGTAGGAACCTGCCTGCTGTTCTAAGCTGTACACACTTCTCAATGTCTGCCAGCTTCTCCAGTCGCTCTACCACGTCTTTCTGATAGACATCCGCCGACACAGACTGTACAAGCTCTCCCAACACATCTTCCAGCAGTTCATCACGAATGTCCTCAGAACAGCGCGCCTTCTGCTGTTCCTTCAGCTCTGCCTTCACCTCCCTAGGGTAAGAATGGCAGATTTGTTGTCAGTAAAATCTGAGAATCGATTACTACGTTACTGAGGGTGGATTTGTTGTCAGTAAAATCTGAGGAACGATTACTTAGATACTGAGGGTGGATTTGTTGTCAGTAAAATCTGAGGAACGATTATTTAGCTACTGAGGGTGAATTTGTTGTCAGTAAAATGTGAGGAACGATTATTTAGCTGCTGAGGGTGGATTTGTTGTCATGGTGACCTTTATCTCACTAGAATCAGTATGGTACATGTGTGACCTTGGTTGTAAAAAACATGCTGACCTTTATCTTACTAGAATCAGTATGATACATGTGTGACCTTGGTTGTAACATTCATAGTTACCTTGACCTTACTCGGAGTAGCATAGTACCTACCTGACCTTGGCTGTGGCGAGGTTTAGCAGCTCCTGGTTGGTCACATCCTTGATGACCTCGGAGACAATTGTGGCCAAGGCTCTCTTTAATGTGGCCTCCCGTTCCTGTTTGAGCTGGCGCTGACGTAATACTTGGATCTCATTATAGTAAGCTATGGACAAGGCACTGTAAAGATTAAACCACAAAGATTAGTCCCTGTCTACAACTGTAGATAGTTTTTATCCTGAATCTTAACTTTGGTAAGGGTTTTCCAACAGTATCATATGGACTGTGCAAACTGTCATCACGTAAAACCTATTACACTCGGTAGATTTTCTGTGTATTGAAAAGACTTCTATACAAATCATTTTCAAAATTTAATTGGATTTGTATAGACCAAGAATATAAATGTACATAAACTGTACTTGGTGTTACATATAGTTGGTATAAACAATATATCTAAAGGAATAACATAATAACATCAAAAAGAAATTTGACTGGATTAGGACAATATGTGTACCAGTAAAAGCTGGACAAGAAATCCACGGAATGTTTAGACTGTGTCTGATTAAGGAATATATACATCTGCTGTTGTATAACTGATCAGGTTAAAAGCCTTATCAATTATTTGCATTGACTTTAAACCCGACATCAGACATGGGCAGGTGAGACCACATGTTGTTGATGAACTGGTAAGCTATCAATATGTTTATACATTTTTATCATTACCTGACGTTTTCCTGAAGAACCTCCTCCACTAGAGTGTACAATGGCGTGACTTTTTATTTTTACCTGACGTTTTCCTGAAGGACCTCCTCCACTAGAGTGTACAATAGCGTGACTTTTTAAGTTTTAACTGACGTTTTCCGGAAGGACCTCCTCTACTAGAGAGTGTACAATGGCCTGAATTTTTTATTTTTACCTGACATTCTCCTGAAGGACCTCCACCACTACAGAGTGTACAATAGCGTGACTTTTTTAATTTTACCTGACATTCTCCTGAAGGACCTCCTCCACAAGAGAGTGTACAATGGCGTGACTTTTTTTTATTTTACCTGACATTCTCCTGAAGGACCTCCTCCACAAGAGAGTGTACAATGGCGTGACTTTTTTAATTTTACCTGACGTTTTCTTACATGACCGCCTCCACTAGAGAGTGTACAATGGCTGGACTTTTTTATTTTTACTTGACATTCACTGAAGGACCTCCACCACTACAGAGTGTACAATAGCGTGACTTTTTTATTTTTACCTGACGTTTTCCTGAAGGACCTCCTCCACTAGAGAGTGTACAATGGCGTGACTTTTTTGTTTTTACCTGCGTTTTCCTGAAGGACCTCCTCCACTAGAGAGTGTACAATGGCGTGACTTTTTTATTTTTACTTGACGTTTTCCTGAAGGACCTACTCCACTAGAGAGTGTACAATGGCGTGACTTTTTTATTTTTACCTGACATTCTCCTGAAGGACCTCCTCCACTAGAGAGTGTACAATGGCGTGACTTTTTTATTTTTACCTGACATTCTCCTGAAGGACCTCCTCCACTAGATAGTGTACAATAGCGTGACTTTTTTATTTTTACCTGACATTCTCCTGAAGGACCTCCTCCACTAGATAGTGTACAATGGCGTGACTTTTTTATTTTTACCTGACATTCTCGTGAAGGACCTCCTCCACTACAGAGTGTACAATAGCGTGACTTTTTTATTTTTACCTGACGTTTTCCTGAAGGACCTCCACCACTAGAGAGTGTACAATGGTGTGACTTTTAATTTTTACTTGACATTCTCCTGAAGGACCTCCTCCACAAGAGAGTGTACAATGGCGTGACTTTTTTAATTTTACCTGACGTTTTCTTACATGACCGCCTCCACTAGAGAGTGTACAATGGCTGGACTTTTTTATTTTTACTTGACATTCACTGAAGGACCTCCACCACTACAGAGTGTACAATAGCGTGACTTTTTTATTTTTACCTGACGTTTTCCTGAAGGACCTCCTCCTCTAGAGAGTGTACAATGGCCGGACTTTTTTGTTTTTACCTGACATTTTCCTGAAGGACCTCCTCCACAAGAGAGTGTACAATGGCGTGACTTTTTTAATTTTACCTGACGTTTTCTTACATGACCGCCTCCACTAGAGAGTGTACAATGGCTGGACTTTTTTATTTTTACTTGACATTCACTGAAGGACCTCCACCACTACAGAGTGTACAATAGCGTGACTTTTTTATTTTTACCTGACGTTTTCCTGAAGGACCTCCTCCACTAGAGAGTGTACAATGGCGTGACTTTTTTGTTTTTACCTGCGTTTTCCTGAAGGACCTCCTCCACTAGAGAGTGTACAATGGCGTGACTTTTTTATTTTTACTTGACGTTTTCCTGAAGGACCTCCTCCACTAGAGAGTGTACAATGGCGTGACTTTTTTATTTTTACCTGACATTCTCCTGAAGGACCTCCTCCACTAGAGAGTGTACAATGGCGTGACTTTTTTATTTTTACCTGACATTCTCCTGAAGGACCTCCTCCACTAGATAGTGTACAATAGCGTGACTTTTTTATTTTTACCTGACATTCTCCTGAAGGACCTCCTCCACTAGATAGTGTACAATGGCGTGACTTTTTTATTTTTACCTGACATTCTCCTGAAGGACCTCCTCCACTACAGAGTGTACAATAGCGTGACTTTTTTATTTTTACCTGACGTTTTCCTGAAGGACCTCCACCACTAGAGAGTGTACAATGGTGTGACTTTTAATTTTTACCTGACGTTTTCCTGAAGGACCTCCTCCATTAGAGAGTGTACAATGGCGTGACTTTGGTCCAGGTAAGTCTGTACTTCACTGGTCATCTCACGGGACACTTGGCCGCAGAATTCATCAATTACCTCCCAGAACAGCATCTTAGCACACTCCTTCACCTCCTAAACACAAGAACAGCAATTAAGCACATCCTTCACCTCCTAAATACAAGATTGGCCGCTTTGCATTGTGTATGCCTGTTCATTAAAAAGAAGAATGACTTTCTTGAAAGTACAAATGGTTGAGTGTTACCGGTGCCTCATTTATCAGACTAACAGACCACACAGTATTAATAGAGATAAGAAATTATGACTTATCAATATCTACAGAGAGATGCACTTGAAGTTGATATCATCCTAGGTATACATTCAACATATAACCTGCGGGCAATCTGCCAGTGTGGTTATCTGGAATGTTATTTTACAAAATCCTCAAAAATGTCTTAATTTACTTCCCGTGGCCTATACTGAGGTGCGGGTAATACATAGGAAATTAGGGTATTTTAACCGATCTTATTGCATAATTTACCAGGTTGGAGACTTTCATCTGTTGAGGAGGTGTAGGTGGTGCGACTACAGGTGCTGCCACAGGTACTACCACAGGTACTGCTACAGGTACTGGCTGGGACGTGGCTTCTATTTTGATTCCAGGCCTGCTCTGACTTGGACCTGGGTAAGGGGGCGGGGCCATGGTTGGCCTAGAATCGACCTCCGTTGTCAGTGTCGAAGCACTAGGAGAGTCTACTATATCTGGAATATAAATTAATGCACAAATAAAATCTCCTCTTGATTAATATTAATTGAAATAAAAAGCAATTCTTACAAATTTGTTACAGTGATATAACCTCTGACCTTTTGAAATGTACTGTAAATCACTTATATTTCACGAGGTATTTATTTTCCCATTAATTCGCGAGGAGATCCAATCGTGAATTCAAACACCTAAAGATTGTTTTTATCTCTAGAGGTGTTCGTGCTTATTCTAACATCATTGTCACTTCTAGATGGATGTTTGCTAAATTATGTATTCGCGAATTTATCTGAAAAAGAAAGTCCGCGAAATAAAATATTCGCGAAATCAAAGTGATTTACAGTAGTTAGATCCGCTCTGGCTTATATCTATTACCAGATGGAGTTTAAGTCAACTACAGGTGGTTTTGATTGATCTTATTGACCTATTATGGCAAAATCCTAGACATCAAATCTGATAGGATCATGTACACTTGATGTTCAGCTATTTAGTAATTAGGGTTCTAACAAGGAGATTGGGTTGGAATTATATTGTTTGGTGGGAGGAAAGGACATCATTCACCATGATAGTGTAAACATACTTATTTTGATGCACCTAAATTTTAGCGTTTAACGGAATTTAAACAGATAAGTACAATGATGAATTAGCACAATTCTTGCTGTAGAAAGCATTACACAGAAACTGTAATAAGCACAATCATAATTTTGCAAAAACAGCTAAATAAGATTTATACATTAGTATGTAGTACTAAAATATTTACATGTACAGTATATGAATATTTAACAGTTTTGGGGGAGTTAATAAATCAGTACATTTTGCAGGTTTTACAATTTATGGCAGGAATCAACACTGACCTTTCATTGAGACACCAATGCTAGCCATAAACTTCCCATTCTCATCAAAACTAAAAGATGGCGCAGGTAAATTGACAGGTTTTAAGGCCTCTCCATTTATAACCTGGAATACACAAATCAAATTCATTAAACTGTCAGAATTTCCTCTTTAAATTGAACATAAGAACTCTTCCGGCAATATGAATTCCCTGAGGATAGATGAGTGATATACATAGAGATCACTGTAAGAGATTTTCAAGTAAAACTGATTATCTGAGCAACACTAACATTGATATTATTGACAAAGACAGCAATCAAGCATGAATACCTAGAGTAAGGTTTGATTGAAGAGAACTCAAGGTATTGTCCAGAAACCAAACTAGACAATAGTATCATTACAGTATATATATCAACTCAAAACTAATATAGTACTAAGATAATTTAGTGAGCTATGGATCAAAGTAAAAAGCGGCTATTTATGGGGAGATGTGTGGCACAACAAAAGATGCCGTTGAAAGCATGGTCCCACTAGCAACAGAACACAATACATCTCCAGCCCACACACACATAAGGAGATTACTAGCCAGGTGGCAAAGGACCAGTAGTTAGCACCTTACAAGGCAGCTCATATGAATATCAGAATTATAATGATTAATTTATATGTTAATTGTATGATTGTATAAATTGTATATCTATGTAATGTAAAGTGCTTTAGAGTAGCTTATGCCAGCTAGATAGGGTACTATATCAAATGTTGTATATTTACATTTTCATGTTCAAATATTAATGGATTACAAATTTTATAAAACTAATTATAAGAGCCCCTGGTGAAGTTGTGGTAACTCTCACCTCCCCAATGCTGACGAGTCGTTTAGACTCTATAAGACGTTCTGCTCGTCGAGGTAACCAATTGTTTTCTGGCTGTATGAGGCTGGATCGGTTCAGGATCACTGTACTGTTGTTGGCCCTCAGGCCGTAAAACTTACAGAACTCAGCGGCTTCTGTGTTGTTCTCAAACGCCAGGATCCTCACAAGGTTATCTACAGCAAACTGTTAGAACCGGAAACTAGATTTAGTGGAAATAATAGCTCTTTCTTGATAAAATAGGTTTTACAGTATAACATCTTTACAATTGCCAGATATTCTGAATTGATAAGGTTTGAAGTACACATTTCAACAAGTTTCTCCAGATTTCAAAAGATCCTGAAAGTTATATGTTAAACCATTAGCCATTGTTACATTAAGTAAAACATGATACTGTACACATATTTTAGAGTATAACAAGATTTGAACAGATAAGCACAATGATGAATTGGCCCATGCACAGTGCTTGCTACAGAAAGCAATATACAGAAACTGTAACTAGCATAATGATAATTTAGCGGAAAGCTTTCAGTACGGAAATCGCTGAAATAATATAACCATTAAAATATGTAAGTTTATGTTATACTGGCTGTTAATTACTTTTACAGGTAAATATACATTTCTAATAATACAAACCTCGTGGTTTCCTTTTCCACAGGTAAACAGGATCCTCTTTAGCGCTCCACCTCGCACCTGTGTGAAATACCTATCCCAGAAAATGTAAATGTTAGATTGTCGGATCTTTTTTTAAATCATAACAATGTTGTATCTTTATACTTCTGTAAAATATTGACGATCATCTTTAACCAAATATTATGTATCTTCATATTTCAGTAAAATATTGATGATAATCTATAACCAAACACTAAAGCATTACATTGTATTAATAATTTTATATCGGTAGAGAGCTTAACACTTGTCAGATAACTCAGTTATAGAACGAAGCACAGAGTTCCTAGCAACAACTACTGCAACACTTATAAGTATGATCAGAAAACAGACTTACCTGTGTATGATGCAGGTGTAAAGGTAAGTATGATCAGAAAACAGACTTACCTGTGTATGATGCAGGTGTAATGGTAAGTATGATCAGAAAACAGACTTACCTGTGTATGATGCAGGTGTAATGGTAAGTATGATCAGAAAACAGACTTACCTGTGTTTGATGTAGGTGTAAAGGTAAGTATGATCAGAAAACAGACTTACCTGTGTATGATGTAGGTGTAAAGGTAAGTATGATCAGAAAACAGACTTACCTGTGTATGATGTAGGTATAATGGTAAGTATGATCAGAAAACAGACTTACCTGTGTATGATGTAGGTATAATGGTAAGTATGATCAGAAAACAGACTTACCTGTGTATGATGTAGGTGTAAAGGTAAGTATGATCAGAAAACAGACTTACCTGCGCATGATGTAGGTGTAAAGGTAAGTATGAACAGAAAACAGACTTACCTGTGCATGATGCAGGTGTAAAGTTAAGTATGATCAGAAAACAGACTTACCTGTGTATGATGCAGGTGTAAAGGTAAGTATGATCAGAAAACAGACTTACCTGTGTATGATGCAGGTGTAAAGGTAAGTATGATCAGAAAACAGACTTACCTGTGTATGATGCAGGTGTAAAGGTAAGTATGATAAGAAAACAGACTTACCTGTGTATGATGCAGGTGTAAAGGTAAGTATGATCAGAAAACAGACTTACCTGTGTATGATGCAGGTGTAAAGTTAAGTATGATCAGAAAACAGACTTACCTGTGTATGATGTAGGTGTAAAGGTAAGTATGATCAGAAAACTGACTTACCTGTGCATGATGTAGGTGTAAAGGTAAGTATGATCAGAAAACAGACTTACCTGTGTATGATGTAGGTGTAAAGGTAAGTATGATCAGAAAACAGACTTACCTGTGTATGATGTAGGTGTAAAGGTAAGTTAATAATGATCATAAAAAAGACTTACCTGTGCATGATGCAGGTGTAAAGGTAAGTATGATCAGAAAACAGACTTACCTGTGTATGATGCAGGTGTAAAGTTAAGTATGATCAGAAAACAGACTTACCTGTGCATGATGCAGGCGTTAAGGTAAGAGGCATGGCGTACCAGCCTGAAAAACCTAACATAGTTGTGACTGTTGAGAGCGGAATACACCTGGAGAGCGAACCGAATGTGTACTGAGTTCCTGACTTCTGCTCGTAACTGCTGAGTTTCCCTGGCAACACAGAAACAGAAAAGAGGCTATAAATCAGAATACTACAAAAATGTCGCATCATTTCAAAGCCCCAAACAAATTTCATCATCGAGCTTCACCTAGATAATTGTTTTTAGAGTAGAGTCATAAAACAGATATCTACAGTGTTTATCTATAAACTCATGTTTTTTTGTTATAATTGAACAGATGCAACTTTATTATTGGAGGATCACATTTCAGTGCCAATATACATGACATGCATTTCACTGCATATATAACATATTACATGTACTGAACAAAGTAACGATTATCTAGCTATTGACACAATGAATCAGAAACTAAATAAACAATTTTTTATAAGAATAGTATCTTTTTTGTCTGACCATCAACATAAACAGCAATTTGTTTCAGCTGTTGATCAGTGGCTAACCTCAGTATATCTCCCTGGTTCAGGTTCATCAGGATCATATAGGCCCTGATCTCGGCTTCGTTCTGACAGAACGTGTTGTGTTTCTTCAGCAGGTCGTGGTAAAGCTCTTTCAATGTCTGTAGACATTTTGTCATGTTTTCATTGTTGATTTTTTCATCAAAGGAGAACATGTCTTCTTCGCAGAGTCGTTCCGCACAGAACACATGGAATCTGACACACTTCTCTAGGAGCTCGGCCGTGTGGATGTCACACAACTGCTGCTGAGTGATATCCTACAACAGGGCAAAATTAAATCACAAAACCTTTCACCCTTTTCCTTACCTTACAAATACCTCACAATCTTTCACCCTCTTCCTTACAAGTATCTCACAATCTTTCACCGTCTTCCTTACAAGTACCTCACAAGCTATCACAAAGGAAATCAAACCAGTCAATCCCTGTGTCATCCCGTCTCATTACTCCTTGTACAAATTCCTCTCAAGCCGACACAAAAGTCCTGAAACCAGTCACAGTTTTTACTGTCATATTCATTTTCATTCAAATTTAATATTATTTTAGTGACACTGAATAGTCAAAGGATTGGGCACAAACTCTTACAACTAATTAGGACCTTTCTCAAAATATTCCATTCTCACTTTCAGGCAGTTAAACAAAAATTCCCTCATCACATCATGTTGCTTACCTTACAGTACCTCCCTCACTTACGATTCCACAGAAAGTCAAACCAGCCGCTCCTAGTCCTTACCTTACGAATACCTCGCATACGATTCCACAGAAAGTCAAACCAGCCGCTCCTAGTCCTTACCTTACGAATACCTCGCATACGATTCCACAAGAAGTCAAACCAGTCGCCCCAAGTCCCATCACTTCCTCTGTCTGCTATTTCATTCAGCAGGTAATTCATAGTGGTCACCAGTACAGATATAGGGCGTAGTTCATAGGGCAGTGGCTCCTCCTGGTGTATAAATCAAACATAATGGGCATAACTCATCACCCTCATACAAATCATCACATCTTTAAACAACATGTGCTCCAAGTTAAAAAAAATGTCATATTTCCTGGCAGTGTTTTCCTTTATTTGAATTCTTATCTTTGGCGCGTGCAGAATTAATGCTCATATAGAGAAAGAAAATGAAATATAAAAAGTCTGCTTTTCCTACATTGAATGAATTTGTTACTATTGATTTTCATTACACCCCACTTAAGGAATACTTTATTTCTAGAATAATTTGTTCAGGGATCTCTAATAATATACCACAGGTTATTGAAAAATATATTAAGAAAGTTCATGTAATCGCAAGCATTCTGTTATCTATTACTATCAACACTCCTTGAATGTGGTATACGCACCTTTAGTATCTGCTATTAACACTTTCAGTATTTACCTTTGGAACAATTAGTATCTACTATTGACAGTTCTTTTAATATTGAATAATTAAAACTGATTACAAATCGAAATATCTACGGCCTCTATACTAAAACACTTATTGTCCTTATGACTGGACCAAATACAAATCTGTAAAGGAATAAGATAAATGCTTTAATATTGTACTTTGTCCCAAATAAATAAGACGGAGAAAACTGACCTGATCTGCTGAGGATCGACTGTACTCCTTCACCGCTCGAAGGTGGTCCACTAGGGGATTCATCCCAGGCTGCAACAAAATTAAAGTCATAACACCCATGATTCTTCACTACAGAAATGAGGTTACTTGCTGAACATAGAATCTAATCATCAAACGTGGATGTTCGATGGGACACATAGCGTTGTTTCAGTTTATATGTACATGGTACAATCATTGTAATAAGGACATCAGCCTATTTCCCTGTATTAATGACATACCCCAGTTTCCTCAAACACTGATAGGAACATTCATGGCAAAAGTGAATGTAACAAAATATTCTAAACTTTAAACCCGTTTAGATTTACATAAGACTCCCACGAAAGTGTCCACAAAGATTTCGTAGAAAAGGTGACAAAAAAGGTACCATATTTCTGGTGTATTATCCGCTCCTTTGTATAGCCTATACATACAATAATATAGTTTTTATGATTTAAAATCTTCAGATAGCCTGTGGGTTATCTGCTCATACTGACTAACAACAAAGTAAATCTAGATTATCTGTCACAGGAAATCTATGTTAGGCACTAAATAGTGTTTAAACAATGCAGTTGGATATACTTGTGAGCTGAATTTACTTGACATTTTCACGCTGGGACTATTCCAGTGTTACTACCTTGAAACTTTTTATCGAGAATTCATCAAAAATGTAATACATCATTGTATTTTGTTAATACTTGAGATTCATACAGTATAAGATTTGAGGGACATCACATATACATGTATAGGCCACACTTACTTTTAATTTTAAGAAAATATTTTATCAGATAGACTGCACATGGTATTTTTCTATGTTTTAAATAATATAGCCCACAGGCAATTTACAGGAAAATACTGTAGTGTGTCACTGTTTGTCTGTCACAAAAGACATTTCTAAGCAATACACTATTAAACTTCTATTTACGTTCATATATAAAGAATATCCAATTTATAAATCAATGTGCTTCTAAAGCTGCAGATGTCATATGAGCCACAGCTGAAATTCATGAAGGCTGTTTTGAATCTGGATTGAAACTTAAAATGCTGTATTTTACTGAAATGCCAGGACAATCTAAGACAGGTAACTCGACTTCACACAGGATGAATCTCACCTGTGATTCGGTCCCTTGTAAAATTTCCAGTGGATGAAGGCGCCGCTTCTCTTGCCTGTCGTAGCGTTCCATCTCGGGGCACATATCGGGGCAGTTACCCACGAACGCCCTGGCTGTGGCCAGACTGGGCTGCTTAGTACGACCTGTCCGTGTCGGGAGTTAAGTGGAGAAATGACAATAATGAAGATAACAATAAAATTATAGGCTAGAGTGTTTTACAGTGTTAGCCAGGGTGTAAATCCCATTGACAGACTGACTTATGTCAGACTTCCTATTTCTGTTCTGGGCTCAAATTCTTGTTTCTTGTCGATTAGAGCTGAACTCTTGCTATCAATACAAATGCTTACATAATACAGATTTAGGTATAAGAGTAAAGGGAACCTTACCATGTCTAACAATCTTGTCTCTGAGCTTGAGGATCTGGATCTTGTCAGCCACACTGTGTCCAACTGAGTTTGTCAATGTCCGCAGGGAGTCTGTAACACAATCATACATTTTGGTAGGTATATTGAGTCCAAGTTCACTAGAAATGTAAATATATAACAATGTCCGCAGGGAGTCTGTAACACAATCAACAGTTACAGTATAAACATAATCATACTCAGTGTTCAATCCAGGCCGCGCTATTGCGCAGATGACCCCTTTGTCAAACAAACGGCACAATCTCAACACACTTATGGGCCGGGCCGGCGCAATGAGATTACAATTTGTGAAGTGCTTAATTCTTGTTTCTGCCATTAAATTTACTGAATAGACAAAGATTCATTAGTCTCTAACTCGTTCCGTGATCATCTTATCTATGTAGTGTTTACACGGGAAGTGGAGAAGCAGGTTCATAATGAGGCTAATAGTCAAGTTCATGATCCCACATTTCGGGGATTCAGATTTGGAAACGTAATTTGTTGTCAACGAAGCATGGTTTCGTTATAGTTTTGATATGAGTACAGAATATCTGAATACTGAAGATGGGAACGTAAAACAAATCCGAGACTTGATTAAAAAGAGAAGACAGCCACGTGCACATACGTTTAGCAAGTAAGGAAAAGTCCGGGGAAATAAAACCGAACGGAAAGAAACCGGCTAATATTATATTAACGAAAAAAACATAAATTTCAAACCCAATTATGTTACGATAATTTTTTTATTGACTATAATATTATACCAAATCAGAATTAAGATGTGAAATATGTATAAAATCAGACTTTAACAAGAGGCCCAGGGGCCTTAACGGTCATCTGACTATAAATTTATCACTGGAAAAGGAATATATGCAATTATGTTACAGTATGTCTACAAAGGGTTATGTGAAATTGCTGTTGCATTTAATTAACAAATTTCAGCTAAAATGCACTGATGGAACTTGGGAAAAGTTAAACTGTGTTTTTCAAGATGGCAGTGGAACTTGAGAACTAAAGTTTAAAATGGCAGTCATGGCGGCCATCTTGGATTTCTGACCATCCCCAATAATTAGAACACTTGGTCGGGACCATCTCAGGATCATTTCTGTCAAGTTTCAGTGCAATCCCACTGGTGGAACTTGAGAAGTTTAAAATGTGTTTTCAAAATGGCGGTCATGGCGGCCATCTTGGATTTCTGACTGGCCCGATAAATAAGAACACTTGGTCGGGACCATCTCAGGATCATTTCTGTAAAGTTTTAGTGCAATCCCACAGGTGGAACTTGAGAAGAAGTTTAAAAAATGAAAAGTTTACGGACGGCGCACGGCGGACGACGACGGACGGAACATGATGGCTATAGGTCATCCTGACCCTTCGGGTCAGATGACCTAACAAGAGGCCCAGGGGCCTTAATGGTCATCTGACTATAAATTTATCACTGGAAAAGGAATATATGCAATTATGTTACAGTATGTCTACAAAGGGTTATGTGAAATTGTTCTTGCATTTAATTAACACTTAAGCCAATGTTTACATGTACCCTTATTTAAGTAGTGGACAAGAGAACCTGAGGGATGTTAGGTCAGCATTTTATGATTTATATTTGTCGAATGAAAAGATTTATCTGGTCTCTGCTTTTGTTATTTGAATCCACTTGATGCTTCATGTTGAATCTGAGAAGGATTTCTTCAGTACATTTTAGAGAAATAGCTATAACCAACTTCAAAAGTTTAAAATGTGTTTTCAAAATGGCGGTCATGGCGGCCATCTTGGATTTCTGACCATCCCCAATAATTAGAACACTTGGTCTGGACCATCTCAGGATCATTTCTGTCAAGTTTCAGTGCAATCCCACTGGTGGAACTTGAGAAGAAGTTTAAAATGTGTTTTCAAAATGGCGGTCATGGTGGCCATCTTGGATTTCTGACCGGCCCGAAAAATAAGAACACTTGGTCGGGACCATCTCAGGATCATTTCTGTCAAGTTTCAGTGCAATCCCACTGGTGGAACTTGAGAAGAAGTTTAAAATGTGTTTTCAAAATGGCGGTCATGGCGGCCATCTTGGATTTCTGACCGGCCCGAAAAATAAGAACACTTGGTCAAGACGATGTCAGGATCATTTCTGTCAAGTTTCAGTGCAATCCCACTGGTGGAACTTGAGAAGAAGTTTAAGGTAGTCACACTCTAACTACTACATTTTTGAAATGTGATTTATTCATCATTTTTGTGCATATATTGGTATAACAATGTGTTTGCATCAATTCTATCCAGAAAGATTATATTTAAGGGTCAAAATAAGGGAGATAATCCATGCCAGAAGACAACTGGTCATTTCGTAGCTTAATTTACAATTTTCCTAAAAAAAAAAAAAATCCAATAATATTTTTCTATAAATTCAAATCAGTAGGTAAGCTCTTCACTCTATGATATGAAATATAAATGTGTTTTTTATTTTTCATATATATTTTGGACATTATATGAATTTTATTTCGATTATCTCCCCTTTTTTTGAAATCACAAGATATCATTATTGCTAATAACAATACCATTAATTTAGTATTTTGCAAATAAACCACTCAGAAACATTCCCGAGGGTCTAGTTAACATTTTAAAACCAAAAAAACAAAGTTCTATCCATACAATTTGTGTAAACTAACACTCACAAATGGTGACGAACAATATTCACATTATCTTCCATCTGTCCAATTCAATCATAAATGTCAATTTTAGAGTACATAAAAATACAAACACTACAAAATTCACTTTATTTCACCAGAATACAAATACAAGTCACTTGTAAGGGAAAAAAACTTTTCTGTCAGATAAAAAGAGCAATACTCTTTGAAGAAAAAAAAAAACTGGGGGGGGGGGGGGGGGGGGATTTCCTGCAATGAAATGAAAGCATATGTCACAGAATTAGCTTTATAGCAAAAACCCACCTACATGTGAACACGAGTCACTTACAGGAAAAATAATATCTTCATAGTAAATATTTCCTGTCCTTTATGAATGAGTTATTCCCCCAAGACAAAATGAAAAATTTGGGGTGGGGGTTGGGAATACTTTCTATTACATGCAAGATTTGTTGTCATCATTATTTTTCTTCTTATTTTTCAAAACGACTAAATGAATATCTATAAAGTAGCTTAGAATATGGACATTTGTTAATATGATGAAAAAATTAGAATTTTCCATCAATATAAATTTCAGCAATATTTAACCTTTCGTGTATTGATATTTTAATTTTGAAGACACAAAATCACTTTCATGCAGAAATTCTTTCATAACTGTACAATGTATATGAATATGGAAAATTTGAATATATATATATTTGAGACACCTGTATGGTAGTATATACTACTTTACTTAGGTAGAAGAAACACGCTTTTCAAGGAATTCTGCAAGTTTTGGTATTGCCTCATCCAATACTTTTTTGCAATTGGTCACTCTGGGTTGGTCATCAACAGTTTTGTGTGTAAAAGTTGATCTGAGTCCATCCTCACCATTTCTCTTGTAAATTGTCAAGAGATGCTGGAGTGTAAGACCTGACCCAGCCACATTTTCTATTGTCGGCCTCTTTAGAACACCACTTGAAATGAGGACTTCAAGTGATTTGATGTTTTTAGACTTTTCCCGTGCAAACAACAATCCCTTGTACACAGCTATGAGAGGGAAGCTATTTGATAGCAGAATGCTCTCCTTTACCTCTTTCTTCTGAAGCAAATCACACAAAGCTTTGACATCCTCACATGCATCATGGGCCCCATAACTATAGTTATCTCCTAACAGAGATTTGGCAAGGGTTTCCTGCTTATAATTTGACATATTTGGAAAGGCCTTACGGAACACATTGAGTGACTCTACACATCCAAATACACACGAGAAAAGCTGATCTAACATATTCACACTTTTTGCTGCACTTACAAGTACAGGAAAGTCAAATTTTCTGCCATTATGTGCAATAAGTATAGGGTTTTCATGTTTTTCCAGAAATTTACAAAAATGATTCAGACCATCCTGAATAGAAACAGCATCCTTCTTGTTTCCATTCACTATCAGCTCGCCATTACTGTTGAGATGGATTCCAGTTATCTTTGCAGCTTCTTCCTCGATAGCTATAGTTGGTAAGATGTATGAGTTGAATGGTTCACTACTATCAAGTACACAAGCAGCAATTTGTGTAATATGGGGCATGGCTTGTCCTCTTACTAGAAATAATATAAAAAAAATTATATGACATGTATGCCAACATTAGATAATCATAGCAAATAAACTTGAATATAAACCAGACCGAGGCATTTTGTAGAGAGAAGCACCAACAAAAATGAAAATTTTAAGTTTGATCAAATTTGAAATGAATTATTGATCGAAACGTTCATTGTGTACATGTATGCTCTTATTTACTTACTAAGACCAGTCGTTTCCAAGTCAAATGTGATGTATGTCACCTTTTGACCCTTTGGCTCTATTTTTTTGAAAAGGCCCTTTGGAACAGCTTCTGGTATTTGATCCGTATCAATATTTTCCTCTAACCCAATTCCTAAAATTGTAAATAAAAGAAAGTAATGATCAAATTAACTTTTCATAAAACATTGAAATTATCATCAAACTGATTTATGATATTACAATCATATTGACACTAACAATAACATGCCAAGAGTGAGTCAGAGTACCCCATGTTTTGTGATAATGTACGTTATCTTTTAGACTAAAATAGAATAACCAACACAGGCTAAAATTGAATTCTGGTACATAAGGAATATAAAGAACTAGTTTGACACAAAATATTTACCTGACTGATAGGTGTCCCCCTCAAGAGATTCATTGGCACACTGCGTCACAGATCGTTCTTCCTTCAACTGGAGTCTCCTACGTTTATATGAAGGAAGCTTCCTTCGTTCATCCCACTGAAGTCTACGTTTCTGTCTCTTTGCAGCATACTTCTCCGTATGTAAACCTGGGGAAATCCCTGCCACTGTGTTTACCTAAAAATGGAGAAATGCATGACTTATTAAACAAGAACAACATTACAAAACATTTCAATATACAATTTACAGAGTAATTTTTGACTTCCATTTTATTGCTATAAGAAATATATCTATTGATCTATATATGCATATTATGATTCACAAAATTAGTTTTGGTTTATGCTTATTGCTAATTATTTCAAGATTTATATACACGTTTCCCCATGGTAAAAAAAAACCCATAGAACTTTCTCTAAAACATCTCATTTCATGGCTTGCAGGTTTTGATAGTAAAGGAAAGTAGGAGTATCAAGAATAAAACACAAACATACAGGCTACAGTTAGTACATAGCAACTGCCCCATGTGGGTTTCGAACTCACAACCAAGAAAACTTATGATTAACAAAAAAGATTTTTTTTTTATAAACTTTACAACATTACCTTGAATTGTACACTGCCCGAGATCTACAAGCTTGGTTGAACATCAAATTGAACAACAAACTCTGAAAGAAATAAAACAACAAACTCTGAAAGAAATAAAACAACAAACTCTGAAAGAAACAAAACAACAAACTCTGAAAGAAACAAAAACAAATTTGCATGCAAAAACATTGAAAGAAGAGGCATTGACCAACAATTGAAAAATAAGATCCAACATTTAGAACATGATTTTTTTTTAACATAAAAATCATTGTTAATAATTTAACTTTTCAAACTTGAAACATTTTTTTTAACATGTACCTGAGCTATGTAATTCCTGCCGTCATTGATGAAAGCTGAGGTGGCTTGCACACGAAAATCCAGTGAGTCTGAAGCACCATAATGATGTGATTTAGGAGCCCTAAGTGTCACCTCTTTATTTGCGTGCTCACATTGCTGTGAAGATCCTAGATCAGAGTATTGAACTGATCGAGCAATAATGGGTTCAAACAGTAATTCCAGACGATGACGTAGGGCACTGTCCTTTAGTGCTGACTTGTACGGCAGACTTCTATGACGGTATGTCTCATTAGGTTTTCTAAGAAATCCACAGAAGACTGGCTTACACTTAGAATGGTCACCAAACTGATGAGGAATTAGAGCTGTAAGGTTATCACACAGATCATCCGGTTTTACTTGATTTTTAGCAAAACAGTATCTTAGGCACTTTTGTATGTGAATAATGACATTTTTGCTAAGTTTTACACCTTTTTCATGATGTAGAGCATACAAGCTCTTGCCAATATTCTTTATCACATGATTCTTGTCCAGACGTTTTTTCATATTGATTCCATGGTCACTTCTGAGCTTAGAGATCAAGGTATTGTCCCCATCACCTTCCAATACTTCCACTGGTGTCCCGTCTTTAGACATTTGTTGGATGCCCTGCACACCTGCTGCACTTTCCATCGACCGAGCACTTCCGGAATGATTATGCACACAGCGATGATCTCTCACTTTTACACCTGGACGATTCCGTTTCCACCATTTACAAACTGAACAAGTACGATGTAAAACTATGGCCGTCACAACTTTTTTTCCGTAATCTGCCTTGCTCATGAAAAATGTGTGTGCTACAAAGTATGTTGTACATAGAATTAATAATAATGAAGACAATATTATTATAAAGGAACATTTTTCATGTATGAAAGCAATTGAAAAATCAAGTATTAACTCTTATTGAAAACCTTGTGGTCAAGAAAAAAATCAATAGTATAATACAAATATTACTTTAGTCAGAATATAACATGAGCCCATCTTGCAGACCATCAGAAACAATATAATTATCATGAACAAATATCTAGATACCTACATGTCAGACTGTCAAATCCACGTTTGTGCCAAGCTGTATCTGCACTGCATGTCATTCCTTTCCTTGTTTTGCATGGGAAATGACCAAGAAGCTTCCTTCGAGTTGTACATGTGGTTTGGGCAATCCTTTTCGTCGAAAGGTTTCTGTGTTTCCTCTGATCTGCCGAGGGTAAGGATTTGGAGTTGACTGGAGTGACAGTACTACTGCGAATGAAGAAAACGAAAGACATGCTACATTATTTTTACAAAAACACAAGCTCTATTGTTTCATATCTTTTATTTTAAAAATTGTGATACCTGGGACTAAAACATTTCTGTGAAAAAAAAACACATTTTCATTTTAAGAGATTAGACAAATTCATAGGCTTTCAGGGTATAGTTTATTTACCACTTTCATATAAAAAAAAAAGACTTTTTATATTTTAAGTACAAACCTGTTCAAGATATGTTTACTGCCAGTATCATAATAGGAAGAAGTTGCAGCTGCATTTTGTTTAGATGCTGTTACTGGTTCAGGTGTGTCCAATATACAGGGGGCCATTTCTTTCATGTGTTTGATATTTTGTCTGAAAAAAAGACAAACCATATATACTTTGGAAACACTCAATACAATACTTAGTCAATAGGAAGTATAAACCATTATGAAATGAATTGCTTTATTGACCTGGTGAACAATGTTGAGAAAACATATACAGGAAACTTCATACTTGTAAATATTGTTTATATTATTTAGGTGAAGGGTTTGTCAACTATTTGTAACAGAGGTCATAATTATTTCAATGCCTCCGCTAGGAGTCGAACCCGGAACCTCTGGCTACTAGTCTTGCGCTCAACCAATCGAGCTAAAGAGAAGATCACTCTAGCCGAGCGGTATATTGCAGCTAGTATTTACCAGGGTTACATATTATAAATGAACAGATGGAAAATACATTCAATAGCAATATATCATGCTACATACTTAACACTTGGGGATGCATCTGCCAACACCCATGTACCTAAATCCTCAAGGAAGTCATCAGCGGTAGTAACATCGCTTTGGGCCAATGTACAGGTGGATTCCTCATTAGCAATATCTCTGGGAAAAAAAGTTACTTCATCAAAATATTAACTCAGTGTTTACGTAAGTTAAAATAGTTATCACTGGAGCAAATGTTAATAATTATATTAGAAATTAATGTAAAAAATATTTACTGTTTGCACTGTTTTCACTTCATAGAAATTAAAAGCTTTATCAATGTGAAACATGTTTCTTATAAATGTCATTTTATATACCTATCTTTTTTTTTACAAGTAGATTTTATATGAAATATCACAATGACATGGTACATACTCCATTTCCATTTGAAAAGCATCATTAGCTGCTTTCTCCGTTGATGTCTTTGCAACTTGTTCGATGAAACCCCCTGCTCTTCTCTCAATTTTCTTCAAGTTTGGATTGCTGATAGGCTTTATATTCAACGTTGACAGGAAATTGTTCACTCTATCAGGACCACCAAGACTGTCTATCATTGCTGATAATAAAATATATGTATCCATGTTATAATAATGTCCAATGCACCATACATGTTAATCAATTAATCAACCTAATCATTTGCTAGCAGGCCTAGTATTAATTTTTCATGAAATTTTAAAAACAATTTCAGAGTTGGTTAATTTCATTTTAAAAGGGAAATGTATGGAAATGAGGAAACAAAATAAGCATCAGCATACACGTGAACACAAACATGGATTGCTTCTGTTGATCGTTAGAAATATGTTATATACAATGTAGGCCTATCTTTCAATGTACTTACCAACTCCGAGTTTGGTGTTGATCGTGAAACACGGAGCCCCTGTGTTGTTTACTCTATGTGTTCCTCCATATGGCACACGGTTAATATACACGCAGTCATGGTTCACGCATTTCACATACAAATATCCTCCTAAACCCTTTTGAAGTTCACCACAAATGTTATCGTAAGTAAGAGGTACTGGCCCCAATCTGCACTGTTTACAAAACTTCAAGCGGGATAACAAAACATCAAGTTCAATTATTCGCCGGCCCTGTTTCCAGCCATCTTGTGAAGAATCGGGCTTGTCATTGACTCGGAAAGGTTCGTCACAATAGCTGTGATCGGATTTTGAAATACACTTCTTCTTTTTATCAACCGTAGCCTTTCTTTTAGTGGAAACAAATTTGCCCTTCAAATCCCGCTCCGATTCTACGGGCGCCGCCATTACAGACGGCGCTGCGACGGCGGACAACTCTGTCCGTCGAGGATAACTCCGGTCGAGATTACGATGTTTGCCGAGTACCTGCATATCATTATAACTCGGCTAACATCGTAGTTTTTACCGGAAGTCTGAGTTAGAGTGCGACTACCTTAAAATGTGTTTTCAAAATGGCGGTCATGGCGGCCATCTTGGATTTCAGACCGGCCCGAAAAATAAGAACACTTGGTCAAGACGAAGTCAGGATCATTTCTGTCAAGTTTCAGTGCAATCCCACTGGTGGAACTTGAGAAGAAATTTAAAATGTGTTTTCAAAATGGCGGTCATGGCAGCCATCTTGGATTTCAGACCGGCCTGAAAAATAAGAACACTTGGTCGGGACCATCTCAGGATCATTTCTGTGAAGTTTCAGTGCGATCCCACTGGTGGAACTTGAGAAGAAGTTTAAAATGTGAAAAGTGTACGGACGGCGCACGGCGGACGACGACGGACGGAGCATGATGGCTATAGGTCATCCTGACCCTTTGGGTCAGATGACCTAAAAAGTTACATATTTAATGATGATTGCACAAACTATCACATGTCACCTCTTAAATGCCTTGTCAGGTGTTATTAGGATGATTTATTTCAGAAGGACAAATTAGACAGAGAAGGTTTTTTTTGTGTTTTAGATATATAATATAATACACTTTTCAGTGGCCCCCTTTAATTCAAAATGGCCCCCATTTTTTAACATTGTGGGCCCAACTGGCCCTCTTTTTACAAATCCTGGACTGAACACTACATACATGTAACAATATCTGCAGGGAGTCTGTAAAAGTCATCACCAGCTATACTACTAATACCAATATGTAATCCAATTTCCTCCTAGTGTTTTATAAAATCTACATGGCCTATGTTAGTAAAATGTACTAGTACCTTTGCCGATCTTAACATCCTCAGTAGAAGTTGAGGGTGATGCTGGGGCAGGACTGGACTGCCTGGTACGAGTCACAGGACTAAGGTTCCGTGTCGGCCGGGTCTGACCTACTGGACGCCTGACCACCCTGTCACGTGATCCAGTCACTTCCCTGCTCACATCTGATGTACCGGCCATATTGCTTAACTCATCATCTACCTCGCTTTTTAACCATTTTGATGACTGTGAAGGTCTGCCTCTTTCAGCAACATCTTTATTTGTGACAGATATATTTCATTAACATTTACAACAACAGAAGTACAAAGTTATATTTACAGTTAACACTTAATCTTTCTTAACAGCGAAACCAAGCAACTACATTTTATACATCTAAAGTTCAGTATAAAATATTCATATTTATAGCAAACCATGTATATGCAAAGTGCAAATGTATAAGGGCTGTTCTGGAATAAACCATATGGGAGGGGCGAAAGGCACTTTTTCAGAGACCCCACTACCCATCAAATATTAAAAAGGATTTAATACAAACTTGCCAACCCTCCTTTTTAGGCGGGAGACTCCCGATTTTGGACCCTAAAATGTTGCATTTTCAACTTCGGAATTTGCTTAACTGTTCCTAGTTTAAATACCTACCACCCCTGATATATTACCAGTAACACTGGTGCCTCCCACCTCCCCCACTTGATTAATGATGGAATAGCCCTTATTTCAAACATAATTATTGGATTATGATGATTTTTTTTCTTTAGGAAAAAGAAACAGAGGATAAGTTTTCATTTTTATTCCCAAGGAGTGGCCATAAACCTACAGAAGGCTTGTTTTTGTATACATACCTGTGGCTCTCCGTTTCCCCTGTTCTCCTGCCCTGCCAGTTGATTCCTCCGTTTGTTTTTGGCCGACAGGGGAGGTAACACTATGTCGACCCCAGAAGATCTCCATTGGATTCATGCTGGAATCTATTCTACTGCCAAGGCGTTTAGCACTGGCTGCTTCCTCCTGTTAAACAAATATTCCTTCGTTTATCAGAGATGTTGTGACAGACATTAAAAAGAAAACTGGCATCTGATTAAGAATACCTGTACAGTAAACCTTGTTATATTGTCACCAAATGTCTCCCAAAATTTAGTCAATATTAAGGAAATTGGTGAAATTTACAAGGAAAATGTCATTTTTAAGGATGTATTGAACAAAAGGCTTTAATGTGTCAAAGCTTCACTTTTAACACAAGTAAACCAAGATGTGACCCTGGAGTAACAAGACATCACTGATGTAAGACATGGGGAGTGTAAAGAGAAGTGTAGAGAGATAAGACCAGTTTTCCTGGAGTAACCAGACATACCTGATGTAAGACATGGGGAGTGTAAAGAGAAGTGTAGAGAGATAAGACCAGTTTTCCTGGAGTAACCAGACATACCTGATGTAAGACATGGGAAGTGTAGGGAGATAAGACCAGTTTTCCTGGGCTGGTATGTCCATCATAAATGTATACTTTCATATTGAAATTAGTTACAAGTTTTTAAACTATAGGAAGTTGAAATTCAAACTCTTATAACAGACGATGTTTACGAACACTCCTGACAACTGTTGAAGAAATGAAGTCTGTAGAGCAGTGACTGCAAGATTCTATTTATAGTACTGGTGTTGGTGGTGGAGGAAAATTCTAGTTCCTGGTCTGATGGTGATCTAAGGCCAGGACCTGGCCACTGCCCAACATAGGCCTAAACCTACATGATGGAGGGTTAATGGTACAGAATGTCTGACACCTTAACCACTGGGCTGCCTTAGCTCCCTCCTTTCTGTATAAGTTACCATTTATTTTCCTTCTTCAGGATAAAACTTTGTAGGGAATGGTACATACAAACATCTTAAATGTGACTCACTCCAATAAGTGGTTCCTCTCTGGGTGATTATATAAGTATTACTATGGAAGAGTACATAGGTATAGAAGAACGTCATGACTTGTCCCTGTGAATATAGATGTAAATCTTGTTCTTAACTTACGTGAGTACTGAAATGAATTGTAGCCTGCTGCCGTTTAGGATTGGGGAAGGTACGTTTCACTTCGCCGAACTTGCAGAAGTGACTCCTCAAATTCCTAGCATTGTTATATTTTGCTGGTACATTCCTACACACAATCACGATCTTGTCAGACATGTCGCCGGACACTGATGACAGTCGGCGTAATGTAGTTCTCTTTGCCCTTGGTGCTTCATCTGGCATGGAAACAAACTCAGAATAAACAAAAGGTCATATGGGCCTGCATCGCTCACCAGGTATTAATCTCTCGCTTGTAACCTTGAAGTGGTCTATAGTCTATGAGTGCAAGGCATTCAACAGAAGATCTTTGATCACAAAGAAGATTTTTTTTTTTTTTCAAAACTTTTGTTCGGCCCCTTCCAAGGAAGCTACCAGCCAAATGTCATGTCTATAGGCCTTTTGGTATTTCAAAATAAGTTATCTAAAAGAAAAGTTGATGCTGGCCAAATGGACGACTGACGATGCACCACCGCATAAGCTCACTTCCCTTCCCTTTGAGAAGGTGAGCTAAAAATTGTTAAGAAAGCAATACTACTTAATGCAGATGAAATTAAGTGACCGGACTTATAATATCAGTATAAAGATTATTTTGAAGAGAAAAGCCTATGGGGTTATACTTGTCTTTGATGGGAGCTTTACGGGACAGGCAACCTATAAAGTTTACTGTTGTGTTATTAAACACTGCTACAGAATCACATATCTAATATCAATATCAGCGATTTATATCAATACCTGTATCGTCACTCGTTTTCCTCCCTAACTTGCGAGTGTCACTGGCCCCACTCTTGCCAAATGCACCCTTGCTTTCATTATCTACAAATTCAAGGTAATTTATTTTCATACAAATTTGAAATTATCCTCAACATTTCATTTTCAGCACTTATATGTTATCACAAATCAAGCATCAATCAGATTAACTAGTAGATTAATTGGAATGTTTCCATCAATTCAACTTCGCAAGCCAAGGGTGTACAATACGCTACTCTCCTTTTCACCCTTGGCGGATCTCACGGCAAATTCGATGTTCCCGCACTGCGCCATCTAGTGGACTATTGCAGTTGCGTCCCTTGTTTTACGTAATTCCTGACCAATCAAATAGCTCGTACTTTTTGTGTACGATTCAACAAATAAACAGAAAATGGCAGCGCCCTTTGA
This sequence comes from Mimachlamys varia, assembly GCA_947623455.1. Taxonomy (NCBI): domain Eukaryota; kingdom Metazoa; phylum Mollusca; class Bivalvia; order Pectinida; family Pectinidae; genus Mimachlamys; species Mimachlamys varia. Next base: position 47,459,974 of record OX392534.1, on the reverse strand, counting down.
TGAACATGCTATATATGCGAAAAATTTGAAATCCAAGAACTTCGTGAGACAGAGACGATCAATCAGCTCAATCAACAATGGAAATGATGTTTTTGTTGGAACAAGAACAGGGAAATAAGCTTGTGTTTTCTTTTTGTAACATTTTCATTTTATGAATAAGATCATAGTCGATAGTTTGTTCAACTTCGTAAAACAAAATCCACACACGTATCTGTTTTTTTATCTGCATGATCGGCGACATATCCCAAAATATTATTCAACTGGTCGAAAACGGTGAATGTCGGGCCCAAAATCACACGTCTAGACTTCGTTGGCAACATGTTGTTACAGATACGACATGTTTCCGTGGGCGCTGCCATCTTTGTTATAAACAATTGCAGCGCGCGTTTTGATTGGTCGGCTAAACCTAGCCGCATCCAATTAAAATGCAGGAGCGGGAACATCGAGTTTGCCGTGAGATCCGCCAAGGGTGAAAAGGAGAGTAGCGTATTGTACATCCTTGGCTTGCGAAGTTGCCATCAATTATAATGAATTTTAACTGTCACAAGTAGAAAAAGATGTGTTTCTTTTTTTTTCTTTTTAAAGACCAATGTGACTTTGTCAAAGATATATAAAAAAAGTCATAATTCCATTACAAAGCTATGACATGTAACAATGCTTTCTTATCCACAAGCTGACTTATTGAGGTTTGAGGAACCTGGCCACAATTACCTGTTTTACCAAAGAGTTGTTTGGATGAAGAGCCCCTAGCAGAGACATCAGTACCTTTAGTTGTTGGTGGAGCCCCAAACAGCCCTTGATCCTGTGGTCCCGCAGACGTTCCTCCAGATCCCGAACACTTTGTGTCCACTCCAGCTTAATACAGATTGAAACAGTCTATCACACAAATTTAAACAAAATATGTTTCATTATTGTTATAATACATTTGTAGTTTATATAGTGTTCTCTCTGCTGAACTTTTCAGGTATAAAGTAATTCAGTTAAGCTGCAGAACTTCCAATTAAAGAAAGCTTGCTTGTGATACCCAGTTCTTGTTGGAACCAAATTCTTAAGTCATTTTAGACAAAAAATCTTAAGTGGACAGAGTCCGTATTAATAGAAAGTATTTTATTATTCAAAATTTGAGCAGAATTTGAATCGATTAGATTTTTAGGGTGCATCAACGATGGAGGTCTGAACTTCAAGTTTTTGAGAGGCTTCAATTAACACTCTTACCATCAAATCTAACAATTTACAAATAAATTTTATCTGCAACTGTGGTTAATTTAAAGATAGCCATTAACTTTCTGTAAATTTGGAAACGTCTATACATGTATGACAATACCATATTTTCCTTTTATAATCACAAAAGAATTATCTGAAATACATTTTGATTGAGTTGTCTTGGTGACGAATGTTGTTCTTGGAGGGTGAAGCTGTTTTGCAATGTCCCCAGTCACGCCCACAAACGATGCAGGGTTAGTCGTACTTCCTGTCTGGGGTCTACCACCAAACAAGGAGCTGGAACTTGTCTTGGAAGCACCACCAAACACACTAGTTGTACTAGTCCCACCAAAGAGACTGGTGGTAGCTCCAGCAACTGTAAAATACAGGACATTTCAAACAAACAAGGAATATTGTTATTATGTAGTAAAATTTACTTCAAAACATCGGCAAAACAAAGTTTAAATTCAAATCATCATTAAATGTTTTTCATGATTCATGAAAAGTGTACTGTATATAAACCACAATCTGACAAACCAGCCCCTGTTTAATCCAAAACCCTCTCTATTCCAACCTTACTGATCGGTTTAATCCTAAATCCTAAATGTTAATCCTACCTCTATAAATTGGAAACCTGCATTAACTGGCCATACAATTTGGTCCTGAATAACCTATGATTTAGACAGATTATACTAAATGCAGTGATCAATGTTAAAGACAATAATACTGCAAGATATTTGACAATGCGGCATATTTTATGTGAGTTTATACCTTTAGTTTGTTGCCCTGGAGCTGTTTGTCCCTGAGCTGTTGTTATTGTCCCGAATTCTGTCGAACTCCCAAACACTGAGGTAGTCTGACCACCAAATATTGATGTACTAGACTTATCTGGGCCACCAAAAGTTGAACTGCCCTGGCCAGCGCCACCAAATGTTGAACTACCCTGTCCAGTGCCAACAAATATTGAACTACCCTGTCCAGTGCCACCAAATGTTGAACCACCCTGTCCAGCGCCACCAAATGTTGAACCACCCTGGCCAGTGCCACCAAATGCTGAACTACCTTGGCTAGTACCACCAAATATTGAACTACCTTGGCTAGTGCCACCAAATGAACTGCCCTGGGCCACTGAACCACTCTGTCCAGCAGCACCAAATACTAAACTGCCCTGCCCGGCAGCACCGAATGCATGGGTGGTTTGATTGGAGCTAGCAAATATAGGTGAACTTGTGCTCTGCCCAACACTACCAAAAGCTGATGAAGCTGGTTGACTTGTACTACTAAATATTGATGTTGCTTTTGATGAGCCACCAAATGATCCTGAACCACCAAAAGTTGTTGAAGAGTTTACACCACCAAATGCTTGTGAACCTGTCTGTGAACCTGTTGTTGTCACACTACCAAAACCTGATGCACTTGTTCTCTGCCCCGAGCCAAAAGCTGGCGAAAGGGTTGTTGTACCAGTCCCAAAGGCAGTTGTTCCACCAAATGTTGATGAGCTAGTACAAGAGGTTACGCCAAATCCTAGTGTTTGGCCAAAGCCCGAAGAACTCACAGTTGATGGATTTCCAAACGAAGATGAGCCCTGGTCACTAAATGTTGGTGTATTAGTAACTGTACCAAACACTGAAGGCGAGCCACCAAATGCTGAGGAACTTGCAGTCGCACCAAACACTTGTGGTGAACCTCCGAACGCTGAAGAACTTGTAGTCGCACCAAACACTTGTGGTGAACCTCCAAACGCTGAAGAAATTGTAGTCGCACCAAAGACTGATGATGAACCTCCAAATGCTGAGGAACTTGTTGTTGCGCCAAACGCTGAAGTGGGCTGTATGGTATTTCCAAATCCTGTCTGTGTTTGTCCAGCTGAACCAAATACCGGCTGATTCGTGGCCCCAAATGATGACTGTCCAGTTGTGCCGAACCCAGGAGCTTGCTGTCCAGCTGTGCCGAACCCAGGAGCTTGCTGTCCAGTTGTACCAAACCCAGGAGCTTGCTGTCCAGTTGTGCTGAACCCAGGAGCTTGCTGTCCAGTTGTACCAAACCCAGGAGCTTGCTGTCCAGTTGTACCAAACCCAGGAGCTTGCTGACCAGTGGCCCCCTGTCCAAATGCTGATCCAGCGCCAGTCTGACCAAACCCAGTTCCTTGACCAAACATACTGTTAATGTTGCACTTCAATTACTGATGATGTTGCTTGTTGAATTTCATCCTGCAGACTATTAAGAAAAACAATGATACAGTTAAGCATGGTCCTTTTATAAATTACAACATGTTAATTGTTTACATACAGTAAGACCACAACTACATATAATACGCCATTTTCGGGATACAACTTTCAGTCGGTTTAGTCCTTTTATAAATACAACATGTTTACATACAGTAAGACCACAATTACATATAATACACCATTTTCGGGATACAACTTTCAATCAGTTTAGTCATGTGACTTTCATCACCACGTAACTTTATTATAATAGGGCACTTTGAAAACAAAATGGCGGATAAATAGAAGTTTTCAATGACGGTAAGCGAGGCAAAGTTTTTTGGTCGAAAGAGGGATCACAACTTTAAATAAAACAAAATTAGCGGAGATCACTGATGAACTGAATTTTTCTTTTATTGAGAAATATGAATGCAATCCACAGTTCTCGTAATCGGGGTTTCTCTTTGCTTTTGGAAACAATCTGAACGTTATATTTTACCAGATTGTTCCTTTTACGACTGACAGTTACACATCTAGGTACAACACACCATGACTTAGTTTAAGAGTCTGTATCTTTGTTTCGTCACTCTTTAACCTAAAGCGACTAAACAAATTGAATCGAATCTAGCTGCCATTCGGGTGTTAATGTCGCCATTGTGAATTGCCCTAAATTTTTCGCTGTCACATGATCAAATCACCAATTTCTAACTCCACTTCAAAAGAGTTCTTGTATCTCGGAAACAGCATATTACTTGAACACAGTTAATACATATGCTTTGTCGAACAGTTTGTTTGGTCCAGACCAAGTGCATACACATAAATTCATCCAACTTCATATTATGACAATGTGTTCCTTGAACTATTGATCAGGTCCCCACAAGTTCAATAGGTGGGGTTTTACTGTATGCAAATTGTTTAATAAACAAATTTTAAGAATCATCTTCTTTTAAATGATGGCCAGAATGTATTAACTAAATTGTTATATAGCAAGGCCGATAATCATTCATGCAATCTTAATTCTATAATGTGCTTTGAATAACGATATATTGCTACTAGTCTTACGCTCAACTGATCGAGCTAAAGAGAAGATTTCTCTAGCCGAGCGGTATATTGCAGCTCAAGTATTTACCAAGGTTACATTTACATGTGAAAAAACTATTGACACTTAAGTATTATGGGTCAATTAGGGCGATAAGGCAGGATGGATTTCAAGCTGAAACTGGGTAAATGACCGGAAGAGAGCCCTGAACAGGAGGGTATTTTCCCAAAATCTCTTCATATCCATATAACTCCCCTCCCACAATGTGTCTGAGAGTCAAGTTATGCCATCTTTTCTCCAGCCCTCACCAACCTCACACCCCTATCACCGCGCATACACTTTCCTTTTCAAATCATATATATGATATATCGTATAGTGCAATAGTCAACTATACTGCGACTCAGGCAAACATCGATATGATCAATCCACATATGACATAACCTTCATTAAGTTGAATTAGGTCATTAATAGATAGAAGTAGAAGAGAAACGGATAGGTGCCCGCCTACATATCTCTTCCAGAACCTGGAGCCTCGGGAACTGCGAGGCTGAGCACCTGTGCCGAAAGTGAAACTGATTGGTTGAGATCCAGGAAAATGGACACCCAGTCATAATTATAAACCACAAAGTGTGCTCTTAATTAAAGTATGACAGTTTCGTTCACATTTATCTATATCCATAATAAATTACATTACGATGGTCGTTTAAATGTAAACAAACTCGTGAACTCACAACTTAAACTTGGACGAAATTTTTGTTTGTTCCGCCAACTGTAGGCCCGCATACAATGTTATTTCAATTTTTATTTAATTAAGAAGAATCTGATATTAATGAATATCAATTACTTAATGCAAAATATAGCATTCATTATTTACTCAGGCTGGTTATTTATTAAATAAAGTAAATTAATATCTATATATAATTCATTCAGTGCGGGTCTTGAGTACCCAATATGGCGGGTTTCCTGTCGAGGTGCTTGGAAAAAGTCAAATCCTGGATCCATTGGTCTTGGACCTATCTTTGGGCTGTTTGGTTCATGCTTGTGATCTTCGTGGTATATATTCTTCGAGGCCCACTGAAGCTGAGCGAGAATTTGTCTTACGGTAAGGAATGCGTTTCATTTTAAAGCCGAATGTATAGTCACGTTACACGTATATATTCTGTTCTGATTCCTTAGCTACAGCATCTGTGTGTATTGAACTGTTGCATCCAGAGATTCATTTCATTTAAATTTTAATGCATAATTTGGATGTAATGGTTGTCGTTCCGCTATTCCAAGGAGGGAATTTGAGCTGGAAGATTTTGCTTCAGTTATGCTCTTGATGCATCAGCAATGTTCAGAAAATAAAGCAATATTGCAAAATCATGGCTAAATGCAAACATGGATGGAAAGTGCATCACATTGATCAGGTCGAGGGAATCAGCAAATGGCCTATAAAACCCCGATTGGGGTATGGATTTGTTACTAAAAATAGCCAAAGTCACTTTTTCAGTGTTTCTTTACAAATTAAGTCACATTTTTTTATGCATGAAACATTATTGAAATACAAGAATTCATTTTATTTGGGTGCAGGAAAGTACCGAAAACAGATGCAACATTTCCGGTCTGTATGGCCTATGTTACGATATTCAAGCACAATACCTCACATATATATCAATAAAAGGATTACCCAAACCTGCTCTGATTATCACCAACAGCTCCTAATTTCCGTCAGTAAATTAAAGTCCTCAGTTTTCAATGGTTTGAAATTAAATTACCCACCAGGGGATGTCCATGTTTTTACTCGTAAGTAGGCCACAGAGTGACTAATCAGCAAACCGATAAAGATTGGAAACTGAAGGTTATATTCTCAGAAGTTTTCTGGACTGCATCTTTTTGTTGATTAGTCACTCCCTGATACCATTTGATATTGGTCGAATGCTACATTTTGATATGACAGCTAGTGCACTCTGGCCTCGAAATCAGGTTAGTTTTTATAGACAATCTCCCACCTGATTAACACACAATTGACTATAGTGGACAGACTTCTAATCCATGTAAAAAATAGAACAGATAAGGTATTTTCATTCAAAATAATTTCATGTACTTTTTATGCTCCACCACGAGGTGGACAGTGGTGTGGGGTATTAACCCTTAGGCTGCTACACCCGGCAAATGCTGCGCCGATAAAAATGGCCCTCACCGCTACATGCGGCATAAGTCGTTTCTCGACTCGTAGTTTTCAATCGGTTGTCGGGAAATGCACTCTCCCGTCTGTGACTATATTTATGTCTAAAACCGAAAGTAGAATGCTTCTGATTGCATGGTTCTGACGTCATTACTTTCGATATTCTGGGGAGTTTACGTAAATAAAAACGAAAAAGGCATAAGAGAACGCAAGTTGGGAATTTTTGCTTACAAAATGGCAGCGCAGTCGAAGTGAGACGAAGCTGTCCTTCTCTAACATTGATTCCGATAGTAATAAAGAGTTTGTATAGTTCAAAGTTATTAATAATGAATCGATTAGATGAGACAAAGTCAGCAACACTTGAATGAGTTTTTTTTATATTGACGAAAACAGGAAATATTGGCTGACCCCTCTCACATGTGACGAAGGTAGACTCGTTCATCGGTACGTACCAAATAAAGAATGAATTTACCGACGTTTCAAATTCGATTTTCAGAAAGGATATTTGTTAAAATATTTATCTGTGATGAAACATTAATTACATCCTGAATCAGATAAATTAATATGCCGAAAATTGCGACAAGATGATATGAAAGACAGAAAAAAACACGTAGCAACAAAAGGGTCGGCAAGCTTTGAAGTTACCTGATCATATTTTTACCTGAGAATCGCCGAGAATATTCAGTTTGAGAAAAAAAATACATTGATAGAATATTTCTCTGTTTTGATGTGCAATAAGAAACGTTTACTTTTGTGATTTTATAGAGAAATTCTAGGTTTAAATCAAATCAATTAAAAAAATTACTTTTTCTTACCTGTATTTTCACCTGCACACTTAACAACAGGTACAACATTGGAACAAATCACAAAAACATAAACTAGAGATAACAACAAAGTATTTTCATATAACTTTTATTTACCTAATATAGATATTTTTCAAGTTATGATAATTTGAAATCAACACTAAATTGCATTAGATATTACATAATTAATTCAGCACTGAAGGCCATTGCGTTACAAATCAATGCAGCAGCCTAAGGGTTAAGTGTTGTCTGTCTGTCCGTCAGTTCCCGTTAAATAGTTTCTTTGTTTAGGTCAGTTTTGAATCAGGTACATATATATCAGGCCTGTGGTCATGAAACTTCATACATCTCAATGAAAAGTGTTGTTGTATAGGTTTTTTATGACCTTGACCTCTAGGACTTTAGGTTAGTTTATGCATTTATAGGCATGGACTTAGATAGTTTAGGTCAGTTTTCACCCAAGTATCAAGCCTATGGTCTTGAAACTTAAGAGGCTAATAACATCTAAACGAGTAGTGTTGGTTGCATGCTTTTTTTGTTACATTGACCTTGACCTTGACCTTGACCTGTGACAACTTACGTATACTGACATAGCGAGGCATCCGTGTTTAACAAACATATTTCTAGTTTTTGTTAACAATTAGCCACTGACATATATATTTTGCATATATTATATTGAAAATGCTGTTACAATCTGTCAAGTGTGGTGTCAACGCCTGAGGTCATTGGAAATGTTGGGCTATATTTGATCAGGTACGAAACTCGGGCTATATTTGATCTAGTATGAAACTTGGGCTATATTTGATCTAGTATGAAACTTGGGCTATATTTGATCTAGTATGAAACTTGGGCTATATTTGATCTAGTATGAAACTTGGGCTATATTTGATAAGGTATGAAACTGATAACAAGGATATATGTAATTTGAATGTGCTTGTATAAGCTATGCACTGTGATCACGTACTATGAAACATAATAGAAAAGGTTTTACCATAAACAAGAAATATTTAAAAAAAAAAAGGTGAACGACAGAAGTTGAAAAAATGTTTTCTGTACAACAAATAATTATATCATTCTAATGCATGTCTATAGCTTCTCTACACAGGGAAATGACATGCACATTGACTGTATGCATAATATGCATATGGTTGTTGATTTAGTAATATATTGTACATGAATTGAGAAATTTTGTCAATGTTTTCATTTGAATATATATTTTATAAATCAACATGGATCAGCTTTTTGCATCTCACAGCTCAGCTGAATAATAATACTAAGGAATCCTTCATTTCATACATACAATACATATATATATGTTCCTAATAAGATTTTGCCAATTTCAGATTTATTTTCCCAATCATGCAGTTAAGGCTAATTTCCAGGCTGTCTCTACATGAACAAAGGCCAGATCTATCGATGTTCTCTGATGTTCTATGTTCAAATATATTTCTCTTCTGTTCTACATATTGTAGCAAGGATACAATTGTATGCTACAATAACAATTGCCTTAGTTGTTTTTTTTCGTCGCTTACCATATTTTACAATGTAAAATAAGAAAATAGAAAAATATTGGGTAATTCACAGAACCTGTCAATTATTTGGATTTTGTGTGATATTCCATTGTTTACCTATCAATTAATTCTTTCAAACTAATTGTCCAGATAGATATCAAAGCATCAATGATAGACTAAAACATTGGTACATGGTTTATTCAGGGAAGGGGAATAACTCTTTTGCACCCGAGCTTCTGTATTCTGGTGAAATGTGTATACGCTGGCTAGTATACACTACTGAAAATTTGTATGATGGTGCATGAAACTATAAATAAGAGATTGTGTAAGAAATATATTTCAGTCTATTAAACTTTTATTTTAATCCTAATTAATGACTACCAATGTATTATTATTATGACTGTTGTAATATTCTGTAGACTTTATATACTAGAATCATGAAAGGTAAACACTTTTCACTTTCAGTCATGAACAGGTGATACAAAAATTAACAAAAGTTCACCTGGTAACTAGTACTTGTTTAAACTACTGAAACTAATGTTAACATAATTATGTTTTTCATAGATTTTTTTCCAGGGTAACAGTTTCAGGGACTACAATAACCCCTTCTGAATAGTAAATAAATTTCCATCAATTTGAAGGTTTTATATCCTTACCCCTGTAAAATATACCCCAAAATGATACTGGCACTGTTAAATATTTCAAATATCAACTACAATTATAAATACAGTTTGTGCAAAACTTTGTTGGACATATCAATATCTGGAAGAAATCATGTCCGACCACAAGCTGTTTCTGATATCTGTCCAAATGTTGACTGCTTTAATCCTTTGATCTTTTAACAGTTTTAAAGTCTCTTATGGAAAAGAAATAATGACCATTTTCTAAATTCATCAAAAATGAACAGGTGAATAAAAAAAAAAAAAAAAAAAAAAACCAAACCTCAGTTTGGTCCAGAATTGAAGTTTACATGTAATAAGCTAAAATTGAGACTATGCACATTTGGTGGTTGCATTGTACTGCATTCAGAAACAGAGTTAAACACAAACCTTCTAACACAGGACAATATCTTTGCCACTGTCACCTCCAGAACAGTAGAGCATATGTGTTGGTTTAACAATGAAGAACCAGACAAGACAGAAATTATTTCTTTTGCTGGAAAAAGTTGTATGTATATAACTAAAGGGGTCGAATCTGTTGTTTTGAATCTTGATCGATTGTTGAGGATGACTTTTACACGACCGAGTCTGACAGAGACTTACAGGCCCCGGATGACTTTTACACGACCGAGTCTGACAGAGACTTACAGGCCCCGGATGACTTTTACATGACTGAGTCTGACAGAGACTTACAGGCCCAGGATGACTTTTACACGACCGAGTCTGACAGAGACTTACAGGCCCCGGATGACTTTTACACGACCGAGTCTGACAGAGACTTACAGGCCCAGGATGACTTTTACACGACCAAGTCTGACAGAGACTTACAGGCCCAGGATGACTTTTACACGACCGAGTCTGAGAGAGGCCCAGGATGCATGTGAGCGAGTGTTTCCTATATGATGTTTTAGTGTTTAATGACTTGCTCATTTTTACAGTGAGAGTGCTCTCTCATGGTTGGCGTGTCATTGGATTGCCAGATAAACCAAAGAATGAGTCAGAGGCCCAACGTGTCATATCTGTTAATAGTGTTAGCGTTGTGTCGGGGTATCGGGGTGAGTGGTGGTGAGAAAGGCAAGGAGGAAGCACCTTCTATTGATCTCGGCTGGTGTTGTAAGGTCCTGTTATTGGACGTCACACAATCACTCACACTAACACCCTTAGCTCAAACATCCTCGCACACATGTGCATGTCATAAAAATATATTAAAATCAGATGTTATTTGATAAAGAAATGTTTTTGAAAATGTTCCATAAACCCTGATAGAGGATCTTGGCAAATAAAAAGCAAATAGCATTATTGTTATTTGAAGTACTAGGTACATGAGCCATTGTCTTAAATCTTTATCAGTATAATTATAACCTTACAATTTGTTTGTTTATTTTCTCAAGTGAAAGTTCATGTTGAAAATGAGTAACGTATTATTAATGATAAATATATAAACACTTTCAGTAAAATTGTATAATTAGTATATCGTCATTTTCAATTAAGTCCAGTAACTATACATGTATAAGCATATGTCTATGGACTGTGCCATGTTTGTATACTGCTGGAAGTGAAGTTCATATCTCTATAAACTAGCACATTGTCTGTATTTATGTGACCTTTAAGAGAAGTGGACATGTCTATGGGATATGTATACACTTCGCTGGTTAAAGTTTATCTGTGGACCAGATGTTTAACTGCTTTCGTACCAGGTCAACGGTCAGGATTTCTTTATCTGTTTGTATTGCTGGAGAAGCAATATTTTTGTTTCTGTTCAGTAGATTTTCATACCCCTTTGTAACAGAGCAGCCATTTACATTTATGTGAAGATAATTTTACACAACCAAAATATGTTTTTATGTGATGTTTCGATGACTAGTATGATATGTACCCTGTCACCTTCATCAGACTAATGACCAACAAAGGGTATACATGCACACAGCAGGTGTAAATTGTGTACGAGTTGGTAAATGACAAATCTGTCATTTCATCCACTCTGTTATAGCAGCCATGTTTTTGTCTCTCTCTTGTAGCTTTTCGTCCTTCCTTTGTAACACAGCAGCAATGTTTTTGTCCTCTCCAGAATTTCCTTTGTCACTCCTCCTTGTCTTTCCCCATTTTAAATTTAACAGTAACAATGTTTTTGTCATTCCATAAATTGTCCACTGCATTAAATTCTACTGTAGAAGCAATATTTCTGTTTCTCCGGCACTGTTGGAGAATATAATTTTCCTTACAAGAGTCACTTGTGTGGGATTGGTTATGTTTTGGTTTATATTTTGTTTTGTGTTTTTATGAAGTAGCAGGTTTTTAGTTTGCCTATTTATTTTCCTGCCCATTTGCCGGGAGCAGTAGTCGGACATGGACTACCTGTCGTAATTAAAACTGCTTCTCCGCTGTGATAAAGAGTATTAAAAAGCGTGCTTGCTGTCGCTGTCTATTGTGAAGAAGCCGACAATGCCCCATCACTCCTTAGATACCCAGCTTAACAAAGGCTTTCTGTCCTAGTAGTTCTCCATTCCCTGTTCAGTAGCAGAAAGGGAACCACACCGACTTAACAGGAAGCTGAATCCAGTGTCACCATAATGTAGAATTTTACCTTGGTTGGAGCTGAATGAGGATATAATTTATCTATTGTGACTGCAGTATTAGGTGTGAGAATACATGTTTTGTACAGGCTGGTTTCTGACACATGGTAAAACTTTAGGGTATAGCTAGTGCATCATCACTACTCAGGTGAAGTGAAACCCTCCTCGCATCCAACTTTTTAATGCTGCAGTCAAAGTGTAGCATAAAGCATGTAATATGTAACTAAGCCGTCATTAAAAGGCCTTGATTGGTGGCGATTAAGGCGCGGAATTAATATTCTCCATGTGCCGATGCTGTAATGGAAACAATGTGATACATCTGCTAATTAATTTGTACACACAGGCCTAAGTGATGTGTATACCTTGTGTTATGTGTGTACAAGATGAACGGCTAAATTAACAGCTTGCGATTGTGGAGTCTGTCAACTGTGTGGGAGTACATTTAGTTCTATGATAGTGAGCGAGATGTTTCAGGTCTTCTTTCAGTGATGGTTGAAGTTCTTTTGAAATATAGTAAAGACAGACTGTTGGAAGATTTATATCATGGACCAGGGTGTATTATCATGGCAAGGAATTATTTCCAGGGATGATTTGGTGTATACTAGGACAATTGATAATCTGCAGCAAATATTCAGTGAATTATCGGTAAAGATCAAATATCAGATAGATTAGTTGATGCCGATCAGAGGCCGGCGAAGAGTCATTTCCAGGGATTATCTAGTGTTCTCTCCCAGAGATTATTTAATATTCCTTCTGTCACTACGATTCACATGTGAAGAACTGTATAATGAACTTGTCCGGACAAGAAATGATTTACTAGGGATTATTTTGTGTGCTTTGACAAGGATTATGAGGGATAAGTTGATGTACTTTGACAAGGATTATGAGGGATAAGTTGATGTAACATGACAAGGATTATGAGGGATAAGTTGATGTAACATGACAAGGATTATGAGGGATAAGTTGATGTAACATGACAAGGATTATGAGGGATAAGTTGATGTACTTTGACAAGGATTATGAGGGATAAGTTGATGTACTTTGACAAGGATTATGAGGGATAAGTTGATGTAATGTGACAAGGATTATGAGGGATAAGTTGATGTAACATGACAAGGATTATGAGGGATAAGTTGATGTAACATGACAAGGATTATGAGGGATAAAAAGATGTAATGTGACAAGGATTATGAGGGATAAGTTGATGTACTTTGGCAAGGATTATGAAGATTGTTTGATGTATTTTTAGAAAAAAATTCATGGGATTATTTGATGTAATTTGACAAGGATAACAAGGGATTAATTGATTTATTTCGATAAATGATAAGTATTATGAGAGATTATTTGAATTAACTTAACAAGGATTATGAAGGTTTATTTGATGTAATTTTAGAAAAATATCGTAGGATTATTTGAAGTCATTTGACAAGAATTACAAGGGATTGTTTGAATACATTGACAAAGATTACAAGGCATTAGTTAATGTACTTTGTCAAAGATTAGTCGCATTGATCTAATTTGACAAAGTGTATGCATGTGTGATCCGTAGTATGATGTACATGTGTTGTTTTTGACTAGGACTTATTGATTACTAAAGTAAACCTCTTTTTTGACAGATAATTTTCAGGGATTATTTGATACTGTTATTTTAATCCTATTTCTCATAATTTTGGATCGTAAGTGATCTGCACTCTCTGACAGAGACACCAGCTGTAAGTGACAAAGTAGTAACATATATATAGACTGTCAGTGATGAGAAACACCAGTATAATTTATTGGCTGTGGGAACTGGGTTTCAGTGAAGTACATTTTAACGGAGGTTTATATGTTGATCAGTAGATTTGTGCAGAGGAACATGTAAACAAGCTGTATGTATTATAGGGGGATCAGATTAAAACAGGTTCACATCCGTAGTTCACAGCCGTAGTTCATAGCCGGTTCACAGCCATAGTTCACAGTCGTAGTTCACAGTCGTAGTTCACAGCCGGTTCATAGCTGTAGTTCACAGCCGTAGTTCACAGCCGTAGTTCACAGTCGTAGTTCACAGTCGTAATTCAAAGTTCTAGTTCACAGTCGTAGTTCACAGTCGTAATTCAAAGTTCTAGTTCACAGTCGTAGTTCACAGCCGTATCATAGCAGGTGCTCTCTCTTCATCACACTAATTAAAATTACAGTCATATATATATCATACAAATCTAAAGCTGTTTGATTACTACAGTATATTCTCCATCAGTGTCTATAATCGGTACTTGTCTTGGACGTAACTGTCATTGCTCTGGAGGATGTGCTGGTACTAACAACATCAGTCCTGGTATAGGGGTCAACGAAAGGTCAAAACAGTTACAGTGGAAGTATAACTGTGAAAAGTACTATTGTGTACTATTGCCTGTATATACTGGCTTACTGACAGGTGCCCTACTGCCATTGATCAGTTTGGAAAAAACTACCGGGAGAAAATCAGTATTGTGTACACGCTGTGGCTACTGCAAGACTGTCTGGCACTATAAGTAAACAGGTAGCAGGTCTATTGTACTGGAGACTAACAACAACCTACCAGGGCAGGTGCTCCTGCCAATTATCATGGCTCGCTACAATTGATTGAAATGCCATGTGGATTTCTGTACATTTTCGCTATTGTGGTGTGCAGTATGATGTCTTGAGGGCATTAATTACTGACAGTCTTATTGACGATTAGCCATTAGCGTATAGAGATAGTATTTGACTGGTGGTACTCCAGCTGATGCTGAGGTGGATACAGGGATACACACCCCAGGCCCCTGTGTACCTATGTATACATGTGGATGCTGCGATCTAGATAGGACTGTACCTATAGACAGATATATACACCTAGAATACTATCCAACACATCTGGTGTGGATTTTAACTACCAACCACTGTTGGAGTGGCCTGTCACCAACTTCACTGTACTGCAGGAGGAGGAGAAGCATGTTTAGATCCCTCACACAACATCTGGTTTAGCTGCATATCAACTACACAGCCGTGTGTGTCACTGTGTGTATCACTGCTTACTGTAGTGTTCAGGTTACTACAGCCAACATGTTCAATCTCTTTATGTGTAAGTATTAGTCCTCTTGTTTCTTTAATTCCTATTGATCGAGCCGGAGAAACGTCTGTTAATCGCTATGTAGAAGAATTCAGTGTAATGCAAGGCTGTAATATTCATGTGAATTGCAGCCATTTTCAACTATTTCAATAATTGCCTTAAGTTTCAGCGTAAAGAATTTTGGTGATATCTACCATGATGCACTGCATAAAGAATTCACACAAGTCTTGAATCCAGTTTGTCATCGACACTATTCCTCTAATCCAGTTTGTCATTAACGCTAGTCCTCTAATCCAGGTTGTCGTAAACACTAGTCCTCTAATCCAGTTTGTCATCAACACTAGTCCTCTAATCCAGTTTGTCATCGACACTATTCCTCTAATCCAGTTTGTCATTAACGCTAGTCCTCTAATCCAGGTTGTCGTAAACACTAGTCCTCTAATCCAGTTTGTCATTAACACTTGTCCTCTAATCCAGTTTGTCATTAACTCTAGTCCTCTAATCCAGTTTGTCAATAGCACCAGTCCTCTAATCCGGTTTTTCATCAACATTAGTCCTCTAATCCAGTTTGTCATTAACACTACAGTCCTCTAATCCGGTTTTTCATCAACATTAGTCCTCTAATCCAGTTTGTCATTAAGACAAGTCCTCTAATCCAGTTTGTCATTAATGCTAGTCCTCTAATCCAGTTTGTCATAAACACCAGTCCTCTAATCCAGTTTGTCAATAACACTAGTCCTCTAATCCAGTTTATCATTAACGCAAGTCCTCTAATCCAGTTTGTCATTAACACTAGTCCTCTAATCCAGTTTTTCATTAATGCTAGCCCTCTTATCCAGTTTGTCATTGACACTAGTCCTCTAATCCAGTTTGTCAATAACACTAGTCCTCTAATCCAGTTTATCATTAACGCTAGTCCTCTAATCCAGTTTGTCATTAATGCTAGTCCTCTAATCCAGTTTGTAATTAACACTAGTCCTCTAATCCAGTTTGTCAATACTAGTCCTCTAATCCGGTTTTTAGCTCAGCTGGCCCGAAGGGCCAAGTGAGCTTATGTGATGGTGCAGCGTCCGTCATCCGTCCGTCAGTCCGTCGTCCGTCCGTCCGTCCTGCGTCCGTCAACTTTTTCCTTTTAAACGACTTCTTCTCAAATACTGAAAGGCCTAGTGACATGAAATTTGGCTGGTAGCTTTCTTGGAAGGAGCTGAACAAAGTTTGTGAAAAAAAATCACTTTGACCTAATTTCAAGGTCACAGGGGTCAAAAATGTTGAAACCTTCAAACAACTTCTTCTAAAATACCGTCAGGCATAGAGACCTCATATTTGACCAGTAGCTTCCTTGGATGAAGCTGAATAAAGTTTGCGAAAAGAAATGACCTTGACCAATATTCAAGGTCACAGTGAGGTTTAATCTATTTTAACCTTTAAACGACTTCTTCTATTAAACCAAAATCCCTAGAAGTATGATATTTGGCTGAAATGTTCCTTGGATGAAGCCCGACAAACTTTGCGAAAAGAAATGACCTTGACCTATATTCAAGGTCACAAGGGTCCAATCTGTTAAAACCTTTAAACAACTTCTTCTGAAATACCAAGAGCCCCAGAAACATGGTGTTTGGCTAAAATGTTCCTTGGATGAAGCCAAGCAAAGTTTGCGAAAAAGAAATGACCTTGACTTATATTCAAGGTCACAGGAGTCAAATCTGTTAAAACCTTTAAATGACTTCTTCTGAAGTACCAAAATTCCCAGAAGCATGATATTTGGCTGAAAGGTTCCTTGGACGAAGCCCGACAAAGTTTGCGAAAAGAAATGACCTTGACCTATATTCAAGGTCACAGGGGTCAAATCTGTTAAAACCTTTAAACGACTTCTTCTGAAATACCAAAACCCCAAGAAACATGGTATTTGGCTGAAAGGTTCCTTGGATGAAGCCCGACAAAGTTTGCGAAAAGAAATGACCTTGACTTATATTCAAGGTCACAGGGGTCAAATCTGTTAAAACCTTTAAATGACTTCTTCTGAAGTACCAAAATTCCTAGAAGCATGATATTTGGCTGAAAGGTTCCTTGGACAAAGCCCGACAAAGTTTGCGAAAAGAAATGACCTTGACTTACATTCAAGGTCACAGGGGTCAAATCTGTTAAAACCTTTAAACAACTTCTTCTGAAATACCAAGAGCCCTAGAAGTATGATATTTGGCTTCAAGGTTCCTTGGATGAAGCCCGACAAAGTTTGCGAAAAGAAATGACCTGGACCTATATTCAAGGTCACAGGGGTCAAATCTGTTAAAACCTTTAAACGACTTCTTCTGAAATACCAAAACCCCAAGAAACATGGTATTTGGCTGAAAGGTTCCTTGGATGAAGCCCAACAAAGTTTGCGAAAAGAAATGACCTTGACTCATATTCAAGGTCACAGGGGTCAAATCTGTTAAAACTTTTAAAAGACTTCTTCTGAAGTACCAAAATTCCTAGAAGCATGATATTTGGCTGAAAGGTTCCTTGGACGAAGCCCGACAAAGTTTGCGAAAAGAAATGACCTTGACTTATATTCAAGGTCACAGGAGTCAAATCTGTTAAATTCTTTAAACAACTTCTTCTGAAATACCAAGAGCCCTAGAAGTATATTTGGCTGAAAGGTTCCTTGGATGAAGCCCAACAAAGTTTGCGAAAAGAAATGACCTTGACTTATATTCAAGGTCACAGGGGTCAAATCTGTTAAAACCTTTAAATGACTTCTTCTGAAATACCAAAAGCCCAAGAAACATGGTATTTGGCTGAATGGTTCCTTGGATGAAGCCCGGCAAAGTTTGCGAAAAGAAATGACCTTGACTTATATTCAAGGTCACAGGAGTCAAATCTGTTAAAACATTGAAATGACTTCTTCTGAAGTACGAAAACTCCTAGAAACATGATATATGGCTAAAAGGTTCCTTGGATGAAGCCAAGCAAAGTTTGCGAAAAGAAATGACCTGGACCTATATTCAAGGTCACAGGGATCAAATCTGTTAAAACATTTAAACGACTTCTTCTGAAATACCAAAAGCCCAAGAAACATGGTATTTGGCTGAAATGTTCCTTGGATGAAGCCCGACAAAGTTTGTGAAAAGAAATGACCTTGACCTATATTCAAGGTCACAGGGGTAAACTGTTAAAACATTTAAACAACTTCTTCTGAAATACCAAAAGCCCAAGAAGCATGATATTTGGCTGAAAGGTTCCTTGGATGAAGCTTGACAAACTTTGGGAAGGAAAATGAGCTTGACCTATATTCAAGGTCACAGTGGTCAAATCGGTTAAAAGCTTTCAGCGACTTCTTCTGATAAACCCAAATGCCTAGAGACATGATATTGGCTAGTAGCATCCTGGGATGAAGCGAAACAAAATTTGAAAATGAAAATGATGCTGTCTTATAAGGTCACAGGGGTAAAATATGTTTAAATCTTAACATGTTCATCTAAATGTCTTACAGTAACAATTTTGGGGGACTTAAGGGTTACACTATAATATAAGTCAGAGATTGAGACCAGGTGAGCGATGCAGGCCCATTGGGCCTCTTGTTCATAAACACCAGTCCTCTAATCCAGTTTTTCATTAACGCTAGTCCTCTTATCCAGTTTGTCAATAGCACTAGTCCTCTAATCCACTTTGTCAATAGCACTAGTCCTCTAATCCAGTTTGTCATATCGGCTTGTGTCTGTCCTTTGTCTGTCCATCTGCCATCCTTCAGTCATCCATCGCCAATCCTTTAACAACTCTTGTTATCACTATTGCTTGAGAAATATTGGATGGATCTTCCCCAAACTTTGTGTATATGTTCCCCTTGGTACCTAGTGGAGCCCTATTGTTTAATAGTTTTTAGGACTACTCAAGAAACTTTTTTCAATAACAGGCAGCAATCTGCAGTTTTGACCATTGCAATTTCTTGCAAAAAAAAACCAGATAGAATTTTTTCTCAAATCTCATATGTGATTTCCTTGATCAATAGAATGTAGGTGATCCAGCACAGATTATCTGTAAGAAACAAAAGTGATGGGTTATCCAGGTGTTTGGAAATAAAAGTGACTGGATTAATTTCATAATTTATTTGGAATGAAAGGACACTCACTCAGCATTATCAATTAAGCTGATCATTAAAGCATAAACATGGCTGGATTATCCTCTGAAAACACAGGCTGGTGGATTATCTACCCAAAACAAAAGAAACTTGATTATGTATGGAGAACAAGGTGGTTAGATTATCTATCTGTAACAAAGATGGCTGGATTATCTACTGAAGTGGAGATCACTCACGGCCTTATTGAGACTCCATGTCTGCTATTTATACTCAAAACAAAATTAAGGATGTTTTATTAAATTTTGATAGCTAGCTTAAATTGCATGCACTTTAAGTTTTAAGGGCCTTCAAGTTAACATTAAAGTTAGGAGTCATGCCAGATTAAACTTCAGGGAAAACATGTGTATTGTGTAACCCAGGTCTCAGGAGAACGATTTCTACTTCAAGTGTGTGGTAGGTTTCCAAACCTATTTTATTATCTCAGAAAACACAAAGTCCGACCTACACTGACCCTAGACAGGCAAACTCCTACTCCCATTGAAAAGGCCAAACAAAACAAAATGGTGTTCCAATAACTCTACCTACCCTATAGGCTATACATTTAAGGCAATTTCCAAAGAACATTATTATTATGGTAAAGTCGAGATCACTCTCCTATATAAATCATATAAAATATAATATAAACTTTATTTATTTTACAACAATTATGAAACAAGTTATCCAACTTATATTAATCACTCTTGTTGGCCCGGATGTTTGTGCGCGAGAGGTCTTATTGTGGGAGGAAACCGGAGTACCCGGAGAAACCACATGTGGTAGGGCAGGTGACCCGTATACCTTTCACGTCCAGTCGGTGAATCAAATCCCATACCTTTTCACTTTCAGTCGGGGAATCGAACCCCATACCTTTTCACGTTCAGTCGGGGAATCGAACCCCATACATTTTCACATTCAGTCGGGGAATCAAACCCCAGCCGCCTTGGTGAAAGGCAAGTGATTGAGCTATCCACTTATTAGTCCCCCCACCAGGAACCAGGTTGGGGGGTGGAACTTGAGTTTATGGTGTGTTGTAATTGTCTTTCCGCTTTTCCTTGTCCAGGCTCTATCTTCTACACTACTTGTCTATGGAACTTTGTTCTTTGGGTTTGGGCTGATCAGGAGGAGGTGGTCGTACTCTGTATTAAATCTAAAGAAGTGTAAGGTCACTATGATAAACACAATCATAATTGAGCGGAAAGCTTTCAATGCAAACATTGCTGAAATGGAACTACCGCTGAAATATGTACATTTAAGGTATTAGTCTTTTTAGGTACATTATATTGTTTTTAGGTATATTATGTGTGTTTTTAGATACTGTACATTATAATTATGTGTATGGTACAGATATATGCTCCTTAAATTTGACAAATTGATTGACACATACTAGTTGAGGAATAAACTCTTTGTCATGATCATTAAGTACACTTATCAAGGGAAATGATGGAATGGATTTCTGTTTGGATTTCTAACTTGATGAATAATTAAGTTTGGTAAATAGCTGTCTATAAGCCTGGCTGATCTATTGGCCACTGTGTGTTGACATCAATGACAGCCTGCAGGTGTCTTTATTGAATTGTCCAATGGTCACCTCCTCATTACCGTGTGATTACATGGGAGATAATTGATTGGTATGCTATTCATTTATTCCTCTGCTGGGTAGGCTGTTATTCGCATTGTGATCAATGCCATATGTATTTTCACAATTGATGGTACTATAAGCAACAGTTTGATGGTGTCACAAATTTGTGGCCATGGAACAACTGTTTTGTGGTGATAGTGTCAATATCAGGGAGGGTTTTATCTTATCTATTTATTCCCATTCGAGTAGGAGGATCTTTGTCTGTTTTGTATAGATGATTGCGGATGGTCAGAGATTTATTACATAATCCAACAATCAAAACCTACTATATACTTGTATAGAAACATGATAATGACAGTCAGTGACAGTTGGAAATGGTCAGGGATTATTGTCCTAAATGGACTGACTACATGGGCAGTAATTATCATTCTGAATAGACTGACTATTGATTTTGCTCCAGACATCAATATAATCACCATCTTCCACGACAAATCAGGTGATGTCCTCCTATACAATATCTTCTATTATCACATGTCATATTGTCCATTGTTTTGTTGTTGTAATTGAAAGCTGTTCCCAGCACAGGTTCATGAAAAGGTCTCGTGTATGAGCATTTGAGAACACTAATGAGGGCTGCCTACATATATGTTAATGTTTGATCTGTACATTACTTCTGGAGTCATTTTTTTGCCTTTATTGAAGCACTTTTTTCTTTCATCTGGACTTTAGAAGGCGGTAGTTTATTAATGCAGTTTGCTAAAATGCAGTGTTGGTGCCCTCAAAGGGGCCCCCAAGTAAACTGACAATAGCAAATGATGTCTTTGAACAGGGGTGCTTCTGGTCTGCTAGTTTATATAAGGATTCTAAAATTCAGTATAAATTCAAAATTGTGTAAAGCTCCAAATATAGCTACCATGACCCTTGCACCATGACCTTTTGCCTTGATCTGGAAAAAAATGCATTTTCTCCTCATGGCAAATTTATTTCTGCATCATTTCCGATGATGAACCTGTTACAGAACAAGTCACTGTGTGGGTGTCACTATACTAAGCTGTGACATTTTGGATTGGCCCTTTTATCTGAGGGCTGACATTATTGTCAAATATGACCTGAAATGTTTCTGAAATGTTCAAAGTGACCAGACATTTGAAACATCATTGATGTATGACTCATATGACAATATTTACATTTGCTCCACATTTTCCCATCGACACAATGTTAAGAGGCAGTTGCAACCATACGCCTATAACACCCAGTGCCTCAGGCTATAACAACATTTACTATTGTGATATTATCAATTTGTTGTCCACACTTGATTTGCTATTCAAAATCAGTTCAAATAACTAAATAAAGCACAATAATTCTAGCAAAATTTAAATATAAATAATGAATGTTTTAGCAAATATTGTGACAGTTCTATAATACACATTGCTATTGCTGACAAACATACATAGACCTCCAGCTAGACTTCAGACAAGAACACCAGCTAGACTTCAGACAAGAACACCAGCTAGACTTCAGATAAGAACACCAGCTAGACTTCAGATAAGAACACCAGCTAGACTTCAGACAAGAACACCAGCTAGACTTCAGATAAGAACACCAGCTAGACTTCAGATAAGAACACCAGCTAGACTTCAGACAAGAACACCAGCTAGACTTGAGATAAGAACACCAGCTAGACTTTAGACCTCAGGCTAGACTTAAGACCTCCAGCTAGATTTCAGACCTCATGCTTGAATTAAGACCTCCAGCTATACTTCAGACTTCTGGCATTAATTCAGACTTCAAGCAAGACTTTCGACCTCAAGCTAGTGTAAAGACTGTCTGATAGACAGTAGACCGTCTGATAGACAGTAGATCTTAAACCCAAGCTAAAGACCCCAAGCTTAACTGAGACTATCTGATAGAGAGTTATATAAGACTTCAAGCTAGACTTTCAACCTTGAGCATGGGGCTAGACTTTAGACCTCAAGCTAAACTTTAGACCTCAAGCTTGGGCTAGACTTTAGACCTCAAGCTTAGGCTAGACTTTAGACTACAAGCTAGACTTTAGACCTCAAGCTTGGGCTAGACTTTAGACTACAAGCTAGACTTTTTACCTCGAGCTTGGGCTAGACTTTAGACCTCAAGCTTGGGCTAGACTTTAGACCTCAAGCTTGGGCTAGACTTTAGGCCTCAAGCTTAACTAAAGACTGTCTGATAGAGAGTAGGCCTCAAGCTAGACTTTCAACTTCGAGTTTGGGCTGGACTTTAGACTTCAAGCTAGACTTTTTACCTTGAGTTTGGGCTAGACTTAAGACTTCAAGCTAGACTTTCAACCTTGAGCTTGGGCTAGACTTTAGACTACAAGCTAGACTTAAGACCTCAAGCTTGGGCTAGACTTTAGACTACAAGCTAGACTTTGTACCTTGTGCTTGGGCTAGACTTTAGACCTCAAACTTGGGCTAGACTTTAGACTACAAGCTAGACTTTAGACCTCAAGCTTGGGCTAGACTTTAGACTACAAGCTAGACTTTTTACCTCGAGCTTGGGCTAGACTTTAGACCTCAAGCTTAACTAAAGACTGTCTGATAGAGAGTAGGCCTCAAGCTAGACTTTCAACTTCGAGTTTGGGCTGGACTTTAGACTTCAAGCTAGACTTTTTACCTTGAGCTTGGGCTAGACTTTAGACCTCAATCTAGACTCTCAACCTTGAGCTTGGGCTAGACTTTAGACCTCAATCTAGACTTCAACCTTGAGCTTGTGCTAGACTTTAGACCTCAAGCTAGACTTTTACCTTGAGTTTGAGCTAGACTTAAGACTTCAAGCTAGACTTTCAACCTTGAGCTTGGGCTAGACTTTAGACCTCAAGCTTGGGCTAGACTTTAGACTACAAGCTAGACTTTTTACCTCGAGCTTGGGCTAGACTTTAGACCTCAAGCTTGGGCTAGACTTTAGACCTCAAGCTTGGGCTAGACTTTAGACCTCAAGCTTAACTAAAGACTGTCTGATAGAGAGTAGGCCTCAAGCTAGACTTGCAACTTCGAGTTTGGGCTGGACTTTAGACTTCAAGCTAGACTTTTTACCTTGAGCTTGGGCTAGACTTTAGACCTCAATCTAGACTCTCAACCTTGAGCTTGGGCTAGACTTTAGACCTCAATCTAGACTTCAACCTTGAGCTTGGGCTAGACTTTAGACCTCAAGCTCCCAGCTGACCAGAACTGACCAATGCTGGGCTTTTGTTTAATTTGCTTTCATTGATCATGGCCTCTGGTAGAAACCACAGATTAATGCCCCTGACCAATTAATTTAATATCACTTTATTCAGTTTCATTGATCAGGGAGTGACAATCCAGAGTCCATTATTTGTCCTCCAGTGTCCAATACAGCTGCTGTTTATCTCTGATTTGAACGGCCGAAAAAAGATAGATGGCTGAGGTCAGAGGTCAATGTACAGTTGTTGTTTGTATGATCAATCAGGCATAATTCTGGTTCTTAAAACCTATGGGAGAATTTGAGGGATTTTATGAGATTAGTAAAATTTCTACGATATTTTCTCTATAAAGTAATAATATTTTGAAATTTGAATGAAATGTTCAGGAAAAATATGGGTAAAAATCCCCAAAGTGATCCCTGATTAATGACTGATGGGCCACTGTATGTAGAATTTAAAGAAATTTCCAAGCTTGGGCATTATCTGCTAGAATTAAGAAGGTACCTGGTGATATCCAGGTGATATATCCGGGTTATATATAAATGTCAGCCCATAGGTGGTTCTGTAAAAAAAATGATACCGCTAGCTAGCCAATTATAACTTCAGAACAATGGAATTGATTTTGGTCAGTAAGAGACAATACATGTAATGAATTTCATTGTAAACCTGTTGTTTGAGACCACCTTCACAATGAAACCACACATGTAATAGGAAGTTGTCTGGACACAAAATAGGCTGCATGTACTATAGCTACGGAATGTACAAATCTGTCCTGCTATACCACACATGTATTATGGACTTCCCTATAGGATGTTCTCTGGACACAAGATAGACTGTATGTACTGTACCAAGCTACGGAATGTACAAATCTATCCCGCTATACCACACATGTATTATGGACTTCCCTATAGGGTGTTCTCTGGACACAAGATAGACTCTGTGTGTATTGTACCAAGCTACGGAATGTACAAATCTATCCCGCTATACCACACATGTATTATGGACTTCCCTATAGGATGTTCTCTGGACACAAGATAGACTGTATGTACTGTACCAAGCTACGGAATGTACAAATCTATCCCGCTATACCACACATGTATTATAGACTTCCCTATAGGATGTTCTCTGGACACAAGATAGACTGTATGTACTGTACTATAGCTACGGAATGTACAAATCTATCCCGCTATATATACCACACATGTATTATAGACTTCCCTATAGGATATTCTCTGGACACAAGATAGACTCTGTATGTATTGTACCAAGCTACGGAATGTACAAATCTATCCCGCTATATATACCACACATGTATTATAGACTTCCCTATAGGATGTTCTCTGGACACAAGATAGACTGTATGTACTGTACCAAGCTACGGAATGTACAAATCTATCCCGCTATACCACACATGTATTATAGACTTCCCTATAGGATGTTCTCTGGACACAAGATAGACTGTATGTACTGTACTATAGCTACGGAATGTACAAATCTATCCCGCTATACCACACATGTATAAGGACCAGGAATGGTAGCTGCTGTACATAAGAAGGATGTGCATGGTGCTTTATCTGCCAAATACAGATTTGTAATCTACAATAGGTATTGATTTTTAGAGTGCTTAGAAGTTGGAAGAGCCCTGACTATATAGACCAGGTGAAATTATCCTCTCAGCCAGCCCTTCACACAAACCTACACTCTGATGTGTTCCCTCAAACAGTTCTTGTTAACTTTATTTCTTAACTGCATGGGTCTTTATCAAATTTTATAAGTAGGTTTCCCTTGGGTGATAGTTGTGCCCTATCAATTTTAGGTCTGATCAGTCAAACAAACTGGCAAACAGGTGGCCATCTTGGATGTTGACAATTTGTTATTGCTATTTCTAGAGGAGTGCCAGATGGATCTTTCTCAAATTTCATTTGTGGGTTTCTCTTTGTCCCTTGATGTGCCCTTTTGATTTGGGACTGATCATATGCAAAATGGCTGACAGTTGGAACCGTTATTTTTGGATTTGACTGCAGTTCATAGAACCTTTATATGAGGATTTTCCATCATGTGAAGAATGGTGACTGAACCTTTAGTGAGGTGGTCTAAGATAAGGATTAGGGTACAGGCATACTGTATGTGTGAAGATTAGGGTACAGACATACTGCATGTGTGAAGATTAGGGTACAGACATACTGTATGTGTGAAGATTAGGGTACAGACATACTGTATGTGTGAAGATTAGGGTACAGACATACTGTATGTGTGAAGATTTGGGTACAGACATACTGTATGTGTGAAGATTAGGGTACAGACATACTGTGTGTGTGAAGATTTGGGTACAGACATACTATATGTGTGAAGATTAGGGTACAGACGTACTGTACGTGTGAAGATCTGGGTACAGACGTACTGTATGTGTGAAGATTTGGGTACATACATGCTGTATGTGTGAAGATTAGGGTACAGACATACTGTATGTGTGAAGATTTGGGTACAGACATACTGTATGTGTGAAGTTTTGGGTACAGACTTACTGTATGTGTGAAGATTAGGGTACAGACATACTGTATGTGTGAAGATTTGGGTACAGACATACTATATGTGTGAAGATTAGGGTACAGACATACTGTATGTGTGAAGATTTGGGTACAGATGTACTGTATGTGTGAAGATTAATTAGGGTACAGACATACTGTATGTGTGAAGATTAGGGTACAGACTTACTGTATGTGTGAAGATTAGGGTACAGACATACTATATGTGTGAAGATTAGGGTACAGACATACTGTATGTGTGAAGATTTGGGTACAGACATACTGTATGTGTGAAGATTTGGGTATTGATTCCATTTGTAGCAGCGTTGCCTAGCTCTATCTCTCACACCAGCAGAATTGATTGAATATGGGAATCAGAGGCACTGCTGGGTTTGGATATTGAAAGGAGAGGCTTGTGATCATAGTACAAAACAATTCAATACACTTCATTGTAAGACAACAGTATATATATATATAAACCATTCAATACACTTCATTGTAAGACAGAAGTCTGCCTATATAGCGCATTAAAACTAATATCCATAAACAGTATATCTTGCAGTAAAATCTGCTGGAAGTTCTGCCGAGATTGTTATTTTTGAAAATTATATCAACCAATTGGTAGACCCAGCACAAAGTACATCAGACTACCATTGTCTGTTCTATGTCATTCAATTGGATTACATTGAAGGATATGGTGGTTGTTTCTTGCTATTTTGGGCAGTTTGAATTTGTGTTACTCCCATGAATTGTGTTGTCTAGTTGTAGTTTCCATCTTGCCAAGGAACATTTGGCTGTGTTGTTGTAAAAAACATAAATAAAACTTATAGATAGATGATTATATTGAAGCTATTTGTGTCACTGACAAGTGGTGAATTTCTTGGCCGACTTAAGGATTCTTTAAAAATCATATTAATGCTTTATTTTTTTTAATCATTGTGTAGACTTTTAAATCATGAAAAATGAATTTAATTAAGGAAGCTAGCTCATAAAAATTTATACTGTTAAATATTTATTACCAATATTATATGTAATACATCAAATATGAGCTATTTTATTGATGGGTGATTGGACTTGTGTCAAAGTTATAAGGGATTTAGTATCTTGCAGGTAAAGAAGATTTTTTATTAAAAATATGTGGCGAAAATTACTTTTTAAAAGATGATTTTTTAAAATGTGTATTTTGTTAATTTAAAAAAAAGGGGGGGGGGCATGTTTTTAACATGTGTAACAGTTTTGTTGAGGAAAAAGGCAGACAAGTTCCGAAAAATTGATCAATTTTTGAAACAGTTACCTAAAAGAAAAAAAATCTTAATTATCTCTAACCTTTAAAGGAGTTTTTAGTCACAATATCTGTAATTGGATTTTGTATCTAGAGCATGTAAAGACTCTTGTGTCATTTCTACGATTTGTTAAACGCGGCAGTCCTGGTACTCGCGCTGCTGATAAATATCTAGGATTGATTGAAAGTTCGACATGCTTTTAGAGATTTTAATGGCATGCCAATGATGTACAGGAATAACTTAAATCAGGAAAACATGCTATCAAATTCTCAGGAGAAAAATTGATTTTTCCATTATTTTGAAATGGCTTCAGTTGGAAGCAGGCTTTGGAGAGACATTATATACGACCCAAATTTCATGCATTAATTGAAAGTTCTCTTCCAAAATCTTAAGCATTCAGAATTGGGCAAGTTTTTGTCTCAGTTCCATCCTCCTTGAATCTTCTATCGGTTTAAAGTTGTATCTTGTTCTCAAAAATCCCTATTTTAATTTCAAATTCTGGATATGTCTCAGATACATAATATGTTGAATAAAACAAAATCTTTTCTCTTTTATTTTTTTCAAAATATTTCGTTATGTATGAGGGTAGCTGAGTGATTGTCAGTGACAGTAGAGGAGGGTAGCTCAGTAATTGTCAGTGACAGTAGAGGAGGGTAGCTCAGTAATTGTCAGTGACAGTAGAGGAGGGTAGCTCAGTAATTGTCAGTGAGAGTAGAGGAGGGTAGCTCAGTGATTGTCAGTGTCAGTAGAGGAGGGTAGCTCAGTGAGTGTCAGTAACAGTAGAGGAGGGTAGCTCAGTGATTGTCAGTGTCAGTAGAGGAGGGTAGCTCAGTAATTGTCAGTGAGAGTAGAGGAGGGTAGCTCAGTGAGTGTCAGTGACAGTAGAGGAGGGTAGCTCAGTGAGTGTCAGTGACAGTAGAGGAGGGTAGCTCAGTGATTGTCAGTGACAGTAGAGGAGGGTAGCTCAGTGATTGTCAGTGACAGTAGAGGAGGGTAGCTCAGTGATTGTCAGTGACAGTAGAGGAGGGTAGCTCAGTAATTATCAGTGACAGTAGAGGAGGGTAGCTCTATGATTGTCAGTGACAGTAGAGGAGGGTAGCTCAGTGATTGTTAGTGACAGTAGAGGAGGGTAGCTCAGTGATTGTCAGTGACAGCTAGTAGAGGAGGGTAGCTCAGTGATTGTCAGTGAGAGCAGAGGAGGGGAGTGCAGGGATGATCGTCAGTGTCTCTGTGCTTACTGCTGGAGATGCTACCACAGCACTGGTGTATACCCACTCCGACTGGATAGTCCTAGTCTGTCGTATGGCAGCTGCTTTGACTGTCCTTCTCTGTCCTTGCGAGCTGTCGTTGATGTAGAGCGACGTCTGCTCACTGAATTCTTGCCAGGTCTAGATGAGAGGATATGTATGCAGTATCTTATGGATTGTTTTGATTCATTGAAATATTTCTGAAACATTCTCGTGTTGAGGAAAGGATTATATTCACTTGTGTTTCGTCATAGGAAAACGTTGCAATGTGGGATAGTAAGTATGATATATTGATTGTGCGTGTCCATTATCGCAATCCCTATAGCTTGCTACATAAATCAATAGCACCATGCATAAAATTCAGTACGGTAGTACTACGATCCACAGGACCACATGGCTACAAATCCTCGCTCGTTTCCGTTTCGTTCCTCATTATGTTACAAAACGTCTTTGAGTGACATATACTGTCGTAATTAAGGATTTTCTAGGAATTTTCAGGTTGAGGGGATGCTTAAAATCCAATACTCCATGGCTCTTTCAGCTGCAACAAAACCATTAGTTCATTTCTTTCATTGGGTGTCAATATGGATAGATGCGAGACATCATTATGATTATACTGTTTGTTATACATGTACAGGGTTAGCATTGAAGCTGTCCCTGTATCTTTTCCAAGCATAGAACTGAAAAGGACCCCACTAATTTTCAGGATTCTCATTAAAACTATGCAGAAGGACCACATTTATTTAGGAAAGGAGTTCAAAGGACCCCATTTATAAAATACCTAGCGCAAACCCTGATGTATATTAATCATTAAAAGGATGACATTGTTTTCCTTGATGAAATCTTATAGATATGATAAATACTATGTATGGACATCCTAATCTGAACACTTTCTCTAGCAGCCTCAGTTAGACATTTCACTTACTGATTACATTGGTTGGAAAAGAAATTGTAAAATTATAAAGAAAACTTAAAATGTATATATATCCACGAAATGAGAATGGATTAGAATAGCTAGTTCTGATAGATTCAGGGATGCTCTAGTAGTCAGCATGTTTGAATTATTTAAATAGTTAATAATTCTGGCTCTTAAAACCTATGGGAGAAGTTAAGGGATTTTATGAGATTAGTAAAATTTCTATGAGATTTATCTATATAAACTAATACTTTTTTGAAATTTTAATGAGATTTTCAGGAAAAATATGGGTAAAAATCCTACAATCTCCCCCCAGAGTGATCCCTGGGTTCATACTGCCAGCATTATATAGTAAGCCTTGTTATACTGCCAGCATTATAAAGGAAGCCTTGGTATACTGCCAGCATTATAAAGGAAGCCTTACTGAGTCTGAAAACATGATAGTAATATTTGTCAATGGAAACATCATAATATGTTTTTCAAGGAGAACAGAACAGGGAAAAATATTTTAAGCTATATGATATAATGTGATAGAAAATAAAACAGAGCTTATTACTATAGCCAGGTTTTACTTTTCTTGGCATAAAGTCTGCAGTTTATCATCTTTATAAAATGTATGTACATGGAGCCTGTGTTCAGTTAAGTTGACAATGCAAAAGTGACAGGGTTGTTTTACAGGGGGAGGGGGGTTATATTATAAGTTCTATTTTACATGGGGTAGGAGTGGTTGTTGTAACAGCTTTAAGTTATATTTTACATGGGGTAGGAGTGGTTGTTGTAATTTAGATAAAAACTGATGTACAGCTTTAAGTTCTATTTTACGAGGACTGTGTCAGCTGCTGAAGTCCTATGAGAAAAGGTAACCAAAATACTCGATAGTAAACGTAAAACCACTGAAACAAACAAATATAAACATACCAGTCTCATTGGTAAACAGACCGATCAATATAGTTTATTTCCATTGGGAATTTGCTGTTCACATCACAAATAAAAAGATACATTTTGGTAATAATTTGTGTTCAGAACAAAACAAACAACAGTCTTTAAATTTCACAGTTATATACTCGACAATGATATTTCAGTTTTTAATAAATATTTATCAGTGTTACATATAATGTTTGTGTTTTTTATTGTCACAGACATTTATACAGTATTTCAAAATAATGTTTTGTTTCTGTACCAATAGTGTTTTGTAATTAGTGGTTTAGAATTCCACAGCGATATTTGTGTATCTATTGAGACAGATATTGGTATATTTCTAGGTGTCTACTATGACCATGGTAAGATTGAGTGGTTTAGAATTCCACAGCGATATTTGTGTATCTATTGAGACAGATATTGTTATATTTCTAGGTGTCTACTATGACCATGGTAAGATTGAGTGGTTTAGAATTCCACAGCGATATTTGTGTATCTATTGAGACAGATATTGGTATATTTCTAGGTGTCTACTATGACCATGGTAAGATTGAGTGGTTTAGAATTCCACAGCGATATTTGTGTATCTATTGAGACAGATATTGGTATATTTCTAGGTGTCTACTATGACCATGGTAAGATTGAGTGGTTTAGAATTCCACAGCGATATTTGTGTATCTATTGACACAGATATTGGTATATTTCTAGGTGTCTACTCTGACCATGGTAAGATTGAGTGGTTTAGAATTCCACAGTGATATTTGTGTATCTATTGACACAGATATTGGTATATTTCTAGGTGTCTATTCTGACCATGGTAAGATTGAGTGGTTTAGAATTCCACAGCGATATTTGTGTATCTATTGAGACAGATATTGTTATATTTCTAGGTGTCTACTATGACCATGGTAAGATTGAGTGGTTTAGAATTCCACAGCGATATTTGTGTATCTATTGAGACAGATATTGTTATATTTCTAGGTGTCTACTATGACCATGGTAAGATTGAGTGGTTTAGAATTCCACAGAGATATTTGTGTATCTATTGAGACAGATATTGTTATATTTCTAGGTGTCTACTCTGACCATGGTAAGATTGAGTGGTTTAGAATTCCACAGCGATATTTGTGTATCTATTGAGACAGATATTGTTATATTTCTAGGTGTCTACTCTGACCATGGTAAGATTGAGTGGTTTAGAATTCCACAGCGATATTTGTGTATCTATTGAGACAGATATTGTTATATTTCTAGGTGTCTACTCTGACCATGGTAAGATTGAGTGGTTTAGAATTCCACAGCGATATTTGTGTATCTATTGAGACAGATATTGGTATATTTCTAGGTGTCTACTATGACCATGGTAAGATTGAGTGGTTTAGAATTCCACAGCGATATTTGTGTATCTATTGACACAGATATTGGTATATTTCTAGGTGTCTACTCTGACCATGGTAAGATTGAGTGGTTTAGAATTCCACAGTGATATTTGTGTATCTATTGACACAGATATTGGTATATTTCTAGGTGTCTATTCTGACCATGGTAAGATTGAGTGGTTTAGAATTCCACAGCGATATTTGTGTATCTATTGAGACAGATATTGTTATATTTCTAGGTGTCTACTATGACCATGGTAAGATTGAGTGGTTTAGAATTCCACAGCGATATTTGTGTATCTATTGAGACAGATATTGTTATATTTCTAGGTGTCTACTATGACCATGGTAAGATTGAGTGGTTTAGAATTCCACAGCGATATTTGTGTATCTATTGAGACAGATATTGTTATATTTCTAGGTGTCTACTATGACCATGGTAAGATTGAGTGGTTTAGAATTCCACAGAGATATTTGTGTATCTATTGAGACAGATATTGTTATATTTCTAGGTGTCTACTCTGACCATGGTAAGATTGAGTGGTTTAGAATTCCACGGCGAT
This sequence comes from Mimachlamys varia, assembly GCA_947623455.1. Taxonomy (NCBI): domain Eukaryota; kingdom Metazoa; phylum Mollusca; class Bivalvia; order Pectinida; family Pectinidae; genus Mimachlamys; species Mimachlamys varia. The sequence continues at coordinate 47,427,049 of OX392534.1, read as the reverse complement.
ATTTGTGTATCTATTGAGACAGATATTGTTATATTTCTAGGTGTCTACTCTGACCATGGTAAGATTGAGTGGTTTAGAATTCCACAGCGATATTTGTGTATCTATTGAGACAGATATTGTTATATTTCTAGGTGTCTACTCTGACCATGGTAAGATTGAGTGGTTTAGAATTCCACAGCGATATTTGTGTATCTATTGAGACAGATATTGTTATATTTCTAGGTGTCTACTCTGACCATGGTAAGATTGAGTGGTTTAGAATTCCACAGCGATATTTCTGTATCTATTGAGACAGATATTGTTATATTTCTAGGTGTCTACTCTGACCATGGTAAGATTGAGTGGTTTAGAATTCCACAGCGATATTTGTGTATCTATTGAGACAGATATTGTTATATTTCTAGGTGTCTACTCTGACCATGGTAAGATTGAGTGGTTTAGAATTCCACAGAGATATTTGTGTATCTATTGAGACAGATATTGTTATATTTCTAGGTGTCTACTCTGACCATGGTAAGATTGAGTGGTTTAGAATTCCACAGAGATATTTGTGTATCTCCAGCTGTCTACACTGACCATGGTGTTAGATGTCTTGTACATGTATATTGATTGAGACTTAAAAGTTCGCCTTTGTAATATTATGATGACGACTCAAATATCTACATTTCCAGCCTTGTAATGATTACAGTGTTTACATATATGTGGGCGACGAATTGTGATACATAAGACTAGCGAGTCATGCAGTGAAATTCCCTCATTTTGTGATAAACTGTTGTCATGAATATCACACTTATTACAGTGGTGTTTCAAATACAAAAACTTTTCAAAATTTTATGTGAGTTACTGTGTATGTTGAAACATGAACTTTTCCCCTGCGATGTGATGCTGATTACCCCACATGTGATTAGTGTAAGGATCAGTAACCATAATATATAATATTGCTTCTATTTGTTGTGGTTCTATACCTATATCATGTTGTATAACACAGTTAGGCTAATGTAGAGGACATCTAATTTCAAATATAAGCAGACATGCTATTTGTGTTGGAAATCCAAAGCAACCTTTTATAAAACAAACTGTACTCAGTTTTGGCTGAGCCTCTTGGATTGTATTACAGTGCACTCCTATTTATATCATGTTGCATTTGTCGGGGAAAAAACATGATATTAACAGGAATGTGACATTAAAAGAAACATGTTTTTACCACTAAATCTAGTGCATTTCCAATTTCATAACTAAAAGTAAGCTATTAAATGTACATATAAAATGTTTTAATATATAGGTAACATTATTTCAATTAAAAATCATTTTTTGGGTTATTTTTCATTTTCTATGCAATATTTTGTACAAGTTATATCTGAAATCAACGGAAATGGCATAATTTTCCATATATTTTATGTGATTGGTTAAAAAAAACATGATATTAAGAGGAATTCACCTCAAAATACATTATATTAACCAAATAAAATTACATAAAGGAAAATATGGTGCTTAGGAAAAACATGATATAAAGAGGAATGTGATATTAACAGGAGTGAAATTAAGTGGAATCCACTGTATTTTTCTTTTCTAATCTGTTGTACTGTATTCAATTTTATCATACATTCTATCTGTATCAATGACCCAGAACGACTATTTATCAAACAGCCCCCACAGATTTGTGTACAAACCTAGGATTTTGATTTCTTAATAAGATGCTTACATTGTTGCTTTCTCTTTCCAGCTACGATGTTCCTGAACACGCTGACCCCCAAATTCTACGTGGCTCTCACAGGGACGTCCTCGCTCATATCAGGACTTATACTGGTAGGTAACCAATATTTTGTTTAATTTCATCGGGCTGATATTTTCGCAGATAAACAGGTTAACAGCACTATGTATACATTTTTTTAGGTCTTAAGATGTTTGGCTCAGGTCATGATATTCTAACATGTACGATGCTCAATGTCTTAGTGTAGGTAAATTTTTCTTAGGTCCCTTTACTCTTATACATGTACATAGATGATGTCTTAGTATAAGAAAGTTTCTCTTAGATCCCTTTACCCTCATACATAGATAATTTCTTAATGTAAGAAAGTTTCTCTTAGATCCCTTTATTCTTATACATGGATAATTTCTTAATATAAGAAAGTTTCTCTTAGATCCCTTTACTCTCATACATAGATAATTTCTTAATGTAAGAAAGTTTCTCTTAGATCCCTTTACTCTCATACATAGATGATTTCTTAGTGTAAGAAAGTTTCTCTTAGATCTGTTTACCCTCATACATAAATAATTTCTTAGTGAGAGAAAGTTTCTCTTAATCCTTTTACAGACTCATACATAGATGATGTCTTAGTGTAAGAAAGTTTCTCTTAGATCCCTTTACTCTCATAGATACTGGAGGTGTTATTGTTGTCTTAGATTAATAACAGTTATAATTTGCATTCATATTTTTGTCTGAAGATTGTTTGTCTTTGATGGTGGTGTTGTACCATGTAAGATGTTCAATGTCTTAGATGCTGCCCTAGGTACTGATAACTGCCTGGATCCTGTATAAGATCCCTGGCTCTATATACAGGGAAACACACACACAGCCCTAGGTACTGACAACTGCCTGTATTCTGTATAAGATCCCTGGCTCTATATACAAGGAAACACACACACAGCCCTAGGTACTGACAACTGCCTGTATTCTGTATAAGATCCCTGGCTCTATATACAGGGAAACACACACACAGCCCTAGGTACTGACAACTGCCTGTATTCTGTATAAGATCCCTGGCTCTATATACAGGGAAACACACACACAGCCCTAGGTACTGATAACTGCCTGTATTCTGTATAAGATCCCTGGCTCTATATACAGGGAAGCACACACACAGCCCTAGGTACTGACAACTGCCTGTATTCTGTATAAGATCCCTGGCTCTATATACAGGGAAGCACATACACAGCCCTAGGTACTGACAACTGCCTGTATTCTGTATAAGATCCCTGGCTCTATATACAGGGAAACACACACACAGCCCTAGGTACTGACAACTGCCTGCTGTATAAGATCCCTGGCTCTATATACAGGGAAGCACATACACAGCCCTAGGTACTGACAACTGCCTGTATTCTGTATAAGATCCCTGGCTCTATATACAGGGAAACACACACACAGCCCTAGGTACTGACAACTGCCTGCTGTATAAGATCCCTGGCTCTATATACAGGGAAGCACATACACAGCCCTAGGTACTGACAACTGCCTGTATTCTGTATAAGATCCCTGGCTCTATATACAGGGAAGCACACACACAGCCCTAGGTACTGACAACTGCCTGTATTCTGTATAAGATCCCTGGCTCTATATACAGGGAAGCACACACACAGCCCTAGGTACTGACAACTGCCTGGTTTCTGTATAAGATCCCTGGCTCTATATACAGGGAAGCACATACACAGCCCTAGGTACTGACAACTGCCTGTATTCTGTATAAGATCCCTGGCTCTATATACAGGGAAGCACATACACACAGCCCTAGGTACTGACAACTGCCTGTATTCTGTATAAGATCCCTGGCTCTATATACAGGGAAGCACATACACACAGCCCTAGGTACTGACAACTGCCTGTATTCTGTATAAGATCCCTGGCTCTATATACAGGGAAGCACATACACACAGCCCTAGGTACTGACAACTGCCTGTATTCTGTATAAGATCCCTGGCTCTATATACAGGGAAACACATACACAGCCCTAGGTACTGACAACTGCCTGTATTCTGTATAAGATCCCTGGCTCTATATACAGGGAAGCACATACACAGCCCTAGGTACTGATAACTGCCTGCTGTATAAGATCCCTGGCTCTATATACAGGGAAGCACATACACAGCCCTAGGTACTGACAACTGCCTGTATTCTGTATAAGATCCCTGGCTCTATATACAGGGAAGCACATACACACAGCCCTAGGTACTGACAACTGCCTGTATTCTGTATAAGATCCCTGGCTCTATATACAGGGAAACACATACACAGCCCTAGGTACTGACAACTGCCTGTATTCTGTATAAGATCCCTGGCTCTATATACAGGGAAGCACATACACAGCCCTAGGTACTGATAACTGCCTGCTGTATAAGATCCCTGGCTCTATATACAGGGAAGCACATACACAGCCCTAGGTACTGATAACTGCCTGCTGTATAAGATCCCTGGCTCTATATACAGGGAAACACATACACAGCCCTAGGTACTGACAACTGCCTGCTGTATAAGATCCCTGGCTCTATATACAGGGAAGCACATACACAGCCCTAGGTACTGACAACTGCCTGCTGTATAAGATCCCTGGCTCTATATACAGGGAAACACATACACAGCCCTAGGTACTGATAACTGCCTGCTGTATAAGATCCCTGGCTCTATATACAGGGAAGCACATACACAGCCCTAGGTACTGATAACTGCCTGCTGTATAAGATCCCTGGCTCTATATACAGGGAAGCACATACACAGCCCTAGGTACTGATAACTGCCTGCTGTATAAGATCCCTGGCTCTATATACAGGGAAACACATACACAGCCCTAGGTACTGATAACTGCCTGGATCCTGTATAAGATCCCTGGCTCTATATACAGGGAAGCACATACACAGCCCTAGGTACTGACAACTGCCTGTATTCTGTATAAGATCCCTGGCTCTATATACAGGGAAGCACATACACAGCCCTAGGTACTGACAACTGCCTGCTGTATAAGATCCCTGGCTCTATATACAGGGAAGCACATACACAGCCCTAGGTACTGACAACTGCCTGCTGTATAAGATCCCTGGCTCTATATACAGGGAAGCACATACACAGCCCTAGGTACTGACAACTGCCTGTATTCTGTATAAGATCCCTGGCTCTATATACAGGGAAGCACATACACAGCCCTAGGTACTGACAACTGCCTGCTGTATAAGATCCCTGGCTCTATATACAGGGAAGCACATACACAGCCCTAGGTACTGACAACTGCCTGCTGTATAAGATCCCTGGCTCTATATACAGGGAAGCACATACACAGCCCTAGGTACTGACAACTGCCTGTATTCTGTATAAGATCCCTGGCTCTATATACAGGGAAACACATACACAGCCCTAGGTACTGATAACTGCCTGGATCCTGTATAAGATCCCTGGCTCTATATACAGGGAAGCACATACACAGCCCTAGGTACTGACAACTGCCTGTATTCTGTATAAGATCCCTGGCTCTATATACAGGGAAGCACATACACAGCCCTAGGTACTGACAACTGCCTGCTGTATAAGATCCCTGGCTCTATATACAGGGAAGCACATACACAGCCCTAGGTACTGACAACTGCCTGCTGTATAAGATCCCTGGCTCTATATACAGGGAAGCACATACACAGCCCTAGGTACTGACAACTGCCTGTATTCTGTATAAGATCCCTGGCTCTATATACAGGGAAGCACATACACAGCCCTAGGTACTGACAACTGCCTGCTGTATAAGATCCCTGGCTCTATATACAGGGAAGCACATACACAGCCCTAGGTACTGACAACTGCCTGCTGTATAAGATCCCTGGCTCTATATACAGGGAAGCACATACACAGTGTTATATAGGTCAGTAAGTCTGAGGAGGATTGATACATGAATATTGATTGGAACACAAGAATGTTCTTCTAGCTACTTATATAGTCTGGTCAGAGGTTCTGTCTAGACTCATAAGTCATACAATTATGAATGTAAAGTGTTCAATATTTAGTCTAGACTGATAAATAATATTAAATCTGACCTTAGCTGGTCAGACTGATGAATTCAAAGATGAAAATATTCAGCCAATTGGCTGATTTCAGCCTTTTTGAGAATTTCAGTGTAATGTAAACTTTTAAGTTTTCTTATTGAAAAGATTAAATAACCTAATTTTCAGCCTTTTTGCCCAAGTCCATTTTCATCTCTGTAAATTATATAAACATGACTATAGCTTGTTAAATTGATCAGTATATATATACTTCCACAATTTTGAATTTGTTAGATATTTTGTCTAAACTTGTATATTAAAGTACATGTAATAACAATTATAAACATAAAGTGGTCAATTTGATACCCAGTCAAATATTTAGTCAAGACAGATAAAAATTATTGAAACTGGTGCTAGCTGATCAAATCTTCAGTATAGACTGATATGTTATAGTAATCAATTACTTAATCTGATTGGTAAGATGGTTCCATGTTGGCAGAGTACACTCTAACTTGGCAAATCACATTTAAGGAGTTAAGCTATTTTACAACAATCTGTAAGTCCATACTTCCTTTACAAAGAGCTTTTTACTTAGAAACCTATGGTACACTTCTATGATGATAATTCATGTAGAACTTCATACTTGATGACTTACCATATTTATATTCTGTAATAAAACCGAGGGGTCATGCCCCTTATATGTGAATGACTAATTATGTATAAGTAATATTTAATTGTCAGACATATTGCTTACAATGATACATTTTCTCAGATAGTATATACCACCTTAATTAGCTGTACAGTCTATAAACATATGTACCATCTTTAGCCTTGACTTGTAAACAAAACACAGGTAAATTTTATCAGGTAGTTATTACAGCCTTAAAAAGCTGTATGTACAGTTGAACCTCAATATCTCACACACTTATAACTCAATACCCCTTTTAATTCAGATTATTTCATTGGTCCCGAGTCGTACTTCTCTTTATCTGAGTAATTAATATTGATAATTTGAACTCTGAAAACTTCAAAAACTCAAAGATCTCAAATTAAAAGTAAAATATAGGCTTCAACAACGTAAATCCAACATGAGAGTATTCAGCTTACCTCGCAGGCTCTGAAATTTCACTAGTCCATCTTAAAAATTTCTTAATATTTTGAAACGTATTGGACACAATGCTGTGGTAAGCTTTATCGTCTTTGAGCAGCTTACGTTTGGTCATAAATACTTTATTGTAACAGTAGAATGTGTTTTAGAAATTAGGAATCAAACTTCATCAATTTGGCAATAATGCATACTCAATACCAGCAGGTTACGTGTCTTTAATGGCACATAACTGTCGCCACAGCTGCCAACACAACTGGACCAGAAAATCGGTCATAGTGCACGATGATGCAGTAAGTCAGCTATATAGCAGGTAAAATCACAGCTTAGGACACGTTCGCCGAGTCATACATTTTCAGGAGTTTGTATCAAGATATTGTAGGAAGAATATGAAAATTATTGGCGAGTACACTGTGTCAAAGAACTTTCATAGTGTCGTCTTTAGTGGATAAGTTTCTTTGTTAACTAATAGGCATTTAAAACATCACATGCGTGTATGGTACAATGCTGTGTAGTCTTGAACACTTTCATTCCCGCATTGAATACCACCCAATTAGAGTTCGCATATATGTTTGACACAAAACATTGTAATATTGAGTAATGAATTTGATTGACTCAGAAACAATCGACTACTCAGAAAGTCTCCATTCAGACCTAACCCTATACTTAACTTGAATACCAGTACTTGGATAACTTGAAGTTTGTCCATGGTCCCGCCAGTTTTGAGATGACAATTAAGGGTCGACTGTACCGTGATTTACCAAGGCAAGTTCTGGGGAGACATTGCACTAAAATGAAGAAAAATTGGGGATTGCCTCAATCCTGAATGATATCTTATATGTCAAAGAAATCAGTTGCCATCTTGAATTGGATATCAATGAAAACTAACGGGCCAAAGATGTAACAATTATTCTGTGGTAGAGAACTGATATAGGCATAGCTACTTATTCAATCCCATTTGTTGTACGATCTTAATGGATAAAATTTGTTGAAATGAATTGAAATTGTGTAATAAAATTCACATTTATAGAATAAGTATTAAAAAATGGATTGGATAGGTTTAGACTGTGTTTTACATTGAACATTACTTTGAGGCTGTGTATAGAGAAGTGAAGTTCTAACGGTTCAGTAAGAGTTTGTTTTATGTACAGTTTTTTGTGTGGCTCTAATGGAGAAAACATCTGTACTATCATTTACCCTATACCTACCTACACCGTTTCTTTTTTGTAATTATAACTGATTTGTTTACCATAAAATATAAAAACAACTTACTAATAGCCTACTGCTGTATCTAAACACAAATATATGTAATGGCTATAGGCTCTATAAGACAAGTTTTATTTAAAGTCGGCAATGTCAGGTACAACAAATAAAACACAAGCTCTAATGAGCTTTTATGACCAACCCATTCGTACGCTATACACGGAGGAGCTCCTTCACACAACCCGCTGCCGTCAGTATGATTCTGATCTTGATTCACATATCGTCACCTCATTGTCGCTGTCTAAAATGGCTGTAAATCTGATCAATACTGGTGCCACTACTTCAGAATAATCTGTACCACTCTCACGATGTCGGTTTACTGCCCAGAATATATCTGTAGAATCTTGTGCCGAGATAGGAGACATTAAGTTTTAAGGTGTCTGTAGCTATTATTGTCTATATATAGCCACTTCTCATTTTCAGCTATTTTCATGTACAGTGTAGGCATCTAGACACCACAATAATCTTGAGAACCCTTAGCAATAATCACTGCAATTTCTATATTGTTCTTTATGTTTACATATATTGGAAAAGATACACAATGTTTTTATCAAGTTGAACTATATTAAATAATATGTAACTGACAAAAATGTTTGCAGTGTTATTTAACCAAGACATTTTTGATAATTACCCAATTTCTGGACAAGAGTGAGGAAACATATTCCATGCATACTTTAAGTTTATTAGACCCATGCCTGCTAATAAGCCCATCCATCTGTATGCATTGTATTTTAGTACAAATACTAACTACTATATCAGGGCCCTGTATACATTATAGACCCATGCACCCTTATAGGATACCATGGTAATAGTTTAAAGTTATATTTGCTCTGCATCCTTCCATTGTAATGCATTGAAGGCAAATGTTGTTATAAGACTGTAACAACATAAGTTTGTCATCAATAGCAATTTGTGTTGCTTATAGGACTGTAACAACATTTGCTAAAGCATCCATTGCTTAAGTGAAACTGAAGTGTTAGTGATAAAAATGTAAGAAAGGGTAAACTTTGCTGCTGTTTCCAAAAGTAATGAATGTCAAGAGTTCAAATGATACTTGATTATGCTGTCCTAAAATCTTAATTTTATGTTTATTTAAATTGTTCATAAATTGTACTGGGCATGCATATCAATAAAAAAATGATTTATTGTGCCCCTGCCATGCTATGGGGGAGGGGGGCATATAACTTGTTACCCATGGCCGTCGTGTCGCATCACATCCCATCCTGTCCCATGGTAATGTACCAAGCTTATTCAAATAATTACTGATGTGATTGTCATCAAACTTCACATACATGATAAGCATGATGTCTTGTTGTGCACCTTGCTCTTTTTTTCCGAATCAAGCATCCAAGCTGGCCGTGATGGCCTCTTATTGATTAAAAACATATCCTGTTATAATTTTTTTTCTACAGATTATTATGGAACTTGTTGGGAGGGATCATAATGTGACATCACTCATTATAAATAAAAACAAATGGCATTACGATTCAAGATGGCAACCAAATAAAGGCTTCTGATTGGTAGACATTTTTAAATATTGTCCGATTTAAATGAAATTTTGTATATAATGTGTGATCTGGCAATAGGAAGGCAATGGCAGTATTTATTTTGTGAACACCAAAATGGGAGATATTTCATGGCCTCTTATTGATCAAAATCCAAATATTGTCCCAAGTTTTATGAAATTTTGCAGAACTAATTTCATATGGGGGCAGGAGCATTTATGTTTCACAGACATTTCTAGTTTTTTATTGCAAAGTAAGAATATTTTTCAAAGTGGGATTTTTTTTCTCCACAGATATTTGAATGGTGGTACTTTAAGAAGTATGGGACGTCCTTCATAGAACAGGTGTCATTAAATCATATATCGCCGCTGCTGGGCGGAGGCACGGAAGGAGCTAACAACGACAACAACAACACAAACAACATCACCAACACAGGCAATAACCCCACACACCAACAAACAGTACCAGGTAAGTCTTTTCTCAGGGAGATTTGAAAACAGGGAAAAAATCCATGTGGTTCTCATTTAATGATATGTAACTATTCTTCTTCTGTAGAATGGTTTTCTGCTTCAAAATGTAAAGCTATGTCAGAATAGTCCTGTTCGTTACATTTAAATTATCTCCAAAGAAAAAGGTGTTGTACATGTCTGTACTGATAGGGTTTTCTGGATACATTGAATATAAACCTAATGCTGGCCTCTGGAGACAGTTAAAATAGGCCTGAGACTGGCCCTAGGAGGACTTGTAGATATGTTCCTGGGGACAGGGTATACATCTTATAGCTGGCCCTTGAGAGCCGTATAAAGGTTGGCCCTGGAGGGATTTGTAATCAGTTTCAGGGGACAGAGTATAAAGGCCTGAGGCTGTCCCCGTAGGGACTTACGAAGGACGAGGTTGGCCCCTTAAGGACTTGGGAAGGCCTGAGACTGGACCTGTAGGGACTTATGAAGGCCTGAGGTTGGCCCTTTATGGACTTGTGGAGGCCTGAGGTGCCAGTAGGGACTTATGAAGGCCTGAGGTTGGCCCTTTAGGGACTTGTGTAGTCCTGAGACTGACCCTGTATGGATTTGGGAAGGCCTGAGGCCCCATAGGGATTTATAAAAGCCTGAGGGTGACCCTTTAGGGACCTCTGGTAGGTAGACAGAGATTGTATGACTGATGATGCTGATGTGTTGTGGCGCTAAATCATCTGCATAATGCCAGCTCCATTATGCCACATCAAGTCATTAGACTGTCACAATCAGACGTCATTATTATTCCACCTGGGTAAGGCAGATATAGGATTACCGTCACATTTGTTCTTCACCATTATGTCTGTCTCACCAGCCCGCATCACCGCATCAGATAGCTCCGCTTCAGATAGCTCGCACCACAATTCCTGTACAAGTCCAATCAGACCTTGGGATAAAGACTCTGTTTGATTGTACACTAGTACAGACCAATATAGCTGTAAAATGTAACGGGGCGAGTGTGATTTTCTGTAATTAAAGTCAGATTTCCCAGGTGTTTAGATTCAGGTATCGAGGTATTGTCCTTGTGTTTTGTTCATAATTCATCAAATTGGAAAAAAAAGTTGTGACATAATGGGTTTATACCATGTGTGTTGTTACAATATATCACTGAATTTCACTGCAGTATTCAGAATTACAGTTCTTGCTGTTTGGCATAGCACTTTGACTTTGTAATTCAGTTATCATAAATCTAAATTAATTTTGACTTCAGATTATTAATCATTATTTCACCATCCATGATTACTCCCAAGACTCCTTCAGATAGAAAGTTTATTCAGGAGTTTGCATTGTTTTGTTTAACTTAATCATCCCTGGTCACACATTCGATCTCTTCCCATGGTTTATTGTGAAATTTTGGGGTGGATTAGTTAAAATGTTCAATAGTTGTACTAATTAGGGTACAAATCAATGAGTTCTGTGCCGCGTGTACATATAGCCTGGTTAAGTGGTCAGAATTACGTTTTTAGGTCATCTGACCCGAAGGGTCAGGATGACCTATTGTCATCGTGCTTCGTCCGTCGTCCGCCGTGCGCCGTCAGTAAACTTTTCATTTCAAAATGCTACTCCTCCTTCATTTCTTAATGGATCACCACCAAATTTGGTGTGAAGCATCATTGGGGGAGGGCGATCAGATTTTTTATAAATGAGGCTGATCCGACCCCTGGGGCCATAGGGGCGGGGCCCGAAAAGGGGAACTTTGCTGAATTTTTGCTTTAAATTCCTACTCCTCCTTAATACTTGAATGGATCACCACTAAATTTGGTGTGAAGCATCATTGGGGGAGGGCGATCAGATTTTATATAAATGAGGCTGATCCGACCCCTGGGGCCATAGGGGCGGGGCCCGAAAAGGGGAACTTTGCTGAATTTTTGCTTTAAATTCCTACTCCTCCTTAAAACTTGAATGGATTACATCCAAATTTGATGTGAAGCATCATTTGGGGAGGGCGATCAGATTTTATTTATATGAGGCTGATCCGACTCCTGGGGCCAGAGGGGTGGGGCCCCAAAAGGGGAACTTTGCTGAATTTTTGCTTTAAATTCCTACTCCTCCTTAATACTTGAATGGATTGCATCCAAATTTGGTGTGAAACATCATTTGGGGAGGGCAATCAGATTTTATATAAATGAGGCTGATCCGACCCCTGGGGCCATAGGGGCGGGGCCTCAAAAAGGGGACTTTGCTGAATTTTTACTTTAAAATCCTACTCCTCCTTAATGCTTGAATGGATTGCATCCAAATTTGATGTGAAGCATCATTTGGGGAGGGCGATCAGATTTTATATAAATGAGGCTGATCCAACCCTTGGGGCCATAGGGGCGGGGCCTCCAAAAGGGGACTTTGCTGAATTTTTACTTTAAAATCCTACTCCTCCTTAATGCTTGAATGGATTGCATCCAAATTTGATGTGAAGCATCATTTGGGGAGAGCGATCAGATTTTATATAAATGAGGCTGATCGAACCCCTGGGGCCAGACGGGCGGGGCCCGAAAAGGGGAACTTTACTGAATTTTTGCTTTAAATTCCTACTCCTCCTTAATACTTGAATGGATTACATCCAAATTTGGTGTGAAGCATCATTTGGGGAGGGCGATCAGATTTTATATATATGAGGCTGATCCGACTCCTGGGGCCAGAGGGGTAGGGCCCCAAAAGGGGAACTTTGCTGAATTTTTGCTTTAAATTCCTACTCCTCCTTAATACTTGAATGGATTACATCCAAATTTGGTGTGAAGCATCATTTGGGAAGGGCGATCAGATTTTATATAAATGAGGCTGATCCAACCCTTGGGGCCAGAGGGGCGGGGCCCCAAAAGGGGAACTTTGCTGAATTTTAAAGATTAGTAAAATACCTGTTAACATACACTGAAGGATAGAAATTTCTGAAAGTGAAAGTAGTTGTGATACAGTCTTGTATTCCACAATGCTGGTATACATTTACTATAGCTAAGACGCTTTTGATTTTGCAATGCCAATCAAATAGGAGATTACCAAATCATTGCAAAGTGTATAACAAGCATGGCCGATATGTTGTTCATTGCTTTGACAACACCATAAATAAATTTCGTAACCGACTCTAGATCTGAACAGATAGTTTATGACAATGATGCTGGTTTGAACACTTTTGAACTAAGGGGTGTGTCCCTGCTATAAGTGTTTGCAATTGTCAGATGACCGTTTAGGCCCATGGGCCTCTTGTTATCTCATGCATAAACTCCATATCATTAGTGTGAACCATCACAATTATGCATCAAAAACCTTATTAATGTGTAAATATAGATACTGATATTATTATAGCCATATTTAGCACATATTTTCAAATCAAGATTTTGATAACAAAAATATCGATCACTCTGTTCCTTTTTAAATCCGTGAAAGATGTCTGTATAATAGAAAAAATTGAAATATGAATACAAATATGTAAATAGTGACACTGTTCAATACCTGGAAATGTCCTATTTCAGAGTGTAAGGTGTGGAGGAACCCCTTAAATCTGTTCCGTGGTTCAGAATATCAGCGGTACACCTGGGCGAAGGGCAAGGACCCGCTCACCTACTACGACATGAACCTGTCAGCTCAGGATCATCAAACCTTTTTTACCTGTGAGGCGGACGCTGGTAAACCTGAATATGAAGGTAAGATAACCGATTTCTGGTGAAAGTTTCTCGTTAATGTTTACACAATATTTATGTCAGTCTGCCTAGAAGAGTCGGTGTCTTATGGGCAGCAGTAGAATTGGTAGTGTCAGTCGACTACCAGCTCATTAGGACCACACATCGGAGATGTAGTGATTGTGGTGTCTGTCTGTCTGTCTATCTGTTCACACTTTCATTTCTGGAGATTAATTGTGGATATTCAGAAAGACTCATCTTTCTGAAAATTGACATGGTGATAAAGTGTGAAATGAAGATGTGCTGTAGGGAGTTTAATTAGTTTCCTAGGTCAATGTCAAGGTCACGTTCAAGGTTATGTCATTACCTTGGAATCCAAAAATCTGATCTTTGTAATTTGACACTCAGTAATTGTTGCTCATTTCCACATGCCACAAGTGTAGTATGATATTGTTATACTTATATATTACAGTTTCTGTCCTGCAATGATCAGGTTGCACAGCATTATAATTGAGCCATTAGAAATACAGACCCATAAGAACAGTCTTCTTGAAACATTTGTTAAGAAATGAATATGAAGGATTTCGATTTATGAGAGGGACACCACTGTGTAAATGTTTTGTTTACTATAAAATAGTTTCTTCATTTTTTTATCTAATTTAGAAATCAAACCAAAGTTTTTTAAGTAATTGTGACAACATTGAAATGCATGAAAGTGTTATTAACCCAAAATGGTTACATAGAGCAAAAAATCTGATCTTTGTAAGAAGAAAAAATAGGGTCAGTGTAACAAACACTAGCAAACAGAATTTTTGTGGTGAGGTAACTGAATCTCATAAATTGCGTATTATAATAGATTGATTCTACATGTTCAAAGGTATGTATCAAAAAGCTACAGATACTAGTAAACCTAGTAAGTATTAAGATTTATGTGCTCACACTGAGATTTAGACACCGATTGGTTACGATTGTAGTGATGCAGAGAGCGTGGCGGGAGAGGAATCCACAGTCCAGAATAAAGGCTGCCAAAGATGCAGCTGAGAAAAACCCAGAGTGAGTATATTACCACATGTCCCAACTGTCAGGATTTAATGCGTACATTTTATAGGATTTATAGAATGAAATAGTTACAGTTATCTGCCTTAACATCATCACAGTGATAAAACTGCTGTAAAAAATCAGCCTGATCCTTGTTATATAGGGGATTAATGATTTTATACATAGTTATAAGGGGATTAATGATTTCATACATAGTTATAGGGGGATTAATGATTTCATACATAGTTATAGGGGGATTAATGATTTCATACATAGTTATAGGGGGATTAATGATTTCATACATAGTTATAGGGGGATTAATGATTTCATACATAGTTATAGGGGGATTAATGATTTCATACATAGTTATAAGGGGATTAATGATTTCATACATAGTTATAGGGGGATTAATGATTTCATACATAGTTATAGGGGGATTAATGATTTCATACATAGTTATAAGGGGATTAATGATTTTATACATAGTTATAGGGGGATTAATGATTTCATACATAGTTATAGGAGGATTAATGATTTCATACATAGTTATAGGGGGATTAATGATTTCATACATAGTTATAGGGGGATTAATGAGTTCATACATAGTTATAGGGGGATTAATGATTTCATACATAGTTATAGGGGGATTAATGATTTTATACATAGTTATAGGAGGATTAATGATTTCATACATAGTTATAAGGGGATTAATGATTTTATACATAGTTATAGGGGGATTAATGATTTCATACATAGTTATAGGGGGATTAATGATTTTATACATAGTTATAGGGGGATTAATGATTTTATACATAGTTATAGGGGGATTAATGATTTCATACATAGTTATAGGAGGATTAATGATTTCATACATAGTTATAAGGGGATTAATGATTTTATACATAGTTATAGGGGGATTAATGATTTCATACATAGTTATAGGGGGATTAATGATTTCATACATAGTTATAGGGGGATTAATGATTTCATACATAGTTATAGGGGGATTAATGATTTCATACATAGTTATAAGGGGATTAATGATTTCATACATAGTTATAAGGGGATTAATGATTTCATACATAGTTATAAGGGGATTTGTGTTTAAAAGGGGATTTGTGTTATTGTGAACACAATAATAATGAGATTTGTATATTTCAGGTGTCCCACAGCAATTATACTCCTAGCAGAAGAGGACACCAGTACTATAGCCGATGTAAGGAAAGCTTCATTATCTTTATATAAATGTACTGCACATTCGTTAAAACTCCCAAACTTGTCATTTATGCAACTAGTATTAGAATGATGAAATATTTGTTTGACTTAGTTAAATCTTTCAGAGAATCTTTCTAAACATGTACCAAATAGTTTGTTACCAAGAGGATGAACTTTGTCTACTGTTAACATGTTATTAAACAGCTGATCACTTATAATAATTAAAGTGACAACCATATTTAAATTTAATCAAACCAAGACCGATACCTGATACACTTCCCAACCTCATGTTTTCTTCATTACAGTTTTATTAACATTTGAATGTTTTGTTGTTAAATAGATTTCCCTTGATTTGTGATCCTTTATAGTGTGTGTTATTTCTATCAGATCTGTAATCAGCTAATTGTTGATTTTTTGCCTCTCCAATGTTTGGTACTTCAAACTGTTGCAGGCAGAGAAAATGTTCAAACAAGCATACAAAGCAGCCGAGGTAAACTACAGAAAATCTCAGCAGACGCAACACCAGAGCTCACAACACGAGTCCACACATCGTAAGTTACTTCATACACCATCCACATAGTCCTTGGTCCCAGGCCCTGATGAGTCAGTACTCTACCCACATAGTCCTACATCCTACTATATTCCCAGGCCCTGATGGGTCAGTACTCTACCCACATAGTCCTACATCCTACTATCCCAGGCCCTGATGAATCAGTACTCTACCTATATAGTCCTACATCCTACTATACCAGGCCCTGATGGGTCAGTACTCTACCTACATAGTCCTACATCCTACTATCCCAGGCCCTGATGAGTCAGTACTCTACCTATATAGTCCTACATCCTACTATACCAGGCCCTGATGGGTCAGTACTCTACCCATATAGTCCTACATCCTACTATACCAGGCCCTGATGGGTCAGTACTCTACCCACATAGTCCTACATCCTACTATCCCAGGTCCTGATGAGTCAGTACTCTACCCACATAGTCCTACATCCTACTATATTCCCAGGCCCTGATGGGTCAGTACTCTACCCACATAGTCCTACATCCTACTATCCCAGGCCCTGATGGGTCAGTACTCTACCCACATAGTCCTACATCCTACTATCCCAGGCCCTGATGGGTCAGTACTCTACCCACATAGTCCTACATCCTACTATACCAGGCCCTGATGGGTCAGTACTCTACCCACATAGTCCTACATCCTACTATCCCAGGCCCTGATGGGTCAGTACTCTACCCACATAGTCCTACATCCTACTATACCAGGCCCTGATGGGTCAGTACTCTACCCACATAGTCCTACATCCTACTATCCCAGGCCCTGATGAGTCAGTACTCTACACACATAGTCCTACATCCTACTATCCCAGGCCCTGATGAGTCAGTACTCTACACACATAGTCCTACATCCTACTATCCCAGGCCCTGATGGGTCAGTATTTTACCCACATAGTCCTACATCCTACTATCCCAGGCCCTGATGGGTCAGTATTCTACCCACATAGTCCTACATCCTACTATCCCAGGCCCAGATGGGTCAGTACTCTACCCACATAGTCCTACATCCTACTATAGTCCCAGGCCCTGATGGGTCAGTATTCTACCCACATAGTCCTACATCCTACTATCCCAGGCCCTGATGGGTCAGTATTCTACCCACATAGTCCTACATCCTACTATCCCAGGCCCTGATGAGTCAGTACTCTACCCACATAGTCCTACATCCTACTATAGTCCCAGGCCCTGATGGGTCAGTACTCTACCCACATAGTCCTACATCCTACTATCCCAGGCCCTGATGGGTCAGTACTCTACCCACATAGTCCTACATCCTACTATCCCAGGCCCTGATGAGTCAGTACTCTACCCACATAGTCCTACATCCTACTATCCCAGACCCTGATGAGTCAGTACTCTACCCACATACTTTACATAGTCCTATCTTCTATTATCCTTATGACATCTTGTATTATATCATGAAGATTTTTTATGTTTGTACAAAGTTGTAAAATTATTCAAAGTTAAATTGTAAAATTCAATTAAAGATTGGACAAGAGCTATGCATGGCCCAGACAAACAATACATGACAGTCTTGGATGCTGTCCCTGTGGACCTTGTGTTTTAAAGAAGTCTATTTATGTAACTGCACATATAGGAAGTCACTGCTTTTGTCCTCGATTCTTTAATACCTTGATCACTAAAGAAAATGTTAAACCTAATAACGGATTCCACTGCAGCAGTAGACTATAACACAGTCTCTGTACTGACGTCGTCAGTACCAGTGTGACAGGCCTTATATCCGTGGTAACCGATTCTGTTCAATAATTAATGGAGCCACAATAGGATTTACGGTATCTAAAGATAGAACAATGCAACATGTTCACACGTCTGAGGAGCTACTAGTGTTAAGTTAATTTGTCTGTATGGAGAGGAGAAAAGGATTTCTGTATGATTTGTAAAAAACAAATCAACATATTATTTATTTTTTTTTAATGGAAGGGGAGGGTGGGCAGGCCGAGAGGAGGCTAGTTGACAGGTTGATAGTTAAAGCTATTTTCAAGAATAGTACTATATTGCAGATTTTAGCTGTTTCACTTTCAAAGAAATTTTATTCAACGAATGATGATTTTCTTGTTGTTGACATAATGCCTTGGTAATTTTTCTTGGCACATGCACCATTGCAGATTTTACATAAAATGTATCTTACCCTGACCCATGCGTGTGGTTTCAGTGATCTGTTTCACAGGTTGTATTGTAATGATCAAAATACCTGAGAGCTAATCTCTATATTAATATCAGCCAGTGATTGGAGTCCCTGTTCTTTTGTCAGTTGTTAAAACACAACTGATTTTAGTTTATATTAATGACTTAGTGACTTTTATATATATATACATGTTTGATATTACAGGGCGGGACACAAATGTGATAGTGTATATAAAACGAAGATTAGCAATGTGTGCCAGAAAGCTGGGACGAACAAGAGAGGCAGTGAAGATGATGAGAGAGGTAAGTTTGGAATCCACATCAATAATAAACTAAAAGAATATTCGGTATTCGGGTAGCTCTTTAATAAGATTGAGACACTGTATTGCTTAAGAAAATACACACATTATAGTATGACTTCGGATAATCGTAGGTACCCATATGTTGTTTTTTTTATCTCTCTTTCCCTCCCCCCCCCCCCCCCCCCCAAAAATGGCAAAATTTCTGTTTTTAAGTTTTTGTTGAAATGATATTTGTTATTCCATCATTACCACAACAATCTCTATGAATCCAGTACAAGATGTATATGGTACTTAATATATAACTCCATAATAGACAGCTTGTATTTGGTGTGTGGCGAACACAGTGTACATTATATGGAGTCCAGGTGTATCTGACATCATCCATGTAAATTCATTACAAATCCTGGGGGAGTTTAGTGCACTGTATTACCTGTTAGCAGAAGTCACCTCATGATATAACACAGGTGTATCTAAACAGTACGGGGAACAGCTGGCCTTATATTGATCTATCAATATACAGTTTATATTTCAACTTATGTAGAAAATGTCACATTCTCTTGTTATTGCAATGCCTGTAGGTCTTGTTTTCATGTCAAAATCAAAGCTTGCAGTGTGTTTTGAAGGACTCTGATATTTTTGGTCCAGATGCTGGGCTTTACCTGTGTTAAATCTCTACACTGCTGCATTACCCTCTCTGGGGAAATCATCAGATCTCGCTGCAGGTGGTTCATCCAGCAATATATATGAGAATTTGCATTCATTATTTTAATTCCAATAAACTGATGTTTAAGTTTGTAAATGTCAGAGAAGAAGCAGGATAATTTGTATTTCTGCTTTCCCAAGCTCCCTTACTTTTTGGACAATGTTTAGACAGGAACTGTTAAGTTTTGGATATATTTTACAAAATAAAGAGTGTTGCTTACATGTAGCTGTTCTTTATCAACTTTAAATTCTATTAAAGTGGGAGCAACTTTTGTTTTGTCCGAATTGTTTATTGAAATGTCACGTATTCATTATTATTTTATTTTTTTAGTGACAAAAAATTGCTTTAAGTCCCTGGGTCTAGGTCTTTACCACATATAGAATAGATTTTACACTAATCATCCAGAAAGTGCATACATGTATTCCAAGATCTATTATCTATTACATGTGTTAATCAAGGAGTGGGCTTATTGGTGAACATGCACAAATCCCTGGTTATTTATAATATATGGCATGACGTATGCATTCAACTATAAATTTACATCTAAATCTGTTCCATTTCTTTTTTTTTCAGCTTATGAAAGAATTTCCAATGTTGAACTTATTCAACATCCACGAGAATCTTATAGATGCGTTATTAGAACTACAGGCCTATGCAGATGTCCAGGCTGTGTTAGCAAAATATGATGGTGAGTAGTGATTAATGTAATCAATATTTTTACCCTTGTAATCAGCTTACTTTTCTTATGAGGGGAAAACTAAAAACAAAACACCAAACTTGTAGCTTGTTGTATTAGGACTGTTGTCCTGATGTGTCCATACAGTTGTCATGGCTGCACAACCTGTTGTCCTGATGTGTCCATACAGTTGTCATGGCTGCACAACCTGTCACCCTGATGTGTCCATTTAGTTGTCATGACTTTACAACCTATTGCCCTGGTGTGTCCATACAGGCACATACAGTTGTCATGGCTGCACAACCTGTTGCCCTGATGTGTCCATTTAGTTGTCATGACTTTACAACCTATTGCCCTGGTGTGTCCACACATGTACTTTCAGTTGTCATGGCTCTATAACCTGTGGCCCTGGTGTATCTTTACAGGGACATTCAGTTGTCATGGCTTTATAACCTGTTGCCCTGGTGTGTCCATACAGGCACATACACTTGTCATGGTTGCACAACCTGTTGCCCTATTGTGTCTCTACAAGCACATTCAGTTGTTACGGCTGCACAACCTATTGCCCTGGTGTGTCCATACAGGCACATACAGTTGTCATGGCTGCTCAACATGTTGCCCTGGTGTGTCCATACCGGCACATACAGTTGTCATGGCTGCTCAACATGTTGCCCTGGTGTGTCCATACAGGCACATACAGTTGTCATGGCTGCTCAACCTATTTCCCTGGTGTGTCCATGCAAACACATTTAGTTGTCATGACTTTACAACCTGTTTTCCTATTGTGTCCATACAGGCATATTCAGTTGTCATGGTTTTACAATCTGTTGTCCTGATGTGTACATACAGGCACATACAGTTGTCATGGCTGCACAACATGTTTCCCTGGTGTGTCCATACAGGCACATACAGTTGTCATGGCTGCTCAACATGTTGCCCTGGTGTGTCCATACAGGCACATACAGTTGTCATGGCTGCTCAACATGTTGCCCTGGTGTGTCCATACAGGCACATACAGTTGTCATGGCTGCTCAACATGTTGCCCTGGTGTGTCCATACAGGCACATACAGTTGTCATGGCTGCTCAACCTGTTTCCCTGGTGTGTCCATGCAAACACATTTAGTTGTCATGGTTTTACAATCTGTTGTCCTGATGTGTACATACAGGCACATACAGTTGTCATGGCTGCACAACATGTTTCCCTGGTGTGTCCATACAGGCACATACAGTTGTCATGGCTTTACAACCTGTTGTCCTGGTGTGTCCACACATGTACATTCAGTTGTCATGGCTGCACAACCTGTTGCCCTGATGTGTCCATACAGGCACATTCAGTTGTCATGGCTTTACAACCTGTTGCCCTGATGTGTCCATACAGGCACATACAGTTGTCATGGATGCTCAACATGTTGCCCTGGTGTGTCCATGCAAACACATTTAGTTGTCATGACTTTACAACATGTTGCCCTGATGTGTCCGTACAGGCACATACAGTTGTCATGGATGCTCAACATGTTGCCCTGGTGTGTCCATGCAAACACATTTAGTTGTCATGACTTTACAACATGTTGCCCTGATGTGTCCATACAGGCACATACAGTTGTCATGGATGCTCAACATGTTGCCCTGGTGTGTCCATGCAAACACATTTAGTTGTCATGACTTTAGAACATGTTGCCCTGATGTGTCCATACAGGCACATACAGTTGTCATGGATGCTCAACATGTTGTCCTGGTGTGTCCATGCAAACACATTTAATTGTCATGACTTTACAACCTGTTTTCCTATTGTGTCTATACAGGTACATTTAAGTGTCATAATTCCAATACCTCCTTTTGGGGATGGGAGGATAGGATGGAACTAAATGAAAATGTTTGGTACTACAAACAAAATGTTATTTCTCTATACAAAAGATAATAACACGATTCTCATCACTCTACCATCTTGAATTAGATTGGGATGAAGGGTAATGAAAACTTTTTCATTGATTGCTATCCTAATCCATTGTAATAGAAGTGTCTGGTTTTTCGATTGTAAAAGAAAATTGAATCTCTGTGAAGAAGGTCCTGTTGGATATACATTTATACAACCTTCCACCTCTGATGAATACAGTTTTACAAAATCTATTCTACATTTCTTTTCAATAGAAATCCAGACCCTCATGCAATGTATTGATAGACCCTTGACAGGAAATGGGAATACAATTTCCCCGTGTATAGATTCAAGCACCTAAATCCTATTATTTATTCTCTGCACTGCTGCATTGCATCTTTCTCAGGCGATTTTATTTACAGAAGAAAAAAAGAGAAAACATCAATAAATGTTACGTGAGGCAGCCAGAATTTGGAAAGAAGGGAATCCTAAATGTCATTCTCAGTGATGCAAATAATACTGCAGATTGTGGCACGTCGGTGACGATAATTTGACAAATGATGAATTATTCACTGCAGACCTACAGGCTGTACTGGTAGGGCCGCGGGAGGGTTGTTGCCGTCTTTTACTCGCCTGCCTCTCTTACTGTTGTTGAACAATACTTTCAGTAGCTACGGTAGATACCGCAGTATTGATTTTCAGGGCTACACATTTGAGGCTCGATCATCTGATGTGCAAGACAATACCATTGAACATTTGATCTGAACATATTCCATTAAAGAAGTGTTGGGGGGGGGGAGAGTTATTTAACTAAATAAAAGATGAACTGCTGTCAAACAGAAATTCAACTATCATATTTGTCAACTTTAAAAACTTCGTATAACCCAAGCCCCCCACTTTATGTTACACAGTCTACTGATACTTTGTATTTTTACCTTTACAGATATCAGTTTACCTAAGTCAGCCACTATATGTTACACAGTTGACTGATACTTTGTATTTTTACCTTTACAGATATCAGTTTACCTAAGTCAGCCACAATATGTTACACAGTCGACTGATACTTTGTATTTTTACCTTTACAGATATCAGTTTACCTAAGTCAGCCACAATATGTTACACAGTCGACTGATACTTTGTATTTTTACCTTTACAGATATCAGTTTACCTAAGTCAGCCACTATATGTTACACATTGGACTGATACTTTGTATTTTTACCTTTACAGATATCAGTTTACCTAAGTCAGCCACTATATGTTACACAGTCTACTGATACTTTGTATTTTTACCTTTACAGATATCAGTTTACCTAAGTCAGCCACTATATGTTACACATTGGACTGATACTTTGTATTTTTACCTTTACAGATATCAGTTTACCCAAGTCAGCCACTATATGTTACACATTGGACTGATACTTTGTATTTTTACCTTTACAGATATCAGTTTACCTAAGTCAGCCACTATATGTTACACGGTGGACTGATACTTTGTATTTTTACCTTTACAGATATCAGTTTACCTAAGTCAGCCACTATATGTTACACAGTCGACTGATACTTTGTATTTTTACCTTTACAGATATCAGTTTACCTAAGTCAGCCACTATGTTACACGTTTTACTGATACTTTGTATTTTTACCTTTACAGATATCAGTTTACCTAAGTCAGCCACTATATGTTACACAGTCTACTGATACTTTGTATTTTTACCTTTACAGATATCAGTTTACCTAAGTCAGCCACTACTGTAAACGTACATATTTTCGCGGTTATCTTATTTTAGCGCTTTTCGCGTTGAAAGTTTTGCGCTAAAATATGATTACGCTAATTGGAGTTTTAATATACTGCTTATATAGTTATTTTCACTGATGCGCGAATTTATCATTGCGCTAATATGACAAACAGTAAAAATGCGCTAAATTTTGATTGCGCCAAATTAAGTACGTTTACAGTATATGTTACACAGTGAACCGATACCTTGTATTTTTACCTTTACAGATATCAGTTTACCCAAGTCAGCCACTATATGTTACACATTGGACTGATACTTTGTATTTTTACCTTTACAGATATCAGTTTACCTAAGTCAGCCACTATATGTTACACGGTGGACTGATACTTTGTATTTTTACCTTTACAGATATCAGTTTACCTAAGTCAGCCACTATATGTTACACAGTCGACTGATACTTTGTATTTTTACCTTTACAGATATCAGTTTACCTAAGTCAGCCACTATGTTACACGTTTTACTGATACTTTGTATTTTTACCTTTACAGATATCAGTTTACCTAAGTCAGCCACTATATGTTACACAGTCTACTGATACTTTGTATTTTTACCTTTACAGATATCAGTTTACCTAAGTCAGCCACTACTGTAAACGTACATATTTTCGCGGTTATCTTATTTTAGCGCTTTTCGCGTTGAAAGTTTTGCGCTAAAATATGATTACGCTAATTGGAGTTTTAATATACTGCTTATATAGTTATTTTCACTGATGCGCGAATTTATCATTGCGCTAATATGACAAACAGTAAAAATGCGCTAAATTTTGATTGCGCCAAATTAAGTACGTTTACAGTATATGTTACACAGTGAACCGATACCTTGTATTTTTACCTTTACAGATATCAGTTTACCTAAGTCAGCCACTATATGTTACACATTGGACTGATACTTTGTATTTTTACCTTTACAGATATCAGTTTACCTAAGTCAGCCACTATATGTTACACAGCAGCACTACTAAAAGCACGGGCAGTAGCTGACAAGTAAGTATCTTAGCTGACCTTTCAAGGTCATTGTCAGGGGTCACACAGGTTGTGCATGGAGGAGGGGGGGGGGGGGATGGAAATCTTGATGTTGGCTAAAAGGGTGGAAGGGAAACAAGTGTTGTATGTTGGGGGAAACAAAAGTTTAATACATGATTTCAGGTTAATACCAAAGAGAGGAGGGGGGTGGAGGATGTTGTAGGGGAGGGAGGGGGGTGTTACAAGATTGACAAAGTGTTAGGTGTAGGGTAAAGTGGGGTTGGAGAGGAGGTTGAGACAGAGGCTAATGTTAAAAAATCAATATCCTCGTAGTATTGGTGCTTCACTTCAACTTTAATCGACATGATTAACTGAGGTTTCAAGTGGAAATGTTATTAAAGTGCGTACAATTTTACATGTACAGGGTTCCTAAACTTATTACATTAATAGCCAGACCAGTTGAAAACCTGCTTTGGTAGACGCTCAGTGGGAATGTTAGATCAGAGATGTATCCAGTGCTACAAGGTACCATGCATTAGACTAATAAAGGATTTAAGCTTTGGTTACCAGCTAGTGGAAAAATCTGTCACTTATAGATATATCATAAAAACTTTTAAGACCACGAATCATGCTTTAGTCCATCTTGAAGCTCTTCAGCGATTTGAATTTATTGTGACGTCATACATGGAGTACATGTAAAGAACACATACTATGGACGTCTAGATACTAATATATTTAAGTAATATGCATCCAGCTTACTATATTTGGTATATGTGGGATTTAGCACTAGGTGGCTGGATTGTGGTGATGGGCTGAATGTAACTTTTCAATACTTAGTGTTTTGTTTATGCTTATTTGCATGATTGTTTTTGGACAACATCTTCAGTGCGACTAGAAGTAATTTTAGTGACATCTCCATATTTTCTATTATATAAATTCATCAATTATCTAAATTCTTATTATCTTTCTGTGCAATTTAATCTGAAAACAAAGACTGTGAAATTAGAGATTCATTTTGATATTGAACTTTCAGTAAAAACAATTACCTTTTAGTTTCATTATATTTCAGTCTAACTGTTATTCAAAGGACATAAAAACAATGCGTATAAGTAGATCAGCGCATGACAGATAATTTTATTACTTACATGATATCATACTCAGGGGAGTGGTTGGAGTCAATGTTGTAGTAATATATAGTAAAACCTAACTTATACACACCCCAATAATAACTTACAGGAACATCTTTTAATATTAATATCTGTCAGGATCTAATGGTCTATTAAGGACTTGTTTTTTTTTTGGGGGGGGGGGTTCAATTTTCAATAACAAAATGGAGCACTTCTGCTTTCTTTTATGACAATTCATTTAAACTGGTCCACAAGATCGGTCAAGACAGTTATTATTCAGTCCTGTAGAATAATTCCACATGAACCCAGTGGCTCTTTAATGAATTCACCCGTAATGTCACATTTGAACCTTACACAATCAAAGACAAGTTTGGCTAGTATATATATAGGGGTGAAGGAAATCACACTTTGTATGACATGTTATTGATGAACATCCGTTAGCTCTATCTGGAATTCAATACTGAAAATAATCATTAAAATATAGCTGTATAGCAATGCATGAGTCTAGTGTGTACTGGCCATGGGTTGGTATGGCAGGGTGCTCACATTAGTCTTGGTAGCTAGGTGTGTGTTGGAGTGGGTAGATGGCTGACATTAGTCTGGGTAGGTGTGTGTTGGAGTGGGTAGATGGCTGACATTAGTCTGGGTAGGTGAGTGTTGGTCTAGGTATGTGTGTTGGTTTGGGTAGATGGCTGACATTAGTCTGGGTAGGTGTGTGTTGGTTTGGGTAGATGGCTGACATTAGTCTGGGTAGGTGTGTGTTGGAGTGGGTAGATGGCTGACATTAGTCTGGGTAGGTGTGTGTTGGTTTGGGTAGGTGTGTGTTGGTTTGGGTAGATGACATTAGTCTGGGTAGGTGTGTGTTGGTTTGGGTAGATGGCTGACATTAGTCTGGGTAGGTGTGTGTTGGAGTGGGTAGATGGCTGACATTGGTTTGGGTAGGTGTGTGTTGGTTTGGGTAGATGGCTGACATTAGTCTAGGTAGGTGTGTGTTGGAGTGGGTAGATGGCTGACATTAGTCTGGGTAGGTGTGTGTTGGTTTGGGTAGGTGTGTGTTGGTTTGGGTAGATGGCTGACATTAGTCTGGGTAGGTGTGTGTTGGTTTGGGTAGATGACATTAGTCTGGGTAGGTGTGTGTTGGTTTGGGTAGATGGCTGACATTAGTTTGGGTAGGTGTGTGTTGGAGTGGGTAGATGGCTGACATTGGTTTGGGTAGATGTGTGTTGGTTTGGGTAGATGGCTGACATTGGTTTGGGTAGATGTGTGTTGGTTTGGGTAGATGGCTGACATTAGTCTGGGTAGGTGTGTGTTGGTTTGGGTAGATGGCTGACATTAGTCTGGGTAGGTGTGTGTTGGTTTGGGTAGATGGCTGACATTGGTTTGGGTAGATGTGTGTTGGTTTGGGTAGATGGCTGACATTGGTTTGGGTAGATGTGTGTTGGTTTGGGTAGATGACATTAGTCTGGGTAGGTGTGTGTTGGAGTGGGTAGATGGCTGACATTAGTTTGGTAGGTGTGTGTTGGTCTGGGTAGATGGCTGACATTAGTTTGGGTAGGTGTGTGTTGGTTTGGGTAGATGGCTGACATTAGTTTGGGTAGGTGTGTGTTGGTTTGGGTAGATGTGTGTTGGTTTGGGTAGGTGTGTGTTGGAGTGGGTAGATGACATTAGTCTGGGTAGGTGTGTGTTGGTTTGGGTAGATGGCTGACATTAGTTTGGGTAGGTGTGTGTTGGTTTGGGTAGATGGCTGACATTAGTTTGGGTAGGTGTGTGTTGGTTTGGGTAGATGGCATTAGTCTGGGTAGATGTGTGTTGGTTTGGGTAGATGACATTAGTCTGGGTAGGTGTGTGTTGGTTTGGGTAGATGGCTGACATTAGTTTGGGTAGGTGTGTGTAGGTTTGGGTAGATGGCTGACATTAGTTTGGGTAGGTGTGTGTTGGTTTGGGTAGATGGCTGACATTAGTTTGGGTAGGTGTGTGTTGGTTTGGGTAGATGACATTAGTTTGGGTAGGTGTTTGTTGGTTTGGGTAGATGACATTAGTCTGGGTAGGTGTGTGTTGGAGTGGGTAGATGGCTGACATTAGTCTGGGTAGGTGTGTGTTGGTTTGGGTAGATGATATTAGTCTGTGTAGGTGTGTGATGGTGTGGGTAGATGACATTAGTCTGGGTAGGTGTGTGTTGGTTTGGGTAGATGGCTGACATTAGTCTGGGTAGGTGTGTGTTGGTTTGGGTAGATGATATTAGTCTGTGTAGGTGTGTGTTGGTTTGGGTAGATGACTGACATTGGTTTGGGTAGGTGTGTGTTGGAGTGGGTAGGTGTGTGTTGGTTTGGGTAGATGACGTTAGTCTGGGTAGGTGTGTGTTGGTTTGGGTAGATGGCTGACATTAGTCTGGGTAGGTGTGTGTTGGAGTGGGTAGGTGTGTGTTGGTTTGGGTAGATGACATTAGTCTGGGTAGGTGTGTGTTGGTTTGGGTAGATGGCTGACATTAGTCTGGGTAGGTGTGTGTTGGAGTGGGTAGGTGTGTGTTGGTTTGGGTAGATGACATTAGTCTGGGTAGGTGTGTGTTGGTTTGGGTAGATGGCTGACATTAGTTTGGGTAGGTGTGTGTTGGTTTGGGTAGATGGCTGACATAGGTTTGGGTAGGTGTGTGTTGGTTTGGGTAGATGTGTGTTGGTTTGGGTAGGTGTGTGTTGGTTTGGGTAGATGGCTGACATTAGTCTGGGTAGGTGTGTGTTGGTTTGGGTAGATGGCTGACATTGGTTTGGGTAGGTGTGTGTTGGTTTGGGTAGATGTGTGTTGGTTTGGGTAGGTGTGTGTTGGTTTGGGTAGATGGCTGACATTAGTTTGGGTAGGTGTGTGTTGGTTTGGGTAGATGGCTGACATTAGTCTGGGTAGGTGTGTGTTGGTTTGGGTAGATGACATTAGTCTGGGTAGGTATGTGTTGGTGTGGGTAGGTGTGTGTTGGTTTGGGTAGATGACATTAGTCTGGGTAGGTGTGTGTTGGTTTGGGTAGATGACATTAGTCTGGGTAGGTATGTGTTGGTGTGGGTAGGTGTGTGTTGGTTTGGGTAGATGACATTAGTCTGGGTAGGTGTGTGTTGGTTTGGGTAGATGACATTAGTCTGGGTAGGTATGTGTTGGTGTGGGTAGGTGTGTGTTGGTTTGGGTAGATGACATTAGTCTGGGTAGGTGTGTGTTGGTTTGGGTAGATGTGTGTTGGTTTGGGTAGATGACATTAGTCTGGGTAGGTGTGTGTTGGTTTGGGTAGATGGCTGACATTAGTTTGGGTAGGTGTGTGTTGGTTTGGGTAGATGGCTGACATTGGTTTGGGTAGGTGTGTGTTGGTTTGGGTAGATGGCTGACATTAGTTTGGGTAGGTGTGTGTTGGTTTGGGTAGATGGCTGACATTGGTTTGGGTAGGTGTGTGTTGGTTTGGGTAGATGTGTGTTGGTTTGGGTAGGTGTGTGTTGGTTTGGGTAGATGGCTGACATTAGTTTGGGTAGGTGTGTGTTGGTTTGGGTAGATGTGTGTTGGTTTGGGTAGGTGTGTGTTGGTTTGGGTAGATGGCTGACATTAGTCTGGGTAGGTGTGTGTTGGAGTGGGTAGATGGCTGACATTAGTTTGGGTAGGTGTGTGTTGGTTTGGGTAGATGACATTAGTCTGGGTAGGTATGTGTTGGTGTGGGTAGATGACGTTAGTCTGGGTAGGTGTGTGTTGGTTTGGGTAGATGTGTGTTGGTTTGGGTAGGTGTGTGTTGGTTTGGGTAGATGACATTAGTCTGGGTAGGTGTGTGTTGGTTTGGGTAGATGGCTGACATTAGTTTGGGTAGGTGTGTGTTGGTTTGGGTAGATGGCTGACATTAGTTTGGGTAGGTGTGTGTTGGTTTGGGTAGATGGCTGATATTAGTCTGGGTAGGTGTGTGTTGGTTTGGGTAGATGGCTGATATTAGTCTGGGTAGGTGTGTGTTGGTTTGGGTAGATGGCTGATATTAGTTTGGTAGGTGTGTGTTGGTTTGGGTAGATGGCTGACATTAGTTTGGGTAGGTGTGTGTTGGTTTGGGTAGATGGCTGACATTAGTCTGGGTAGGTGTGTGTTGGTTTGGGTAGATGGCTGATATTAGTCTGGGTAGGTGTGTGTTGGTTTGGGTAGATGGCTGATATTAGTCTGGGTAGATGTGTGTTGGTCTTGGTAGATGGCTGACATTAGTTTGGGTAGGTGTGTGATGGTGTGGGTAGATGACGTTAGTCTGGGTAGGTGTGTGTTGGTCTGGGTAGGTGTGTGTTGGTTTGGGTAGATGACGTTAGTCTGGGTAGGTGTGTGTTGGTGTGGGTAGATGACGTTAGTCTGGGTAGATGTGTGTTGGTTTGGGTAGATGGCTGACATTAGTCTGGGTAGGTGTGTGTTGGTTTGGGTAGATGGCATTAGTCTGGGTAGGTGTGTGTTGGTCTGGGTAGATGACATTAGTCTGGGTAGATGTGTGTTGGTTTGAGTAGATGTGTGTTGGTTTGGGTAGGTGTTTGTTGGTGTGGGTAGGTGTGTGTTGGTTTGGGTAGATGGCTGACATTAGTCTGGGTAGGTGTGTGTTGGTCTGGGTAGATGACATTAGTCTGGGTAGGTGTGTGTTGGTCTGGGTAGATGGCTGACATTGGTTTGGGTAGGTGTGTGTTGGTCTGGGTAGGTGTTTGTTGGTGTGGGTAGATGTGTGTTGGTTTGGGTAGATGACATTAGTCTGGGTAGATGTGTGTTGGTTTGGGTAGATGACATTAGTTTGGGTAGGTGTGTGTTGGAGTGGGTAGATGGCTGACATTAGTTTGGGTAGGTGTGTGTTGGTTTGGGTAGATGGCTGACATTAGTTTGGGTAGGTGTTTGTTGGTTTGGGTAGATGGCTGACATTAGTCTGGGTAGGTGTGTGTTGGTTTGGGTAGATGGCTGACATTAGTCTGGGTAGGTGTGTGTTGGTTTGGGTAGATGGCTGACATTGGTTTGGGTAGATGTGTGTTGGTTTGGGTAGATGGCTGACATTGGTTTGGGTAGGTGTGTGTTGGTCTGGGTAGGTGTGTGTTGGTTTGGGTAGGTGTGTGTTGGTTTGGGTAGATGGCTGACATTAGTCGGGGTAGGTGTGTGTTGGTTTGGGTAGATGGCTGACATTAGTCGGGGTAGGTGTGTGTTGGTTTGGGTAGATGGCTGACATTAGTCTGGGTAGGTGTGTGTTGGTTTGGGTAGATGGCTGACATTAGTCTGGGTAGGTGTGTGTTGGTTTGGGTAGATGGCATTAGTCTGGGTAGGTGTGTGTTGGTCTGGGTAGATGACATTAGTCTGGGTAGGTGTGTGTTGGTCTGGGTAGATGGCTGACATTAGTTTGGGTAGATGTGTGTTGGTTTGGGTAGATGACGTTAGTCTGGGTAGGTGTGTGTTGGTGTGGGTAGATGACGTTAGTTTGGGTAGGTGTGTGTTGGTTTGGGTAGATGGCTGACATTAGTCTGGGTAGGTGTGTGTTGGTTTGGGTAGATGGCATTAGTCTGGGTAGGTGTGTGTTGGTTTGGGTAGATGGCTGACATTAGTCTGGGTAGGTGTGTGTTGGTCTGGGTAGATGACATTAGTCTGGGTAGGTGTGTGTTGGTCTGGGTAGATGGCATTAGTCTGGGTAGGTGTGTGTTGGTCTGGGTAGATGTGTGTTGGTCTGGGTAGATGGCATTAGTCTGGGTAGGTGTGTGTTGGTCTGGGTAGATGGCTGACATTGGTTTGGGTAGGTGTGTGTTGGTCTGGGTAGGTGTTTGTTGGTGTGGGTAGATGTGTGTTGGTTTGGGTAGATGACATTAGTCTGGGTAGGTGTGTGTTGGTTTGGGTAGATGACATTAGTCTGGGTAGGTGTGTGTTGGTTTGGGTAGATGGCTGACATTAGTTTGGGTAGGTGTTTGTTGGTTTGGGTAGATGGCTGACATTAGTCTGGGTAGGTGTGTGTTGGTTTGGGTAGATGGCTGACATTAGTCTGGGTAGGTGTGTGTTGGTTTGGGTAGATGGCTGACATTAGTCGGGGTAGGTGTGTGTTGGTTTGGGTAGATGGCTGACATTAGTCTGGGTAGGTGTGTGTTGGTTTGGGTAGATGGCTGACATTAGTCTGGGTAGGTGTGTGTTGGTCTGGGTAGGTGTTTGTTGGTCTGGGTAGGTGTGTGTTGGTTTGGGTAGATGGCTGACATTAGTTTGGGTAGGTGTGTGTTGGTTTGGGTAGATGACATTAGTCTAGGTAGGTGTGTGTTGGTTTGGGTAGATGGCTGACATTAGTTTGGGTAGGTGTGTGTTGGTTTGGGTAGATGGCTGACATTAGTCTGGGTAGGTGTGTGTTGGTTTGGGTAGATGACATTAGTCTGGGTAGGTGTGTGTTGGTGTGGGTAGGTGTGTGTTGGTGTGGGTAGGTGTGTGTTGGTGTGGGTAGATGGCTGACATTAGTCTGGGTAGGTGTGTGTTGGAGTGTGCATGCTGCATGGGCCTTTGTGGACAATTGATAATGATAGCAGGTTCACTGATGCTTCTGTCATCCACAGATTCTCGCCAGATATAGCGTCCAAACGTGGCCTAAGTACAGCGGAAATGACTGCCGTCGAGGCTATACACAGAGCTGTAGAGTTCAACCCCCATGTACCTAAGGTTGGTAGATATTAGGGGGGTACTACCCCCATGTACCTAAGGTTGGTAGATATTAGGGGGTATTACCCCCCATGTACCTAAGGTTGGTAGATATTAGGAGTACTACCCCCATGTACCTAAGGTTGGTAGATATTAGGGGGGTATTACCCCCATGTACCTAAGGTTGGTAAAATCAAAGGGGTACTGACCCCATGTACCTAAGGTTGGTAGATATCAGGGGTGTACAACCCCCATGTACTTAAGGTTGGTGGATATAAGGGGGGTACAACCCCCATGTATCTAAGGTTGGTAGATATCAGGGGGGTACAACCCCCATGTACCTAAGGTTAGTAAAATCAGGGGGGTACTACCCCCATGTACCTAAGGTTGGTAAAATCAGGGGGGCACTACCCCCATGTATATAAGGCTGGTAAATTCAGAGGGGTACTACCCCCATGTATCTAAGGTTGGTAAAATCAGAGGGGTACTACCCCCATGTATCTAAGGTTGGTAAAATCAGAGGGGTACTACCTCCATGTACCTGAGGTTGTTAAAATCAGAGGGGTACTACCCCCATGTACCTAAGGTTGGTAAAATCAGGGAGGCACTACCCCCATGTATCTAAGGTTGGTAAAATCAGAGGGGTACTACCCCCATGTATCTAAGGTTGGTAAAATCAGAGGGGTACTACCCCCATGTACCTAAGGTTGGTAGATATCAGGGGGGTACTACCCCCATGTACCTAAGGTTGGTAGATATTAGGGGGGTACAACCCCCATGTACCTAAGGTTGGTAAAATCAGGGGGGTACTACCCCTATGTTCCTAAGGTTGGTAGATATTAGGGGGGTACAACCCCCATGTACCTAATGTTGGTAGATATCGGGGGTACTACCCCCATGTACCAAAGGTTAGTAAAAGCAGAGGGGTACTACCCCAATGTACCTAAGGTTGGTAGATATCGGGGTACTACCCCCATGTACCTAAGGTTGGTAAAAGCAGAGGGGTACTACCCCCATTTACCTAAGGTTGGTAGATATCGGGGGTACTACCCCAATGTACCTAAGGTTGGTAGATATCAGGGGGTACTATCCCAATGTACCAAAGGTTGGTAGATATTAGGGGGTACAACCCCCATGTACCTAAGGTTGGTAGATATTAGGGGGTACAACCCCCATGTACCTAAGGTTGGTAGATATGAGGTAGTACAACCCCCATGTACCTAAGGTTGGTAGATATTAGGGAGGTACAACCCCCATGTGTCTAAGGTGTAAAGTAACTTGAGTAAAGTGGATTCAATTTTGTATAAACCATTGGTCTGATCCCCCTGGGGCCTGAAGGGCAGAGCCCAATAGGGGAATATACTAAATTATTTAAAATCCTTCTTATTCTTGAGGAATGACAGGATATTGTCCAAATTTGTTCTTAAGTATCTTTGGATGAAGGGAAATCAGTTTTGTATAAACCATTGGTCTGATCCCCCTGGAGCCTGAGGGGTGGGGCCCAATAGGGAAATATATTATATTTTTTAAAATCCTTCTTCTTGAGAAATGACAGGATTTTGTCCAAATTTGATCTGTTAGCATTCTTTAATGAATGGGAATCAATTGTGTATAAACTGTGGGTTGGAAACCTCTTGAGACTGTGGGGCAGAGCCTAATTAGGGAAATGTAGTAAAAAATATTTAAAATTCTTCTTCTTGTATATGAATAACAGGATATTTGCCAAATTTGTTGTGAACCATCCTTTGGTGAATGGGGTTCAATTTTGTATCATTGAGAATTAGCTATCATCCACTACATATACCCCACATCGTTCCCACTTCCTCCCGGGTGGGGCCCAAAAGGGGTAGTTTAGTAAATACCTTATAATCCTTTCTACTTCATAAACAACAGGATATTGTCCAATTTCTTCCATGATTGCTTTGAAACAAATTGATGCAGGTGAGCAATACAGGCCCTCTGGGCCTCTTGTTATGTCCTTATTAGAGTATATTTACTAGAGATGTATTTCTCTATTTCAGTATTTACTAGAGATGAAGAGCCTCATTTTACCTCCAGAACACATCCTCAAGCGAGGAGACAGTGAGGCTATAGCCTATGCCTTTTTCCACCTTCAACATTGGAAACGAGTTGAGGGTGCCATCAATCTCTTACACTGTACCTGGGAGGGCAGTGAGTATACCTGTCCTAGAATCTATAGAACGCCAGACATTCTCACTGATATCATGCTGAAAAAAAAATTATTTCCAAGTTTTTAATTCATTTAAACAAATAATTCTGAAATAAATATAAAAGCAAAAACAGAAAATATCTTTAGAGTTTCATATCAATAGAATTGCCAGTTGATAAAGAACTAAGTAGTTATTGCGTCGTTAGACAGATAAAACTGGTATTTAATACTTTGATATTTGTATTGACAGCTTTTAGGATGATTCCCTATCCCCTGGAGAAGGGCCATCTGTTTTACCCCTACCCCACATGTACAGAAAGTGCTGACAGAGAACTCCTTCCTCGTAAGTATTTCTAAAAGACCACTTAAGGCTATCTGTGCTGTTCTTTCTTATATCTATCTCATTTTCAAAAGATTTCCACTGAAAATTCTATAATATATCTTCAATAAAAGGTTTGGTTTGATTTGATTAATTTTACGTACTATTTCCTTGTTGAGATTTGATAAGACTGCAGCAACTTTTATTTCAAGGGAAATAACTCTTACACAAATTGACAAGTCTAATATTTCTGACAGCATTCCCGAAAAATTAGTATTAATGCAGACATTTTCTGTGCTCATCTGTGACAACATTCAACATGGATTAAGATCACAGTTACAACTATCTGTGTTACATGGAAAAATAAAATACAGTGATATTTTGTTCATTGATTATTTGATATATGATGGAGTTCAAAAGACACTTAATCATTTAAACACCTCTTTAATGAGCTTGTTAAAGATGATGACTTGACCTTGTGATTTCATTTTCATTATAAAAGTATCATTCATAATATATGCAAGTGATAATCCTGATTGGGTCACATACTTAGTATACCAAGAAATAACTATAATCTTAAAACTAGAAAAAACTAAAAGTTTTTGTAAAAATAATGAAATGATTTTGTCTGTTTCAGCTTATCACGAAGTCTCTGTCTACCCTAAGAAGGAGCTGCCGTTTTTTATCCTCTTCACAGCTGGTCTCTGTTCTTTTACTGCTCTTCTCGCTCTCCTTACACATCAGTACCCAGAACCTATGGGTGTCATCGCCAAAACAGTGAGTAACTGCCGTCAAAAGTAATCCAAAGTAGCAAGTTGTGGGTCCTTAAAATCCCAGAAGTATATTAGGAAGCCCTGGCCCCTACACCAAATCTGTTGTTATTCCGTCAACAAAGTAGTCAGTATTGGCCCCTAATTATCTCATGGCCAAATCAGAGAGTCCTGGCCCCTAAACCCAGTAAAACCAAGTCAGTTTAAACTGTAACTTAATTTAAACCATATATTTCTTATATTATAAAATAAAATGCATTTAGTATGAGATACACTGATTTCGTATCGTAACTATTCCCTATATAAAAAGATAGTTCACAGGAGCATTAATTTTGTAAAAGGAGAGAAGTTTAAAGAATTCATACATTTGTTGCAGGTCAAATAAACGGAATTGTGTTAAGCTAAACCTGGTATGGGATCTTGGACAAGATGTAAAAGCTTAACACAGTCATATTTTCATGTTTCTTACTGTAAACATTGTGTTGTGTTTCAGGTGCTGAACTGGCTTTACATGCCAATAAGTTACATCCTAGAGAAGCTAGAGGCCATCCTACCTTCTAACTTACTACATCAACTGTCTCGGATCTGACTAGGCCAGGTGCCGAGGTCGAACTGACCGCAAGGTCAAACTGACCGGTGATTTGACAATGTGTATCTGAAGCTGACCATGATTGCTGGACATTAATGCCATGTAAAACAATTACTTCTGAAGGGAGCTGTCCTTTCCATGGTCAGAGTTAATATGGTGGACTGAGGAAAATCTCAATGTTACTGCACCAAACTCAGTAAATGTCTGTCAACTGTGAAATGATCAGAAACTAAGGCACGGGCTGGAAACAGTATTGGAAACCAAATTATCTCTCCGCAAACATTTGGTCCGCTCACTAGCAAACAGCAATAGGTATTACTTGAGCTAATTTTTTGAAAACATTTTATCCATCTTCAACCACTTGGTTATACTCAAGGGCTTGAAGCCAACACAACGTTCTACAACATCCTCCACCAACGACCGGTTTACTTAGGCTGGTACTCCGGCTGACATTAAAAAGTTAGAATCCTCTCTCCACTAACAATAGGTGCTACTTAAACAACATCAAAGAAATCATTTTGGTTCTCCACAACAGCCACAGCTTCTTGACACTCCCAATAGACTTTCCTTATCAAAACATATCAAGTGTTTACATGGGTCTACTTGCAAGAATTAAGATAGGGGAAGGGAAGTAACTCTGGTTGGCATATACATATTTTGTTTTTAAAGTTGTGTTTCGCCATCACCTGATTGTGTTTAAATATGACCAAATAAAATAGATGTGTGTTTAGGATTCATTTTCAAAATAATGAGTGAGTTATCATGTCAGATAGCATCTCTTGTTTTGTTAGGGTAGTTAGGTACAGTTTAGATTGTCAACTGACAATTCAACTATTGAGTAAGCCAGTCTTTAGAGTGTTGTAACTCAGTTTAAGTTATAAATTTATTTTGTGAGATATGTATATATTTTCAGGTATGCTGACTTCTTTACATTAAGTTATTAAAAAATCAAGGGAAATAAATGTAAAAAAAATTATTTTAGGTAAAAAAAAAAATCTGTAGTTTGTTTAGGATGAGAGGATTTCCTCAAATAAAGTTAAATTTAAAGAAATGCCATATATAAAATATTGAATACGAATGTTTACATGCATGTTACCGTCAGTGGGGTCTGTAGAAAACCCTAAATATGTACTAGAAATATTTATACAAACGTGGCAGCAACCGTAGTTGTTCACTCCCTGAAGTCCATTGGGTCCGACGATCCACTGTGAGCACAGAGAGGGAGCATACACTATCTAGTCCTCATCAAACATGACCATGTTTTACCTGTCAGGGTAGGTGATTTTGTTTTCTATGTTATCCTTTGAATATTTTTCTTTAAATATGAAAATCTATTAAGCATATCATTTACATTATAACATATATGACAATGCCCAGGGTACCCAAATAGTGTGTTCATATTATAAGCTTAATCTGTAAGAAAGAGTACTGAGCAGTGGTACAACAGTGTGAGAGTTTGACTGTGTATGGTTGCTGAGTTAAGATTTATGTCACATATCTGAAAATAACCAAAAAAAAGATTACCTGTATAGTTTAAAAAACATCCTACTTTCTCCAACAACATCCTGGATATAAGGGGCGGTGAAACATGACTGAATTAGATTATGATTAGCTCACCTGGTCCAAAAGGCAAATGGAAGTTTATGCCGTAACATCTAGCGTCCATCTGTCATCTGTCTTGGAGATTTAATCCCTTGGTGATAGCTTTAGAAGGTTTGAGATTCCCACCTCAAAACTGTATATATTCAATAGCTTAGTACATAGAGACAAATAGACAAATGCTTCATGGATGGCCTTAGGTTTTTCCCAACCCTAGGTGATGTAACCCTTAGGTCATAGCTTCAACAGTTGAAATCTCCACCCAAAAAACTAAATATACAAGTACCTGGTATATGCTGGGCATTAAAAAATGGTCCCTGGGTCTGCCCCAACCCTAGGAGACTTAACACCTGTGTCATAACTTTAAATCCATTAATATCCCCACTCCAAATTATATAAGAATGCAGTCTTGATATTAGAATCAATCCCTCAGCCTTCCCCAACCTTTGATACTTGACCTTTGAGTTATAACTTCGAAACAGTTGAGATTTCCATCCAAAACCTATATTTACAATTGCATGACATAGACCATGATATTTGAAATTACTCTTGGGTGTGGCCACATCCCTAGGGACTTCATCAAGTAACAACTTGGAAACAGTTGAGATTCCCTACCCATAACCAAAATTTATACAGATTTTCTACAAGGATTAGTCATGGGGATCTGTCCCTGTCCATGGGAAATTGTTTGGGTATATTTTGCCATGATTGCTTAGATACATCTGTATCCAGGTGAGCGATACAGGCCCTCAGAACCTCTTTTTATTTGAGTTTTACCTAACAGTATTTTTGCTGCATTAAAAAAAAGAGCATTTTATTTTTATTGCCAATGTAGGTTTGAGCTTTAATAACAAGAGTTATTTCCCTTCTTCCATGGTTTGGTATTTGCTAATTCATGATGACATTTACTTAGATTGCCTTATTATTTGGACAACAAGGAGTTTGAATGGGCACCTTTAGGTCCTACCATGTAATATAGCGAACCTAACCTGTACTTCTGAAGTCATCTTCACATTTGAATATATTAAATAATCCCAAAAAAACATGTAGATATTCTACATTGTAGTAGAATAGATGCAATCAAAAACGTTTAATGTAGTCTTCCTGTTTCTCAAATATAATGATAATACAAAGTTTTTTACCTAAATGCTAAAAATATCTTGCAATCTGACAGCTGTCTCAAAAAATTAAATGTAATGATATATCTTAGCTTCATTTTTTTTTGCCACACAGGTCTGTTGCAATAATTCTCTGTTAATATAAAATTGAAATAATCTTGATAAGATCATAATTGGAGAAGATCCTAGCCTGTATCCAATACTAGAGAATATAGAAATCAAAATACACTTTTTATAGTCGATGGAGATTTACAAGTCCTACCAGTGTGTTCACTGTTTTGATAAGAGATTTGCCTCCCTTTGTTAAGTGGGGCTGAGAGTGGGTGAAAGTTTCAAGGTGCTATGTAAAGGTCAGCTCCTACTTGCACTGTGTTTACATGTACATTGTAGTACCGGTTTGTTAGATGTAACAGGTGCAGGCTACTCAGCTATTGATCTGTATCAGCTTCTCCACAATGACCTGTCAACAGCTCATCATTAACTCCCACTGTGGGGATCTGATCGGGACCCCCACTAGTTTTATGATAAATCACGGGTCATCGCCACACACAATGATCGGGTCAGACCCAAGCTGACTGATACTCCATAATGTCTGGCCTGATAATTCATAATCTTATAACTAAGGTATCAAATCTCTAGAGAGGAGGTAATTAAACGTTAGTGCATTACTCCCTAGGGGGAGATAACTCTATGCCAAACACCACACCTGGTCCCTGAGGATTTAATGGGATAGTAATGAAGGCTTTAGTATGTATTTTTCTGATAGAATTATGGGCTCATGCCAATTTTTTTGCTCAGACACAAAGTCAGGAAAACACCACGTATTATCGACAAACAGATTTCTACAAACTGTCAGACTTGAAATTGATACCAATTACTCGAAAAGAATATTAAAAGCAAACAAAACTTTTTGACATTTTGGTTGTTTGATTTTGAACCATGACCTGATTAGATCAGGCTCTGTCACACTTATCAGACCACCTGGTTTTAATTGGAGATTACTTCTGAAATTCCATAATTTGTCGACATCTTAAGTAGCATAATAATATTATCATTAATGATATTGTTAGTACATAACTTAAAGAATCCTAATATTCTTCTGAAGTTTTTGTTGAGAAGATATGCAAGAAACAGTGATTAAATATTGTGTGGACTGCCTGGGTGAATGATTTGATCTGTTTACCTTAATTAGTGTCAGTTTACCTGTCTGGAGTCTTACCTGTAAACCTACCTGGCCACTACCTGGACAAGGCAGGTAACCTGTGGGCAGATTAGTGGCGAGACAGGAATTTTTGTTTACGTATAGGTTGATTGGCATGCAGTAAGAAGGAGTGTTTGTTATAATATCAGGGATTAAGTGTGAAGCTTTGACTTAATTGAAATTCTCTGATCATACCCTGTCAACTTTAGGTTGATACAGTGTAAGGGTTAACAGACTCACAGACATGTGAACTGGTCGTCTATCTCTCTGTTAAACATTTCTCATCATGTTTAGAGTAGTTTCTATATTCACTGCTTTAAGATATAAACTGCTAATAGGTGTAGAGTACGGGTATCTGATGCCGATGTAACAATCCAGAAAAGACATGACACTACATATACAATTGAGTCAATTTACCAGTATTCCACAACCATACAGTATTACATTATTCTACAAGGTCCTAATGATTCTGTAGCTAGAGCTTGGAAATAGATCATATACAGTTGAGTGTAAGCTAACCTTTACACCTAGTGCACTAGTAGTGCACTACGTTTAAACTAGTAGTGCACTACATTTAAACTACAGGTAAACTAGTAGTGCACTACACCCTGAACCCCATATAGGTCAAATACCCCTACAGGTAAATGGGCAGTCCCATCCATCTACCTGTGATTTTTACCTGTACCTTACCTTTGTCGTCTGCTAGTACTTTGAAGCTGGCCTTATCATTAGTTAATATTTATAACTTTAATGTATTTATATGCATCTTATGTAGTTATTTTTCTCAAAAAAACTTTTTCTTTCATTTCAAAACTAGAAATTGTGAAATCATGATAATTACTCTTACAATTTTCCCCAAAAATTTCTTGCATACATCATATAAATGAAATAGAAAATTAAT
Organism: Mimachlamys varia; assembly: GCA_947623455.1. Lineage (NCBI taxonomy): Eukaryota > Metazoa > Mollusca > Bivalvia > Pectinida > Pectinidae > Mimachlamys > Mimachlamys varia. Next base: position 47,385,621 of record OX392534.1, on the reverse strand, counting down.
ATCTATCTGGCAGTTTTGATGTCTTATATTTCTTTTAATATACACTATTAACGTTTTTTTTTTTATTAATTTACCAATTTACAATCAAGTATATTAAAAAAATTGAAGGAATATCTATTGATTATTATTTGTTTAGAAGTATATTTTTGAATATTGTAAAAACTAATTGCGAAAATAACAAATACATATTCTTTTATTACTTAATTAAATTAGATATATATTTTTATAAAATACATTCATGCCTCAGATCTATATATTTATGAACGCGCTATAGAGTTTTGATAATCTTTATTTCTAAATTTTTTCTATACTAAGATCTGTATGTATATATATCACCACATACAACAGTGTTAATATAAATATAAGAATTTGAAGTTGAAAAAAGTAATACAACAATAAATTAAAATTTATTCAGATTGTTCAGTATGGGAGGGATGTTTTGATTTGACCCTCAGGCCTCAGGCAATTACCTGACCTGTCTCAACCTTGTCTAGGAACACCTGCTGACATAAGCCTGTCAGTGACATAATTGAGGTGTGAGTTTCTCATCTGACTATCACTGGTCAAATTTGAAACCAATTCGATTAATAAAGGGCTAAGCTGGATATGACCAGAATCATAAATATGATAATACATATGTTAACTTTTACTCGGGTTTATCAAGTTTATCTGAAATTAAAAATCTTTGAGAATATATCTAGATATTTACACATTTCTCTTTAAATAGTGGATATTTTGAGAACTTTAATCCATTTTTATATTTCATTCAAAACATTTAATTATACAATAATAAATTGATAGTACATAAAATAACATTGAAATTAATAATAGTTAAGAATCTATACTCTCTGGCTCAGTCGCTTCATTATAGTTTGATAATAAAATACTAACATTCATTATACTTAATTTTATTCTAATTATCAGTATAAAAGTATTTTAAAATATTCCGATATTTAGGCCTAAATATTGAAGGCAATTACAGGTTGTATTAAATATGACCTGAAGGTTTATGCATATATGTAATAATGATTTTAAAAAAAAGCAAGGTCAGTTTATTGGAATCATTTTAATTAATTCTATATTGTAAGACTAAGTATACAACAAATAAATAATATGCGGTTAGTTATATTAACCTAACTTAGAACAAAGTTAAGCCTATGCCAGTCACATTGATTGTACTTTTAAATCAACCTAATAACTTATATAAAATCTAACTAAAAGGGACAAATATAAATCTTCGGGTAGAATCCTTTACCCTCCAGGCATAATAACGTACATGTACCTGACCTGCCTGGGCCACATCCTCAGGTACAGAGGTCAAGATAGGGGACACCCCTAGGCTGCCTGTAGTTAGCCAGGTGTGAATTTCTCACCTCCCTCTCCCCCACAGCCATCACTGACCAAGTCTGATTAAAGGCCTGAGGGCCCTAGCCTGTTAATTGATTAATGATGATAACATTGATTACAGTCATTTGGATTACATGTAGATATATGTTGGTATTTTGATATGAAGAAGGAAATGGCTTTAAATGTTCTGATGAAAGTAACCGTTTCTTATATTAGTACTTGATGTTTATATAACCTTTCATTTGTATGCATTGTACCTGAGTGTATAGTGAAACAGAATACCAATACTGGTACATGTAGGTAGTACTGCTAGAGACTTATAAAACCTTGTACGTCTCTGATATTGCACAGCTAGCTTCTTAATGTCAAATATTTAAGTAATTTGTTATTGAAACAACTATACTAAGTACAAAGTATGTTCTTCTAATATCTATTTTTTTATATAACAATCTGTTGTTTACTTTATTTTCTGTATATATTTTTAGTAGGATTAACTTGATAATTTCAACATAAAACATGTGTTGTACCATTTTTAATTTGAACACATACCTTTCAATTTAATTGTAGAAAGCAAATATTTAAATAGAAAAGAATAATTGTTACTTCTTTAAAAAGAATTATAAGTTAGTATATTTAAATTATTATTTTATTTAAAATGTTGACATGCAGTGAATTAATTTATTTAAGTTATTATGATAAATATCTTCTGGCATAAACTCAGAATTGTTCATTCTTGTACTTATATGAGGAAGTACTGACAAACTAATGACTTCAATAGTATAGCATAAAAGTACAGCCTACAGGTAAATCATATTACATCTGTACAGGTAAGGACACAGGTAGGTATGGACCCTCCCATTACCTGTAGGGGTTTTTGTGGTCACACCTGGCTGGACGTAGTGCACTACTAGTTTACCTGTAGTTTAAATGTAGTGCACTACTAGTTTAAACGTAGTGCACTCCTAGTGCACTAGGGTGTAAAGGTTAGCTTACACTCAACTGTAAGGTGTAGTATAGAAGTAACTGATCATCTTGTGCTATTTTCTGAGGGTAAAATCATCTGCCATTAAAAATTAGATTTTTTTTCTTGAAGAGGGTATACATATTCTCAGCCTTGGAAGGAAGCATTCATTGGTGAGGGTAAATGTTCCTTCATTGAAGGAGGTATTTCTTACTGAGGCTAAATAACTGCCTTGGAAGGAAGTACATGTGTTTCTAACTTAGGGTAAATAACTGACGATGTATTTCTAGTTGAGGGTAGATGTCCTGCCTTGGAATGTTGTATTTCTTGTTAAAGGTAAATAACTGCCTTTGGATGATGTATTTTATGTTGAGGGTAAACGTTCTGCCCTGGAAGATGATGTAACACACACATATGCTGCTCATTTTAAAGATGACGTAACACACACATATGCTGCAAATTTTAAAGATGACGTAACACACACATATGCTCCACCTTTTAAAGATGACGTAACACACACATATGCTGCTCCTTTTAAATTCAGTAATCGGCACAGTATGTTAAAATGTGAATTAAACTGCACCATACAGATGTTTCGTTCTCCTAGGACTCTTCTAGGATGTATTTCTTACTGAGGGTAAATAAATGCCTTGAAAGGGTTTCTTACTGAGGGTAAATGACTGCCTTATAATGATGTATTGTTGAGGGTAAATAACTGCCTTGAAAGGGTTTCTTACTGAGAGTAAATGCCTGCCTTGAAAGGGTGTATTGTTGAGGTTTCATGCCCTGCCTTGGTTTCTGATGACACAGTTGTATATTGATAATAAACCATGACATTATGTGAGATTATTGTCTCTCTGTGTTGTTTAACACTGGAGAGGTGCCGCACGATATGTGCTTCAGTAAAGTATCGTACAAAATCTGAACGTCGTGTTTGTCTTCTTTTCTGTTCCATTTACTGTCAGGGGTACTTGATAAAATGTTGTCTCGACAATACCCCCACCCCCACCCCAAAAAACCCCCAGAAAATCACGAAGAGTAAAAAAAAAAGAAAAAAAATCATAGTCTCTACTCAAATCCAATTAAACTAAAGGCAACACTTAAACAAAAGAAAGATTTTAATGGAAACCCTCGTAAAAGTACAAGGGAATAGGATCAAGTTTCCTGGAAGAATAAGCATCTTCTGCTTCATCGACGAAACCCACAATGTAAATCTTGATCACATGAATAAAAAAATTTAGAGAATACCAAAGTGTCAACAAAACCATAATCAGAACTTAAAATCAATTAAACTAGAGGCAAAATAGGAACAAAAGAAAGATTTACACGGAGACTCTCGTAAAAGCACAAGAGAATAAGACCAAGTGTTCCGGAAGAATAGGCGTCTTCTGCTTCATCGACGACACCCGCCATGTAAATCTTTGTCACATGCAAGTAAACATCAAGTTCTCAAAACGAGAACTGAGTATCATTGTCAATCCAAGTGTGAACCGAGTCATCGTTATCGATCACAACAAGAAAGCTCACCAATGAGCATAGTCAAAAACGGCCATCTTATCACAAAAGGATACAAAATATTTCTTATCAAGACAAATATGGCGACCATAAAACCTGCATCTCTCGAATCACCGTGTTTGTTTGTAAGCAGTCGACATGTTTTACGAAAATCTCGAGATTTAGAACAAGCCCTAGGGTAAAAATCAAATGCGACATGTAAACACCATAGGTTGGAGAAACAGCGATATTACTTTCAAGAAAGGGAAGATTCACGATCGGAAAATTGAAAAAAAAATGAGTCCGGTATTTACTTTATTTCAAGGTCAGAAGGGTATTTACGACAACGTGGTCAGCAAACTTGTTGCTTTTTGACAACACATCTTCAATATACATGAAATTGAAAGATTTGAAAAGGTTTGTGTTGCCCGTCCTGTCATCCCCTCGGCAAATTCAACCTTGTATGAAAACAAAAATAAGTTTCCCAAGAGTGGAGCACAGCTTGCTTCCATTGGAATGCCAACAGTCTGTTGGGAAATCTTTCCTCGAAACACAACAAAGATATTGTCAACAAGGAATTCAATCATACGTACTTTATATATCTTCCTCAGTATATTCTATCCAAGCATTTGTTTTGTTTTTCACAAAGTATGCTCTACGATAGCTCACAACCATGTTTTGTATCGTCGTTCACATTTCTTGGAAAAGAAAGATCTTTTAATGAGAGACCGATGACGTACTTTCAGTTCGATATGTGGTATGGTAGTGTAGGCAAAACATTTTTGAGAAGGGGGGGGGGGGGGGGGGGGGATCAAGACTGATCATAAGACCTCGTTAATGTCACTCGTGAGTAGACAGTATCAAAATAAGGCTGAAGCCCCGATTTATTTAAGAAACTATACCAAACCATCTATGAGTATGGAAAGGTATTAGGCGCTGCTTTATTCCAACAAGAACATTTCAGAAGAGGATGCTGAAGATTTATCAATGATCCGTTTAAAGGTCTTTAAATTACCATTATTTTATTTTTCCAGAGTATGCATTGTAGTGCGACTAAACCCCTGATTTAGCGATATTGATATTGGCGATAAGAAGGTTAGGTAATGGCTTGGGTGTGAAAAAAGAAAGCCGAATCGTCACCAAAACAGTAATCCGAACTCAAAATCCAAGAGTATGATGAGTGTTCCGGAAGAGTAAGCATCTTCTGCTTCATCAACGACACAAGTAAGCAAACTAATGAGCATATCCTTACATATCACATAAAGAAACAGAACATTTCTAAATGATATTAAGATGGCGACAATACAACTCGCTCATAGTTCTGATCAACATGCATCTCCTGAATCCCCGTGTTATTAGTTTGTTTGTCAGAAGTCGACATCGATCACGATACTTAGAGCAAGCCCCCCAGAATAACGAAAATAAACTGCGACATGTAAACACCATAGGTTTGAGTAGCAGGGATGTTACTATCAAGAAATGGAAAGTTCACGATCAGAAAATTAACATCGTCACATTTATCGTATAGCTTAGTAGTAAGCTGTCCATGTTGGTCGTAGTTTAAGTAGGGATCGAGTTAATCAGCTGATGTGGAAGAGTCATTTGTGTCATTTATTTAAAGTGTAGAAGAAAAAAAATCAGAGAATACCAAAGCGTCAACAAAACCATAATCCTAATTCAGAATCGATGTAACTGGGGGGAAAATAGGAACAAAGGAAAGATTTACATGGAGACTCTCGTAAAAGCACAAGAGAATAAGACCAGGTGTTCCGGAAGAGTAAGCATCTTCTGCTTCACCGACGACACCCGCCATGTAAATCTTGGTCACATTCAAGTAAGCATCAATCCTCAAAATGAGAACCGAGTCATCATTGTCATCTCAAATAAACACACTTACAAGCAAACTGAAAAACGTCCATCTTCATATCACACAAAGATACAGAATATGTCTCGATGATATCAAGATGGCGACCATAAAACTTACCAATAGTCTTCATCAACCTGCATTTCTCGAATCCCTGTGTCGTAAGTTTGTTCGTAAAGGGTAAATAATGACCGACGTGGTCAGTAAACTTCTTGTTGTTCATGTACAAACACATCGTCGATATATCTGAAAATGAAATTAAAAAATTTGGAAAGTTTTTTGTTACCTGTCCTGATTAGCTCTTCCACAAATTCAGCTCATATGAAAACAAAAACAAGTCATCAAAAAGTTGGGCACAGTTAGTCCCATTGGAATCAAGGGAACGCTGTCTTTGTAATCATTCGATTTTGGTATTTGATTTTCTATCTCACTGTCTCTGCTTCTGTAGTGTTAATACTGTTCGGAGACAAGAGTTTCCAGCAGAATGTTTATTTTAGATAAACAATCTATGATTAAGAAAATCGAAATATCGCAACGATGTGGGCGGATAACAATATTCTTTAGATCTCGTGAATATGCATATGCATGTATTTGTATCAAGCTGTCGGGCAGTCGTCACGAATATCGAAAGTTCGACTCGCAATGTTGGTGGTTCGTTATTTATTTATTATTAATATTTTTATCATTCATCATGAAATATATATCACGTGATCAAAAATGTTGCGTTGCCTGGAAGGAAAACAAAATTTGATATACATTGTACCTATTGCGGACGCCTGGTTTCAGTGTGCATATGCAGTCTGACCATTCCAGGGGCATCTCTTGACCCATACATCCGGGGCATCACTCGACCAATAGGCCTACATCAGTGGCATCTCTTGACCCATACATCAGGGACATCTCTTGACCCATAGGCCTACATCAGGGGCATCTCTTGGGCCATACATCAGGGGCATCTCTTTGGCCAAACATCAGGGGCATCTCTTGGGCCATACATCAGGGACATCTCTTGACCTATACATCAGGGGCCTCGCTTGACCCAAATATCAGGGGCATCTCTTGACCCATACATCAGGGGCATCTCTTGTCCCATTTATCAGGGGCATCTCTCGACCCATACATCAGGGGCCTCTTTTGTCCAATACATCAGGGGCCTCGCTTGACCCAAACATCAGGGTCCTCTCTTGACCCATACATCAGGGGCATCTCTTGACCCATGCATCAGGGGCATCTCTTGACCCATACATCAGGGGCATCTCTTGACCCATACATCAGGGGCATCTCTTGACCCATGCATCAGGGGCATCTCTTGACCCATACATCAGGGGCATCTCTTGACCCATACACCAGGGGCATCTCTTGACCCATGCATCAGGGGCATCTCTTGACCCATGCATCAGGGGCATCTCTTGACCCATACATCAGGGGCATCTCTTGACCCATACATCAGGGGCATGTCTTGACCCATACATCAGGGGCATGTCTTGACCCATACATCAGGGGCATCTCTTGACCCATACATCAAATTAGTTGAACGATATAAAAGACTGGCCTGGCTTTCTTTTTCCTCACAACAAACGTGCCGCCCACTTTGCCGACTCGCGTATCAATCCCACCTAGCTTTGTTTGTTTTGTGTGAAAAATATCATAAAGAATATTTACAGTAAAACTTGATTCAGTATCTGACATGCAAAATGTTTATATTGCACGACACTGTTGTCCTATATCAGATGAACATTCATCCAACAGGAAAATGCTGAATTCATCTTCATATTATTTACTAGTAAACTTTCTTTAATGTTCGCATTAAGTTGCGCAGGCTTTTCCCCTCGCTGTTGTATCCTCAGTACCGTTCGACAGCCGTTATGAAATATAATATTTATGAAAAATCGTTTGTGAACGTTTTGTCTGTGGGTGAGCGAATTAGGGAGGCCATACTCTCTCTGTCTTATGTTTATGAAGAAGTGATGCTATTATATGTATATAAGTGTTGAAGTCTTTGATTCAGCATCTTTAAAGGGAAAACAGACAGGATATCTTGTTGTACGTTGATTATTCCCTTAAGTACCAATTGCATCGGGCACTTCCATTAAAGTAATGTAATGTGTCACGGTGATGAAGTTTTGTCTAAAAGTGAAAACGGAACGGTACCTGTGATTTGGCTACATGAATGGAATGGTGTTACGTAACTCTGGGGTCAACCTTGCTGTGCTGCTTGTGATAGTGTCTGTGGGGGGTCCTCCGGGCACTGGACGATCTGTGGTACGTATGTATATGTATTATATACTTGCTCGTGATATTATTGGCTATAATATAAGCTGTGTATATGCCGTACCCTGGAACGACCCATAACCAACCGACACGCTTCATATCCGCTCAACACGCACCATATCTCCCTGGTACGCGCCATTTTGGCAGGATTCATCAGAATCAATGCCTCAATTTAAACAATCGACTCATATCAGCCATTACTGGGCTTTCTTTGTAACTTTGGCCTTCATTCACACTTAATATCAAAATATCTTGATTTGACACAGGATGAATTATTGAAATGGTCGTATAAAAGCCTCTTAATATTCATATTTGATATTACGTGGACTATTATCATAGGACCCAGCAATGACTGTTGAGTACCGTATACTTTGTATATGTTTTATTTTATATTTTGTATCCTGTCTGCAATTCAATTTTTGATTGGACGATGCTGTTTCACATAATATACTTAGGTGTACGTCATTTATAAATACATACATTTTGAAAATGACCAGAATAGAAGACAACGTCAACCTTCCTAATGCAAATCGGGAGTTGAGAAAAGAATATACAACATACCTGCTGTTTACTAGTGGCGACTAATGCTGAAACAATTACCGAACTGGGGATTTGCTTCTTTGTCCTCTTCTTTGGAACACCAATGACTTCGAAAGCAATCTAAATCCTTGGGAACGAAATGCATAACATCCAACGAAAAGCAAAGCGTCAACAAAACCATATTCCGAACTTCGATCAAACTAGGGACAAAGCATGGATAAATGTAATATTTACACGGATACTAGAGAAAAGGATCAGTTGTTCCAGAAGGGTAAGCGTCTTAATCCTCATCGACGACACCCGCCATATAAACCTAAGTAAATATCATGTCCTCAAAGTGAGAACTGGGGTATTTACAAGCATTACAACATTGCATTCTAATAAGCATATTCCAAATCCTCCACTTATTATACAAAGAAACAGAATATTTCTCAATGAAACCAAGATGGCGACAATAACATTTGCCTAAATCTAGATCTATCTGCATCTCCCGAATCCCTCTGCCGTACGTTTATTCGTTAGCAGCCATATCACGCAAATCTCAATATTCAGAGCAAGCCCTAGAGTAACAAATCAACTGCGACACGTAAACACCACAGTTGGAAAATCAGGGATGTTGCTATAAAGAAAGGAAAATAGTTCACGATTTAAAAATCGAAATAGTCCCTTTTATCGTATAGCGAATTCTTATACATACCTGCATGTCTAGTATGTTCATCATGTTTTAAGTAAAGATCGAGGTAAGCGGCTGATAGAAAAGGGTCTGTTGTGTCCTGATTTAAAGTTCAAAAAAGGTATATACGATCAACTTGGTCAACAAACAGCTTGTTAAACAAAGTAAACTTACTCTGCCTAATTATTTGTTATATCTAATATTCTAGTGGCCTCGTTACCTACCCTCTTTACAAAGAGCAGAGGAGTTTATGCGATCACTGGGGTCGTCCTCGTCGGCGACGTCCACGTTTGTATTGAAGTTCAGTTGTTTAGTGAAATTTTACCACTAAACGCACTTGCGTGGAGGTTCTTCATTCAATAAAATTGACATAAAAATTATTCAAAGTCAACACTTCAGAAGATTGCAGGATGCTGTGACTTTGACCTATTTTGTAACTTGATACACAATCGTTTCTTCATTAACACTGCTGTTTTACGGTTTTTGCTTTAGTCAACTGTTTGATGCAAATAGGCCTTTGCGACCAACTATTTTTGTTCAATTGGGGTAGGGAATTGCTTTTTACATGTGCTCGGGGTACATACCAAACTTCTTTATATAGACTAGTATTTGGTAATTCAAAACATTCAGCGTTGCGGGTACAACCTCTTAACCGTCGTCGGTGAAACACGATGTCTTGTGTCACCAGCATGGTACTTCAGTGAGGTAGCACTAATAGGTCGGAGTCTTCGAGTTATATGGGTTTGAGATTACAAGGATTTTATCTATTTACAACATAATTAGATAAGACTGATTCCTGGTGTGAAGTTTTTTTTGTTCCTGTTCTTTGTTCTATTCCCTGCCTTTGTTTTGTTCCCTGCCTTTGTGTTGTTCTCTGCCTTCGTTTTGTCCTGTTCTTTGTTTTGTTCTCTGTCTTTGTTCTGTTCTCTGCCTTTGTTTTGTTAATGTCCTTTGTTTTGTTCTCTGCCTTTGTTTTGTTCCATGCCTTTGTTTTGTTCTCTGCCTTTGTTCTGTTCTCTGCCTTTGTTTTGTTCCATGCCTTTGTTCTGTTCTCTGCCTTTGTTTTGTTTATGTCCTTTGTTTTGTTCCATGCCTTTGTTTTGTTCCATGCCTTTGTTTTGTTCTCTGCCTTTGTTCTGTTCTCTGTCTTTGTTTTGTTAATGTCCTTTGTTTTGTTCTCTGCCTTTGTTCTGTTCTCTGCCTTTGTTTTGTTAATGTCCTTTGTTTTGTTCTCTGCCTTTGTTCTGTTCTCTGTCTTTGCTTTGTTCCCGTTCTTTGCATTGTCTTGTTCTTTGTTTTGTTCATATTCGTTCCATGCCTTTGTTTTGTTCCCTGCCTTTGTTTTGTTCTCTGCCTTTGTTTTGTTAATGTCCTTTGTTTTGTTCTCTGCCTTTGTTTTGTTAATGTGCTTTGTTCTGTTCTCTGCCTTTGTTTTGTTCTCTGCCTTTGCTTTGTTCCCGTTCTTTGCATTGTCTTGTTCTTTGTTTTGTTCTCTGCCTTTGTTTTGTTCTCTGGCTTTGTTTTGTTCCCTGCCTTTGTTTTGTTCTCTGCCTTTGTTTTGTTTATGTCCTTTGTTTTGTTCCCTGCCTTTGTTTTGTTCTCTGCCTTTGTTTTGTTTATGTCCTTTGTTCTGTTCTCTGCCTTTGTTTTGTTCCCTGCCTTTGTTTTGTTCTCTGCCTTTGTTTTGTTCTCTGCCTTTGTTCTGTTCTCTGCCTTTGTTTTGTTAATGTCCTTTGTTTTGTTTTCTGCCTTTGTTTTGTTCTCTGTCTTTGCATTGTCTTGTTCTTTGTTTTGTTCATATTCGTTCCATGCCTTTGTTTTGTTCCATGACTTTGTTTTGTTCCATGCCTTTGTTTTGTTCCATGCCTTTGTTTTGTTCCATGCCTTTGTTTTGTTCCCTGCCTTTGTTTTGTTCCCTGCCTTTGTTTTGTTCTCTGTCTTTGTTTTGTTAATGTCCTTTGTTTTGTTCTCTGCCTTTGTTCTGTTCTCTGTCTTTGCTTTGTTCCCGTTCTTTGCATTGTCTTGTTCTTTGTTTTGTTCATATTCGTTCCATGCCTTTGTTTTGTTCCCTGCCTTTGTTTTGTTCCCTGCCTTTGTTCTGTTATCTGCTTTTGTGTTGTTAATGTCCTTTGTTTTGTTAATGTCCTTTGTTTTGTTCTCTGCCTTTGTTCTGTTCTCTGCCTTTGTTTTGTTAATGTCCTTTGTTTTGTTCTCTGCCTTTGTTCTGTTCTCTGTCTTTGCTTTGTTAATGTCCTTTGTTTTGTTCTCTGCCTTTGTTCTGTTCTCTGCCTTTACTTTGTTAATGTCCTTTGTTTTGTTCTCTGCCTTTGTTCTGTTCTCTGTCTTTGCTTTGTTTATGTCCTTTGTTTTGTTAATGTCCTTTGTTTTGTTAATGTCCTTTGTTTTGTTAATGTCCTTTGTTTTGTTTATGTCCTCTGTTTTGTTAATGTCCTATGCTTTGCTCCCTGCCTTTGTTTTGTTTATGTCCTTTGTTTTGTTCCCTGCCTTTGTTTTGTTCCCTGCCTTTGTTTTGTTATGTCATTGTTTTCTTCCCTGCCTTTGTTTTGTTTATGTCCTTTGTTTTGTTCTCTGCCTTTGTTTTGTTCCCTGCCTTTGTTTTGTCCTGTTCTTTGTTTTGTCCCTGCCTTTGTTTTGTTCCTCGTCCTTGTTTTGTTCTTGTGTCAATGTTACTTAGATCTCACCTATTTCGTCCTGGAGAACAGCCAGAGCCGTTATTTAGCTGCCGCCCGAAGACAGTTGGGGGAACCACTTGTTCTATGCTATACAATCATGTAAACATGATATTACACACAAAGTTAAACACTGACTCCTCATTCAATGGTTATATCCTAAATCACAAGGTGAAATCTTAACGAAATAAAATAGCATTAAATGTGCATTCTTGAATTATTATGTGGTCATTTTATACACCAATTGCAGTATTGAATAGCCAAAAACATAAATAGTTAAGTATTGTATAGAAATCACACGCTTAGCACATTCAAACAGATAAGAGGACATTAAGAAAGTTTAACAGAGTATTTTCAAGTGTAAAGATTTTGAGTACGGTAGACCGTCCCAAGGCGTGGTGCGCGTTCAGCAGCTGGTTCCCTTCTTCTCCCCTAGCGATCTGCTTCTCCAGATGTGTTGCCTCATGGAGTTCCACAAACAAACCATTGTGTGAGCGGTCTATAGGGTGTTGACGCTCCGAGACTAGGAACTGTTGGACACGAAGGGGACGATTTCAAGTACAAACTACTTGTGTCTGATGGTGTGATGGCCCGCCTAGTGCCGGGTTCGTGCACCCTCTCTAATCCCGACACACTACGAGCCCGGGGGAGTGGAGGACTGTTTACAAATCGAATCTTATTGTACCGATATAGTACCACGTGGGTAGGCCATATTTTATAGTTTAATCCATAAAGCTTACCTCGGTTTAAAAAAGAGCAAATATCAACGCCACGGTTTCGATTAATTATATTGCATGTGTAGCTGGGTTTATAATTTAGGCGCATGCTTGCGGCATATTTAATTATATTTTATATATCGTAATCGTATTTTCAATATACGTTTATGTTTACAGTGTTATAAATATACTTTACAGCATTAAAATTATATGTAATAATCACGTAGAAACAGCTTGCATTACAATATTTTGTACATGAATATATTTATACTTTATTGTATAATTGTCTTTGTTATACATAATAAACATGATATTTTACCGTAATATACATTGTATTTATATTTTGTTGTCTTTTTTATACATAATAAAATTCATATTTTACAGTATTATACATTGTAGTTATATTTTGTTGTCTTTTTTATACATAATAAAATTCATATTTTACAGTATTATACATTGTAGTTATATTTTACAACATTATAATCATATATTATTATAGGTCATATGCTCCCTACACAGTTATAAACTACTATGTACATGCCTTTTAGATCTTTTCACGCTGATCTGTATTTCCCAAACGGCTTCTGAGTGTCCCATCATCTGTGGATACTATCTGTATATAACATTAGATGTAGCGAAGACCCCAAACACATACGTTTTCGGTTACTGAGTGACTGACTGCAATACAATAGATAATACCATAACAAACGTACGGTACAGGGATTTGAGAGATGCAGGTTGATGAAGACTTTTGATAAAGAGGTTTTATGGTAGCCATCTTGATCTCATCGAGAAATATTCTGTACCTTTGTATGGTATGAAGATGGACGTGTTTGACTTGATTATTAGTGTGCTTACTTGTTGTGATTAACAATGATGACTCGGTTCTCATTTTGAGGATTGATGTTTACTTGTGTTATGAAACGTGACGGCATATAGAACCTGACGTAGGCATACAAATCAAACAAATCTGTCATGACGTAACCTTTAATCGGGAACAAGGGGCGTTAATTATATTTAAGAAATTATCATTGTGATAATCAGTACATTTCGTACATGCACACACCCAGATTTAGGCTCTTATTAATACAAATATTGTAAATTTCAGATATTGTTATGCATGGTCTTGTCTCCACGTAACACTTGGAAGTGACCAAGATTTACATCGCGAATGTCGTCGATTACGCAGAAGAGCAGAAGACGCTTACTCTTACGGAACACCTGGTCTTATTCTCTATTCTCTTGTACTTTTCCGAGGGTATCCATGTTAATATTTCCTTTGTTCATATTTTGCCTCTAGTCTAATCCATTTTGAGTTCTGATTATGTTTTTGTTGATGCTTAAGTATTCTCTGATGTTTTTTAAGCAACGACCTGATTCATAGACCGTCCTTATATCGTAACTAACACATACAATATTTCATTGAAAGTTGTCTGGCTTGGCATGTCAGCCTCAAAAATTTCCCGACCGTTGAAATTAATATGTCCCTCTATCTTGATCGAAAGTTTGAGTTTGGCATAACTTGAGAAAACCTGTCGCAAAAATTCGCAACAGTGTTTAACGCAGATTCGGATGCATTGTTGAAAAAGCAATGGATGGGGCAAAAATTGTATTATTTTGCTAAATAGAAAAAAATCGGAAAAGTCGGTAAACATATCAGTATAGCTCACTTCAAGTGCTAAATGATTGGGTATTATACTAGGTCTATCTACTGCCGAGGTGGTCTCCGCTATCTTCCTTCTCCCCAGGCCCGCGTCTAGCGCAGACGAATGTACACGTGCTTTACGTATATATCTGTCCTAATATCGAATTGTCTAAAAACTTGATTTGTCTCGGAAAGAAAAAAAAAAGTTGCTGTATTATATGACAAGAGGTTTGACACTGAATTATTACCGGGGTGTCGAAAAGATTATCAAAAACTGTCAGTGAGTGACATCTTCTACCGGTACCCCTCCCACTTTCGTTTTCCCTGGAACAACACGCGCATAGCAGCATGCATGTTTCGGCTGTATATCTACTGCACGTGTACCGAGAGCATCACACGGTGGCGGACAGACAATTGATATCGAAGCAGACTAACACAAACAACATATATTTATTTGAAAGGGACAACGTTCCAGCGTATTAACTATATGTTTTCTTTATATCTATTTATTAGTGTTTTGATGAATAGATGTCTTCACTTTCCAATAATCCATATATAAATGATAAAATTATTTTATAATTTAAAATTTTAGTTTTTATTTGAAAGATTATTGATCTGCTCGACAAATACTCTAGTGACCTATCAACTTCGTTTGTGTTGCATGAACATGTAACATGAACAAATTTTATTTATTTGTGTGATGTGAAGGCTGATAGTTTTAATAAAGCTCATTAATAAGCTATGTGGTTTTGTCGTAACTTCCCGAGATCTCATTGTGAAGACCTGAAGACCTGAAGATCTGGATGCAAACTAGAATTTCATAGTGTGTGTATCACGAAAATATTTCCTCCAAACTGAAAAAAAAAACAAAACATTTTCAACCAGGAATTCAATCGTTCGCACTGACAGCATCGTCCTCAGTATATTTCAATTTAGCTGCTGTTATGTTTTACAAAAAAGTTCCAAGATAGATAATAACCATATACATTGTATATGTATGGTCGCCCACCTTTCTTGGGGGAAACTGCTTTTAAAAAAAATCGGAGAATACTAAAGCGTCAACAAAACCATAATCCAAACTCAAAATCGATTAAACTGGAGGCAAAATAAGAACAAAGGAAATATTTACATGGCGACCCTCGAAAAAGCACCAGTACAAAAAAATAAGACAAGGTGTTCCGGAAGAGTAAGCGTCTTCTGCTTCATCGACGACACCCGCCATGTAAATCTTGATCACATCCAAGTAAGCATCAATTCTCAAAAAGAGAACCGAGTCATCTTTGTCAATCACAACAAGTAAGCACACTAATAAGCAAACTCAAAGATACAGAATATGGCGACCATGAAACTTGAGAGATCGAAAGATGAGAAATCTAAATGGTAGTGTACAGAATGGGAAAATCAAATATTTTGAAAAACGAAATAAATTTGAGGAGGGGGTGACATTTTTCAAAATCCACATCTCGTTAATGCCACTCCTGGAGTATGCGGTATCACAATAAGACTGTAGCCCTGGTTTAATGGTACTAAGAATGGTAGTAAACAGTATAAATAAAGGCTTAGTTTAGCAATTAGCAGAGCTAACATTGATCAGAAGAATTTTCGAGCTTTTCTTTAATCTCGTTTATTAATTTCACTTCTAGAGAGCAAATCCCAAACTTCCACATGAAATGGAGATAAGACTACTAGAATTACACAAAATGCATCGATGCGCCTCCAAACCTTCCGTGTTATTCATGTTTCATTTTAAAGACATTTCGTGCAATCATTTTCAGATTTAGCAATATAATTTGACACATTCCGAAACCGAAAGAAATATCATAGATTTTCCAATTTATTTTCTAACTTATTCGGTATGATGTATCCAGTTACGAAAGAAAAATTGAAAACCACACAAATTATTACATTGTGCGAATTCTTAACAGGATAAGACAAATTGGGGACTGAATATTTTCAAGAGTTCAAGAGGAAAACATAAAGCAATCCTAATGAAACCTATGTTAGATTTATAAGATATTACACGCAAATCCGTGAAGCGTTCCGAATTTTTTTGTTTCTCAAATTCACCAGAATCGGAAGTAAAAAGTTGTGATGGGACAAAGAGGCCAATGGTATATATATATAGAAGACCTCAAGGACAGGTAACAGGTAAGGTATCCGATTCTAATGAACTAGAGTAAGCTACATATTTTTCATTTAGATAAATTAAATAAAGATTTGTGTGTGTGGCTGGGGGGGGGGGGGGGGTGGGGGTACCTCAAACTTTAAATTATTATTTAATATTTTAAAAGTCAAATTTCATGTGACCAACATAATTTTTTTTCTTCACCTATACAGATGCTAAATCATGCACACAATATGAAGAAATCGCCAAATATTAATACACGTACATGTTAAATGGACCAACCAGAAAAGCCCTAAAATCGAACAAACCGGATTTTTTGTACGTTTTATCGTGCAGCTTATATCTTTAAAAAAAAAACCAACAACAAAAATGTTGAAAATTTGAACAAACGAGTTTTATATGTAAAGTAACTGCACTATAGACAGTTAAGATAAGTAAGTAGTTTGTTTTGATGACACTCTGACCCAAGGTAGTATGTCTTCTCTCACGGAGCATTCCTCCTTGACGCCCATTTCAAAAGTCATTTTACATCTCCAAGTTTACAATCATGGACGTGCTAGGAGGGTAATAACAGTTTTGTTATCCGTGTAATATCACCGAAGTACCACATTATCAAACCAGCCGTAACACTATCCAGACCGGAAGTCTAACCTAGCGTTAACCTGACTGCGACCGGAAGTTCGTAATTGTGTCAGCAGTCGGTATTGTAAACTTTTATCATATCAAATAAAAAGCTGAGCTCCCCAATATAGGAATAATCGTGAGGTTTCAATTATTACCCCCCTGATACAGTTGCAGACGTTCTACAAGACTGTTATTTCCTGGTAAGGGAGACGAATCGCTGTGACGTTTTTATTTCTTACGCTGCCTTAATGAAGAACTTGTATGTAAATGTGACGCGCCTAAGATTACTCCTACGATACCTGATACACACACTTTTCGCCTTTTGTTTTCTTCAAGTCGAACAAAGTATAAAAATCCAAAATAGCGACGATAACAAATAAGTGTACAGGGTTTTTTGACTTTGAAATCCAACTACATGTACACACAAGCTGCTCTGGAAAGCAAGCATGACGTTCCTTAATATGCATTGTATAAATATAATCGATTAATTAAGTCATTATTAAAAATTGTTTTGTGAAGAAGAAAAGGAAGATATCTGAGAATACCGACGCGTCAACAAAACCGCGAAATCTAGTGGCAAAACGAACTAGGGAAACATTAACAGGAATATCCTTGAAAAAAAGTACAAAAGTGAGTAAGGCCATGTGTTCCGGAAGAGTAAGCGTTTCATCGACGACACCCACCGCCTTGTAAATCTAGGTAACATCGAGGTTAATGTCACATCCTTAAAGTAAAAACTGAGGCATCATTTTCGATCAAATTAAATAAGCTTACTAATGAGCATATTCAAAAACATCCACCGTCATATCATGCAAGAGTACAGAATTTCTCAATAAGACCAAGATGGCGGCGACCATAAAACTCATAGTCGTCATCAACCGACTTTTATTTAGTCGTAGTTTAATTACTGTTTTGATTTAGAATGGTTTGTATGAAGATTGCAGAAGGAAATAGGTGTTAAGCAGCAAAGTGTGTACGATAGAAGGACAGTGAAGCCATCACGATAGTGTTAATGATCTGTAATGTTTGGCTTCATGAACAAATTATCACGTTCTGCGTGATGCCATGGCTGTAAGATCTTTTCGCGCGGGAATCAGGTTTTTAATTTACCTGTCAAGTGAAGTGGCGCGCAGTGACGCGAATATAATTAACGAGCTGTTTGGCGGTGAACTCAAAAGCAAGCTCCATTGAGAACTTACGGATATATAGATAACATGCCTATTTTGAGCTACTATGCATGTATTTGTGTGGATTTTTTAAGGAAATGTGTGCTATGTAAAAGTCTCAATGAACGTGCAACAGTTGTTTTGGCAACTAAATTATTCTTTAATTTATTTCTAAAACCTGAATGGCTGAAATCTCAACGTTGTTCTCAAAGTATGTGCAAGAAAAACCATACAATTTAACTTTTCCTTCATGTGTAAGAAAATTAGAATATACCAAAGCGTATTGCAAAACGTGGCGAGAACTACATTTGTAGGTAATTGCCTGCTTTGTAAGATAATATTTAACTCTTATCTGTTGTGTCTTTTAGAATAAAAACTATGCTATGTCGTTCAGAATGATGAAATTAGCATTTTTCGTCTAATCTATCGAGAGGAAACACCATCTGGCCATTTTTTTTGTCTTTGAGAATTAAGTACCGTTTGACATTTTCCTTCGTTTGTTTTTGAAATAAATACCATTTTTATTTACTTTTTGCCTTTGAAAGTTTATAACAAAAATCAGAGAGTACCGAAGCGTCAAACAAGTTCGGTTAACAAGGGGCAAAATATTAACAAAGGAAATATATGCATGGTGACCGTTGCAAAAGTACAAGAGAATAAGATCAAGAGTAAGCGTCTTCTGCTTCATCGACGACACCCGCCATGTAAATCTTTGCTAATAGCCACGTAAACATCAAGTCATTTAGGTGAGAACCGAGTCATCATTCTCAATCACAAAATAAGCATACTCATATCACACAAAGATACAACATCTTTTTTGATTAGACAAAGATGGCAACCATAAAACGTGCTCATAGTTCTGATCAACCCGCATCTCTCGAATCTCTGTGTAGTAAGTTATTTGTCAGCAGTCGACATCTATCACGAAAGTCTCGATATTTAGTGCAAGCCCTAGAAAATCGAATCAGCTGCCACATATAAACACCATAGGTTGAAGAAGTAGATATGTTGAACGTGACGATTTCGATTTTCCAATTGTGAATTTTCCCTTTCTTGATAGTAACATCCCTGCTTCTCCGTCCTATGGTGTTTACATGTTGCAGTTGATTCGTTATTCTAGGGCTTGCTCTGAATATCGCGATTTTCGTGATAGATGTCGACTACTGACGAACAAACTTACGGCACAGGGATTCGAGAGGTGCAGGTTGATGAAGACTATGGGCAAGTTTTATGGTCGCCATCTTGATATCATCGAGAAATATTCTGTATCTTTGTGTGATATGAAGATGGACGTTTTTGAGTTTGCTTGTTAGTGTGTTTCCTTGTTGTTACATGGCGGATGTCGTCGATGAAGCAGAAGACGCTTACTCTTCCGGAACACCTGGTCTTATTATCTTGTGCTGTTACGAGAGTCTCCATGTAAATATTTCCTTTGTTCCTATTTTGCCCCTAGTTTCATCGATTTTGAGTTTTTTTTACTATTAAAAAAGGGAAAGCTCACGATCGGAAAATTGAAATCGTCACTTTTACCGTATAGCTTAGTAGTGAGCTGTCCATGTTGGTCGTAGTTTAAGTAGAGATCGGGGTACTAAAAATAAAGTAAGCCGCTGATGTAAAAGACTCCGTTGTGTCCTTTATTTAAAGTTCAGAAAGATATATACGATCGACGTGTTCATCAAACTTGTAGTTTATAGACAACACATCGTCGATATATCTGAAAGGGAATTTACAACATTAAACAAGGTTTTTGCTACCTGTCCTTATAAGATCTTCTGCAAGTTCAGCCTGGTATGAAAACAAAAACAAGCCAGTTTAGAGTAGGGCACAGTTTGGTCCCATGGGAATGCAGTCTGCTGGAAAATCTTTCCTCAAAAATATTGTCAACCAGGAATTCAATCATCTGTACTATATCATCTTCAGTATATTTCATATTAGCTTTTGTTAAATAAAGAGAGACCAATACATTCTTTCAGTTTTGTATGAGGTTTGGTAGTAAGAGTACATGATGGAAAAATAGAGAGATCGGTTTTTTCGGAAATGGTTACCACAATAAGATTGAACCCTGAATTAATGGTACTAACACTTGCGGTTTCCATTTTCGTGCCTACGATTTATCATTTCCTTTCTTGAGTCTCTGAAAATTAAAAGTATTTGCCTTTTTCTTCTACTGTCTTTGAAAATATTTGTCCTTTCAATTCTGGCGTCTGGCGGAGAGTAAATAACATGACCATTTTTCGCGTCTTTGAGAATATATACCGCTTGTTCTTCTATCTTGTGCGTTTAAATAAATATCATTTTTCAAGTTTTGTATCATTGAGGATATTTTTGATTATAGATTTTATTTATCCTTTTCTCTCTATCATCCTAGAGAATGAATACTGTTTGTTTTCCCTTGTTGTGTTTTGTGGGTATTTGTCTTTTAGTTCTTGTGTCTTTGATTATTCATATCATTTATACTTTCCTCGTGCCCTTGAGAAAAAGTATTAATTTTTCTGTCGGTTTTTATGTGTTTTTTTGGGGGGGTATTTGTACTTACGATTTTTGTGACTGTTTCCTTTCGTGTTTTCACTATCACAGTTAATGAAGATCTGAAACACATTGTTCGAGGAGACCGTATCCTAGAACAATGACACATGACTAGGTCTGATTATATCAAAAGTAAAGAAGGGATTTCAAGGCGGATCAAAGAAATCCAAAACACTCTTACAAAAGACAGAAAAACCGGAAGTGACTTCAAGGTGTGGCGTAGGGGTTTCTAAGCACGAGGAGCCAGAAGGTCACGTGTTCATGGTCTGATACGATCCAGTATCATTTCTTATGTAAACGGACGTGCGCCACTTGTCGCCAGTACATTGCGCGAGCATTCATCGTGCCATTATACCGACTTCATCTATGAATGAAACATAACGCGAATTCATTGACATACGGCAATCTAAGGAAACACGAACCTTCAAAGTCGAAATATTTCGACCCCAGTTTAGTCTATTCGAATAATAATACGATGCAGAACAGTTGGTTTAATTTGTATTGAAACCTCCCTTGGGTTGAAATGATCCGGCTGGTGATTTAGTAAGCCACCATACATTCTCCTGGGTGCCGTTTGATACCAAGACTCCTTTCACGTGTATGTTCAATTGCATATTGTTGGTGAATGTATCATAAACAACATGCTCTTTAGTTGGCATGTATCTGTATCGGGCACCGGATCAGCTAGTTCAAAATCGCACTGCATCTTCATCAAAACAAATGTACTTTTCCTCGTCGAACTCTGACCCCGGAAGTCGATTTTTTGTCTGAAGAGGTTGTAGTTTGGTATTGATGATATATCAAGTTTTGCAAATGGCTGACATTTTAATCATACTTTTATTTGCAATACGTATTTTAAGAAATTCTTTATCATATCATTTTACTCAATCACTAATAAGCAGTGTTTGTGATAACATGTAATGGATCATATTTCGCTATATCATTCACGCCTTTTAACTAAGAGTAAACGACTTCGGGCGTCAAGCAAGTGCAAAACCCCTGTGACGCGGACTAGTGGCAATTCGTCATATGGAACAATATGATGACGGATCACACGGTATTCTGTACGTAGCGCTGTTAAAGCTTGATGATGACAAATAATATCCTGAACAGCCACTTAGAATACGGCCAAACCTTCATTTCTGAAACGTGGGTGTCCCTGTTTCGTTAGGTGGTAGTTCACTGAAGAACTAACTTTACGAAATTCCTGCGCCCGCTGTACTCAAGTCCACTTCTTTGATCGAGATACAAAAATTAAGAACGGAAAGAATGCAACACCGGCCTGATCAAAATGGTATCACTTTTCTAGATACTTTTGGATTTTGGTAGAGTTGTGAATCATAATATGGTTTCTCTATGGTTTTACCTGAATCAACTGGTAGCTTACACACTTATTTTGTTTTGGTATCAGGGTATCCAGTACGATATAAATTGTCCCCGCCGAGGCATGGGGTATTATAATGGGAATGATGGTGAAAAGTAAAGCGGTACATACATTACCGTTTATCTCCCAGAAAAGCAGCCTCGATCAATGTTTGACCTGCTCGCGTGGCGACCTGACTTATGGCTGCCACTCGCCACCAGCTCCTTGAATCAATTCATGTTGTATCAACAAGCAGTCGTCTGCTCCTGATTTAGGAGGTCTATGGCCATGAACGAGATTGAATTAGGGACTATACACAGGAACAAAAACAGCATTACAATCAAAAGATTTATTAGTCATTCAATATACATTATCTAGCCTTATATTCTTTCAATATGATATGAAGTCCCGACCCCACTTCCGATTTTCGAAATTGCAAGTAGAACGATATTCAGAAGGATGCACCATAGGTTTGAATAGATAAAGTTGCCTAAACAAGCGCTTGACAATCAACAAACTAAAATACCATGTAAAGATATTCATTTTCATATTCTCAACAATCGCAAACAAAAAAGGAGGTGAACATTACTTCATCCTAAGTTTAAAACAGAACCGATATCATCCACAGCCGATCAACCGCCATTCTGTTTATATTCTTAGCAATATCAAGACAGGGCACCATTGTCCCTTGATAAATCGTCAGAAAATCAACGAAAACTCGTTTTTTGAGGTTTGCGATCCATTTATCATTGAATATGGCGTGTTAGTTCAAACAAGGATGTGACGACGAGACTAGAGGTGGGGAGGGGGACGACAGAACTAGAAATGGGGAGGGAGGCGACGAGACTAGAGGTGGGGAGGGGACGACAGAACTAGAAGTGGGGAGGCGACGAGACTTAAGGTGGGAAGTGGGCAACTAGCCTAGAAGTGGGGAAGGGGACGACAGAACTAGAAGTTGGGGACAAAGAGAATAAAGGTGGGGAGGGGTAAAACAAGACAATAGGTGGAGACAGGGACAACGAAACAAAAGGTGAGAAGGGTGACGACGAAATTAGAGATGGAGAGGGGGACAACGAGACTAGAGGTTGGGAGGGGGACGACGAGACTAGAGGTGGGGACAGGAACAGTGGGATTAGAGGTAGGGGACGACGAGACAAGAGTTGGGGAGGGGGTGACATGACTATAGAGGGGCGTGGGGAGGGGGACTATGGGACTAAAGGGGCATGTGGAGGGGACGATGGGACTAGAGGGGCGTGGGGGACGACAGCACTAGAGGGGCATTATGAGGGGGACAGCGGGACAAGAGGGGCGTGGGAGGGGGACGACAGGATTAGAGGGGCATGGGGAGGGGGACGACAGGATTAGAGGGGCATGGGGAGGGGGACGACAGCACTAGAGGGGTACGGGGAGGGGGGCAACGGGGCAACAGGGGTGTGGGGGGGACGACGGGACTAGAGGGGTGTGGGGAGGGGGGCGACGGGTCTAGAGGAGCGTGGGGAGGGGGACGACGGGCCACCTACAGGTGCTTTACACCTCCCCCGTACTTAATGGCGGGGAGTCTGTCACGGCAACTCTTGGCGGGAAATAATCTCTGACATTTATTGCGCAGAATCTCAATGAATCTTTTCTGAAACTGACTTAATCTTAAAAATAGACACACCACGCGAAAAAGGAGCATGCGTATAAACCCATTCGTTGCGCGGGAGCTTATCACCTCGGTAATTAAAATATTAGAGATGCACCTTCCAATATATACATGAATCATGTGGTTCTCGGTGTGTATGCTGGTGTTAGCACGGAGCTGGCAGCGTACGTATATTACACGGCTATACGCTCCTCGTGTAAAACAACGTGTTTCCTGAGTATTATCGGGAGCGAAGAATCGCTTATCTATTTTCAATGAATGTTCTCTTTCTTCTTTCTTATATTTTAAGAATTATATTGATTTCGTATTCATCATTGGTGTATTACTTCAAAAACTGATCTTTATATTCTTCAGACGACAATTCTTTACCGGGGTTCGCTATCGTAAGAAGAAATAGCAAAAGTGGAGACCGATAAAACATTTCTCGTGGAATAAATAGTGAAGTGAAAAGTTCGAAGACATTCTTTATTAAAAGTCAAAACTGATTAATGTAGTAAAATGGACGCTTCTGATGATTAGATAATTTCGTATCTTTGAAGACCACACTGTAGGAAAAAACTGTCAAAATACTGTTTTTATCGAAATTCAAGAGTACTGAATGTGAATTTGCTGGACTTAACAATGCACCAAAAACTAATGCCAAAACTAACAAAATATGTGAACAACTTTAAGCTGTTTGTCAATATAAATTTAAACTGGCATGTATTTTACTCAAAGCTTGACTATATTTAGCCCCAATTATGGTCGTTTTTAAAAGAACTTTTGAGTTGTTGAAGGTTGTAAGTACGTAAGAGAGAACCCGCCCCACGTGTACCGTGTATATGGAGTAGATTTAGTATAATGTGTTAAACAGCTCGCTCCGTGGATTGTCTAACACTACAGTGCCGAGTATCCGTTTTAACGCAACACGTGCTTCTGAGGCAGTCAAAAAATATCAAAGAAACAATGTTTAAACACACAATAGTAAGTAGGAAATTTAAAATGAAGAATAATCAAAAGTTACGTCGCTTTTGTGAAAAAAAATGATAAAACGGAAATATCAGCAGACACATTACCTATATCTCGGATCAAGTGTGAACTTCTAAAGAAGGGCAAGACTTGATAGAGAGATTAAACGCCATTGTTGATCCTGTAGGTCTGCTGTGTTCTGTAACAATACCAATATATCAGGCCAATTACAATAGCCCGCGAGCCCAGTGTCGACCCATAGCTGGGGTAGTCTCGCACATTGTTCGGAGTACCTCTATACAAATTACTAGCCAATGT
Source organism: Mimachlamys varia (assembly GCA_947623455.1). Classification (NCBI taxonomy): domain Eukaryota; kingdom Metazoa; phylum Mollusca; class Bivalvia; order Pectinida; family Pectinidae; genus Mimachlamys; species Mimachlamys varia. The sequence goes on along the minus strand of OX392534.1, from coordinate 47,360,705 downwards.
TGTTTCAGCATATAGCACGTTTTCAATCGGCAGAGAAAGGCTCCACGAGATTGGCAGCCCGTTAGCCATGCCGAGACCCGCCCTTATGACCCATGTCATTGGCTAAATCTTCCTTAATACGTAAAGCTAGCAGAAGAAATACCACCTCATTTTCTCAAAACTGAAATGAAGGTTTCCGTAAAATAAAGTAAGAACTATGTTTAGAGGTGACTGGATCAGTTTTAAGGATGGACTGGTACCAAACGTCTAGGATGGCGAGAGTTCGGATCTATTTTACACGTGTGATACAAGAGAAAGGATAACGATGGAATGGGAGCTATTTATGTAACCTTACATACCATTTAATATAAAGCATAAAGGTGTTAAGAATTAGAATTCAATAGATAGTATACAAAGAACTTTTTTATAAACCAGGCTTTTTCCATTTTACTGGAATTATAGTCCTATTACTTGGTGCGACTTTTTTGCGTCTTGTTCAATTTTACCCCGGATAGTGACTTTGGATAAAAGTGTTTTATCTATTTCACCCCGGATTGTGACTTTGGATAAAAGTGTTTTATCTTTTTTACCCTGTATTGTGACTTTGGATAAAAGTGTTTTATCAATTTTTTACCACGGATTGTGACTTTGGATAAAAGTGTTTTATCAATTTTTACCCCGGATTGCGACTTTGGATAAAAGTGTTTTATAAATTTTTACCCCGGATTGTGACTTTGGATAAAAGTGTTTCCGCCGATGATTCTAGGATTCTCGAGCACTAATGGATTGTACGGTATGGGAGTCCCACGGATCGTCTGTCTGTGCGTCCTTGTGCTCCTTACTGTAGCACAGAGTCATGCCACGTGGTGGTAAGTGTCTCCATCAGTACCGCTATGTGACCCCTGTTTATACCGGACAGGTGTGTCTACCAGTACCGCTATGTGACCCCTGTCTATACCGGACACGTGTCTCTACCGGTACCGCTATGTGACCCCTGTCTGTGCCGGATACGTGTTTTTATCAGGTTTACATGTCTGTGAATTATCACCTGTTCGACATACATATGTCCAAGTGGCAATGAAACGCATTGTCCGCATACAACACCTGCATGTCATATCAGTGTGTGTCTGCAGATGGTACCCTTTAAAACAATATATTAAGATATGACGTAACACACACATGTGCTGCACCTTTTAAATTTAGTAATAGATACAGTATGCCGAAAAAAATTAAATAAACTGCACCATACAGCTGTTGTTTCGTCCTCCTGGGACTCTTCAGTGATGCTAGGGCCCAAAAGGTGGGAATCCAAAATTTCTAAAATAATGTAGAAGCAGAAGGGTCAGGTGCGTAAAACCCCTTTAATTTATGAATTTAGACGTAAACTTAAACTAGTTCTGTATAATTTCAAATCGTGTATATACATGCATTTATGACACATTTTTAGGACACACTTTTTGCAATGATAATGTATTGCATTTCTTTTTATAAATTATAAAACAGGTCGCGTTGAATTCTTGAAGTGAAACAAATGACAATAACATAAACGGCAGATATATGTTTAATTTCGTAATTAAACAGGTGTCCGTCACTGCAGAGCTTCGGTTAAGTGTAATGGTGGGAATCCCAAAATGATTTATAAACGACAAGAAGGTGCATACGATTTAGGGAAATAATTATTTTATAAAACAAACGTACGATGGTCATTGACTAAGGATAACAGATACTTTCTGAAAACATAAATCTGTTGTTTAAACAACACATTCTTAACATTATTTTTAATGTGAGATATCTCCCGACAAAAATGCATCATATAGTCAATACAATACCATACAGAACACGTGGGGTGAGATTTGGTCTTCACTTAGCCAGGGATACCTAACTAATTTTGAAAATCAGTTTCTAGTTTCCTACCTCGTGCTAACTTGCCAATTGACGTCGTTTGACTGAAATTTTCCGTTAACATCTTTTTGGTAGTATCCATTTGCCTTAGTATTTCTCAATAATTTCCATTGGTATTGAAGTTTTAAGGGCTCTTTTATCTTTAAATTGGTTAAGAATTATGAATGCCTAGTTATTCTCCTGAGTGTCCATTGCCTTTTTTCTAATTCCGATTTCCCATTGACCTTATTTATTGCTTCAAGTTTTATTGCTTTAGATCTGCAATTGTATTTACAATGTTTGGGTTTGCTCGTTGACATAGCATTGTTAATATTTTCCCAGGATTTATATTGTACATGGTGAAAATTTGGGCCGGGTGCGTATACTACTACAAAAGAAAAACTAAACCAGCGAAAACTAGACATTGTTTTATAATATAGAACGGCGTTTAAAACCTAAATACCTCGCACGACAATACATATCTCAGATAAACATTACTTATTATCTACGCCAGAGAACCTCATTACAATACGTGCAGAATAAAGATACTTGTCCAAACTGTAGGCTGCAAAATCAGCAGAAACTACTTCTACTTGTGTAAGCGTAACTAGGCGGAGTTAAAAAAAAAACACGTTAACAAGGTGATGGAATAGGGAGTGACGTTTTAAGTATAAATATTAAATAGCGTGTCATTAGCCATTAGTGCTCGCGGACGTGGTAGAACAACGGACATCGTATGGTGGGCAACCACAGCGCGTGCAACAAACACACGGCGAAAAATTCGGTGAACGCGCATCTAAATAAAACTATGTTTCTGCTAAAGATTAAAATGCATGTCATTTTGTGTTTGTGTTGTGTAAATGTGGCGATGCTGTAGGTTTGGGTGGAGATACGTATCTGTTATAACATATCTTATCTCCGTTATCGACCCGATAAATGTATTATGTCTATTGCACATACACAGCAATTATGACAGCTATCTTGATGAAGTAAACAGATTTGACAAAAACGTAAACTATGCGCGTTTGCCATCCCGTGCATGTATACATAGCTTGTGTTATCGAGTTTACAGGCACGTGCGTGAAATGTATGTATTTTATATAAGTTGTTTCACTACTACGTGCTCTAACAATAGATGGGTCCATGTTGTTTGACTTGTTTAAGGTGTTCGGTTGTATCAAAAGAAACGGAAAGTTATTGGAATCTGTCAACGTTAGTACAATTTTATAACATTCGTGATGGCGGCGGTTCAGATATATAAGATATGATTCGTCAATTATCTCTAACACCTGGTTTAGTATAATTTTTATGATAGCAGCAATAATTACACAAATATCGTTTTAATGAGAGTAAGACAATCTTCTGTAAAATAAATGTTCATTTCGTTAAATTCTTATTAAACTTGGTATGACAATATCCATGTAGTTGATACCTTTATCACAAAAGAGGTATGAAAAAAACCAGAGAATACCAAAGCGTTAACAAAACTATAATCCGAACTCAGAGAATACCAAAGCGTTAACAAAACTATAATACGAACTCAGAGAATACCAAAGCGTTAACAAAACTATAATCCGAACTCAGAGAATACCAAAGCGTTAACAAAACTATAATCCGAACTCAGAGAATACCAAAGCGTTAACAAAACTATAATCCGAACTCAGAGAATACCAAAGCGTTAACAAAACTATAATCCGAACTCAGAGAATACCAAAGCGTTAACAAAACTATAATACGAACTCAGAGGATACCAAAGCGTTAACAAAACTATAATCCGAACTCAGAGAATACCAAAGCGTTAACAAAACTATAATCCGAACTCAGAGAATACCAAAGCGTTAACAAAACTATAATCCGAACTCAGAGAATACCAAAGCGTTAACAAAACTATAATCCGAACTCAGAGAATACCAAAGCGTTAACAAAACTATAATCCGAACTCAGAGAATACCAAAGCGTTAACAAAACTATAATCCGAACTCAGAGGATACCAAAGCGTTAACAAAACTATAATCCGAACTCAGAGAATACCAAAGCGTTAACAAAACTATAATCCGAACTCAGAGGATACCAAAGCGTTAACAAAACTATAATCCGAACTCAGAGAATACCAAAGCGTTAACAAAACTATAATCCGAACTCAGAGGATACCAAAGCGTTAACAAAATTATAATCCGAACTCAGAGAATACCGAAGCGTTAACAAAACATCAGGTTCTCGAAAAGAGAACCCAGCATCATTGTCAATAAGAATGCGTACGCAAGCAACAACATTTACATGTATAAGGAAGGGGGTAAGATGTTAGTTTTACATGTATACGGAAGGGGGTAAGATGTTAGTTTTACATGTATACGGAAGGGGGTAAGATGTTAGTTTTACATGTATACGGAAGGGGGTAAGATGTTAGTTTTACATGTATACGGAAGGGGGTAAGATGTTAGTTTCCTATCTCAATGATTACAGGGCCCATGAACTCATTGGCTTCAGTTAGAACTCCGCTTTAATATAAGCAATGCTTTAACGGTGGTGAATTTAGCCAACATCAGTATCATTTAAATCATACTCAGTAAAGATTACGTCAGCAGTATGGGGATATGAGGCACGCTTTCAATAAGTAGAGTTGAAGTTACCAAAGAAGTATATTTCGTGCAACCAAAATAAAAAAAAACAACATCAATGTCATCTTTAATAGTTTGACATTGCTGCAAAAAAGAAGGCTTTGTGTAAAAGTATTAAGTACAAGAAACCCTGTAGCATAGCTTGGTTTGTATTGATGAGACATTGTGTATCACCCTACCCAAAAAGGAACAGTTATGCTTCGGTGTATAAGGGTTTGTGTGCTGGTTGTATGGGTGTTCCGCTTGCTATGGGTCCGTCTTTCTTGCAGCGTCTTCATACAGCCGATACTTAAGCAATGAAACAGAATTTCAAGCCCAAATAAATCATATTTCGCTACCAAACTTTATTTGTATGTATCAAACCCTATACCTTATCGCCTGGCACAATGCATTTCAAAATTAATGCACAAATTCAACTGCATGCGGGATGTTATTAATCGCTATTAATTATCGTGTGTTATATAACCATTCAATTCAGTCGTCAACGATTTATAAAATGATATAATGCATTCGAGTGAAAAAAAAACAAAGACGGAAGTGGTTTTCGATGAGTGAGTATGGAAAATAATTTGGTTTAGCAAGAATATAAATAGTGTATAGTATTCTTGCCAAATTCGTGTGTTCTTATCTTGTAAACTTTGACAAAACAATTAGCCCAGATCTACTCGAATGAGGTGTGAAACCTATACTGAGAAATTAATTTAAATCTGTTCCCGACTTGATAGACACGTAAGCCGTTAGCCGTGACGGGACTACAGACGGAGAAGTCGGCAGATATATACTCCTCGCTAATCTCTTCTTAGGTTTGTCTGGGGGGAAAACTAGGGAGATGTAACGAATCCTACCTCTACATCCTGTGTCTAACAGTTATATCATTGTACTATTATGTGATATTTAAGTATATCAATTATCTAGTTATTCTTAAACATTATTTGTATATATAGTATATTAATTCATTATTTGATGTACCACCAATTTCAATATATTGTTCGTACATCGCAAGGCCAACAGATGAATGTAGAACAAAAAATGAAACTTAGGTGCCTAAAATATCCTTGAAATATTAGCTGCAATCCCATTGTGAAATTGTTAACTCCAGAAATGGGGAAAAATCAGAAAAACGTCAAAAACCCTAGACCCAAGACACGGTGTCCGTGTAAATCTCTCATTTGTTCATTTTTTGCACCTAGTCAATCGATGTTTTTTCGACGGGCTTGTGACCGAAGGGTTACCGGTTCGAGCCACATTACGGCACAGGATATTAATTTTGTTCCAATGTACTAACTGTAGATAAGTACGTAGTTTGGCAATACTAGATATTGTAGAATGCTCGCTTTGAGGCCCGAAATTACTGCACTGAATGTATGCTCCATTGGGATTTGAGTAAGATACTGTCTGGTAGCTAAAACCCTATAAGCAAAGATAAAAAACAATGAACTGATTTGAGACAAACTACAAACTAGAGTATGATAAAACAGTACATACGAACCTCAATATATTATTACATATTATTATGATATGCACGAGTAAAACTTTTTATAACTATATTCGCACGTGTACAATCTTGTTATCGGATATACACGTGTTAATACTTTACGATTCCGTGTTTTTATATACTGCCAATCTTACAGATAATAACGTTATTTAGCGTTACTATAAGTATAGGTCTGACAATACCCAACGTGCCAAGTCAGCTACGAGGTACACGTCTGTAAACTCAAGTTTCGTCCGACGGACTGAAGTCACGCGAAAAGTCGGTGTTAATGGCAGATAGTTATTTTTGATGTGTTTTTATTATACTCGTTTATTTTATTCCATTAACTTGTAGGACATGGTTTGGTATCAATTACACGGTAAAAGTCCTAAATACCGATACATTTAGGCCTCGTTAATCTGTCCGGTACTAATCCGGTGATCCCCATTATTGACCTTTCCACAAAACATTGTCTCGTCGATACTCCTGCCTTACGATATAGCCACAGCATAGGCGGGCACCATGGCGAGACCGTAATATATGCTAATAACGAATGCCTCCGAATTTTCATAATTCATTTGAATAGACAATGTTATTCAACATTTTTATGCGAACACAGTTACGTATTTCAAACATGTTTTAAAACTATTTCAAAATATCTAATATTCTATAAGTAGGTATTCATATAAAAAAATAAATGCAAGTGCAAAATGAAATTACCAAAAAAAAACCCATTGAATGAAAACGCAACAGAAACACGGATAAAGATAATTATTGCCAGTGTGAAATAGGTCAGTCATTAGGAGAAAATTTTGCTGCATTCCAACAATTTAGAGATACTCGAGTTTTGAGGTTCTTTTTGCTGAAAAAAGCAAGCCAACAAACCACAAAAACAGAATACCAAAGTAAAAACAAAACAAAACTCTGTATTGTGACTCAACATTGATAAACCCTTGGCAAAATATGTACAATAGAAATACCAAAATGGAGACCATTGGAAAATTGCTGGTGTTCTGTTGAAAAAAACTAGGTGTTCGGGAAATGTAAACGTTTTCTGCTTAGTCACACACATTATTTTACTCTATTCTAATACATGTGAGATATGATATAAATATACCCTTATAACGAAATTCCGATACTAACTTCTAATTCATGTGTACAAAATGATATATATATATATTCAAAATGTAATAAGAGTTACAACGGTAGTATGATGTAATATACACTGGATCCGAGCGAAGGCATGTCTGTCTGTTTGATGAGCAACCTTCAATCAGTAAAACATCAGAGAATACCAAAGCGCCAACAGAACCATAATCCGAACTCAAAATCAATTAAACTAGAGGCAAAATAGGAACAAAGGATACATTTACATGGAGACCCACGTAAAAGAACAAGAGAATAAGACCAGGTGTTCCGGAAGAGTAAGCGTCTTCTTCTCCAATATTAAATATAAAACTAAAGATAAAATGCAATTAAGTAAGTTCGAATTTCGACGTACAAAATGTAGTCCACAAATTGTAGACATAATAAAAAATGATATATAAAAAATCACATGAAATATACTACAACTGTATGAAATTAACATCATTTATATAGTAAATATATTATAAATCATGTTTTTAAACGTGTATACTAGTCTGTTCAAAATCGTTAAACTTCTCAAATTTTTTCAGATAGACAGTCCAAACAAAGAATTTCCAACATTTCAGTATCTACCTCACTATTAACGTTTTAGAAGTTATATATACATAAGAATCATAATAATAAATGTATTTTTAATTTATATATTTCACCTCCTTGAGTTAAGTACTCTCTTATCGCTCATGATATTCGTCACGGCTCTTTTACATGTATACTTCACTATTTTTACACCCCAAAATGATCTTTCATCAATAATTGCCTTGGTATGCATATCAAAGGACAAAGTTGATATTTAACAGGAAAATTACTTTCCATGACTTTTATAGCTAAACATGTTTTGATTGTGGTTGGACCATGTACCTTAATGTGAGTTAATTGGAAAATATTTTTTAAAAATGAATAACATAAATAAGGAATACACTGCAGTGTCGATAAACCAAGATTGACTACACAGAAGTCATGTAGTCAGTGTCATGTCAGTTCTGTAAAACTAAAAAAAGAGAATACCGAAGCGTCAACAAAAAACGAAACCATAATCCGAACTCAAAATATATTAAACTAGGGGCAAAATATGAAAAAGGAAAGATTTACATGGATACCCTTGTAAAAAGTACAAAAGAATAAGACCAGGTGTTCAGGAAGAGTAAGCGTTTTCTACTTCATTGACAACTCCCGCCATGTAAATTTTGGTCACATTCAAGTAAACGTCAAGTACTCAAATTGAAAACAGAGTCATCATTGTCAATCATAACAAGTAAACACACTATTGAGCATACTCAGACACGTCCATCTTCATATCACACAAAGATACAGAATATTTCTCAATGAAATGGCGACCATAAAACTTGCTCCTAGTTCTGATCAACCTGCATTTCTCAAATCCCTCGATCTAGGAAATCTCGATATTTAGAGCATGCCCTAGATTAGCAAATCAACTACGACATGTAAACGCATTGGCAAGTAACCGAAACTATCAAGACGTCAAAACAAAATGTAAAACAAAACATTAAAAAACAATTCAGTAATTCTATCGGCTTTCCTTCATCAGTAACCACGATAAACATGCACAGGCATTTAATTTATATTTCATTTTGTAATAATATTAGTAAAATTGACACATATTTCGAAATAAATTTCAGAATTTAACATAGGAAGTCTTCCAACTTGGACTGTGTCATTTTGTAGGATGTTAATAACATTACAGGTATACAGTATATATAGATAAAGGTTTGTCAATTCTGTGGTTGTTCACACCTTAATTCACCAGGTGTAATGTATACCCTTGTAGTGTATGTGGACAGATAGAAGACTTTGGTTTATACCGACAAACTGAAAGTGCCTTACTAGCTTGGCATGTATACTTAAACTGCTCCTTTTAATAAGAAAACGTTTCTAAAGATTAAAGTTCATAATCAAGAAAATTTGTTTTTTATCGCGTCAAGCTGACACAGATTAAACTATGTGTATAATGTCCCTATAAAAGGCAATATAATTATACGTCGTGGTATCATTTACAAAGTTAATAAGTATCTGTTACAGAATTAATCGGAAAGCTTGTATCGAAGTGTTACACCCTTAGTTCGAGAGGTTTAGGAGAATACCACATCTATCAGGTCTGGCATTGGGGCGACCGTCACACTTCTCCACCGTGTTGTGTGGCACCCCTTCATCAAAACACAAAAGTAGGAAGAAATGTTTGAAATTAGTAAAGAAGTATTTTATGTAACTCCTTAGCAATTAAAAGTAGTGCCGAAATTCTCGACGGAAAAGATCATTCAAAAGTAAAACAGAAAAACAAGATCGAATAAAAAAACATAACATTGTTCTCAGACAAATACAAAAATGCTTTTTTTTTATTTTCATGGTTTAGAGTTATAAAGATGACGTAATACACACATATGCTGCACCTCTTAAATTTAGTAATAGATACAGTATGCCGAAAAAATGAATTGAACTGCATCATACAGCTGTTTCGTCCTCCTAGGACTCTTTCGTGATGCTAGGGGCCAAAATGTAGAAATTCAAAATTTCTAAAAGTTAACCATATCATGATTTATGCTAATTCGATTTTGCAAGATTTTGAACTAGAAAAACAAATAAAGAAATAAAAAAAATCATAGTTATAATAATACTAATGAATAATTGTAGAAACAAAAATGAATTACTCCCGTCTGCAAAGTTCTCACAAATCACAGATATATTAAATGTGTTTTTGACAATAATGACCATTTAAAATGTTACGCTACTATTGAAAAGTCCTGTGACCATACGCAAGCATTTATTCATGTTACAATTTCTTAAAACTTTAGCAGCAAAATATTGAATTCCGAAATAAAGAAATTAATTAATTCAGTATGAGCTACACGATGTTTAACTCATGGAGTCTGGTGTCGCCTCCATCTTCTAATCGGGATTGGGGATGTCCTTCCGAAACACTTGGTCTTATTCGCTTGTGCTTTTACAGTATTCATGTAAATCTTTCCTTTGTTCCAATTTGCCTCTAGTTTAATCGATTTTGATTTCGAATTATGGTTTTTGCTGACTCTTCGGTATTCTCTAATTTATTTCCATATGTTTTTAAGCTTTGCGGTTCGTTTTATTTCTTTCGGGTTCCAACAATTTCTGTTTCAGTTAATATAGTATCAGATCCTAGGTTATTATCTGTCTTTTATGATTTTTTTCTTTTTTGAACGGATCATATTTTACAAACAAACAAAATCAATCGAACTATTAAGAAACAGTACTGAATATGCTTTGTGTCTATTGTAGGTTTATCAGCCAGTTGCCCCTCCACGCTGTGGGGGCAGGGGTACTGTGTGACAACATTCCAGGGCTGGTGGGCAAACAGCGGCGCATGTGCAGAGAGCACCCCAAGCTGATGGTCAGTTTAGGGGAGGGAGCACGTATGGGAGTTAAAGAGTGTCAGAGCCAGTTCCGGTACCACAGGTGGAACTGCTCCACACTCGACCGAGATGCGTCTGTCTTCGGCAAAATCATGCTGAAAGGTAGGTATCAGGAATTGTTCGACTTCTACAGACTGGTATTGTGACACTGTTATTTGCATAAATGGCATTTTTTTGGTCTTTAATTGTCGCGTGAATATAGTACCGGAAAGTAATGGTCAGTAATTTAAAAACATCAGATCTCAGTGGTGATGTGGAAGGGCCCGCGCAGGTTTCGTTCTTGTACTTATTGACCCACTCTTAAATCTTTGTATTATGAATTACTAAATTACTGAATAAATTTTCACTTTGTTCATATCGACTGTTTTGAGTTTGGATTTTAGTTTTCTACTGGTGACATGGGTACATAGTTTATATTTGACATAAACACATTAATACATCCAAAATGACTCATAAGAAAATGCAAATGAATCTTGATAGGCTAGGCCGCCCCTTTTCAGTAACTGTACTGAACACACTTGGATCTGATAATTAACAGACAATTCCCGCATAATTCAAAGCACGATGTATTAATTCAGTTTTCATTTCATTCATAATAATCATTTGTACAGTCATAGATTTGGCAAAACTTTCATTCAGGTTCGTACTAAGTCACTCACTAAAACCATTACCTTTCCCCCATTGAGTCACCATGGCGCTGTTATTTGTTCTACATCTTTCATTTGACGAACTCTACATGTACTGCGTCATCTGTTGCCCTGATCTATGATGTCAAAAATTAATTTGTAAGCATATGAGACTGATTATAACATTTCTTAAAACACAAAAAAACAGTCATAGTTTCAAACTGAGATAATTATCTAAAGAACCTAACTTCAAGTGCAATTAACTCTAACAGCCATACGAGTTTGATGAGGAGTAGCTTACAGGGGACACTCCTACCCTTAATCTAATCTCTTCCATACCTCCCAACTCCATCTCACCTCCGCCTTAATCTAATCTCTTCCATTCCTCCCCCTCTATATCTAATATCTTCCACTCATCCGCACCCCATATCCCCCTAAAACCAATCTCTTCTATTAATCCAAACCTCATCCAACATCCCCCTTAGTCTATTTTTACCATTCTTCCCACCTCCTTTGTCTCATCTCATCCGCACCCCATATCCCCCTAAAACCAATCTCTTCTATTAATCCAAACCTCATCCAACATCCCCCTTAGTCTATTTTTACCATTCTTCCTACCTCCTTTGTCTCATCTCATCCGCACCCCATATCCCCCTAAAACCAATCTCTTCTATTAATCCAAACCCAACCCAACACCCCCTTAATCTAATTCTACCATTCTTCCCACCTCTTTTGTCTAATCTCATCCGCACCCATCTCTCCACCCAATCCGAACCAAACTCCTTCTCTCAGTATCGCCCATAACACCCGTTCAAAAATACAAATGTGTTAAACAGGGAAGCATACAAATGAATAATTACATTTGCAGATAACGCTGTAGTTTAATGCAGTTTAGTGTAAAGGTACAGAGTAAGAAGCAATTATCGTGAAATCAGGCAAAGCACCATTCTGATTGATATTTACTAGCAGGCTTTTGTAAAACAATAAAAGACAATCTAGACTTCGTCAAAAGTACAAGGAAAAAGCACGAATGTATAAGTAAACTATGTGGTTTTGTAGCGTATTCTTCACAACATGGCTGCCGACAGTTTATAGTGAGACAAGTAGCTTCCGTTTCCGATCAGCAGTTTTAAAGATATTGTCATGCATAGTTAAAACCAAACTGTCAGAACATCACAAAACATTGGAACTTACTCGGTAGAAATTTGGCACAAAGCTCCGGTGAAGTCTAGAAATATCTTTATGAGGCGCGATTTATGGAGGCAAAGTGTGGAGTGCGGCGTTTTAGACGCGGATAGTGTCTACGTCACAGTGTGCTTATCTGATTGTGATGATGATATAATTGTCGTTTGATGAGATCTTTAGGGGGTCCCAGCAGGCACCATAACGCTAGCCAGGTGGCATACAACCTACACAGCCCAACAGCATTGGTATTGTCCACAACAGGCGAGGTACCAAAAAATCAAAAATGTATGATCCAAACCTGGCGATATTTCCAAAACACTACCCCAGTTCACTGATATTATGACACCCAAGCAGTATATGCTGACCACCAAAAATGCTGATTGTTTTTGTTGTTTTACCTTTTTTTTTATTTTTTTCCTGCTTTTGCTGGCATTGATTCTTTAAACGACCGTTCCTGTTGCTCCCTTTAATCGCGTGTTTATTCCGTTCTATCCTTACAGGTTGCAAACAACAGCTATTTTACGGATTTCTGCTTACAGATAGAACTTGCGACAGAATATTGTGCTGGTGTATTTTGTTTTCAACCATCCTTCTGTCAAAAGTGAAATACTTGGTTATACCAGTCGTCGTTATTGCAACTGGCGACAGACGTCATTATGGGTGTCATATGTGTTAACATCAAACATAGTGACTGTTGTCTCGTATATCATGACATCAAGCATGATCAGTCATATAAAAATTCCTTCCTGTACTAGTGAATGTTGATAGGGGCATGATATTTTCACAAGTTTTGCTTCTACCAAACGAGGCAAGATCAAGACTTTTCAAGAACTTTTATGTGAATTATAGCTTAATGTTGTGTTTTGGCACTAGTCTTCATGTTTTTGGTTTTGTTGACGCTTTATTCTGGGGTTTTTTTGTAATAAAAGCGAATACTCTGAAGAATGATAGCATTCAATGTGAGCTAGTCCTGCATAAACTGCCTCTAACTGTCGAGTTAAGGTTTCCCTTAGAAGTCAAAAGAAGGTGATAAATGACCAGTAACGTTAATAACTTACCATGTTTTGACCTCACTCAATCCTACGAAGCCACAGACGATATGGTCATGAGTTAGAATGTCTTTATACTACATATTTGGCAGCTCTGCGCAGCGTGCTTACGTCATAATTGCGACCATGAGTCTAAGAAGCGGACATAAATTAGTTTTACTGTAGCAATCAATCACTTGCAGTTTTCTTTCTCGTCGATGGTAATTGGACTTGACGCCAACATTTGTTTTTTCACCATTACGAAAAATCCATTAAGTATGAGTCGATGAAAACTGTGACACTGCAGAGGACTATGATCAAGTTTTATGGTCGTTATCTTGGTCTCATTGAGAAAAAATTTGTATCCTTTTATGATATGAAGGTGAACGTATTTTTATATGCTCATTAATGTGCTTACTTGATGTGATGGAGACTAATGACTCGGTTCTCACTTTAAGGACTTGATGTTTACTTGGATGTGGCCACGATTTACATGGCGGGTGTAGTCGATGAAGCAAAAGAACACCTGGCCCCGAGATCATGAAACAATCCTAGACTTAAGTTTGTGCTTAGCCAAACAGGTATGACGTTACTTTTTGTAGCGTTATTTGTGATTGGCTAAGTCCAAACTTAAGACAACGTTAGACTTAAGATTGTTTCATGATCCCGGGACCTGGACTTATTCTCTTATATTTCTTATATTATCTTCTCTTATTCTTTTGTACTTTTACAAGGGTCTCCACGTAAATCTTTCCTTTGCTCATATTTTGCCCCTAGTTTAATCGATTTTGAGTTCGGATTATGTTTTTGACGCTGTGGAATTCTCTGTTTTTGTTTTTACATTTGCATTGATAAAAATATGAATGCATGTTTGCTATAGACCCGAGGAAATAGAAAACGAAATCGAGATTTGATTGTGTGTAGTAATAAATCAATCGGCTCGCTGCCATATCAGAATTAGGAATAATGCAAATCGTATATAAACAGATCACCAGCTATAAACTGTTACTGATACCGTCTCTACCGGCAGTTGTATGGATAAAGTGCGATCAGTAAACCTACCCTAATAAATTATGATACCGTCTCTTGAAACAGTTGTATTGATAAAGTGCAATCAGTAAAACTACCCTGATAAATTATGATACCGTCTCTTCTAACAGCAGTTGTATGGATTAAGAATCCAACAGTAAATCTGAAACGTTTGTTCAAAATAATACCGTTGATTATATTTTAAGTCCGTTACATAAGTTCCCCGTGAGGGTTTTCACGTGAGATTGTGATGTTAAATGTACGCTGTTTGATAAGCTGTTAGTCTTGTGGCGAGGCCAAATATCTGTGGACACAAATTTTATAATTTAACTTGATGAATACCAACGAATTCCGAGTAGTGAGATTGGATCATTGTGGCACTTGTTACCACTCTCGTTGGTTAATTTATCCGCTGTATCACGGAAATATCGGATAACTTCAATTTTAATAATCCGGACTGGTAATCGGGGAATTATCCCGACATTTTCATAATGATACCGCGGTACATACTTCAAAGGAAAACAATAGGCAGCTGGCCTGGGTATACGCACGTGCATTACACGTACAGGCAGGGCGGTCACTGATTAGGGCCAGCGGCTCTACCAGCTGGTAGGATACAACAAAACTTACTACCAGACATACTACAACAACACAGGAACATGTATTATATAAAATAAACATGTTTCTTGTTAGTTTTGTGTACTTAGGATCTGTTTTTGGTTATTCATTTGCACAATATTTAACGAGCGGTATATCATTGTTCATATAAATAAACTGACAAATATCCCATACATTTAACATAAAAAAGTCAGACGAACTTAATATCTTATTTGTAAAATACAAAGTTTAATATATTTACTGATGTCATCAGAGTACAGTATCGACACCTAGAAACATAACCCTAACACAACACACGTGCAGCACAATTAAAATTTAGTAATAGATACCGTATACCTTCCAGGACTTCTCAGTGCTGTTAGGGGCTAAAAGGTGGAAATAAAAAAATTCTTAACTATTGGAGAAGCCAAAGGGCGTTAAACCCTTTTAATTTCATGAATTTAGAAAAAAGAATGAGTATTGAATTACACAAATACTCAATTGATAATATTGTGTTCATTTATTGCAGAAAACCAAACAAGGCAATTAATTACTACACTGCTTAATTAATCCCCCTTTAAACATTAAGGTACTGCTAGCATCAGCATTACTAGAATATTCCTCAAATTCGGCACTTATTCCACTGTCGGCTTAATCATTAACAGTTTTTTTCACATTTGCCCTGCATCCCCTCTTATAGTTATAGACTTGGTACCAAAAGTTTTTTATGGATACTTTCTAAATTAATGTTACTGCTCGGTTATATACCCCTAGTTTAGAACTCAGGCATCCAAGTGATCAAATTTATGTTAATTATTTTTGTTGTGTGTAAATGATTTAATATATGTATACTAGTATATATATATATATATAATATGCCAGTCTACATCTCACATTCCATCTTTATATTGAAAATAACTAAGAGAATACCGAATCGTTAACAAAATCATGATCCGAACTCAAAATCGATTAAACCCTGGGCAAAATACGAACAAAGGAAATATTTACATGTACAAGATAATAAGACCAGGTGTTCTGGAAGAGCAGCGTCTTCTGCTTCATCGACGACACCCGCCATGTAATTCTTTGTCACATCCAAGTAAAGTAAAATTAATAATATAAAAGTAGATTTTGCAAAGAAACTGTACCTGTTAAAAAATAAAGATTTATATTAAGACCAATATTTTATTTTATTGATGTTTTTGAATGGGCAATCATTCACATTTATCAATTTCGTTTGCAATGATATGAGTAGTACATGTATGTGTATGATGTTACATATATTTAGGAAATAGTGTTTTCTTTGTGAGAGGACTTTCACTTTACTACAGTGATGTAGGAAATAATAATTGTTTCTTCTGTGTGAGAAGGTATTTAACTTTCCCACCTTGGCGAGTAGATGTTATTAACCCTTACAGGTATCACACTGTCGACAATACCCAGGTGAGACCTGGCCGTATTGTAGAGCTTTTATCATCAAACAAGTTACAAAACTCGAGCATTAATTGACTGAACAAACATATTGTTAGCTGTTTGTTTTTAACTGTCGTCCACCCCACCTGTATTTGTGATTCTTTTGACTCTTTATAATACAGTTTTACCTGAACACTTCGATGTGAAATAAACACCATTCGGAAATAATTTACCCCAAGATATATCGCATTCACGGTGTACTTTATCGATCATTTTACGTATACATGTGACAATATACTTCAATATCTGTATTCTGCCAAGAGATCTTGAATAAATTAAACAGTTCTGCTAAGTTTTCAAATAATTCTTAATAGGATATTTCTTTTCGATTTCGATGCCAAACCGCAACATCCGTTGGCGTTCCCTTGGTTTGGTATTTAAATTGTTCATGTCCACGACTTTTTCCAATCGAGCAGATTTCCAAACCAATTACAGGTATTACTAGGTATCCTAAAGGTGTTATTACTGGAAAGTGGTGTCCTCAATAGGTCGATAACGATTTGACAAAACACTGGTGAAACGTCAAGTTGTCCATGTTTGTTTATCCCTCGTTGGGTATTGTATTCTAGTCTTATGAGTAACACAGCCAACCCAGTGTTACGGTATCCATACCTGTCACACAATACCACTGTATAAATCCGTAATACCGTCACCGTCAATATTTTATTTCACTAAAATGTTTAAAACAAACATTTATACAAAACCATGTTACGAAAAATTTAAAGCATTTTTGAAAACCTACTTTTTACAATAAGATTAACCAGATTTTCCCTCTAAACGATTGTTACATAGGCTATATAGCTGGAGGTGAGGCGTTCGCGGTGACGACATACTTTGAACAGTTTAGAGCTAGTCCTTGCTATGACTGGTGCGGCCACATATATAATGACTGTTTTAGGTAGGCGAGGGTTGGGCTGGGTGGGTCTCCATACCATTCCATTTCGGCATTATGTCAAATTGTTAACATGGGGGCAAATACTTATATTCTCGCCATATGATTTGTGTGTAGATATATGACTATATATAACGTGCAGCTTCAGTAAAATTGCTTTCTCTATGTAGTAAACTGGAATTAGGTTGTCAGTTATATAACAGTCCACTGGTCGTATTACTGTGACAATATTTAAACCTAGTGGTTATTCTATGGTACTGTCCTCTCTTCCCTGTTAATATCCTGCTAAATATCGACGCTTATTGCTTTTGTGGTTATCCAAAGCGATAAGGACCATATGAAAATCATAAAAATCAAGAAAAGGTTTTCCATTTTCTTTTTCCATGTTTCGATGCTTATCGCATATTGATACTATTTAAGCCGTTTTTACCTTAACCCTATTTCGGATAGCATTAAGGAATATATAAATTATTTTATTCTAGATACATAGAGTTTTACTGTTATAAGGAAAAGCTGATGATATATTGCTCTTCTTGTGAAGTGGGTCCTAGAAATAATTATACAAGAAAATAAGGGTAATGTTTAGGTATAGTCAAACATTGGTTATGACTATGGTGTCTGACAAGTCTAGGGGTCATAAAAGTCCAAGGGTCAAATGAGGTGAAGGGGTCAAATAAGGCGATATATAAAGTGGACATGTGTTCAAACAAGATTAATTAGTTTATACAGGAATTGTTTTCAGCGTCTATTGAAACGAGTAAATCTAATGTCAATACAAAATCGGAATAATTGTAAAACCAAAAGTTACATCAGACACGATTTTCGGAATATTGTGATGTTGATAATGTTACAAAATATTCTAGCTTGTTGAAATCTACTATGTACGACTACTGAACAGATTCTGTCCTTCTTTGTTGGGCAAAAGGGACATCTTTTGTCATTCTCGCTTTAGTTGCAATCCTTTTTATATTGTCACCAATGACACTCGTGGTAAGTCGTCCTATAATGAGACTTCAAAGTCGATATCAAATTCACCTGATTTTGATTGATTGGCACATATGATGATGTTTGTTGTTTCTATCTATAGGTACACGTGAGGCTTCGTTCGTGTATTCCATATCGTCAGCCGGGGTCGTTCATGCCATCACACGCGCGTGCAGCAAGGGAGAGCTGAACCAGTGTGGGTGCGACCCAAACAAAAGTGGCCACAGCGCAGACCGGAAGGGCCCCTTCGAGTGGGGCGGATGTAGTGACAACGTCCGGTGGGGGAGCTACTTCTCCCGGATGTTCATAGACGCCAGAGAAAAGAAAATTAAAGATTCTCGTGCTTTGATGAATCTCCATAACAACCGCGCCGGACGACGGGTAAGGAAATAAAACATGACAAAGAAAATATATGTATAGGTACATCGGAAAGAGTTTTCTGATGTTTATCCACTGGCAGATAACACAGAGCCATTATATTCAAGATTGATTGAATGAGGATACAATCTTCCTTTTTCTCAATTTTTGTTTCAAATATGGTTTCCATTTCGTTCTTGCTTGAAAAAAAAATTAAATCTTGGTTCTTATTCGCAATCTTAATGCGGTATACTATTTTGATCGATGGGACAGAAACATGATGGCGTCACAATGGGAATTATATATACGATGTACTTCATAAGCAAAACATTGTTATCACAGAATACTATATGACAGTCGGGTTATTAACATTGTTTAGACGGTAATTGTATCCTAGAGGCTAAGTCACAAATTTAATAACAAAATATCCGTGTACTCTTATTTAGAAATGTTTAGAATATGGTATCTGAAATACAAGGAAAACAATAAGCCATGATATGCCTGCCTAGTTAAAGTATGTACGGCAGTCTACGGAATGCGCCCAGATACATCGAAACGGAGCATACCGTCCAACAAAAACGTCCCGCTTTGACAGAATTCAATTACACAGAACAATGCTAATCCGCCCCTGTTGACCTGCCCTTCAAAACACCCTACCACGTTCAATAGTTGTCGTGTCCATGCTGTTTTCTTTACTGTGTAATCCATCTTCTCTGATATCATAATATACGTTTATAAGCATGCCCCTGGCCCGTCTCGCTAGTCCAGCCTAAGTTATAGGTCATATACGTCATATTACCATGACCCGCAAACTTTACCTATAATTCAATATTTTCGGTGTACATTTATTCATATCCTTAGAGAAAATAAAATGTCACCACATTAAATGTCACCACATTAAATAATGATAAATAGTTAATGACCGCTACTCACATAAAAAGTACAACCACTTTTCTATATATCTATATTAAGGACATTTATATCTCTTTATGTAATTTCGGGATAAGAAACAAAGCTTAGTGAGGAAACTGTGATACTTTATAATGTAATTTAAATAAATTCTTAATTAATAGCCTCTAATACACAGCAACGTATGTATATCTGATATCCTCCCTTCACACGGTCTCTTAGTAGTTCTTCTTTTATACATCTTACTCTTCTTTTTTGGAATAGCTTAGACAATTAGGTTCGATCCTATGATCTCTTTAGATTTAACCTTGTCGAGAGTACAGCTTGTACTTGTGGTCATCCTTGTGAGAATGTATTTCTTTTTTTCTTAAATGTCATAATTTTGCAAATGAAAGACGTATTTTGTTTAAAAATTTAAGCAATTTTGAGGTTACAATAAGTTAAGAAATAACTCTTTTTAGAAATGTGCACAGTTTTATCAAATCAAGCAAGAGATTTTAAGATCAGTTGTGATTTTAATTATGTACTTTTGTAAACTAATTATTGTTATGTCCTGTTAAATGAATATTGGGAGAAGGCATTGATAAGTTGTAATAACTTGTGCCTGATCCCCTGTCAACTTTTGGCAATAAATATGTTTAGACTATCTGATATGAAACTGAAAAGAAAATATAAACACAACATGCGGATTGAATTGTGACGTCATGGGGGTGAAAGATGCTTTCAATATTTGGACCCATTCCGGTTTCATTACTGAAATAAAAACAAAATTGATTGAGTCACCAAAAACCTTGTTTATTAGGTTGTATTAACGCTATTGTTTTCTCGTGGGCACGAAAAGCAAGACGAAAGTCTTCTTACTCTCCTTATCCATTCGTCCTTTGCATCGTAACTTATCCAAAATTGATATGTTGATTTGATTAGTTGCCAAAATATTTGGAATGAAATATAATGTATTTTGACTGAATAAGTGACAAACATGACAGTAAAATATATTGTGTCCTTCCAGGCGGTGAAGCGGTTCATGAAGCTAGAATGCAAGTGTCATGGCGTCAGTGGAGCGTGTACGGTTCGCACGTGCTGGTTGGCCATGCAGCAGTTCAAGCGAGTCGGAGAATATCTAAAAATGAAATACAACGGGGCCACACAGGTCATGATCAACCAAGAAGGAAGTGGACTTATTGTAGAGAACCGGAACCACAAACGTCCTACCCGGAAGGACCTGGTATACCTGGAGGAGTCCCCAGATTATTGTTTTACAGACTCCGGAATGGGTAAGTTGTCGCCAAAGAAATATTCAAACAGAAAATCTCTAAAACCTAACATCCTATTCAAAACCATAATCCGAATTCAAAATCGATTAAACTAGTGGTAAAATATGAAAACATGGAAACCCTTATAAAAGTACAAGAGAATAAGATAAGGTGATGTTTGTTATATAAAAAATGCAATGATGAAAATCCAGTATTCTGGACTGATCCAAACAAACAACAAAACAACATGTTGGTTTTAATACATATTCTTGTAACTTCTTTCGAGGTCCAATTATGTATGAAAGCCTTCTTTCGTATCACGAAGGAGCACAAAAATGAGCCTCCTTAGTTTCGATTCTTCGCGTTAAGCAACTTAAGCAGTTTGCAATAAATAAGAAAAAAATGTGAAAATAAATCAAGACACAATTTTCCGCGGAGCTAGTGTTTCCGGTTTTGGCACGTTGGCAGACGACACTTGAAGGATGTAGAATCAATGGAGGTGATGCACCGTGATAAAAACATATCTGAAACAACTCCAGACAAAGATTGAATGATCGTGATAGAAAAGATACTTTGCATTTAAATCATAAATCGTCTAGATCGTTTCAATACAAATACACCTTAACCAAGCGATAGGAATTCTTCCTAGTCTGTTTAATGATAGCGTCTGGGAAGGTTTGAAATTTTAAACAAACATTAGAAAAAAGTAGACATCTTTGTTCCTGTGTTCACACTCAATTCTATCGCCTCTTTACATGACTTACACAAACTATCGGTTTCACTCTCGCGGGTTAGCTGGAGGACGTTGATGAGATTATGCAGCATTGTGGGTAATCCGATCGTAGCTCCAGCGGTAGTAATTCTTACAGGGTTATTTTTAAGACGTCCGTTACTAAACTTGATTGACATTTTAACACTTGCCATAGGAAAAAATCCATTTTACTCCTTTCAGTTACAAATTTAAATTAGGTGAATCTCTAAACTACTAAAATAGCCCCGGAGCTACTTTTAACAGTGTTAGCCTGTATCCTTGAATACACCATGTTACGCATGTGTGGTATGAATATAAACTATTAAGCGCTACCTAAATTCATTTTACATGAAACTGGAATCCAATAATAAAAGAATTAGGGCACCCATGGTAATATATATATTCGTTTAATATCTCACATAGAGTAAAAACGTTTTACAAGGTACAGTAAAGCAATACAGAGTTTTCTCCGTCACGTCTTTACGTGAAAATGTCTTACTGTACATTTTATAATTAAAGACATTTTAGTTTAGGTATTCTGACGCGGAGATGTAGGTATGCATTATCACTATTGACTGAAATATCATCCTCCCTTTGAAAAAAATATATATTCAGTATTTTTCTTTTTGTTAAATTTAGCTGAATTAAATATAATTATATTGTCTTGATAAAACACTTGCATTTGCCCAATACATAACAAAACGACCAAGGACCATTTTAATGTTTAAGTATCGGATGAACGAATAAAACAAAGATGGGACACTCTCTTATCACGAGAGAAATGTTGAGGTTGCAGCATTAGACAGGGATCCATCTTTTAGTTCGGCATCTTACAGTTTAAGAAATATTGACCTCATAGAACAACTATTATTATTTATTTATTTCAATGCTACTGTTAACAAGATGGAGGATTTACTGGTCATGCTGGTTGTCATGTATCCTTTTGCAAAATTAGCCTGATGCCAATTTGTCCTTAACGAAAAAGTGGTTTGATATGACATTATTCAGAACAGGCTACAACCAATACGGATATGCACTGTAACAAACGTTCCCTAAGATTAAGAAGAGCTCACAAACAACTATACCTCCATAGCCACAGTTAATCTCATTTGAGTAGTGCCACGGTACATAATATACACATTTTCGTAGTACACGAGTTGAAATTATACAGAACTAGTTTAATTTTACTTCTAAATTCTTAAGTTAAAGGGGACTCACGCACCTGGCCCTTCTGTTTCTGCATTAGTTTAGAAATTTGGATTCCAACCTTTTGGCCCCTAGCATCACTGAAGAGTCCAAAGAGGACGAAACAGCTGTAGAATGCAGTTTAATTCATTTTTCACATACTGTATCTATTACTAAATTTAAAAGGTGCAGCACATGTGTGTGTTACGTCATCTTTGAAGCAACAGTACTGTATATATATGTTAAAGATATTTTTTCATAACAAGTTGTTTCTAGTTATATAAAAGAACCACCGGTATAGACGAAGGGCAAATTAATACCATCGGTCGAAAATATGTTAATTCTCTGTGCCAAAAATACGTATTTGAAATAATACAATTTCAATTTGTGAGTAATGAGGGATTTTACCTCTTCGGAAAAAAATAATCTAAAAATTCTAAATGTTGTTTGTACATTTCTTTTTGTGTTCTCGAGAGCTGTCCCCGTTCTATATGTTTTGTGAGGGAGAATTCTCCAAAACAGATTGCTTTCCCGTAATTTACGTTTCAAAAGTCAGTTTTTATATAATTAAAACATCAAATAAACCCTGATTTATAACTGAGCGTTACAATGTACGAGACAGATTCCATTATTACCATCAGATAGGGATGAGGTATTGACAATAAGATAAAAAAACGGATGTCGTAAACTTTGGTTCCGGACAGAAACAATATGTCTAAATATAATAATGTCAGTAGCCTCGTTATCAACAGAGCCTCGTTATCAACAGAGCCTCGTTATCAACAGAGCCTCGTTATCATCAGACTGTTTGGGGTTTTCCTCTGCCAGTCTACCAAAGTTCTGTCTATTAATTTACAGTTCAGAGAGGTAGGAGGAAGTTATACTTCGGCTTAAAAACCCTCATCAAAACTATGTGTTCTGTTTCAAAACTTTCAATAAAATGGATGATACATTCAAACATACTTAATTTTTAAAACAATCAGAGAAACAAAAAACATCAACAAAACCATAATCCGAACTCAAAATTGATTAAACTATGGGCAAAATATAAACAAATGAAATATATATAAATGGAGACCCCCTGTAAACGAACAAAATAATAAGACCAGGTGTTCGAGGAGAGTAAGCGTCTTCTGCTACATCAATAACACCCGCCATGTTAATTTAGGTCATATCCAAGTAAACAAATAAAACGAGTACTTAAATACAAACTTTATTTCACAACAATTATCGAACAAGTTACTTCACTCTTGTTGGTCACTATCGAAATCCTACATGTATTTAATCAGCACGTACAAACTCCAAACCTTGGTTTTTATGTCACTTGAACCTATATTAAAGGTCACCTGCTATAATTAATACAAACTAACAAAAATCATAAATATTATGAATAATAATAAAAGAATCTTAGCGAATAAAATGAACAGCTATATGAAAATAGTCAGGCCTATTATTTTCATTTTCCATTCTTAGTTTGTTTTAAAACTGCACAAACATCACTGTTGATACAGGAGTGTTGTATGATAGAAAAATGAAAAAGTAAAGAAACTAAATGTGAAAGAAAAGCGGATCATTTGACGGGAACTTTCCCGTAAGTTCTGGCCATGGGGTAAACCCTACCGGTTACGACTGTCACAACTCAGCTTAACACCCTAATCTCAAGGTGTGAAATATCACACTTTTGTTTTATAAAGCAACATGCCATCAGCAATAAAAATATTTCCATGACTTACACGATTCAGATATATCATAATATACCTGTTTGAAAACACCTGTTATGATAGACGTTCTTACTGGCTGGAAGGTTTCACTCGCAAACCACGACTCCAACAAAAAACAACTTGAAGCTTTTCAGAGATAATGAAAGACAGCACTAGATCGATTACATTAAGCTCCTTATTCCACACACTGTTATATATGACTGTAAAACGTTTTGCCTCCCACACTGACACCACGCAAATCGTTCACGCGCGTGACTCTGACAACATATTGAGCACGTGCGCATAAAGTGGTGAGGTCATAAAATTATATTTATATATCATAAAATTCCTAATTACATTCTTCCTTTTACGATTGGGTTTAACGATACAGTGTTTATGCTAACAGGATAACAAGGCAAGTCAATATTGTTTTAGTGTCACATATCACAGTCATATTGGTGTATATAAAGTCTACAATTCACGCTTTGGTATTCTCTGATATTTTTGCATAGCCTAAAACAAAAATGGAAATTGGACATTATCATAAACATGTGTAAATATAAAGCAATCCGATTCAAGTTATATATCGTTGGGTTTTCCAACCGAAAGATAAGGAAACAATGGAGAGCCAAAACTTGATCTGCTTTCTCCATCCAAACAAGACTTCAAAAGACATATTTGTTTTGTGTAGTTTGTAGGCAAATGTAAGAGAAACGGGTTGACGAAGACTATGGGCAAGATTTGTGATTGCCGTCTTCGTCTCATTGAGAAATATTGTACAACCTTGCATGATATGAAGATGGACATTTTTTTAATATGCTTATTATTAGTTTGCATGTTTGTTGTGATTGATAAGTATGCCTCAGTTATCACTTTGAGGCCTTGTCGTTTACTTAGATTTACATGGCGGGTGTCGTCGATGAAGCAGAAGATGCTTAATATTCCGGGGCACCTGGTCTTATTATCATGTACTTTTTCAAAGGTCTCCATGTAATCATTTCCTTCGTTCATATTTTGTCCCTGGTTTAATCGATTTAGAGTTCGGATTTTGGTTTTGTTAACGCTTTGGTATTCTCTTATTTGTTTTGACACAATACATGGTTTCTTTTCCAATGCAGAGTAAGAATGTCAGTGAAAATAAAGCATTATCCTACACAAAAACCGAAATGATTGAGTACCCAATAATTTTATGTACGTTCAAAAAAAATCAGGGAATACCAAAGCGTCAACAAAACCATAATCCATTCAAAGGTAAATGTAAAGAAGTGGTTATTGAAGATACATATATTTGAACTTTTTTTCGCTTCAGGGTCATTCGGTACCGCCGGACGAGCATGTAACAAGACGTCGATGGGGACGGACGGATGTGACATCATGTGTTGTGGGCGTGGCTACGACACAAAAACCGCCATCTTGGTTGAGAAATGCGAGTGTAAATTTCACTGGTGTTGCCACGTGAAATGTAAAGAATGTCGACGCTGGGTTGATATCCATACCTGTAAAGGGCCGAACCCGGTTATATCTCGTCCTGCGCACAGGCGATCATGGCGCAGATACAAATAACAACTTCCGGTCTGAGACTTTTTTATGCAAAATTTTTGAATTTTCAAAAATGACTTCTTTCGTTCGTCAAACCTTGGCAAGTAGCCTCAAATGGCGCTATCTGATTGGTTGAGGTGATTCACGAGGTTTCTAGTGAATGTGTTTTGATACATTCAGGACCAATAGAAATATAACATATTTTGAAATAACGTATAATATGTTTGTTTCTCGCCTATACGTGTCTTTATATAGGTGAATATGTCCATACTTGAGTGTAGAAAATTCACATACGGTGATTTGAATATTTTCCATTTACAACGAAATTTCGTACTTTTATACAAAAAAGTAAAATATGAATATTTCACACGATAGATGATATAGAGTCTAGGTTGGAGTAAACAAAAATTAATGTACATACATACAAATACTTTGCAGTAACATAGAAAAATATTCTGAAAGTTTTATTCGTGTACCTCATTGGTCATATCACTTTCATCCATTATTTATTTTCATCGTTACACTTCGCCATCATTATTACCTAAAAGTATCAAGCGTGATGCGTTAAGTTAAAGCGCAATTGCGAAGAATTTTATTGAACTTAATAATTCCTAATGCTTCTTCCTATACGGTAAAATGCCATTGCGACAATGTCAGTAGAATTGATTGCAGGAAGTTTTCTGTGAAAACTCGGACACCGAAATTGTTAACTGAAAACTTCAATGTTATATACATGGAAACATACATAAAAAGGCTTAAAATACATTTTAGGCGATTTTAATAATATTTAAAAGCCTACGGATGTCGTCTGCTTTCGACTAACGGACCGGAATTTCGCCATTTTTAATGAGAGGGGGAACGATCTCTGACATTTGATCCATATCGATTGGCCATCACATATTAAACTCTACCAAACATATATATTTTGGTAAAGGTTAACTATCAGTAGATTCCATTCAATTTAAAACTTTGCCAGTTTAATTAATCAAAGGCACAGAATTTTAGCCGGGTCTAATTTAAGGTAGGGACTACATTTGTGTGAAACGTTTTCTGATTGGCTGATTTATTTGTGCGAGACCTGAACGCGTTTATTACAAAAGTCCTTATGACTGTAATGAAGACAGAACTATCCAAACATAATGGCACCGTAGTAGGACGGATTGTAAACAAATATATAAAAAAGAAACAAACATAATAAATAATCATTTTATCATGTTTTAATGATGACGTAACACATCAGATGTTTTAATCTTAGAAAGAACTTATAAACAAGACTAGTGAAAATCATTATTCTGTCTGTCCTCTTGTGTTGAGCTGTTGACAAATTTCTTCATTTCAAACATGCATTTGTTCTTTTTCTTATTTCACATGACATCGTGTACATTTTCATTCATAATATATATAAATAAATGGAAATATTAACAGTTTTGTCGTTGATGTTATGCCAGTATTTGTATTAGATTACAAACAAGCTTTCTTATCAGTTTTTTCTTTCATTAAAGATTATTTGGATAGATAAGTAGGTATTTTTACTAAAGGTATTCTGTTGCAGTTTAAACTACAGTCTCTAGCTCTTCAATATATCCCACTAATAGCCGTACGGCTACTTTCGAGGACCATTTATCAAATACAAAAAACGCTTAATGTCGGCTATTTTCATCAGGGCTCTATTTTCCTACAGTATTACGAAAGACAATTGTAAAAAATTATCACAAGAAAAAGTGCTATTCAAAAGCCACAAACAAGATATCATTATGTCTGTAGTCGAAGGGAATATTGCGTCATCGTGTGATGTATCTCACACTTTGTCCTCATTGCATTTTTGACTGTAATTCAGTATCCGTACTATCAAGTCAACTAAGTTTTAGCAGATAAATTTTCCTGTAGCTTGTATTTGTAATTTGAAGTAATTAAAATTTCCATTAAATTGAAATAGTTGCAAACCAAGATGTCATTTTTCGACAGAGAGGTCTAAACTACCTCTTAAAGACGTGAGAACATATTCCGCATTGTGATATTATTTGTGATTCTGTTCATTTGTTTAATATTTGTATATATTTGATAATAAATTTGCTTGAACTATCAAATGTTTATCTCTGTTTTGTATAATAATGTTCATCATATCCTAGAAATGCAATATTTCTTTTAACAAAATTAAGTATAAGTTTTTACTTTGAGGCTGTTTGTGTGAAATGAAACAATACACATTTAAATACATATTTATAATATCCAGTCGCCGCACTGTCTGCATAGCTGTACGTATAACATGTGTTTTTCTTTGGTCTTTATTCTGGCATATCTTATTAATTATTTGTTTACAAACTTGCGTCTTTGTATTTTCTATTATAAGCTTTTAATTAAGAAATCACCACTCCTTCTGCCATTAATTCCTCTATAACGTAGATACTATTTATTTAAATTTCTCTACGAATTATCTAGTACGTTGATGTGTTAATAAAACCTTTTCTCATTTTGGCTCTGTTTCCTTAAATAATCAATATAAAATTTGTTTACAAAATAATACGTCTCAGTATCGCCTACCTAGTAGTCGTATGAAATAATCTCACACTTGTTACTATGGTGACCTATATACAGATATGTACTTTAGCGATATTGATATTATGCAGGTTCTAAAAGTCTGCAACAGATAAGCGCTTTATTCTGCATACCCAGGTTTGCAGTGCATACAGTCTTTCCGCATCAGCGTATTACAGTTATTGTATGAACAGAAACATATAGACGAGATCCGAGATGGTGAGCTGAACAATCGTAAATTTTAATTCGATATTAAAATGCAACAGGATGCATCGCATTACTTTAAGCGACATTTGACCTATCAGAATGCAATGTTGCCTGTAGATTTCACGGCCTTTTAAACATAATCCTGTACGTTACAGACACAGGTACTGTAACTAAAATAATCTACAGTAAAATTTCCATTTAATGCCCCTAGTTTGTTATTATAAATTAAAACTTCGATGCAATGCCCTTATTTGCGTGAGGATTAACTTCAAATGATCAAAAAATCGTTACGGCGTAACTAGCAGATCCAGGGGGGGGGGGGGGGGGGGTCCCCCAAGAAATCCATATTCTTGAGTATTCATTAGTTTAAAAGTACATATGTTTGCCATTGTATCGTTATAAAAACTTCAACTGGACCCCTTCCTATCGAAAATCCTGCATCCGCGCCTGGGTGTTGTATCAGCAAATCAAAAGCGACGTTACAAATGGTGATACCATTATAACGTTATGAGGTGATAGCACAAATTGCTAATCCATTTAAAACGTCTCTTACAAGCAAAATTAAATTATACCCAATAAAACTTTAATATAACGACGAATCTTTACAATGCTTCCTCGATATAATGCCCAAATTAGTCACGCTAGGGAAATCTCGCAAAGACGTTTCTTACTTGCCACTACATTCTCGATTTATGTCCCGTCACGTAGTATGCCATTTCATTTATTTGGCAATATATCTAAGGTCCCATTTCAAACATATATTTCTGATTCCTTTATCATTATCTTCTGATATATCACCAGAAGCATTTAAGTGAACGCGTTGGCAGTGTAAAAAAAAAAGACTTTTATATTACATCAGGATTCCGGAATATCAACTTAACAAATATGTAACAGCATACTCCATCTTGTTTAATGTTCTGATGTTCCATAAACGTCTGCTCAAATGTCATGCATCTAATTTGACAACTTGAATCTTTAATCTCGAAAGTTATTTACAAAATTGAATTGCACGAAATATGCAAAAAGATAAAAATGGTGGAATTCATCTTTTCAAGTTTTGGACCGGAGTTCCAATTCTTCCTAATTCCAGCCATGACATACAGATGGCTTGTACATACCATACAAATCCGCAGCTCTCTTTATCTTTAAACCCTGGTTATGATTAATGCAGTAAACCGCACGGCTATTTCTGGGGTCTGACAGACTCCCTGTTATTTTTAAGTCTAGCACGGTGCATATTCATTTATTTTAAAGAGCATGAAAGTATTCGTCAAATTCGTGTTAAAATCCAATAAAGTAAAACAACATCTTGATAATAGATAGAAAACTCCAAAAACTTTTAGATTTAAGAGAGCGGAATGGTAGCGAAGATAGGGACAATTTGGGGATATAAGGTTTAGTTGGGTAGGTATTACCTCCGCGGTGTACGCTACAGGGGCACGATAACGAGAATATCTAACACATAAAAATCACATATTTTAAGACGATGTGAATCTACTATTTACTATATTGGCTACAGGCTCATAAAACAAGTACCATTTAGACTTAAGGATATAACCTACCTTGCTGTGCAAGTAAACCTCCAATCCAAAAGAGTTCTATAGAAAAAAAAATCTGGAAAAGAACATAAAATAAAAGGGACTTCAGACTGATACATTGCTGACACATTTATATAAGCACAAGAATGTACTTTAGCAATGAATGTTTCGGCAAATGTTGTTATTGGAAAAGGACAATAACAATACTTGCTCCAATGACCATTAATCATATTACGTTTTATACATTTATTATGCTATGTGATTACAGGGAGGAGTTTTTGCACCGCAGATTACGTATTGACAGAAATATTAAATTGATAACTTTATGACGTTACAATAGCAACTTGTACATGTGTATTAAAGTACATTACAATGGAAGGATGCAGTGCAAATGTAAACATACGTGGAAAAACAGAAAAGGAAAATTACATGGTTGAGTAAGTATCAGTCCAAAACACTAAGAGAGATAAATCACAATTCAGTTATCATATAAAAGGCAGTGTATACCATAAGCCAAATATATATATTTTGCTTGTGATATCAAGAATTTGGTAATATAAATTTTCATAGGGATATTTTGAGAAGTACAAAAAATGTACTTGTCGGGTTTGTACAATAAAGCCCTGATCAAGGTGTTTATAAAATATCAAAATAATGTTCAAAATAGATAATCAATGGCTTATGGATAAATACCGTAGTAGCAAGGTGTTGAGTAACAAAATTACTGCCAGCGTCAACACATCACAATCTCACCTGGATAAAATCTGGGAAAAAATCAAAAAAAAATCAGAGAATACCAAAGCGTCAAAAAAACCATTATCCGAACTCAAAATCGATTAAACTAGGGGCAAAATAGGAACAAAGTAAAGATTTTCATGGAGACCCTCGTAAAAGCACAAGAGAATAAGACCAGGTGTTCCGGAAGAGTAAGCGTTTTCTGCTTCATCGACGACACTCGCCATGTAAATCTTGGCCACATCCAAGTAAGCATCAATCCTCAAAATGAGAACCGAGTTATCATTGTCATCACAACAAGTAAACACACTAACAAGCAAACTCAAAACGTCCATCTTCATATCACACAAAGATACAGAATATTTCTCGATGAGATCAAGATAGCGACCATAAACTGCATCTCTCGAATCCCTGTGCCGAAAGTTTGTTCGTCAGAAGTTGACATCTATCACGAAAATCTCGATATTCAGCGCAAGCCCTAGAATAACGAATCAACTGCGACATGTAAACACCATAGATTGGAGAAGCAGGGATGTTACTATCAAGAAAGGGAAAGTTCATGATCGGAAAATCGAAATCGTCACGTTTATCATACAGCTTAGTAGTAAGTTACCCGTGTTGGTCATAGCTTAAGTAAAGGTCGAGGTAAGCAGCTGATGTAGGAGAGTCTGTTGTGTCTTTAATCTTAAGTTCAATAGGGTATATACGATCGACTAGGTCAGCAAACTTCTTGTTGTTTAAAGACAACACATCGTCGATATGCCTGAAAGTGAAATTGAAAGATTTGGCAAGGTTTTTGTTACCCGTCCTGATAAGCCCCTCGACAAATTCAGCCTCGTATGAAAACAAAAACAAGTCAGCCAAAAGTGGTGCACAGTTAGTGTCCATTGGAATGCCAACAGTCTGTTTGAAAATCTTTCCTCCGAACTCAACAAAGATATTGTCAACCAGGAATTCGATCATTCGCACTATATCTTCCTCAGTATATTTCAACCTAGCTTTTGTTGTGTTTTTCACAAAGTATGCTCCGAGATAGTAGAACTTAATTTAAACTTTCCTTTATTTCATTATAAGCAATTTAAACAATAAAACAAAATGAAAATGGAAAATAGGAACAAGTGTCGCAGACACTTATGTAAACCTATCACCATGACTAAACAGCAACTTGTATCTTCAGAACATGTTAACACCATTTAAACACAAACTCTCAATAATAGACGTGATAACCAATAATTACTCGAAACAAAATATAGTTCAAACATATAAAAAGTAAAGTTTTGGGGTAAAATTCGTCCTATTATAAATGCTGCATGTCTTATCAATCTATTGTAGAAAATCTACCTGTTTTAAGTACATACTTTTGTACGGCTAAACATATTGTTTTACTATCAGCTAAAGAAAAAGATTTACCTCCAAAAAGTAGAAGTTCCAGATTTATATTATAAGTCATACAGTGTAGGTAACGTCTTCTTATTTTATCGTATCTTCTACACTCCAATAAAAAATGTTTATTGTCCTCAACTTTACCACAAATACATAAGGGAGATAGAGATAATTTTTAAGCAATAGAGCTACGTTTAAAGAGCTACACTCCATTCGTAATCGTGATCTTAAGGTTGACATTAACCTGTCATCGAAAACAAAGGGGAAACAGCAATGGGAACTGATGAGACACCGAGATAAAATAAACAAACTGAAGAGACCTAAAAACATTTGAGAATACAGAAACTTCAAAACGGTTAAATCAAAGGCAAAATATGAAGAAAGGAAAGATTAACAAGGAGACCATTGTAAAAGAGAGTAAGGCCAGGTGTTTCGGAGGAGTAAGCATCTTTGGCTTCATCGACGACACCCGCCATGTAAATCCAAGTAATGACAAAGTGATAACTGAGGCATCAGTCACAACAAGTATGATACCAATGAGCCATATTCTGTCCCCCTTCATATCATACAATGATACAGGGTACAGATGGTGGCCATAAATCTTCCAAACAGATCTTCGTCTCCGTTTATATCACTAGCACCATTCACATTCACAGTGACAATTTTGAAGATTGTTGGAGATTCTTTTTATATCCTAACGATATTGTGTCGATTACGTTAAAACAAGTTTGGTTCCAGATCCTTGACCACCATGCTTACCTTAGTTTAATACATACTACACAGACGTTTCATTTTTTACTTATGGATGAGTTACCAGTGTTCATCATTATCCAGGGTAAATAATGAGCTGAAATAAATGAGAGAATACCGAAGCCGAAGAACAAAATCATAATCCGGACTCAAAATCGATTACACCAGGGGCAAAATATGAAGAAAGGAAATATTTACATGGAGACCCTTGTAAAAGAAGAAGAGAATAAGACCATGTGTTCCGGAATAGTAAGCGCCTTTTGCTTCATCTACGACGATTTAAACTAAGTTCCAATGCAATTATTCATCAAAGGAAATAAAAGATATCATAGGACAATATGAAGAAAAAAGAAATGAGAACTATGAAGCGAGTTTGGCGGAAATGTAAAGGTTATTTGAATAGTAAATTGTGAACAGGCTTGCGGTCCACTCCTTGGTGGTTACATCTTGTCCAAGCTCGTTTACTACCATTGTAATTTGTGTAAGAGAAGGTAGGAACTTTTGTTTTCATTTTGTTCAACCATAGTTTCACTTATATCGAAATGTCTTGCTGTCTGGGAATTTTTCAGAAGTTATTTGGCAGTGATGATATTTGAGCAATACGCCAAGAATATAATCTGAAGATATTTTTCACTTTTTCTGATTTGATCAATCAGAACGCTACTTACAAACATCATTTGGAAAAACCAAAAGCTGCCACTGTAGATTTTGCTATGAAAATGAAATAAATAATATCTAACAGTATCTTGAGTAACACCAAACATATTTCAATATTTTAAATAATATCAAAATATTAGCCCCACAAATATATTTGGTATTACTTAAGACATTGTTAGATATCATCGATGTCTTTAGGGAAGAGCTGGAGACAATACATGGTAAACCTTGTAGGTTTCACAACGGTGAGAGTACAGTCTTTATTCTTAAACAGTTCGATACAACCATAAAATCAGGAAGGATGATGTCGGTTAGAAGGTCGTTTATCTGAAGAAACTTGCTATGAAGTATCTATAGGAAGACACATACACACTTGATTGCACCTTTATTAATAAGAGGGAATAATTAAGATGTTCGCTACCCGTGTGATGAGAAGTGATCATAAGCACGAGCCAAAATTTAGAAAATATTGAACTTTCATGTGTGAAATCACACCGTGTCAGCATCGCATTTTTGATAGACTTTCATACTGAATAATATTGACCTTTGAATTTCGGCCAAAAATACCTAAATAATTATGAATATTATAAATCCACTATCAGAGACATTTATAAGATACTAACTTAGGTAGCAGACCAGAGAAGAATATGTTGATTCTGAATGTCTTAGAAAATTTTTAATACAGCGGTACACCTTAACCACAGTTGCTTGAGTTTCTGTCAGTAAATAATAAATATATATGTGTGAAATGAGCCTCCCATTACAGTACATTCTGTAATGGGCCGCGGCTCCATACATATACATTTTTTATATACTGACAGAACCTCAAGCAACTGTGCCTTAACACATACATCGTCGGAAACCCACGGTACACTTCTCTGACGTTTGCATACGATATGCAAACGCCAAAGAAGTGTAACGTGGGTTTCCGACGTTGTTATACATATAAACATGTAAATATATAATTTGTAAACTGCATTATATTTGCAATACATATGATAAATTAGAGAAAACTGAAACGTCAACAAAATCATAATCCGAACTCAAAATTTATTAAACCAGGGGCAAAATATGAACAAAGGAAAGATTTACATGGAGATCCTTGTAAAAGTACAAGAGAATAAGACCAGGTGTTCCGGAAGAGTAAGCATCTTCTGTTCATCGACGACAACCGCCATGTAAATCTTTGTCACATCAAAGTAAACATCAAGTTCTCAAAATGAGAACCGAGTATCATTGTCAATCACAACAAGTAAACACACTATATATATAGCTAATGAGCATACTCAAAAACGTCCATCTTCATATAACTTAAAAGATACAGAATATTTGTCAATGAGACAAAGATGGCGACCAGAAAACTTGCCCATAGTTCCGATCAACCTGCATCTCTCGAATCCTTGTGTTGTCAGTTTGTCGGCAGTCGACATCTATCACAAAAATCCCGATATTTAGAGCAAAATTATAATGCAGAATTGTATAAACTTATTTTTTCTATGTATGTTACTTGTGTGTAACCCATTCTTACCACATCAAACATTACCAAAAAAGGACAATAAACAATAGTTTTGAGCCGAAATTGGACCCCAGCAAAAAGGATTTTTTTTTCTATCTAAAATTAAAGATTACATAAACTTGGTTGTAGAATGATCCGTGTTCCAGCGCAGGTCGTTTGTTTTTTTTATTTTTCGCTATTTTCACTCATGTGCTGTTGTCAAAATTTCGCTTCCTGTAAAGCTAGCTTTTTCGGAAAAGCAAACATTTTTATCTCTAACCAATTTTTTTTCTTATTTACAAATGTGAAGCCCATAAAGTCCTCTATAGCATGCTTATGCCAATTTTACTTTGTTTTACGTTTTCATTATCAGGGTGCTCCATTGTACAAAACATATTACCTATGGTCACCATATGCTTCTGTATACTGCTATCTTATATTATACTTGTCCTGTCAGTTCATGTGTTCTTTATTTAGTACCTCGTCAGGTATGAGTGAGAGCATATTGCCCCCTCGTCTCGATTCAGACCCATCCCATAGCAATGTTGCAAATGTATTATCTGGTTCGTTGTAACCGAGTTAGTTTGAAACACAGTTTCCCCTGCTATAAATTTTCCATATATAGAATACATCACAGGAAAGAGGAAACCAACTTAACCATCTCTATCTCATCTGGTTTTATAGAAACTATACCTATAATCTAGGAAAAAATGTGTCTGTGAAACTGACAATTTTTATATCCCAACATTACCAGGTATGAGGTATAGCGGTGATAAGGTATCAGGAATGATATGTTGACGGAGAGGTTGTCAGGACGATGTTATGTTATGTCGTAATGTCTTGTTATATAACTGAAAAACACAAAAGCACATCTCAACGAAAAATAAAATTTTTATTTCGATTTGGCACAACTACATGAAAATCCATTTCAAAGTAGTGAAGATAATTTGGTTTGACAATCATACTATTATGTTAATTGGTTAATGACAGTCAGTGATACATGTTCAAATTTCACGTGATGAATGACATGATGAACAAATAAAAAATGTTTAAAACTCAAATCTCCACCTCTTTAAATTCATATGTACTTAAAAACCATGCTCCAAGAAAGGAACAATTTTTAATTCCAAAGTAAACAATTTTTGCATAAGACAAAAACCTCCCTTAAGTTCAGCTTTAAGGTAGCAAAAATGCATATAATATCAAACATAATCACTTCCATTTTTTGTGAACATAAATAGATACAACCAGAAAAAATGCCTGTTGAAATCAAAGGGCATATACATTCCATCACTGAATATATAAAACATAAGGACAAGACCACAATGGTAGCTATCATATCATATCAGAATCACCAGACTAGCAAGAATAGGTCACATTATTAAAAACAAATTCTTGAAGAAAATGTTTCTGACATTGAAGAAAAGTAGAATTTTGTAGGAGGTCAAACTGAATCAATTTTTCAGTGAGAAAGTATTGTATGGGAATTATTTCTCCATGATTCAAAATTAGTTATGAAAGAAAATGTCTGCCTTCATAAATCCTACACACAAGTCTGAGTTTTACAGATATTATGATTATACACTTTTTGTATATACCTTTACAGTCCAACCTCATTACCTTTAACTCGTGTAACTTGATAACTCAGAGATGTCCACTGCACCAACTGACCACCGGTATTATCTGACTGCTGATCAACAATGGTCAGTTAGTGTCGTGCCAATCCCCACTGCCTTACAGGTGGTCCATATATAGAGGTAGTAATGACGTAAACCAAGGTCACACAAAGATCACACCAAGGTCACATAAAGGTCACACCAAGGTCAAATACATTCAATAACAACCACTGCTATATATATAAATGACTTTTTATGGAAGTTTCAATGACTTGGACAGGAAGTGAAACGGGAAAAAAAAGTCACTGCTAATAACAATTTTGTATGAATGTTATATCACAATATCTTTTTGGGATGGCAGAATACATATTGTACAAAAGATCATACAAACAAAACCAATAATATGTATAACTTACATATCGTAACCTGTGAATGACCATCCAGCCACATTTTGATGATGTACAAGGTTATTTCCAGGACACTTTGCTAGTATCCAGTAATCCTATACTGTAGAACCTCGATATCTCAAACTCGTATAACTCAAAGACCTCGTTTAATTTGAAGTATTTTGACGGTCCCGAACAAGCTTTACACCAGCATTCAAACAAAAGTATAACTTGAATACTCTGATAACTCGAAGTTTTCTTGTGGTCCCGTTGACTTCGAGATAGCGAGGTTCAGCTGTATGTAAGTGCCAGAGATAAGAGAATCTCAGTACAGATATCCTGTATAGCACAACAAAGGACTGTACAACAGTACACCCAATTTCGTAAGACTTGGAATTCACAAATACATAATGCAGACTATGCTAATTCCATTGGTTAAACATTTTCAGGTCACTAGAGTTCTAAGAATACCAGAAATTAAACCAGTAAACTGTGTCAAAAACTCGAAAAAACTTTGACAGAAATATCCCATTCTCAGGATGTAAGAAAACACAAGGACAATGTCTCTCATCCTCGATATCCATAGGTAAACTCACCTTCGCTCTCTACACCCCTGGAATATGTCATAGCAAAACTGAAGGCTCTTTGTGCACTGTGATGTTGATGAAGCAAGAAGACTAGTTTGATCCTTTGTTGGAAATCAAAAGAATCTTGTGGCCAAATAACGGTAAATATTGACAGGCTTTGTAGCCGGCTGCAGCTCCTTTGTAATCTTCAAAGAAAGACATAAGACTAGCGATTGGTCAGTATTTTTATCCGAGACCAATCAAACAGCTATCAGGGTGTAGAGAGGTTAGGTGAGCGTAACCCTTGATGTCGCGGACATCTCTCTGTTTACCAACAGAACCATCGACCATGAACATGGAACACTTTGGAGCCAGTTTAAGTGAGACAGCTCCTGGCATAGGAACATGGGGAGGAACCTGGTTCATTTACGAGTGATCTCATAAATATTTGACACCCAGTGTACGTGCAGTGTTGTTTATCTAAATAAGGTGGACAAACACTCTCATATTAAAAGAGAACTATTTCTATGATAAATGTCAGCGCTAACTGTGTCATACTGAAAGTCATATCAAATAACAATACCAGAGAACATTGCAAGGACAACAGTTCTATTTTCACAACATAACAAACTAAAGGTGTTTAATCTGAGTTAAACAATTAGATCCTTTGACATTTTGTTTAATTGGCTAATTAATCATATACTAAATTCATTGATATTTATATTTCCATATACATTTTTGCCACCAGTGTATTGTTTATATGGAGAGGGCTTACATTGGCTGTGCCAGTTGCCCAATCACTTTGGCAATTTAACATAAAAATTTGTTGAAATGAAATCTGAGTTTGACCGCTGCACCAATGTTGAGTCTGGAACATCTCTATGTTTGCTCTAAAATTTACTCTCACTTTCTGTCCGATATAACCTTGTTCTCACACAGATTCGTTAATCTCTCTCTCTCTTGTTCTGATTCACAATTGTTCTCACTAACTCACATATAACCATCCCTCTTTCTCTCTCCTGCTACAACCTAATGAAATAATATTGTAATTATATACTTACAACATAAGAAACACCTGTAACATTCTAGATTAAACTAGAAGCCAGGGCTCTGAGGATACATGGCAAGTCAAGCTAGAATACTCAAGCAGTTTTCACACTGAAAGTGATGATACTACATAGAAATGTATGCAAGAAATGCTCTTTTTAAACATATCTACAATTGAGGTCAAATTTAGGTCACAGTGACCTAGATTTGGTAGTAGTGCATGACTTCCTGTTTTTAATAGTGTTTTGTTTTTTTTAGTTTGAAGGTGTAAATATAAGTTGTAGTAGCCCTTGGTGTATTTCACCTTTACCCTAAATGTCATTATGTGATAAACTATGTAGAAGAACAATTCGGCCAACGTTCTGACATAAGGATTGACGTATGAATACACAAGGTAGAAAAAATACAAAAACATCATATTTTAATTTTTTACATTGCATTGCATGATTTCATTACCTTTGACCTCTGAAGTCCCTTTTTTGGTTAGACACTAATATTGCATAACAGTTCTGTTCTTACCCACAGAAATCTTTGCTTCCAATGCTTATCAAACTCTTCTCCCCCCCCTAACCTCTCAGTCAAACTTTACTTTTATTGTAAAACACAATATGATGAGAAGCACCCATTAAGCAATGATCACCTATGATTTCCTATTGTGCCATGGGACTAAGGAATGTTTAGGTAGACACACTTGTTAAAATATGAGCATTGAAGATATTTAGTGAGCATATATTCAGCATATTCTTATTCCCTTTCAGTTATTTAATATGAGAGACACATTTAGCTTCCTTCCTTTTAATGCAAACTTATATCAAATAATCTCTGTAAGCATAAATTTGAATTAAGGTCTCTCGGTCCGTTGATTATCGTTCTTGGCAAAAACATGGCCGCTTTGACGGATATCAAATTCCATACCTATCGTGGGTAAGAAATTCACCGTACATACGCCGATGATCATGCAATTTGCAATCCGGCAAAGACCCAAGCGTCTGCTAGAATCAATGTAAACGCTAGAAGGTTAAGTTGGTTGCGTAATTATCGACTATATCAACCTGATCTTATGTAAACGTGTTGTGTTAACAATACAGTATGGTATAGGGGAGGTAATCAGTAACTCCAATGTATTTGAGTTATTCCCATTTATCAGAAATCTGTTTATGTAAAACATACATTTTGGTGTGAATACAAGGACGTGGAACTAGTAACACGCTTTTGTGTTTTTATCTACAACGATGTCATGATTTGATTTTCATTATAAGCGAGTTCCCCACTCGCCCTCATTCATCTATATAGGCCTAAGCTTAGTAATGTAAACACCAAGACAACCTACATGTATATGTCCACTTCAAGTTTTTACAACTGCATCATTAAAATAAACACATTGCTTTATATTTGTTCGATATTTAATGCAACAGGGTCTGATGATATCACTATTCAATTAATGTCATAAATGCTAGTTATAAACTATATTCTGTGTAATCTGATACCAGTCGAGCGGCTACATTCAAATCAGGCTAAAGCAATCGATAAACCTAGTATCTCACTACTTTCAACGCATTATGTGATATGGGAAAATCTATACCTCCTACAATTAAGTCCAGTTGTAGTGAAAGGGGAGGCAATTGAAATTAAAAAAACAATAATTCTGATTATTTTCCCCAAATTTTAAGTGAAATAATGTTTTTTGGTTCAATTTTTTCATGCTTTGTTAAATAAGGATTGTTTCTTCACAACATAACTTTAAAAAATCAGTTTTTCATCCACACAATGTTTTGATATTTGAAAATGTTGATGAAAAACATACATATAATTGTTTGTTTTGTTGAATAAAAGTTATACGAAACGTAAAATATTTGCCTTCTTTTCTATTTTATATGTATATATAAAGTTAGCATTGTAATACATCAAAAAGAAATATGTTAGTTGTTGATTTCGCTCTTCATGGTGTTTTCCCTGCAAATATCAGTTTTTCACCCCAAAAATATTTCTGCAGTTTTTCGGCCAATTACAACAAAAATACTTGTTCTTTATACACTAGTAAACATTTGAGTGAAATTTCATGAAATTCCTATGGATATTGACAAAGGAACCGAGTGACCTTAATATGAATTTGATCAAATTACAACATTGATTGATAATAAATTTAATTATCAAATCAAAACATTGATTTTTAATTAACTAAATCATTAACACACTTTATGCGAAACAAAGTAATTGGATTTTGAAAGTAACCATGATTTCAGGAAGAGTTGCTTGTGGTGAAAGGTCTGACCCTTTCCATACCATCACTTACAGACTGGTCAAGATGTCATACTGACCATCTGACCAAGTGTTTGCTTGTAATTAAATGTGTGCTGGTAAATCAAAGGAGATATTGGACTGGCCGATGGATGTCTATGGCGATAGATGTTGGGTCATCTTGAGAGGTTCGTATGTAAGTAGCTAGAACACAGTTCCTGTATCACAGTTCTCTTCCAGAAGGCCACTCCTACGGAGCCAACACATAGTCCTATCATAAACACCCTCTTCAGGTTCAACTTGGACTTCCGGACTCGTAACTCCTTCACCTTGTCTGGAGGGTCGTACTGGCCCGAGTCCACAATCTGTGTAGCATTGAATGATCAGACTTATTAATGTGTAATAAACACATG
Source organism: Mimachlamys varia (assembly GCA_947623455.1). Taxonomy (NCBI): domain Eukaryota; kingdom Metazoa; phylum Mollusca; class Bivalvia; order Pectinida; family Pectinidae; genus Mimachlamys; species Mimachlamys varia. Next base: position 47,319,132 of record OX392534.1, on the reverse strand, counting down.
ATGACAATAATTATATTCACTACTTGGCACTGTTCTCTGTCATTTATCAAACTGTTGAAGCTAACAACGTCAATCTGTTCACTACCTGATGGGTTTAGATTTTTTTTGACATGCTTCCTTGGTTTTTGAAAGGCATGGTGCTATTTACAATCCTATGGCTGCGAAAGTGGGTCAAGCCCTTTTATAAGAACAGATAGACAATCATTCTAACATGCCACAAGCCAAACAAGAATTCTTGGCCTTTTGGGTTTTAAAAAGGAGAAAAAAGAAGACAACTAAGGGTTTTAGGATATTTGACCCGTGTATATTTGAGAGTATTTGTAGTTCAAGGTCATTCAAAAGAACACTAAAAAAGTTGATGCAGCATGGAAAACATTGAATGGCGCCTCATAGCACCAGCTTTACTTGACAGACTAAAATCAAGATACTTTCTGGCAATTTAAACACTTTATAGATTATAGCTTAAAACCAAACTATGATGTTCGATATAAAGTATATGATACAAGGTTAGTTCATGGACAAAAATGTATTTTATGAAGAATGCTTTGAACAAATTTGATTGAATGCCTGTCAAACTAAAATTTTTATTCTCTTTCAAGTTACAGCATCATCAGTGTATCACCGAAACACTATCCATCAGGGTCGAAAATCTTGGCTTGGTGTCTGCTGGGATAGACAGCCTCAGATGATTGGGGGGGGGGGGGGGGAGTAATCTCGGGGGCTGGTGATGGACAGGTGGGTAGAGGTAGACCCCCTCCTCACACAAACCCCCATCAATCTCACCTGGCAGACACAGTTAATTGTCCTAAACCACGATCTATCAGTGATCTCCGCTCAAGTTATTATCTTGTAGAGCGATATTATTGCTGCTTTTTTTTTATCTGGACAGGAAGAGCATTTTATTACATCATGTCTAGTAGAAGTATACTTCGCATGAAACACATCCGTAGGTAAGTTTTGTACATCTCACCCACCATCATCATACACTACACCAGTTTGATGAGATATCATTACATTTGACAATATGATATGAACATTAACTTTGTAATGAATTAATTAAGATTATTCAAAACAGTATTTGGAGTATAATTAACATTAATCTTAAGGAATGCAATGACTCCTTAAGTCCATTTATCAAAGTTGACAGTATTGCTGTACAAATATCTTTATTTTGGTTGATTTAAGAAGTTACTGAACTAATTTCCTGTTTCCTTGGTATCAAATATACGGCAATAGTCCCTAAACACCATTAAGCTTCATGCATTTCTCTTAAAGAATGCAAATTTAACCCTGTGACCTTGATAGCAGGCCATGGTAATTTATTTTAACACTTTTGACAGCCCTTCATCAAAACAGGCTTCTGTCTGATATCACCCTAGGTCTCTTTGGTTTTATGGAGAGGTTTAACATGTCTGATCCTTGTGACCTTGAGAGTGTGAATGTGAGAGTATGACCTTGAGAGTTTGACATTGAGAGAGTGACCTTCAGATAGTGGCCTTGAGAGTGTGACCTTGATAGTGTGACCTAGAGAGTGTGACCTTGAGATATTTAACAAACCAGTTACCCTCAACTGAAATGTTACCAACCAAATAAAATCATCTGAGGCCTCTCAGTTATTCAGAAATTGATACATTTGACCCTTTGACCTTGAAAACTGTCCAGGTGATGAATCAACATTAATCAGTACATTTCACTGTTAAAATTTAGAATAGCTTGTCCCTGTGTGTTCAACAAATTGTAGTTGTAGAGGCCATATTTTATTTCTAACTGACCAGAAAAATAACAATGCCAACGGCAGGATCATAATGAGTTCTCGAACAAGAGGTCCATCGGGCCTTAACAATCATCTGACTATACAATTAATATAATTTTAGTTGTTTATAATATTAACATATTTAACTCCTGCGGCCTTGAAAGTAGGTCAAGGTCATTCATTTGAACAACTTGGTAGCCTTTCATCCCAGCATCCTACAGGCCAAATATCAGTACCCTGGACCTTTTGATTTTTTAGAAGAAGTTTCTTAAAGATTTTTAGATATAGCCCTTCACCCCAGCATCCTACAGGCCAAATATCAGAACCCGGGGCTTTCTGGTTATTGAGAAGAAGTTGCTTAAAGATTTTTACATATTTGACCCCTGTGACCTTAAAAGTAGGTCAAGGTCATTGATATGAGGAAACTTTATAGCACTCTATCCTAGGTACCTACTGGCCAAATCTCAGCATCTTGTGCCTTTTGGTTATTGAGAAGAAGATTGTTGAAAGAAAAGTTTACGGATGAGCATGGCTGATGGCGCACGACAGAAAACGATGTACAATGTACAACGGCAATAGGTCATCCTGACCCTTTGGGTGAGATGATCACCTAACAAGGTTTTAATAGAAAATGCAAATCAAAATATATACAATATAGTGTACCTGGTTACCTTATCAGTACATCATCATTTGTATATAAAGTTTAAGTATTAAAACAGGAGTTTTAGATTGAAATAGGTCTCAAAATGGTGGCAGTGGAGAACATATAGGATTTCGATATATTTATTAAATATTTACAGATGACAACAAACAAAATAGGATTTCAGCCTTTTTCAAACCTGACCCAAAATCGTGAAGTTTGGATTTGTAGTGCATGACGATCAGAATCAAGAAATCTAGAGCGGGCAGCAGACCACCTTGGAAGAAGTCAGATATTTTTATATCTATTCGTAATTATGCTATAACAGGTCACATGTTAAAACTGCATACAAGTATGATTACATAATAGTTAGGTTGAAAAGATCAGCCCAAAACTGGTCGTGTAATAATCAAAAAGAAATGAAACTTTTTGAAGAAAAAATTTGAAATAATCAAATTCCATGCTCGCAGATTTTTATAATGCAGAACAATATTTTCCTAACAATCAATGTGTCAAGACCACCAACAATGAACTCCATGTATAAGATTAAATCTGGATGATTATTCAAACCATATGTTTATCAAACATAACCTCACAGGCAAGTTCACCACTGTTAATTTGGTTATAAAAAACAAAGCATTTTAATAAACAAATCAAACAAGACTCGAACACGTTTGTTTTCATGTTCTATAGCAGAACAACACATGTTAATCCCCGCCATTAACAGGAAACAATAAAACATGGAAGTGTTGAGCTTTGATATTAAATCCACGAGATCGTACATCCCAAAAGTACACGGCTCCTTTCTAAACTTTCTAGAAGTGTTTATTGCTCCCAAAAATACCCACCCTCGGCAGGAGGCTCTTATTGTTAGAATTGTTTGATGCCCATCAACACAACAAAGGTCATTAGGGCCAATCTACACCCCTTTGTACATTTTATTAGCAGAAAACATTAGAAATACTAACCAATAAATATTTATTATCCCATGCTGTTTTGTGTGAATAAAGCCACATTTCTATAACATTTATGCATACAGCTTGAACCAAATAAATTACATCTGTTCTGCATGAAACTAGCTAGAGTTCTCAGAGTTTTTTCAATAAACACATTAAATGTTTATTTGTGTTTATTTTGAAATTGGTACCTATTTGTTTTTAGTACCCAAAATTATTGAGTTATGAATTATTATCAGGAAATCTTTAGTTTAGACATGCTAAATTAATAGAAGTTATAAAGCAGGTCTGTACACATTTATTAAATTCCAAAAATCTCTTTAAAAATTCCAAATGTCGAAACATTGATTTCCATATCAACCAAATGTAGATAATAATATAGACCTATACAGTATATAAAAGATACATACTATACATAATGTGACTGGAAATATATTTATATGACTGAAATATTACCTTAAGTCACCAGCTAATCCTCAACACAAAATCTTTCTTTTTAATATTATTTCATCATTTTTTTTGCTTTTTTTTCATATGGTTTTAGCATTATTTATCTTTAGTAGTTAAAAACATCCTGAAAATATCTCAAATTTCTTTTTATATACCAAAAGTTTAATATGGTACTAATCGTGTCAATCATTCAGAAGATTGGTTATTGATAGCTCTGTTGTTATATTATATATGTTAAAATCACAAATACAAAACTTTCATTCTAAGTCTGAGAAAATTAATGTACAAAATGGATAATATACATTGGCACAAAATGAAATTCAAATCTACTTAACCATTTTAGAGAGGAAGTCTTTAAAAACCAACATTAAGAGACAGAACCGGACTATGGACAGATGCTATACCTTCTGTAACTGTGTGTTGAGGAGTTGAAGTTCCGTCTCCAGGTCTGCTACACTCCTACCGGTGTCCTGGCTGTGACTCAAGATCTGTGTCGGACTCGTACCATCCTGTAACACCAGTGTATAAAACTAGAACTGTAAGTCAATGGCTAACTAATAACCCCAATACCCCACCCTTTCCAAAAAAATCTTTTTGATGATATTGATGATATTGATGATAAACAAATCTTTATCTGCAGATACATGTAAACAACGTCCCTAACATTCTTGTGTAGTTTCATTGAAATTGGTTCACAGGTTTAGGAGAAGTTTTCCAGAAAATAAAATCCAGCTAAAAACCTATTTATAGTGAACTGGTTACCATGGCAACCAAATATCTGCATAAAATAACCTGCATGTATATCTACCCATGGTCCTAACATTCATGTGGTTCACTGGTTTAGGAGGATGTGTCTGGTCAAACTTTTTCAACAAAACAAGAGGTCCAATGGGCCTGCATTTCTCACCTGGTATCAGTCTCTGACTTAAATTATAGTGTAACCCTAGAGTCGCCTTAAATCTTTTACTGTAAGACATTCAGGAGAATTTGTAATTTAAACATATTTAAACATAAACCTGTGACCTTGTAAGACAATATCATTTTCATTTGCAAATTTTGTTTGACTTCTTTCAAGGAAGCGACTTGCCACATATCATGTCTCTAGGCCTTTCGGTATTTTAGAAAAAGTTGTTTAAAGGAAAAAGATGATGGACACAGGACGGACGGATGCCGCACTATCACATAAGCTCACTTGGCCTTTCGGGCCAGGTGAGCTAATAAACCATAAAACCAGTGATTTAAGATGTAGGTAAGTTATGGTGTACGACTCAGTAAGTGACTCAGGTTGTTCTGTTTTGTTATGGGGCTCAGCTGTACTTCCTATTGCCTAGGCCTTACATACAACCAGTTCAGTATGGGACCTACTTTTGACCAGCTAATGGCTTGAAATCATAAGTTGATATTATATTTCAGTGTGTGACCAAGTCATATATAACACTCCAGCCTCATGTACTATGAGCCAGTGGCTATAGGATGTTGATGTGTTTTGGTATGGGACTCAGTGTATCTTTAGGTACACCCCCAGGAATACACACCACTTAAACATTATCACTCAAAACAAGCAGAAATTTTAATTAGATATTTTCAAATTAAAAATGTACTCTCTGAGGCACCTGGCTGTTTAAGTGTTAGCCTGTCCACCAGCGATACACTGATTGTGCAATTATACAACCATTTCTCTCCAAACAGGATCTCACTTACTGCCGCACCGAGGTATCCAATTTGTCTAATGGTACCTAAATGAGGGATTAGCTGAACTAGTGAAGGGGAGGGTTGTTATTGGGGAATCGGAGGGTTGTTATTGAAACACATTTTAAGGATACAGGACACCATCAGGAGGAACTTTTTGGCAACACTCTTCGGAGTTTTGTTAATTGAGAGTTGGGTATACTTAAAAGGTCAACAAAGGTGTAGCTAGTTACCAGAATCAGAACACTGTTACAAAATATTTTATTAAAATTTATTTTATTTATTTATTAAATTACCGGTATTTACTTGCACGACCTTGGACGTTTTTATTACAAGTTTAACACATGATGTTAGTTTTGCATGCTTCACTGATAGTGATTATTCATGTATGTGATTTTACTAGGTGTACCGGTGAAGTGTTATCAAAATTGTTTATTTCCTTGGCTATATAAAATTATCTATTTCCTTGGCTATATAAAATTATCTATTTCCTTGGCTATAAAAAAATATCTATTTCCCTGGCTATATAAAATTATTAATTTCCTTAGCTATATAAAATTATCTATTTCCTTGGCTATAAAAAATAATCTACTTTTTGGCTTTATAAAATAATCTATTTTTTTGGCTATATAAAATTACCTTTTTCCTTTGCTATATAATATTATTCATTTTCTAGGTTATATATAATTATCTATTTCCTTGGCTATATAACAAAACTTTTTACATGATTCTAAAACAGAAAGTAGACCTGTAATATCAAAACCAAATCACAAGTAATCATTCTCTTCATAAATGTCCCTGGGTCACTTTAGACAAAACACTAAAGAGCTCCACGGTAGATTGTCACACATAGAGTGGTCTCCCTTTAATACTATCCTTATACTGTCTTTGGCCTGGGTCAGAAAACAATGGTCTATCGATAGATTCAATTATCATGCAGATGAAAAACTTTCTAATTCATAGGTACAGTTTTTGGCAGGGGTACGAAGATCCTAACACTGTAGATCTGTCGCATGAAGAAGAGTTGTGATAACAATGTAATTAGCTCCCTTTAATAGCTCTTCATCTACACCTTTCACTCTGCTCGTTACGGTTATCTTAAGTTAATTACACTTGAATTCTCAGTGTCTAGACAAGCTAGTGATTACATTTTAAGACCTTTTTAAATGAAGTTCCATCAGAACATTCCCACACAATATTGTACAGAAAATGGCGACTTGCACATCATGAATTCGAATTTTTTACAAAACACATACTTCAGAAAGATATGTCGTTTCTTTTAATTAGTGAATTTAAGACTTTTCACAGAATGTATGTTTATTGCATTTATGAAAACTGAAGCAAAAAAATCCTATAATGTAACTTGAAAGATTACATGCAAATGATTTCAGGAAATTCCCTAGGTTGTTGCTTCTGAATAAGGACTCGTTTTAAAAAAAATTAATCAATGCACACCAGTTGTCTGTGTATCCCTATTTACATGAGTTCCCAGGTATCTCTGGTGTAACTTTCCCAGGTATCTCTGTTGTAACTTCCCCAGGTATATCTGGTGTAACTTTCCCAGGTATCTATGGTGTAACTTTCCAAGGTATCTATGGTGTAACTTTCCCAGGTATCTATGGTGTAACTTTCCAAGGTATCTCTGGTGTAACTTTCCCAGGTATCTATGGTGTAACTTTCCCATGTATCTATGGTGTAACTTTCCCAGGTATCTATGGCGTAACTTTCCCAGGTATCTCTGGTGTAACTTTCCCAGGTATCTTTGGTGTAACTTTCCCAGGTATCTCTGGTGTAACTTCCCCAGGTTTCTCTGGTGTAACTTTCCCAGGTATATCTGGTGTAACTTTCCCAGGTATCTATGGTGTAACTTTCCCAGGTATCTATGGTGTAACTTTCCCAGGTATCTCTGGTGTAACTTCCCCAGGTATCTATGGTGTAACTTTCCCAGGTATCTCTGGTGTAACTTTCCCAGGTATCTATGGTGTAACTTTCCCAGGTATCTATGGTGTAACTTTCCCATGTATCTATGGTGTAACTTTCCCAGGTATCTATGGCGTAACTTTCCCAGGTATCTCTGGTGTAACTTTCCCAGGTATCTTTGGTGTAACTTTCCCAGGTATCTCTGGTGTAACTTCCCCAGGTATCTATGGTGTAACTTCCCCAGGTATCTCTGGTGTAACTTTCCCAGGTATCTATGGTGTAACTTCCCCAGGTATCACTGGTGTAACTTTCCCATGTATCTATGGTGTAACTTTCCCAGGTATCTATGGTGTAACTTCCCCAGGTATCTCTGGTGTAACTTTCCCAGGTATCTATGGTGTAACTTTCCCATGTATCTATGGTGTAACTTTCCCAGGTATCTATGGTGTAACTTTCCCAGGTATATCTGGTGTAACTTTCACAGGCATATCTGGTGTAACTTTCCCAGGTATATCTGGTGTAACTTTCCCAGGTATATCTGGTGTAACTTTCCCAGGTATCTCTGGTGTAACTTCCCCAGGTATCACTGGTGTAACTTTCCCAGATATCTATGGTGTAACTTTCCCAAGTATCTCTGGTGTAACTTTCCCAGGTATCTCTGGTGTAACTTTTCCAGGCATCTCTGGTGTAACTTTCCCAGGTATCTATGGTGTAACTTTCCCAGGTATCTCTGGTGTAACTTTACCAGGTATCTATGGTGTAACTTTCCCATGTATCTCTGGTGTAACTTTCCCAGGTATCTCTGGTGTAACTTTCCCAGGTATCTATGGTGTAACTTTCCCATGTATCTCTGGTGTAACTTTCCCAGGTATCTCTGGTGTAACTTTCCCAGGTATCTCTGTTGTAACTTTCCCAGGTATCTATGGTGTAACTTTCCCAGGTATCTCTGGTGTAACTTTCCCATGTATCTTTGGTGTAACTTTCCCAGGTATATCTGGTGTAACTTTCCCAGGTATCTATGGTTTAACTTTCCCAGGTATATCTGGTGTAACTTTCCCAGGTATCTATGGTGTAACTTTCCCAGATATCTCTGGTGTAACTTTCCCATGTATCTATGGTGTAACTTTCCCAGGTATCTATGGTGTAACTTTCCCATGTATCTCTGGTGTAACTTTCCCAGATATCTCTGGTGTAACTTTCCCAGGTATCTATGGTGTAACTTTCCCAGATATCTTTGGTGTAACTTTCCCAGGTATCGTTGGTGTAACTTTCCCATGTATCTATGGTGTAACTTTCCCATGTATCTATGGTGTAACTTTTCCATGTATCTCTGGTGTAACTTTCCCAGGTATCTATGGTGTAACTTTCCCATGTATCTATGGTGTAACTTTCCCAGGTATATCTGGTGTAACTTTCACAGGTATATCTGGTGTAACTTCCCCCAGGTTTCTCTGGTGTAACTTTCCCAGGTATATCTGGTGTAACTTTCCCAGGTATCTATGGTGTAACTTTCCCAGGTATCTATGGTGTAACTTTCCCAGGTATCTCTGGTGTAACTTCCCCAGGTATCTATGGTGTAACTTTCCCAGGTATATCTGGTGTAACTTTCCCAGGTATCTCTGTTGTAACTTCCCCAGGTATCTATGGTGTAACTTTTCCATGTATCTATGGTGTAACTTTTCCATGTATCTATGGTGTAACTTTCCCAGGTATCTTTGGTGTAACTTTCCCAGGTATATCTGGTGTAACTTTCCCAGGTATCTATGGTGTAACTTCCCCAGGTATCACTGGTGTAACTTTCCCAGGTATCTATGGTGTAAATTTCCCAGGTATCTCTGGTGTAACTTTCCCAGGTATCTATGGTGTAACTTTCCCAGGTATCTCTGGTGTAACTTTCCAAGGTATCTCTGGTGTAACTTTCCCAGGTATCTATGGTGTAACTTTCCCAGGTATATCTGGTGTAACTTTCCCATGTATCTATGGTGTAACTTTCCCAGGTATCTCTGGTGTAACTTTCCCAGGTATCTATGGTGTAACTTCCCCAGGTATCTATGGTGTAACTTTCCCATGTATCTATGGTGTAACTTTCCCATGTATCTATGGTGTAACTTTCCCAGGTATCTCTGGTGTAACTTTCCCAGGTATCTCTGGTGTAACTTTCCCATGTATCTATGGTGTAACTTTCCCATGTATCTATGGTGTAACTTTCCCAGGTATATCTGGTGTAACTTTCACAGGTATATCTGGTGTAACTTTCCCAGGTATCTATGGTGTAACTTTCCCAGGTATCTATGGTGTAACTTTCCCAGGTATATCTGGTGTAACTTTCACAGGTATATCTGGTGTAACTTTCCCAGGTATATCTGGTGTAACTTTCCCAGGTATATCTGGTGTAACTTTCACAGGTATATCTGGTGTAACTTTCCCAGGTATATCTGGTGTAACTTTCCCGGGTATCTATGGTGTAACTTTCCCAGGTATCTATGGTGTAACTTTCCCAGGTATCTATGGTGTAACTTTCCCACGTATCTCTGGTGTAACTTTGCCAGGTATCTCTGTTGTAACTTTCCCAGGTATCTCTGGTGTAACATTCACAGGTATCTATGGTGTAACTTCCCCAGGTTTCTCTGGTGTAACTTTCCCAGGCATCTCAGGTGTAACTTTGCCAGGTATCTATGGTGTAACTTTCCCAGGTATTTCTGTTGTAACTTCCCCCGATATCTCTGGTGTAACTTTCCCAGGTATCTCTAATGTAACTTTCCCAGGTATCTCTGTTGTAACTTTCCCAGGTATCTATGGTGTAACTTTCCCAGGTATCTCTGGTGTAACTTTCCCATGTATCTTTGGTGTAACTTTCCCAGGTATATCTGGTGTAACTTTCCCAGGTATCTATGGTTTAACTTTCCCAGGTATATCTGGTGTAACTTTCCCAGGTATCTATGGTGTAACTTTCCCAGATATCTCTGGTGTAACTTTCCCATGTATCTATGGTGTAACTTTCCCAGGTATCTATGGTGTAACTTTCCCATGTATCTCTGGTGTAACTTTCCCAGATATCTCTGGTGTAACTTTCCCAGGTATCTATGGTGTAACTTTCCCAGATATCTTTGGTGTAACTTTCCCAGGTATCGTTGGTGTAACTTTCCCATGTATCTATGGTGTAACTTTCCCATGTATCTATGGTGTAACTTTCCCAGGTATCTCTGGTGTAACTTTCCCAGGTATCTATGGTGTAACTTTCCCATGTATCTATGGTGTAACTTTCCCAGGTATATCTGGTGTAACTTTCACAGGTATATCTGGTGTAACTTCCCCCAGGTTTCTCTGGTGTAACTTTCCCAGGTATATCTGGTGTAACTTTCCCAGGTATCTATGGTGTAACTTTCCCAGGTATCTATGGTGTAACTTTCCCAGGTATCTCTGGTGTAACTTCCCCAGATATCTATGGTGTAACTTTCCCAGGTATATCTGGTGTAACTTTCCCAGGTATCTCTGTTGTAACTTCCCCAGGTATCTATGGTGTAACTTTTCCATGTATCTATGGTGTAACTTTTCCATGTATCTATGGTGTAACTTTCCCAGGTATCTTTGGTGTAACTTTCCCAGGTATATCTGGTGTAACTTTCCCAGGTATCTATGGTGTAACTTCCCCAGGTATCACTGGTGTAACTTTCCCAGGTATCTATGGTGTAAATTTCCCAGGTATCTCTGGTGTAACTTTCCCAGGTATCTATGGTGTAACTTTCCCAGGTATCTCTGGTGTAACTTTCCAAGGTATCTCTGGTGTAACTTTCCCAGGTATCTATGGTGTAACTTTCCCATGGTATATCTGGTGTAACTTTCCCATGTATCTATGGTGTAACTTTCCCAGGTATCTCTGGTGTAACTTTCCCAGGTATCTATGGTGTAACTTCCCCAGGTATCTATGGTGTAACTTTCCCATGTATCTATGGTGTAACTTTCCCATGTATCTATGGTGTAACTTTCCCAGGTATCTCTGGTGTAACTTTCCCAGGTATCTCTGGTGTAACTTTCCCATGTATCTATGGTGTAACTTTCCCATGTATCTATGGTGTAACTTTCCCAGGTATATCTGGTGTAACTTTCACAGGTATATCTGGTGTAACTTTCCCAGGTATCTATGGTGTAACTTTCCCAGGTATCTATGGTGTAACTTTCCCAGGTATCTCTGGTGTAACTTCCCCAGGTATCTATGGTGTAACTTTTCCATGTATCTATGGTGTAACTTTCCCAAGTATCTTTGGTGTAACTTTCCCAGGTATATCTGGTGTAACTTTCCCAGGTATCTATGGTGTAACTTCCCCATGTATCACTGGTGTAACTTTCCCAGGTATCTATGGTGTAAATTTCCCATGTATCTCTGGTGTAACTTTCCCAGGTATCTATGGTGTAACTTTCCCAGGTATATCTGGTGTAACTTTCCCATGTATCTATGGTGTAACTTTCCCAGGTATCTCTGGTGTAACTTTCCCAGGTATCTCTGGTGTAACTTTCCCATGTATCTATGGTGTAACTTTCCCATGTATCTATGGTGTAACTTTCCCAGGTATATCTGGTGTAACTTTCACAGGTATATCTGGTGTAACTTTCCCAGGTATCTATGGTGTAACTTTCCCAGGTATCTATGGTGTAACTTTCCCAGGTATCTCTGGTGTAACTTCCCCAGGTATCTATGGTGTAACTTTTCCATGTATCTATGGTGTAACTTTCCCAGGTATCTTTGGTGTAACTTTCCCAGGTATATCTGGTGTAACTTTCCCAGGTATCTATGGTGTAACTTCCCCATGTATCACTGGTGTAACTTTCCCAGGTATCTATGGTGTAAATTTCCCATGTATCTCTGGTGTAACTTTCCCAGGTATCTATGGTGTAACTTTCCCAGGTATTTCTGGTGTAACTTTCCAAGGTATCTCTGGTGTAACATTCCCAGGTATCTATGGTGTAACTTTCCCAGGTATATCTGGTGTAACTTTCCCATGTATCTATGGTGTAACTTCCCCCAGGTTTCTCTGGTGTAACTTTCCCAGGTATCTATGGTGTAACTTCCCAAGGTATCACTGGTGTAACTTTCCCATGTATCTATGGTGTAACTTTCCCATGTATCTATGGTGTAACTTTCCCAGGTATCTCTGGTGTAACTTTCCCAGGTATCTCTGGTGTAACTTTCCCATGTATCTATGGTGTAACTTTCCCATGTATCTATGGTGTAACTTTCCCAGGTATATCTGGTGTAACTTTCACAGGTATATCTGGTGTAACTTTCCCAGGTATATCTGGTGTAACTTTCCCAGGTATATCTGGTGTAACTTTCACAGGTATATCTGGTGTAACTTTCCCAGGTATATATGGTGTAACTTTCCCGGGTATCTATGGTGTAACTTTCCCAGGTATCTATGGTGTAACTTTCCCAGGTATCTATGGTGTAACTTTCCCACGTATCTCTGGTGTAACTTTGCCAGGTATCTCTGTTGTAACTTTCCCAGGTATCCCTGGTGTAACATTCACAGGTATCTATGGTGTAACTTCCCCAGGTTTCTCTGGTGTAACTTTCCCAGGCATCTCAGGTGTAACTTTGCCAGGTATCTATGGTGTAACTTTCCCAGGTATTTCTGTTGTAACTTCCCCCGATATCTCTGGTGTAACTTTCCCAGGTATCTCTAATGTAACTTTCCCAGGTATATCTGGTGTAACTTTCCAAGGTATCTATGGTGTAACTTTCACAGGTATCTCTGTTGTAACTTTCCCAGGTATATCTGGTGTAACTTTCCCAGGTATCTCTGGTGTAACTTTCCCAGGTATATCTGGTGTAACTTTCCCTGGTTTCTCTGGTGTAACTTTCCCAGGTATCTTTGGTGTAACTTTCACAGGTATCACTGGTGTAACTTCCCCGGGTATCTTTGGTGTAACTTTCACAGGTATCACTGGTGTAACTTCCCCAAGTATCTCTGGTGTACCTTTCCCATGTATCTATGGTGTAACTTTCACAGGTATATCTGGTGTAACTTTCACAGGTATATCTGGTGTAACTTTCCCAGGTATATCTGGTGTAACTTTGCCAGGTATCTCTGGTGTAACTTTGCCAGGTATCTCTGTTGTAACTTCCCCAGGTATCTATGGTGTAACTTTCCCAGGTATCTCTGATGTAACTTCCCCAGGTATCTTTGGTGTAACTTTCCCAGGTATCTCTGGTGTAACTTTCATAGGTATATCTGGTGTAACTTTCACAGGTATATCTGGTGTAACTTCCCCAGGTATCTCTGTTGTAACTTCCCCAGGTATCTCTGTTGTAACTTTCCCAGGTATCTCTGGTGTAACTCTGCCAGGTATATCTGGTGTAACTTCCCCAGGTATCACTGGTGTAACTTTCCCAGATATCTCTGGTGTAACTTTCCCAAGTATCTCTGGTGTAACTTTCCCAGGTATCTCTGGTGTAACTTTTCCAGGCATCTCTGGTGTAACTTTCCCAGGTATCTATGGTGTAACTTTCCCAGGTATCTCTGGTGTAACTTTACCAGGTATCTATGGTGTAACTTTCCCATGTATCCCTGGTGTAACTTTCCCAGGTATCTCTGGTGTAACTTTCCCAGGTATCTATGGTGTAACTTTCCCATGTATCTCTGGTGTAACTTTCCCAGGTATCTCTGGTGTAACTTTGCCAGGTATCTCTGGTGTAACTTTGCCAGGTATCTCTGTTGTAACTTCCCCAGGTATCTATGGTGTAACTTTCCCAGGTATCTCTGATGTAACTTCCCCAGGTATCTTTGGTGTAACTTTCCCAGGTATCTCTGGTGTAACTTTCACAGGTATATCTGGTGTAACTTTCACAGGTATATCTGGTGTAACTTCCCCAGGTATCTCTGTTGTAACTTCCCCAGGTATCTCTGTTGTAACTTTCCCAGGTATCTCTGGTGTAACTCTGCCAGGTATATCTGGTGTAACTTCCCCAGGTATCACTGGTGTAACTTTCCCAGATATCTCTGGTGTAACTTTTCCAGGCATCTCTGGTGTAACTTTCCCAGGTATCTATGGTGTAACTTTCCCAGGTATCTCTGGTGTAACTTTACCAGGTATCTATGGTGTAACTTTCCCATGTATCTCTGGTGTAACTTTCCCAGGTATCTCTGGTGTAACTTTCCCAGGTATCTATGGTATAACTTTCCCATGTATCTCTGGTGTAACTTTCCCAGGTATCTCTGGTGTAACTTTCCCAGGTATCTCTGTTGTAACTTTCCCAGGTATCTATGGTGTAACTTTCCCAGGTATCTCTGGTGTAACTTTCCCATGTATCTTTGGTGTAACTTTCCCAGGTATATCTGGTGTAACTTTCCCAGGTATCTATGGTGTAACTTTCCCAGGTATCTCTGGTGTAACTTTCCCAGGTATCTATGGTGTAACTTTCCCAGATATCTCTGGTGTAACTTTCCCATGTATCTATGGTGTAACTTTCCCAGGTATCTATGGTGTAACTTTCCCATGTATCTATGGTGTAACTTTCCCAGATATCTCTGGTGTAACTTTCCCATGTATCTATGGTGTAACTTTCCCAGATATCTTTGGTGTAACTTTCCCAGATATCTTTGATGTAACTTTCCCATGTATCTATGGTGTAACTTTCCCAGGTATCTCTGGTGTAACTTTCCCAGGTATCTATGGTGTAACTTTCCCATGTATCTATGGTGTAACTTTCCCATGTATCTATGGTGTAACTTTCCCAGGTATATCTGGTGTAACTTTCACAGGTATATCTGGTGTAACTTCCCCCAGGTTTCTCTGGTGTAACTTTCCCAGGTATATCTGGTGTAACTTTCCCAGGTATCTATGGTGTAACTTTCCCAGGTATCTATGGTGTAACTTTCCCAGGTATCTCTGGTGTAACTTCCCCAGGTATCTATGGTGTAACTTTCCCAGGTATCTCTGGTGTAACTTTCCCAGGTATATCTGGTGTAACTTCCCCAGGTATCTCTGGTGTAACTTTCCCATGTATATCTGGTGTAACTTTCCCAGGTATCTCTGGTGTAACTTTCCCATGTATCTATGGTGTAACTTTCCCATGTATCTTTGGTGTAACTTTCCCAGGTATCTATGGTGTAACTTTCCCAGGTATCTCTGGTGTAACTTTCCCAGGTATATCTGGTGTAACTTTCCCAGGTATCTCTGTTGTAACTTCCCCAGGTATCTATGGTGTAACTTTTCCATGTATCTATGGTGTAACTTTCCCAGGTATCTTTGGTGTAACTTTCCCAGGTATCTCTGGTGTAACTTTCCCAGGTATCTATGGTGTAACTTCCCCAGGTATCACTGGTGTAACTTTCCCAGGTATCTATGGTGTAAATTTCCCATGTATCTCTGGTGTAACTTTCCCAGGTATCTATGGTGTAACTTTCCTAGGTATCTCTGGTGTAACTTTCCAAGGTATCTCTGGTGTAACTTTCCCAGGTATCTATGGTGTAACTTTCCCATGTATATCTGGTGTAACTTTCCCATGTATCTATGGTGTAACTTTCCCAGGTATCTCTGGTGTAACTTTCCCAGGTATCTATGGTGTAACTTCCCCAGGTATCACTGGTGTAACTTTCCCATGTATCTATGGTGTAACTTTCCCATGTATCTATGGTGTAACTTTCCCAGGTATCTCTGGTGTAACTTTCCCAGGTATCTCTGGTGTAACTTTCCCATGTATCTATGGTGTAACTTTCCCATGTATCTATGGTGTAACTTTCCCAGGTATATCTGGTGTAACTTTCACAGGTATATCTGGTGTAACTTTCCCAGGTATATCTGGTGTAACTTTCCCAGGTATATCTGGTGTAACTTTCACAGGTATATCTGGTGTAACTTTCCCAGGTATATCTGGTGTAACTTTCCCGGGTATCTATGGTGTAACTTTCCCAGGTATCTATGGTGTAACTTTCCCAGGTATCTATGGTGTAACTTTCCCACGTATCTCTGGTGTAACTTTGCCAGGTATCTCTGTTGTAACTTTCCCAGGTATCTCTGGTGTAACATTCACAGGTATCTATGGTGTAACTTCCCCAGGTTTCTCTGGTGTAACTTTCCCAGGCATCTCAGGTGTAACTTTGCCAGGTATCTATGGTGTAACTTTCCCAGGTATTTCTGTTGTAACTTCCCCCGATATCTCTGGTGTAACTTTCCCAGGTATCTCTAATGTAACTTTCCCAGGTATATCTGGTGTAACTTTCCAAGGTATCTATGGTGTAACTTTCACAGGTATCTCTGTTGTAACTTTCCCAGGTATATCTGGTGTAACTTTCCCAGGTATCTCTGGTGTAACTTTCCCAGGTATATCTGGTGTAACTTTCCCTGGTTTCTCTGGTGTAACTTTCCCAGGTATCTTTGGTGTAACTTTCACAGGTATCACTGGTGTAACTTCCCCAGGTATCTTTGGTGTAACTTTCACAGGTATCACTGGTGTAACTTCCCCAGGTATCTCTGGTGTAACTTTCCCATGTATCTATGGTGTAACTTTCACAGGTATATCTGGTGTAACTTTCACAGGTATATCTGGTGTAACTTTCCCAGGTATATCTGGTGTAACTTTGCCAGGTATCTCTGGTGTAACTTTACCAGGTATCTCTGTTGTAACTTCCCCAGGTATCTATGGTGTAACTTTCCCAGGTATCTCTGATGTAACTTCCCCAGGTATCTTTGGTGTAACTTTCCCAGGTATCTCTGGTGTAACTTTCACAGGTATATCTGGTGTAACTTTCACAGGTATATCTGGTGTAACTTCCCCAGGTATCTCTGTTGTAACTTCCCCAGGTATCTCTGTTGTAACTCTGCCAGGTATATCTGGTGTAACTTTGCCAATTATCTCTGTTGTAACTTCCCCAGGTATCTCTGTTGTAACTTTCCCAGGTATATCTGGTGTAACTTTCCCAGGTATCTTTGGTGTAACTTTCCCATGTATCTCTGGTGTAACTTCCCCAGGTATCTTTGGTGTAACTTTCCCAGGTATCTCTGTTGTAACTTTCCCAGGTATCTATGGTGTAACTTTCCCAGGTATCTATGGTGTAACTTTCCCAGGTATCTATGGTGTAACTTTCCCAGGTATCTCTGGTGTAACTTTCCCAGGTATCTATGGTGTAACTTTCCCATTTATCTTTGGTATAACTTTCCCAGGTATCTATGGTGTAACTTTCCCAGGTATCACTGGTGTAACTTTCCCATGTATCTTTGGTGTAACTTTCCCTGGTATCTCTGTTGTAACTTTCCCAGGTTTCTCTGGTGTAACTTTCCCAGGTATCTCTGGTGTAACTTTGCCAGGTATCTCTGGTGTAACTTTGCCAGGTATCTCTGTTGTAACTTCCCCCAGGTTTCTCTGGTGTAACTTTCCCAGGTTTCTCTGGTGTAACTTTCCCAGGTATCTTTGGTGTAACTTTGCCAGGTATCTCTGGTGTAACTTTGCCAGGTATCTCTGTTGTAACTTTCCCAGATATCTCTGGTGTAACTTTCCCAGGTATCTGTGGTGTAACTTCCCCCAGGTTTCTCTGGGGTAACTTTCCAAGGCATCTCAGGTGTAACTTTATTCAGTATTGCTTTTCATCTTTACAGATATATACCTACATCACTGTTTAACAATGTCATTTTTGGTCTCACGGTCAGTAGGCAGACTTAACTTATGCTCATTTCTAAGTGCCTCATGGTAGGTCTGATTTCTTTCCTTAATGACAAAATACTTTTAAACTACAGAATGAAATCTCTGCTGAAGAAAGTATGTTTACACTTATGTTTGTAAAATAAATATTATAATAATTAAGGATTTTATTAAAACATCACATTACAATAGATGTGGCCTAAAAAAGACACAAATGAAAGGAAAAATTCAGTCAGACCACCAGGAATTGAACCCGAACCCTCACAATTCAAGTTGACGGACACTCTAACAATTGAGCTACCTGGTCCAGTTCTTCAACAGAAATAAAATTGATAATGTCCTAAAAAAGTACACAAAGTGTGCCCAGGAAATGCAGCTACACAACAGTGCCGACAGTGACAAAAACTTACCTGGATTTCTAGAAACTGTGGATGGGCGGATATCTGGCCTCGTATAAAACCAATTGTTGAGGAGATGTACTTGATGTGTTTACAAATATTGGCTACCATGGCAACAGAATCAGCACAACTGCAAAGAGAGCAAAAAGAACATCCAACATCACCTGAAGGTATAAACAACAAACATGAACAGCCATGTCAAAGCTATGTGAACTCGCATTTACATTAAAGGAATACATTAATTAGATGACACGTCCTGCAGTAAAGGGGTAGGGGGTGGTACTGAAGTAATAGGATGGTTTCCTATCATAAATACAATTTGATTGCGAAGCACTGAATTTTCATATCAAAAATATCCTTATTGTCTCTTTATTTGTAATGATACCCTGAAATCTTCTGTAACACATATAAACTGTGGCTAGCTATTTTGATTTGGAAACCAGCCAGTTTTTCAAATGTTTTCTCCTTTTTAAATTCCTCAAAACAGTAATCCTTCAATGTCACATTGTCAACTTCATCCTTATTTGTATATAAAAAATTATGTTTAATAGGTATGTTAACTTAATGTGTCTTTTTTCTTACATCAAACTATTGCAACAATACATCAAGTTATACATGGTTACAAACAAAAGTGACAAGGAAATTGTCCTGTCTCTAATACAAATGTGTATTTCAAAACCACTTAACTTTTAAAGGATGGATTACCATTGCTATTTTTAGACTTAATTGAAGGCTTCTTTTCAATTGAATTTAGAGTAGTGATGTTGATATTCTGGTACTTATAGCATATTTTTGATAAAAGAAATTGGAAACCCTAGTTTTTCTACTATTTCATCTACAAGAAGATATTGAATATCATCCCTAAGGAAGTACAAACATGGCAGTGTGCAAATTTCTTACTCTAAAGTTGTGGCAGTAAAATAAAGTACTGGGTGTTTTAAAAAACATGTCCCTACTTTGTATGGCCATATCTTTTCCCCTTGACAAGATAATTACACACTATCAATTGAGAGAACAGGTATTCATAATTTATTTCCAACTAAGCACAAAAACATGATGCCGTCGATACTGCTTTGATGATGTCATTTTGGACTTTATGAAAATCAGGTGATGAGCTTTTTGTTCAAGGTAGATAACAAAAGGGATGTGCAACTTTTTGATGCAAAATATCGGACAATCAAGTGAGTACGTTTCTGATAAAAAATATCCTGATATTAAACCTCTATGCAAAAAACAAATATTTGTATTGTTTCCTGATTTGAGCAACAAGAATCACTTCATGACAGAAGGAAAAAAACATTTCTGGAAGATGGAAGTGTAGCTTATAAACTGAAAACATTGAGGTTGTCGCATCTCTTTATCCGAGAATGCGACATTTGATTTATGGTTATCAGTATAAAAATTAGGTATTGGAAGCATAACAAGATTCTACTGTTTTATGGTGGCAGTATAACCAGGTTTTTTTTGGACACCAATGGTGATAATATAGCAAGGTTTTACAGTATAACAAGGTTTTAGTTTACTGTATAATGATGGCAGTATAACAAGGTTTTGTTTTATTAATGGTGGCAGTATAACAAGGTTTTACTGTATAATGGTGGCAGTATCACAAGTTTTTGTTGTACAACGGTGAAAGTATAGTTTTGCTATATGAGGAGAGTATAAGTAAATCTACTGTACAAAGAAGTGTAGGAGAATCTGCCAAGAAGATGAATGTTTGGAGCACATGTACAGGGCAAATTTGTTTGTCTAGCTAAGAGAACAACCCTGAAATCAAATGAAGTGTTGAAGTGTGTGTTTAAGTTAAAGAAATGATTTGTTTAATTCTGCACGAGACGGCACGTGTAACAGTTCTGTCTACACTTGTTAGGGACGGGACTACAGGTTCCTGATCAAGTCATAGGACATCTCACTTCACCGCAGTATACTGTGTATGTTAGCTGTAGACATTTAACTACACCGCAGTATACCGTGTATGTAAGCTTAGACATTTAACTACAACTACAACGCAGTATACCGTGTATGTTAGCTGTAGACATTTAACTACACCGCAGTATACCGTGTATGTTAGCTGTAGACATTTAACTACACCGCAGTATACCGTGTATGTTAGCTGTAGACATTTAACTACACCGCAGTATACCGTGTATGTTAGCTGTAGACATTTCCTGGTAACAGTAACACTGATCAATTTTACGTGAAATGTTACGTGTATGTTAGTCAGCAACACGGGAATTCCAGTAGGGGAATCTGAACCTTTAAGTAGTATCTTACACTCAAGTGCAGGTCGCCATAAAAGTGTCATTTCTTAATTACAGCTCGCCAACAGGTGTCACCACTGTAGCCAAGCAATCGGAGGCGAGAGGGATGTTTAGACGGGAGTTTCTAGCCGGAGGTGTTTTCCAGTGACAAGGAATTGGTCTACGTCCAACCAGCACCACAACCTCTATTCAATGCATGCACATTAAGTTACGTTCCTGAGACGGTTAGGTTATAAAGCAGGAGAAACAGTCTCCAGTCATTTTGGCTGACAGGCCTGAGGTCAATAAAAACTTACAAACGAGGGCCTCACTGTCACTTACTGTGAGCAGGATAATTAGCGCTAAAACTACGAGTAGTTTTTGCGTCTATTGCTGCCACTATTCTGTGACCTTTGACCCATGTCATTTTTTCCCCTCCCGCTCCGGAAAATCTTGAATTGCTACCAATCGCATGATATCTGAACTATTTGAAAGCCTAAACCTAACAGGAAATGATGTTCCCATGGTATTGTTAATAATTATGATGACTTTAATAATCTCTATGCGATTTGTAACAAAGAAATCAATTTTTCACTCCCACGGCTCATTTAAATATTACGTCTCTGCCTCTGGTTGACCTCTCGCGTGTATACATGCATTCGTGTTATAGGCCTATACCTCTCGTATACGGACCGTGGAATGTACTGGCATGGTGTAGTTTGCTATGTTAAACTTTGATTATATAATCGCGCCATAGCTAACGACCCTGATTTGGATTTCAGTGATATATTACCTTGTACGTGTGCGTATACCAAAATACTTGACCAATTTGTCAGTCGGAAATATTAGTTCGTAATTACAGTGTAAATCCGCCCTCTGGATAAGATATTGTTATTTACGAGTTACTTCCCCTGATAGTCACTAACGCAAGACTGAATGAACAAACTTGATCGATTTTCTTACTTAATATTATAATGAGTATACAGTTGTTTATGAGACATTATCAGAACCTGTATAATGTACATATGAATTGGCAAAACACTTGATTTATTGAAAATAACACTTATACTTTTTTATGGCGAGCAAAAAGCTCTTGGTTTTATAATTACGTTCTCTGTGCTTCACATATCACTATATACTGAAGGTTCACATTTTTGTTTTTATGAAACTTTATCAAAACCTGTATAGTGTACATAGCAATTGACATTTAGTAGAAATAACACTTATATTATTACTCTGGCATGCAAAAACCTTTACCGTGTATATTCCCGTAATTCTGTGCGGCCCTATATACATAGGTCACGGCCAACATACATGTAATTTTAGCTGCTTTGTACATGAACTTGATAATTGATAATATTAAGCCTAGAGATGTAAGTGAATATGACATATTTGCATACCATTATTTTTCTCCGGCTTGGTAAAGATATCATAATAGGACTAATATAGGCTTTAAGACTGTTGTCCAATCCTTTTGATTTTGTAACATCTTGTAAATGAAATTTAGGGAAATTTCCTCAAGCTCGAAGCTAGAAGACGACCTAAATCCTATGTACACTTAAAACCTGCCACACATTAATCATACCTTTAGGTTGCTATGATATGTCTACGTCATAATGCAAACTTTTATTACCTTACAATAACATCTTCTTTTTTTTATTATTGAAACAAACTAGTACATGTCTCTGCCAATGCTCCCGTAATTAATCTTCATCTTGCATTTCCATCTGGATCTCGGGTATGATTTTGTGTCTAACACACTAATACCGTTTCAGTGCAAATATTGAAATAAACACATTCGCTTCCCTATAAATGTTTTCATTTGTAATAAAAATTGATATTTCAGCTAAATTATTAAAGGCCCAATAAACGTAACTTTGGGCAAAACTAAATTGTACATGTAGCTTGAAATACAACTCGCCAATCTAAACAACTTGTGTGTTATTGGGTTTACTCTAAATACTTACTTAATCCTTATTCTGAAACTTTGTGATATCGAAACTTAGTAACCCTACAACAAAAACACTTCAATAGCTGTCGAAATATACAAACTATTGTTTGAAGTTTTAGCGTTTCAGTACTTTCAGTACTTTGATTTTTATTGGGATGTTATTTTTGTAATTTTCGTGGTGAAGCTGTGAATTGGACACTGAAGTGAATAGGTTTAGACAACTACACCAAACAATCTGAACAATTTTCAAAACTGTAAACAACAGTTATGTCGCACGAATCTTGTGTGGCTTTGTGACATTTCAATTTTGGTGAAAACAAATTTAGAGCCAGGGCTAGCCTTGAACACTGCTTTTACAACAAAACTTGTATGAAATCAGACTTGTTCAAGGTGAGTTTCCTCATGATATAACATCGATAGTACCTCATTAAGATGAAAATGTTTTTAATTCTATCTGAAATCACCTGAAGCTTGGGATCAGAGAGCTCACTATGACCATTTCATATCAAAGTAACTAACTGAAGAAAACTAAAAACTGTAACCAAACTAAAGCTGAAGTGCCAGTATCATATCTGGTTCTTTGACCTTGAATGAGTGTCAAGGTCATTTATACAACCAAGTAACAGTTTAAAACATTATTACTCCGGGCCATATATGGTTCTTTAAAAGAAATTTCTTGATTTTCAGTTTACATTTGATTTTAAGGTCATTTATTTGTTTATCTCAAAATAAAAAATTATCCCAAAATGACATTTCATTTGAAAAACAAGAACTTTAGATAAAAACCCTAGTATCTATTTTCAGTTAGACTGATTCAGTGAAATATACATGTTATAGAAAAGATATTCCAGGACTAATAATTGTGAACTTGACCTATTAACACCAAAAGCAATTTCAGAAAACTAATTAGGTTATGGTGGCCTTGTAAGAAATTTGAACTTTAGTTTTAATTTATAGAGTTAGTGAATTTTTATCTTTTAATTTAAAGCAAGACTTTCTGCAAAAAACGATGTACCTGGTATGACATTGGTGTACGATGGACCTAGGGTGTCCTAGTTCTCATTTCGTTATCTGCTGTTACAATGCAAATGGTTTATTTAAGTTTTTTTAAGTTTTACAAAAGCCTGTTCTTTAATCGGAAAAT
Organism: Mimachlamys varia; assembly: GCA_947623455.1. Lineage (NCBI taxonomy): Eukaryota > Metazoa > Mollusca > Bivalvia > Pectinida > Pectinidae > Mimachlamys > Mimachlamys varia. The sequence goes on along the minus strand of OX392534.1, from coordinate 47,295,355 downwards.
ATAGTTTTATTACATTTTTGCCTGTGAAATATAGAAAATTATCAAACTAATAAAACTAATATTTTCACTGCAGTGATAATATAAGATTTTGCAGTGAAAATATAAGGTTTTGTCAGTGTAACGTGAAAAAGTGATCCGGTGCATCAAAAAACTACCCAGAGTTATTTTTCTACATGGCATAAGATACCCGGTGACTTATTTCACAATAAAAAATCTGTAGGAGAATGACCCCACTCAATATTTCTGTAATTCGTCCTGTGAAAAAGTGACACGCTGTAGATTTCAACGGTGGGTAGTTTTCCACCCAGGTCATTTTTTCACGTTATACTGAAACTTTTTTATGAGTTGTTCCCCTTGATCGAATCGAACTCCCCCATTGACCCATGGCATTGGAGGCTCGGCACTGTTGTCGTCTGCTGGAACTTGTTTATTGGGGAAAGATGATCTAGAATGAAATGGCAACAGCAGTAGATATTGATCACTTATTTCATAGAACATTATCTGCTACTTATTTTACAGAACACTGTCTGCTACTTATTTCACAGAACACTGTCTACTACTTATTTCACAGAACATTGTCTACTACTTATTTCACAGAACATTGTCTGCTTCTTATTTCACAGAACATTGTCTGCTACTTATTTCATAGAACACTGTCTACTACTTATTTCACAGAACACTGTCTGCTGCTTATTTCACAGAACATTGTCTACTACTTATTTCACAGAAAATTGTCTGCTACTTATTTCACAGAACATTGCCGGCTACTTATTTCACAGAACACTGTCTGCTATGTACTTCACAGAACACTGTCTACTACTTATTTCACAGAATACTGTCTGCTACTTATTTCACAGAACACTGTCTGTTCCTTATTTCACAGAACACTGTCTGCTACTTATTTCACAGAACATTGTCTGCTACTTATTTCATAGAACATTGTCTGCTACTTATTTCATAGAACACTGTCTACTTCTTATTTCACAGAACACTGTCTACTACTTATTTCACAGAACACTGTCTGCTACTTATTTCACAGAACATTGTCTGCTACTTATTTCACAGAACATTGTCTACTACTTATTTCACAGAACATTGCTACTTATTTCACAGAACATTGTCTGCTACTTATTTCACAGAACACTGTCTACTACTTATTTCACAGAACACTGTCTACTATTTATTTCACAGAACACTGTCTGCTACTTATTTCACAGAACATTGTCTGCTACTTATTTCACAGAACACTGTCTACTACTTATTTCACAGAACACTGTCTGCTACTTATTTCACAGGACACTGTCTGCTGCTTATATCACAGAACATTGCCTGCTACTTATTTTACAGAACATTGTCTGCTACTTATTTCACAGAACATTGCCGGCTTCTTATTTCACAGAACACTGTCTGCTATGTACTTCACAGAACACTGTCTACTACTTATTTCACAGAATACTGTCTGCTACTTATTTCACAGAACACTGTCTGTTCCTTATTTCACAGAACACTGTCTGCTACTTATTTCACAGAACATTGTCTGCTACTTATTTCATAGAACATTGTCTGCTACTTATTTCATAGAACACTGTCTACTTCTTATTTCGCAGAACACTGTCTACTACTTATTTCACAGAACACTGTCTGCTACTTATTTCACAGAACATTGTCTGCTACTTATTTCACAGAACATTGTCTACTACTTATTTCACAGAACATTGTCTGCTACTTATTTCACAGAACATTGTCTGCTACTTATTTCACAGAACACTGTCTACTCCTTATTTCACAGAACACTGTCTACTACTTATTTCACAGAACACTGTCTGCTACTTATTTCACAGAACATTGTCTGCTACTTATTTCACAGAACACTGTCTACTACTTATTTCACAGAACACTGTCTGCTACTTATTTCACAGGACACTGTCTGCTGCTTATATCACAGAACATTGCCTGCTACTTATTTTACAGAACATTGTCTGCTACTTATTTCACAGAACACTGTCTGCTACTTATTTCACAGAACATTGTCTACTACTTATTTCACAGAACATTGTCTGCTACTTATTTCACAGAACACTGTCCACTACTTATTTCACAGAACACTGTCTACTACTTATTTCTCAGAACATTGTCTACTCCTTATTTCACAAAACATTGTCTGCTTCTTATTTCACCGAACACTGTCGGCTACTTATTTCACAAAACATTGTCTGCTTCTTATTTCAAAGAACATTGTCTGCTACTTATTTCACAAAACATTGTCTGCTACTTATTTCACAGAACATTGTCTGCTACTTATTTCACAGAACATTGTCTGCTACGTATTTCACAGAACACTGTCTGCTGCTTATTTCACAGAACATTGTCTACTACTTATTTCACAGAACATTGTCTGCTACTTATTTCACAGAACACTGTCTGCTACTTATTTCACAGAACACTGTTTACTACTTATTTCACAGAACACTGTCTGCTACTTATTTCACAGAACACTGTCTACTACTTATTTCACAGAACACTGTCTACTACATATTTCACAGAACATTGTCTACTACTTATTTCACAGAACACTGTCTGCTACTTATTTCACAGAACACTGTTTACTCCTTATTTCACAGAACACTGTCTACTACTTATTTCACAGAACACTGTCTGCTACTTATTTCACAGAACATTGTCTGCTACTTATTTCACAGAACACTGTCTACTACTTATTTCACAGAACACTGTCTGCTACTTATTTCACAGAACACTGTTTACTACTTATTTCACAGAACCCTGTCTGCTACTTATTTCCCAGAACACTGTCTACTACTTATTTCACAGAACACTGTCTACTACTTATTTCACAGAACATTGTCTACTACTTATTTCACAGAACACTGTCTACTACTTATTTCACAGAACACTGTTTACTACTTATTTCATAGAACACTGTCTACTACTTATTTCACAGAAAATTGTCTGCTACTTATTTCACAGAACATTGCCGGCTACTTATTTCACAGAACACTGTCTGCTATGTACTTCACAGAACACTGTCTACTACTTATTTCACAGAATACTGTCTGCTACTTATTTCACAGAACACTGTCTGTTCCTTATTTCACAGAACACTGTCTGCTACTTATTTCACAGAACACTGTCTACTATTTATTTCATAGAACATTGTCTACTACTTATTTCATAGAACATTGTCTGCTTCTTATTTCACAGAACATTGTCTACTACTTATTTCACATAACATTGTCTACTACTTATTTCACAGAACATTGTCTACTACTTATTTCACAGAACATTGTCTACTACTTATTTCACAGAACATTGTCTACTACTTATTTCATAGAACATTGTCTACTACTTATTTCACAGAACATTGTCTACTACTTATTTCACAGAACATTGTCTACTTCTTATTTCACAGAACATTGTCTACTACTTATTTCACAGAACACTGTCTACTACTTATTTCACATAACATTATCTACTACTTATTTCACATAACATTATCTACTACTTATTTCACAGAACACTGTCTACTACTTATTTCATAGAACATTGTCTGCTTCTTATTTCACAGAACACTGCCTGCTACTTATTTCACAGAACACTGTCTACTACTTATTTCACAGTACACTGTCTACTACTTATTTCACAGAACATTGTCCGCTACTTATTTCACAGAACATTGTCCGCTACTTATTTCACAGAACACTGTCTACTACTTATATCACAGAACATTGTCTACTACTTATTTCACAGAACACTGTCTGCTACTTATTTCACAGAACACTGTTTACTACTTATTTCACAGAACACTGTCTGCTACTTATTTCACAGAACACTGTCTACTACTTATTTCACAGAACACTGTCTACTACTTATTTCACAGAACATTGTCTACTACTTATTTCACAGAACACTGTCTGCTACTTATTTCACAGAACACTGTTTACTACTTATTTCACAGAACACTGTCTACTACTTATTTCACAGAACACTGTCTGCTACTTATTTCACAGAACATTGTCTGCTACTTATTTCACAGAACACTGTCTACTACTTATTTCACAGAACACTGTCTGCTACTTATTTCACAGAACACTGTTTACTACTTATTTCACAGAACCCTGTCTGCTACTTATTTCACAGAACACTGTCTACTACTTATTTCACAGAACACTGTCTACTACTTATTTCACAGAACATTGTCTACTACTTATTTCACAGAACATTGTCTACTACTTATTTCACAGAACATTGCCGGCTACTTATTTCACAGAACATTGTCTGCTTCTTATTTCACAGAACATTGTCTACTACTTATTTCACAGAACACTGTTTACTACTTATTTCACAGAACACTGTCTACTACTTATTTCACAGAAAATTGTCTGCTACTTATTTCACAGAACATTGCCGGCTACTTATTTCACAGAACACTGTCTGCTATGTACTTCACAGAACACTGTCTACTACTTATTTCACAGAATACTGTCTGCTACTTATTTCACAGAACACTGTCTGTTCCTTATTTCACAGAACACTGTCTGCTACTTATTTCACAGAACACTGTCTACTACTTATTTCACAGAACATTGTCTACTACTTATTTCATAGAACATTGTCTGCTTCTTATTTCACAGAACATTGTCTACTACTTATTTCACATAACATTGTCTACTACTTATTTCACAGAACATTGTCTACTACTTATTTCACAGAACATTGTCTACTACTTATTTCACAGAACATTGTCTACTACTTATTTCATAGAACATTGTCTACTACTTATTTCACAGAACATTGTCTACTACTTATTTCACAGAACATTGTCTACTTCTTATTTCACAGAACATTGTCTACTACTTATTTCACAGAACACTGTCTACTACTTATTTCACATAACATTATCTACTACTTATTTCACAGAACATTGTCTACTACTTATTTCACAGAACATTATCTACTACTTATTTCACAGAACACTGTCTACTACTTATTTCATAGAACATTGTCTGCTTCTTATTTCACAGAACACTGCCTGCTACTTATTTCACAGAACACTGTCTACTACTTATTTCACAGTACACTGTCTACTACTTATTTCACAGAACATTGTCCGCTACTTATTTCACAGAACATTGTCCGCTACTTATTTCACAGAACATTGTCTACTACTTATATCACAGAACATTGTCTACTACTTATTTCACAGAACACTGTCTACTACTTATTTTACAGAACATTGTCTACTACTTATTTCACAGAACATTGTCTACTACTTATTTCACAGAACACTGTCTACTACTTATTTCACAGAACACTGTCTGTTACGTGTTTCATAGAACATTGTCTACTACTTATTTCACAGAACATTGTCTACTACTTATTTCACAGAACATTGTCTACTACTTATTTCACAGAACATTGTCTACTACTTATTTCACAGAACACTGTCTACTACTTATTTCACAGAACACTGTCTGTTACGTATTTCATAGAACATTGTCTACTACTTATTTCACAGAACACTGTCTGCTACTTATTTCACAGAATACTGTCTACTACTTATTTCACAGAACATTGTCTACTACTTATTTAACAGAACACTGTCTACTACTTATTTCACAGAACACTGTCTACTACTTATTTCATAGAACACTGTCTGCTACTTATTTCACAGAACACTGTCTGCTACTTATTTCACAGAATACTGTCTACTACTTATTTCACAGAACACTGTCTGCTACTTATTTCACAGAACACTGTCTACTACTTATTTCATAGAACATTGTCTGCTACTTATTTCACAGAACACTGCCTGCTACTTATTTCACAGAACACTGTCTACTACTTATTTCACAGAACACTGTCTACTACTTATTTCACAGAACACTGTCTACTACTTATTTCACAGAACACTGTCTGCTACTTATTTCACAGAACACTGTCTACTACTTATTTCACAGTACACTGTCTACTACTTATTTCACAGAACATTGTCCGCTACTTATTTCACAGAACATTGTCCGCTACTTATTTCACAGAACATTGTCTACTACTTATATCACAGAACATTGTCTACTACTTATTTCACAGAACACTGTCTGTTACGTATTTCATAGAACATTGTCTACTACTTATTTCACAGAACATTGTCTACTACTTATTTCACAGAACATTGTCTACTACTTATTTCACAGAACATTGTCTACTACTTATTTCACAGAACACTGTCTACTACTTATTTCACAGAACACTGTCTGTTACGTATTTCATAGAACATTGTCTACTACTTATTTCACAGAACACTGTCTGCTACTTATTTCACAGAATACTGTCTACCACTTATTTCACAGAACATTGTCTACTACTTATTTCACAGAACACTGTCTACTACTTATTTCACAGAACACTGTCTACTACTTATTTCATAGAACACTGTCTGCTACTTATTTCACAGAACACTGTCTGCTACTTATTTCACAGAATACTGTCTACTACTTATTTCACAGAACACTGTCTGCTACTTATTTCACAGAACATTGTCTACTACTTATTTCATAGAACACTGTCTGCTACTTATTTCACAGAACACTGCCTGCTACTTATTTCACAGAACACTGTCTACTACTTATTTCACAGAACACTGTCTACTACTTATTTCACAGAACACTGTCTACTACTTATTTCACAGAACACTGTCTACTACTTATTTCACAGAACACTGTCTGCTACTTATTTCACAGAACACTGTCTGCAACTTATTTCACAGAACATTGTCTGCTACTTATTTCACAGAACACTGCCTGCTACGTATTTCACAGAACACTGCCTGCTACTTATTTCACAGAACACTGTCTGCTACTTATTTCACCGAACATTGTCTGCAACTTATTTCAAAGAACACTGCCTGCTACTTATTTCACAGAACACTGCCTGCTACTTATTTCACAGAACACTGTCTGCTGCTTATTTCACAGAACATTGCCTGCTACTTATTTCACAGAACACTGCCTGCTACTTATTTCACAGAACATTGTCTGCTACTTATTTCACAGAACATTGCCTGCTACGTATTTCACAGAACACTGTCTACTACTTATTTCACAGAACACTGTCTGCTACTTATTTCACAGAACACTGTCTGCTACTTATTTCCGAACACTGTCTGCTACTTATTTCACAGAACATTGCCTGCTTCTTATTTCACTTAACACTGTCTGCTACTTATTTCACAGAACACTGTCTGCTACTTATTTCACTTAACACTGTCTGCTACTTATTTCACAGAACATTGCCTGCTACTTATTTCACTTAACACTGTCTGCTACTTATTTCACAGAACACTGTCTGCTATTTATTTCACTTAACACTGTCTGCTACTTATTTCACAGAACACTGTCTGCTACTTATTTCACAGAACACTGTCTGCTACTTATTTCACAACCTTTAAAGAAGGTCTAACAAAGCTGTTCAATACATCTCGTTAACAAAAGCTGAATAGGAAAAATATGGGGCGGGGGTAGGACAAATATTGGGGGGGGGGGATCCCCTCCCACCCCTCCATCCATTACCAACACTTTTTTGACATACTAGATGACACCTGTTTATCTGTTATTGATACCTGTATAATTTCCTTATCAATGGGACAGTTCTTTTGAAATATAAGCCATCACATTTACCATTAGAACTTGTTACTTCAAAGTTCAAAAGACTATGAAAATACTGTGTATCCATTTTTATTTTTTAAAGTGTAGACTAAATTTCATTTTTTTTGTACAAATTCAAAGGTTTTATTTCTGCATCATAATAAAATATTGAATGCTTATAATAAGCAGGCCTATAAAGAAATTAACCCCAAAACTTTAATCTGCATTTTTTTTATGTTGAACCCCATAATAATTCTCATTGCGAAAATCAGCACCATAGTACAAATGTTGAATGCTTGGCATGCCTGTAACGAAATTTGCCGAAAAATCTTAACTGGACAGATGGACGGACAGACAGGGTGACTCAAGTATGCCCACCCCCCCTAACTGTTTTGGGGGAGTATGATAATGCCAGGGTGTAATCTAAGATGATTATATAATTTCACCAACCATGTAACACGTATTTAGATTCGTTTTTGTTAGGGAAAATTGACATGATCCCAAAGTTCTTGCATGATATCTTATAGCAAGGCCACATTGATTTTGCAAATAAAAAGCTGCTTATGATTTAAAATACACAATTGACCAGGTATGGTCAACTTTGACTGTATCTTTATTAGTGACACAGTTCAATTGAGGTACGGTCAACTGAGTCACAGGTGCTTGGCAGTCAGGGCAACAATACAAGGGAGATAACCTCTACTGTACAATGAAACAAACTTACGCTAAATATACAGATAAACCAGAATCTAAACAGTTTTAATCTATTTGTAATAATTCATCATGAAATTGAATTCTTTATAGAAGGTCTGTCTTTGGTACCAATGACCTTGTCCTTTCATGAACCATTCCAGAAATATTTTTTATTCTAATACAACATACATAACTAAGTCTGATAGGATCTGAACGAAAGAAATTAAATCTTCCCCCCTTTGAATACCGGTAGGACTCTTCATCTTCTTAAGAACAATACACAAAGTTTCAACTTTGTACAGTCATCTGTTTTGTGAAGTCTTTTTAAAGTAACATTGACTGATATTTAATGGACCCTGTCTGAAATAATTAAGGTCTTTCCTGTACCTCATGGCAACCCATATACATGTACCTAATAATGAGCTTTCTGCAATCTTCTGTTCGAACTCTTTCACACAATTGACATACACAATGTACTTGATACTTGCACCGAGTTTCATGAATACCCAGTTTAAGATTGATGCACACGGTTATCCGACTGGCATTATTTCGGTGCACACGGTTATCCGACTGGCATTATTTCGGTGCACACGGTTATCCGACTGGCATTATTTCGGTGCACACGGTTATCCGACTGGCATTATTTCTAACTTTCATGAATATTTGGTTTTTTCCTTTGAAGTGGCCATGAAAATTTGATTGCTGTGCCATAAATATTAAACGTGTTGAAGGAAATGTCATTAAATCTTTACATGGGAAGTTTCGTCAACACCTGTAGGGAGATAAATCTTGTAGATGGACATGTACGGTACAGGTAGGACTCACCTAATATGTTTGGCCTGTACTGTCGGAAGATAAATCTTGTAGATGGACATGTATGGTACAGGTAGGACTCACCTTATTTGTTTGGCCTGTACTGTAGGGAGATAAATCTTGTAGATGGACATGTATGGTACAGGTAGGACTCACCTTATATGTTTGGCCTGTACTGTAGGGAGATAAATCTTGTAGATGGACATGTATGGTACACGTAGGACTCACCTTATATGTTTGGCCTGTACTGTAGGAATACTCGTATTCTCCCATTCTTTTTTATGTACAGCGTGTATTCCGTCTAGTATCTTCTTTCTTACACCTATCTGATGAATGCCCATCTGAAAATCACAAACGTACACCTTTTACACAATCTACTAGCAGATAATAAATCTAATAAGTGATAATCATTGATTTTATGATTGAATAAAACTTTCAAATTAAAAAATACAAGTGCTCAGATATGAATACATTCTAAAATCCAAACAAACTGCTATTGTTTTATGTGGATCTAATGAAAATAGCACTTATGGCTCAAAACCATAAAGTGTTGTTATGAGAGGGCACTTGCATAAATTGTGTTGTGCAAACTACAGACTACCTGGCCAAAGTATCACGTTATCGGCCCTGAAAACAGATTACAGTAGCATGGTAATTTGGAGGTATCAAAGAATATTGAAACAGGCGAAGTTTGTAAAATGTAAAGAGGTGAAATCTTAATTTATAGCCATCATGATCCCTCACTGTTAAGATCTAGATGTTCTGCCATATTCATGGGAACTACATAAATTATCAAAAGATTAGATCAATGAGTAATATCCATGTATTGTATGCAGTCCTGTATAACACATAGGCACATTATGTTTTGGTGGTGAGGGGATAGAAATATATTTTTTTTTTATTTCAAATATTAATATTTTCGTTATGTACCTTGATGAGGTCATCGTCAGACATCCGCAGAAAAGTAGCAAAGTCAACTTGCTGTGCGCGGAAAAGTGGTACAAAGTTCGTGAGGTCAAGGCCACCGAGAAATAGCTCCAATTCTCCACACTTGGTATACCTAGTCAAAGAAGAGAAACGGCAGGACACATTAGCCAGTAACTTAAAGGACTGACACATAGAGAATGGTTTAATTAAGGAAATCAATGATCTCTCACAGCCTTACTTCTTCTGTACAGGTTACTAGGGTCAATGATCCCTCACAGCCTTACTTCTTCTGTACAGGTTACTAGGGTAAATGATCCCTCACAGCCTTACTTCTTCTGTACAGGTTACTAGGGTAAATGATCTCTCACAGCCTTACTTCCTCTGTACAGGTTACTAGGGTAAATGATCCCTCACAGCCTTACTTCCTCTGTACAGGTTACTAGGGTAAATGATCCCTCACAGCCTTACTTCCTCTGTACAGGTTACTAGGGTAAAAGATCCCTCACAGCCTTACTTCTTCTGTACAGATTACTAGGGTAAAAGATCCCTCACAGCCTTACTTCCTCTGTACAGGTTACTAGGGTAAATGATCCCTCACAGCCTTACTTCTTCTGTACAGGTTACTAGGGTAAATGATCTCTCACAGCCTTACTTCCTCTGTACAGGTTACTAGGGTAAATGATCTCTCACAGCCTTACTTCCTCTGTACAGGTTACTAGGGTAAATGATCCCTCACAGCCTTACTTCTTCTGTACAGGTTACTAGGGTAAATGATCTCTCACAGCCTTACTTCCTCTGTACAGGTTACTAGGGTAAATGATCTCTCACAGCCTTACTTCCTCTGTACAGGTTACTAGGGTAAATGATCTCTCACAGCCTTACTTCTTCTGTACAGGTTACTAGGGTAAATGATCTCTCACAGCTTTACTTCTTCTGTACAGGTTACTAGGGTAAATGATCCCTCACAGCCTTACTTCCTCTGTACAGGTTACTAGGGTAAATGATCCCTCACAGCCTTACTTCTTCTGTACAGGTTACTAGGGTAAATGATCCCTTACAGCCTTACTTCTTCTGTACAGGTTACTAGGGTAAATGATCTCTCACAGCCTTACTTCTTCTGTACAGGTTACTAGGGTAAATGATCCCTCACAGCCTTACTTCCTCTGTACAGGTTACTAGGGTAAATGATCCCTCACAGCCTTACTTCTTCTGTACAGGTTACTAGGGTAAATGATCCCTCACAGCCTTACTTCTTCTGTACAGGTTACTAGGGTAAAAGATCCCTCACAGCCTTACTTCTTCTGTACGGGTTACTAGGGTAAATGATCCCTCACAGCCTTACTTCCTCTGTACAGGTTACTAGGGTAAATGATCTCTCACAGCCTTACTTCTTCTGTACGGGTTACTAGGGTAAATGATCCCTCACAGCCTTACTTCTTCTGTACAGGTTACTAGGGTAAATGATCCCTCACAGCCTTACTTCTTCTGTACAGGTTACTAGGGTAAATGATCCCTCACAGCCTTACTTCTTCTGTAAAGGTTACTAGGGTAAATGATCCCTCACAGCCTTACTTCCTCTGTACAGGTTACTAGGGTAAATGATCCCTCACAGCCTTACTTCTTCAGTAAAGGTTACTAGGGTAAATGATCCCTCACAGCCTTACTTCCTCTGTACAGGTTACTAGGGTAAATGATCCCTCACAGCCTTACTTCTTCTGTAAAGGTTACTAGGGTAAATGATCCCTCACAGCCTTACTTCTTCTGTACAGGTTACTAGGGTAAATGATCTCTCACAGCCTTACTTCTTCTGTACAGGTTACTAGGGTAAATGATCTCTCACAGCCTTACTTCCTCTGTACAGGTTACTAGGGTAAATGATCTCTCACAGCCTTACTTCCTCTGTACAGGTTACTAGGGTAAATGATCCCTCACAGCCTTACTTCTTCTGTACAGGTTACTAGGGTAAATGATCTCTCACAGCCTTACTTCCTCTGTACAGGTTACTAGGGTAAATGATCTCTCACAGCCTTACTTCCTCTGTACAGGTTACTAGGGTAAATGATCTCTCACAGCCTTACTTCCTCTGTACAGGTTACTAGGGTAAATGATCCCTCACAGCCTTACTTCTTCTGTACAGGTTACTAGGGTAAATGATCCCTCACAGCCTTACTTCTTCTGTACAGGTTACTAGGGTAAATGATCTCTCACAGCCTTACTTCTTCTGTACAGGTTACTAGGGTAAATGATCCCTCACAGCCTTACTTCTTCTGTACAGGTTACTAGGGTAAATGATCCCTCACAGCCTTACTTCTTCTGTACAGGTTACTAGGGTAAATGATCTCTCACAGCCTTACTTCCTCTGTACAGGTTACTAGGGTAAATGATCCCTCACAGCCTTACTTCCTCTGTACAGGTTACTAGGGTAAATGATCTCTCACAGCCTTACTTCTTCTGTACAGGTTACTAGGGTAAATGATCTCTCACAGCCTTACTTCTTCTGTACAGGTTACTAGGGTAAATGATCTCTCACAGCCTTACTTCTTCTGTACAGGTTACTAGGGTAAATGATCTCTCACAGCCTTACTTCCTCTGTACATGTTACTAGGGTAAATGATCTCTCACAGCCTTACATCTTCTGTACAGGTTACTAGGGTAAATGATCTCTCACAGCCTTACATCTTCTGTACAGGTTACTAGGGTAAATGATCTCTCACAGCCTTACTTCCTCTGTACAGGTTACTAGGGTAAATGATCTCTCACAGCCTTACTTCTTCTGTACAGGTTACTAGGGTAAATGATCTCTCACAGCCTTACTTCTTCTGTACAGGTTACTAGGGTAAATGATCTCTCACAGCCTTACTTCTTCTGTACAGGTTACTAGGGTAAATGATCCCTCACAGCCTTACTTCTTCTGTACAGGTTACTAGGGTAAATGATCCCTCACAGCCTTACTTCTTCTGTACAGGTTACTAGGGTAAAAACACTTACAAGAGCACCAGGGGGCCTGTATCGCTCACCTGGATCCTAATTAATTCAGATAGGTGGCCTGGTTAATTACATTATGGACACTAACAAACACAAGAAACATTTACTATAACATAAAGATAACAACTCAGTATGTTTACCGTCTTTAAGGTTAGTGATAACATCAAACACATCCCGAACAGGGTTTATTTTCCATTTATTTTTTTAAGTTACAATAACTTAAACCATCAAACTTCGGCTACACAATTGTAGTTGCCAGAAGTTGTTATTTTTAATGATACTTTAGACTTGTAATATACTTTGAAAAACTGGTTGTAAACTTTTGCAGTTTTCTCTGATTCATATGCAAACAGGCCGGTGTAAAATTGGTTAGAATAATAGTGATATTAGTACAATGATGTATTAATGCCTTACCGTTCTTCACCCATAGATATTTCTGTATCCTGGACGACAGGGCCATTAGGTGGCAGGGACGGGTGGTACACCTGGGACTGGGGTAAACCGTTTACCAATGATGTAAAAATGTCTTACCGTTCCTCACCCGTCGATACTTCTGTCTCCTGGACAACAGGGCTATTAGGTGGCAGGGACGGGTGGTACACCTGGGACTGGGGATAACCGTTCACCAATGGGACTGGCTGTTGTCCTAGTAAGGCAAGGATCTGCAGGGAAAATACAGATTGTGAAACAAAAGATTAATTGACATTCTTTCTTTTTCTGGTTGAAAGCAAAAGAATCCATTTTAATAAAGTGACAATGGAGAAGTAAAAGTCTAAATTTCCATGTTTTCTTCTTTAAAACTTTTTTCCGGTGACAAAATATTTTTTATTTCACAGCGAGTCAGTTTTTGGTGGCCTTTTTTATTAAGACACCTTTGAGTGTATATATATCTATAGGTATCAGTATGTGAGGTGTATACCTGCTAGCAATATCACCTGACTCCAAGATGCTACATAAAGGGAACCACTTTTATTCTTACATGATCATTACGTCACTTTGTTATTGTGTTTATACACAAATAAACCACTTGGTGATTTTCATTGACTGATTAGCTGTATTTACGTACTTTTGGATTCTCCTGTAACTCTGCCAGCTGTATTTACTTACCTTTGAGTTCTCCTGTAACACCGCCCGATCCACCGCCGTTGAATTATCACAATGTCTTTTCTTTGGGTCAGCCTGGTTGTCAAGTAAAAACTTGACTGACTCAACCTGGTCTTTACTGATGGCCCAGGTCAAGGCCTGTGGATGATACAGATAAATCATAAACAGCAGATATTGGTGAATGTTACTTACAAATACAAACAGCTCATTAACTAGCTATATATAGAACAATAATTTTGGATATTATTTTTCGTTGAAATGTTACAGAAATTATAATGTATATAAAAAATAATTGATATTCTATAAATGCAAAGCAACATATGTCTGTTAATGACAGTCAGTTGTTTAAAGAGTGCATGTGGTTACTCTTATGTGCACTAGATAGCTAGTTAATGAGCTGTTTGTATTTGTAAGTAACATTCACATTCATGTTTATAAAATTGATATTTCACACTTTGAAAATACAAGATGTGTTGCCGTAGTAGCTTGAAGTTAAAAAGTAGTAGATATTTAAACACAGGTTTACACTATGGTTTTAATACAGTTTTATATATATAGTTATCATTCCTAGTATTCTGTTTAAATTCTCAGAAAAAAAAATTGTCATAAATATATCAATTTTATAAACATGTTAATACAAAGTGATGATAATCATACCGCATATCCTCGTGTATCTTCTGTATGTATATTAAATGTTAATACTAAGGGATGATAATCGTACCACATATCCTCGTGTATCTTGTGTATGTATATTAAATGTTAATACTAAGTGATGATAATCGTACCGTCCATCCTCGTGTATCTTGTGTATGTATATTAAATGTTAATACTAAGTGATGATAATCGTACCGTCCATCCTCGTGTATCTTGTGTATGTATATTAAATGTTAATACTAAGTGATGATAATCGTACCGTCCATCCTTGTGTATCTTGTGTATGTATATTAAATGTTAATACTAAGTGATGATAATCGTACCGTCCATCCTCGTGTATCTTGTGTATGTATATTAAATGTTAATACTAAGTGATGATAATCGTACCGTCCATCCTTGTGTATCTTGTGTATGTATATTAAATGTTAATACTAAGTGATGATAATCGTACCGTCCATCCTCGTGTATCTTTTGTATGTATATTAAATGTTAATACTAAGGGATGATAATCGTACCGTCCATCCTCTTGAATCTTGTGTATGTATATTAAATGTTAATACTAAGTGATGATAATCGTACCGTCCATCCTCGTGTATCTTGTGTATGTATATCCTCCTGTACCTTGTGTATGTATATTACATGTAAATACTAAGGGATGATAATCGTACAGTCCATCCTCGTGTATCTTGTGTATGTATATCCTCCTGTACCTTGTGTATGTATATTAAATGTTAATACTAAGTGATGATAATCGTACCGTCCATCCTCGTGTATCTTGTGAATGTATATTAAATGTTAATACTAAGTGATGATAATCGTATGGTCCATCCTCGTGTATCTTGTGTATGTATATTAAATGTTAATACTAAGTGATGATAATCGTACCGTCCATCCTTGTGTATCTTGTGTATGTAAATTACAAGTTAATACTAAGTGATGATAATTGTACCGCCCATCCTCGTGTATCTTATGTATGTATATTAAATGTTAATACAAAGTGATGATAATCGTACCGCATATCCTCGCGTATCGTGTGTATGTATATTAAATGTTAATACTAAGTGTTGATAATTGTACCGTCCATCCTCGTGTATCTTGTGTATGTATATTAAATGTTAATACTAAGTGTTGATAATCGTACCGTCCATCCTCGTGTATCTTGTGTATGTATATTAAATGTTAATACTAAGTGATGATAATCGTACCGCCCATCCTCGTGTATCTTGTGTATGTATATTAAATGTTAATACTAAGAGATGATAATCGTACCGTCCATCCTCGTGTATCTTGTGTATGTATATTACATGTTAATACTAAGTGATGATAATCGTACCGTCCATCCTCGTGTATCTTGTGTATGTATATTACATGTTAATACTAAGTGATGATAATCGTACCGCCCATCCTCCTGAATCTTGTGTATGTATATTAAATGTAAATACTAAGGGATGATAATCGTACCGTCCATCCTCTGTATTTTGTGTATGTATATTAAATGTTAATACTAAGTGATGATAATCGTACCGCCCATCCTCGTGTATCTTGTGTATGTATATTAAATGGTAATACTAAGTGATGATATTCGTACCGTCCATCCTCTTGAATCTTGTGTATGTATATTAAATGTTAATACTAAGGGATGATAATCGTACCGTCCATCCTCCTGAATCTTGTGTATGTATATTAAATGTTAATACTAAGTGATGATAATCGTACAGTCCATCCTCGTGTACCTTGTGTATGTATATTAAATGTTAATACTAAGTGTTGATAATCGTACTGCCCATCCTCGTGTATCTTGTGTATGTATATTAAATATTAATACTGAGTGTTGATAATCGTACAGTCCATCCTCGTGTACCTTGTGTATGTATATCAAATGTTAATACTAAGTGTTGATAATCGGACCGCCCATCCTCGTGTATATTGTGTATGTTTATCAAATGTTAATACTAAGTGATGATAATCGTACCGCCCATCCTCGTGTATCTTGTGTATGTATATTAAATGTTAATACAAAGTGATGATAATCGTACAGTCCATCCTCGTGTACCTTGTGTATGTATATCAAATGTTAATACTAAGTGTTGATAATCGTACTGCCCATCCTCGTGTATATTGTGTATGTTTATCAAATGTTAATACTAAGTGATGATAATCGTACCACCCATCCTCGTGTATCTTGTGTATGTATATTAAATGTTAATACTAAGTGTTGATAATCGTACAGTCCATCCTCGTGTATCTTGTGTATGTATATTAAATGTTAATACTAAGTGTTGATAATCGTACCATCCATCCTCGTGTATCTTGTGTATGTATATTAAATGTTAATACAAAGTGATGATAATCGTACCATCCATCCTCGTGTATCTTGTGTATGTATATTACATGTAAATACTAAGTGATGATAATCGTACCATCCATCCTCGCGTACCTTGTGTATGGATATTAAATGTTAATACTAAGTGATGATAATCGTACCGCCCATCCTCGTGTATCTTGTGTATGTATATTACATGTAAATACTAAGTGATGATAATCGTACCGTCCATCCTCCTGTATCTTGTGTATGTATATTACATGTAAATACTAAGTGATGATAATCGTACCGTCCATCCTCGTGTATCTTGTGTATGTATATTACATGTAAATACTAAGTGATGATAATCGTACCGTCCATCCTCCTGTATCTTGTGTATGTATATTACATGTAAATACTAAGTGATGATAATCGTACCGTCCATCCTCCTGTATCTTGTGTATGTATATTAAATGTTAATACTAAGTGATGATAATCGTACCGTCCATCCTCGTGTATCTTGTGTATGTATATTACATGTAAATACTAAGTGATGATAATCGTACCGTCCATCCTCCTGTATCTTGTGTATGTATATTAAATGTTAATACTAAGTGATGATAATCGTACCGTCCATCCTTGTGTATCTTCTGTATGTATATTAAATGTTAATACTAAGTGATGATAATCGTACCGTCCATCCTCGTGTATCTTGTGTATGTATATTACATGTTAATACTACCGGTAAGTGATGATAATCGTACCGTCCATCCTCGTGTATCTTGTGTATGTATATTACATGTTAATACTACCGGTAAGTGATGATAATCGTACCGTCCATCCTCGTGTATCTTGTGTATGTATATTACATGTTAATACTACCGGTAAGTGATGATAATCGTACCGTCCATCCTCGT
Source organism: Mimachlamys varia (assembly GCA_947623455.1). Lineage (NCBI taxonomy): Eukaryota > Metazoa > Mollusca > Bivalvia > Pectinida > Pectinidae > Mimachlamys > Mimachlamys varia. Next base: position 47,277,302 of record OX392534.1, on the reverse strand, counting down.
GTATCTTGTGTATGTATATTACATGTTAATACTACCGGTAAGTGATGATAATCGTACCGTCCATCCTTGCGCATCTTGTTTATCTATGTTAGCTCCAGCGTCTACCAGTTGCTTGGCGACACCAACACGACCTTCCCGTACAGCATACATAAGGGGAGATAAATGGTACCTGGGAGAGGAAACAGTTTGATTAAGCCTGATAAGTTATCAACTGATTAAAAAACGTGTTTGTAATGAAATTTATCTTTGTAAACACTTGATTAACAAGTTTTGTGAATTTGTTCACTTTTAAAGATAATAGTCCCTCTTCTAAAAATATTAATCACATAATGTGTTTAGATATAACCTTCTTAGTTGACATATTTGTTTGTTTACTTGCCACTCATGAAACAATAATTATATAATTAATTAGCCATTATTATCACCCATTACCTGAAACAACATGGCATTTAAAATGTTTTTAATTAAATGACTTTGTGGCCTTTGTAACTTCAGTTTGTACCGCCTTTAAAATTCTCACTGTACAAATGCTTTGTTGGTCAATAATGAACTAGTTTGCTGAACATGTATTTCAATTCAAACTGATCAGTTTGAATACAGAGCTTAAACGACAGCCTCTGTTGGTGAGAAGTACCTGTCATGGGCGTTCACTTCAGCTCCCTTCTCCAGAAGGAGAGCCACACATTTCTCAAGGCGGTCAGTGAACCTAGAGGTGGACGCACAGCATGCCATCAGTACTGAGTACAGGTCTACAAACATACACATAGCAACCAGTTAACATACACATAGCAACCAGTTAATGATCACTAGGGAGACAGACTATCAGTACTGAGTACAGGTCTACAAACATACACATAGCAACCAGTTAATGATCACTAGGGAGACAGGACATATGTACAGGTCTACAAACATACACATAGCAACCAGTTAATGATCACTAGGGAGACAGGACATAAGTACAGGTCTACAAACATACACATAGCAACCAGTTAATGATCACTAGGGAGACAGGACATCAGTACTGAGTACAGGTCTACAAATATACACATAGCAACCAGTTAATGATCACTATGGAGACAGACTATCAGTACTGAGTACAGGTCTACAAACATACACATAGCAACCAGTTAATGATCACTAGGGAGACAGGACATCAGTACTGAGTACTGGTCTACAAACATACACATAGCAACCAGTTAATGATCACTAGGGAGACAGGACATCAGTACAGGTCTACAAACATACACATAGCAACCAGTTAATGGTCACTAGGGAGACAGGACATTAGTACAGGTCTACAAACATACACATAGCAACCAGTTAATGGTCACTAGGAAGACAGGACATCAGTACAGGTCTACAAACATACACATAGCAACCAGTTAATGATCACTAGGTAGACAGGACATCAGTACAGGTCTACAAACATACACATAGCAACCAGTTAATGGTCACTAGGTAGACAGGACATCAGTACTGAGTACAGGTCTACAAATATACACATAGCAACCAGTTAATGGTCACTAGGTAGACAGGACATCAGTACAGGTCTACAAACATACACATAGCAACCAGTTAATGATCACTAGGTAGACAGGACATCAGTACTGAGTACAGGTCTACAAATATACACATAGCAACCAGTTAATGATCACTAGGAAGACAGGACATTATATCCTCTAAGGGAGACAATCCAAATTCAACATTTAAGCATGTTTTAATATTGAGACAGATATGGAAACAAAGTCAGTACATGAAGAAAACTGCTATTAATTTTACATGTAAATTATATCAATGAAGACAAATGGAAGCCTTAAACATAGCATTCCCACTAATAAGGTAATGATATGTACATTATTGTACATGTACTACCACTTCTAAAATCTAAATAATTACAGACATATTTAATATACAATTTCCTATTATATTTTTGCAAACTTTCAATAAAATCATAAAGATATACCACATTTTATATAGAAAGTTTGGTTAAATCTCCCTTGTGTAGGAAGTTTGGTTCAATATCCTGAAGATTTTTTTCTCTGAACAAGAATATTACGATACTAATTTCTGCCCTTGACCTTTTTAATGAGCTTTATTATAGATACCTGCATGGCTGTTAGGGTTTGCTCCACTGTTAAGAAGATATTCCACAACATCGTAGTTGGCCATATTGGCAGCATACATGAGTGCTGTCCATCCAGCTCTGAGGCTTGAATCCAAATCAATCCCTTCACAAATTACAATTAAACAAATAAACTTCTGATGAAAATAAACTTCTGATGAAAATATATTTCTGATAAAAATAAATATCTGATAAAAATAAATATCTGATAACAATAAATGTCTGATAACAATAAATAACGAGAATTGTAGCATGTACCTACTTGCCTGGATGACAAAGCAGATGGTTCCAGAAATTAAAAAAAAATTAGAAAATTTTAGCACACAATGGAATATAAATGTGATAGGCATTCATTGTTTAGTGATCGCTGTCCATGTGTCATAACAAAAAAACTCACAGTTCTTTGATCAGTAAAAAAAGAAGACCCAATCATTTATCTTAAACACATTCTTTAGCAGAGGAGTCGGTATGACATACTTGTAGAGATGGTTGGTTCTTTTGAATTACAACAAAATGATGCATGCAGAGCCTTCAACTTTACAGACATACTATAAATGTTCCTATTTTGGTGCACTCAAAATAGTGCATAACCAAATTTTAACAGCACAATAATATATTCGCGTATCCACAATACTTCAGATAGAAAGCAATGAATAGAAATTACATTTTAGTGGCAAGTTGTCAGCGCGAAATGTGCTAAAATATGATAACTACTAAAACATGTACATTTATAGTATTTTCATATAGGGTAGCAAGAAATGGAGTTTTGAGAATGAAAGATCTTTTACCAGATGACATGGCACACCATTATTAAATTATGAATGACCTGAAGTTTTTATATGTCAATATTTACCTTTCTCTTTTAGGGACTTGATCATGTCTACATTATCCCTCAGAGCTGCTGTCCGTAAGTCATCCATCCCGACAGTTTTGAGGGCGTTTGTCCCCTTCGCTGTTCTTCTATCCTTCCCGACGTTACTTTTGGGGTTTGTTGTAGGTTTTCCAAAGCCTCCAAAATTTCTTACTACATTCTCATTCTATAAAAAAAAAAAAAAAATTTGAATATATAAATAAGAGCTTACATAATATGAAATGTATGGAATATATTATATATTATTAAGGAAACCCTTTGGAATTAAACCAGTTTTTGAGATAATTTTTTCATATATATGAAATTAAACCACTTTGTAGATTTGTGGGTAATACTTCTCTCTTAGTTAATACATGTGTTATGTGATTTTGATAAACATAATAATATACTATCCAGAACAGCTAACAATCTTATTGTTTATAGTGCTATCTGTCTGGTTTAATAGTGCAATCTACAATAAGCCATTTAATAACATCTTCAGAAAAAGTATTGTGATATCTTAGTCTTATCAATCATAACTATTTATTAATATGCTGTATATATTGTGATCTTAACTGTATAATGCATGTTATATTATAAAACATGGTGATCTCATATAATTTATGTATTGTTATCATTATTATAAAACTGATTTAAAAAACGGGAAAAAAATAACTACATGTATATATTCCATTAGATGGAATATAGCCTCAAGAAATCAAGTAATATATGATTCCTGAAAACTGGTGGCTGATAAAGGTTTCATACAAGTCAAGCAATATTGTATTATTTCAGTGGAATATAGTCATACAATCTGTAATTTTTGAAAAAAAAATTGTATTATAAAATGCCTATACCAAATACGTAAATGCATCTATTCTTAAAATTTACCTATTTTTGTGCTTAAATGCAGTAAATCTATCTGGTTTTAACAAATATAAAAAAAATATGCAACTTGTTTTTTTTTTCATTTGAAGATTGCAGTTTCAAAAACAAGCTAGGGGAGATAACTGCACATAACCAAGTAAAGCCGATGACAAAAATTGTAACTGATTAAAACTAGAGTTTAAGACACTCAGAAATGAGATCATCTCCATAACTGAAGAAGATGATCATCACTGTACACAGAACTATAAACGCTATCTCTGATTACAAAGACCAATTGTAATTTTATTGATCCATTGTACCAATGCTCGCTCATCTAACGGATATTTGGGCGTTTTCTTTCACTACATGTTGATTGCCGTCACTTGTGTTGTTTAACTCTTGGAACTGACATTTCCCCACCGTGGGGAAATGTCAATTCCAAGAGTTAAACAACGGCCACCTCTTCGTGCTGAAGAGCTCCATTTCAAGCAATATAATTTTTAAGAAAAGCAGATGACACAGCTGATGAGAACAATGTATTTTGGTTTTGTTGTTTTTATAAAAAGTGTGTACTGAAAACAAAAGACAAATTTTATATTTTAAAATAGCGAAAAATGTTATTGTTAATGTAAGATTAAGTAAATGATAAAATGATTTTAAGATTATCCATAATTATATGAAAAAATTGTATTTTGTGAGCAAGGTCCCATTCACATCGGTACTATCACAATGGCGGCAATGGCGGGAAGGGCTTTCAAACACTTCGACTAAGGACATTGGAATAAAAGTATTTCTATTAAATTTCTATGGTAAATCTTTACATGAATTGCTATTTTCATGAAGTTTAGGTATTAATGATTACATTATCGTTGATTTAAGTTACACATTCTCATTTGTTACATTATAATACGGGTGAGCGAGCATTGGTATCCTGCATGGCAAAAAATGGTGTGTCACATACTGTCACATGATCAGTAGCCAAAATCAGACGCTGCATGTCATGTGATTAATTGTTTACTGGAAACAGAGACTTATAAAGCCAGAGATTGTCAACTCTCTCTTTCTCTTACCTGAGCTCACTCGTGTCGGCGGACTATGCGGAATCCATCAATTTCATTGCTACGGTCTATGATATTGTTAGAGGAGTTCCGAAATGCAAAAATTACGGCTGCCATAGGTGGCATTTCAAATCATGTTATCAAAATAAAAAAAAAATATATTATATGCTTTGCCAATCTCTGGCTTTATATGTCTCTGCCGGCAATAACCCTTTCTATCATGTCCTTATTTTCAACAACAAAAAGTTCTCTTAATGTTGTTCATGAGCCTGAAAATTTCAACAAGATTATTTTTTTTAGTGAGCATTGGTACACTGAGTCTAGGGGGGAAAAGACTTATAATATCAATTATTTTGTTACTATTTATGAAAAGGAATGTCAAACATGTGAGATAACTTTGCTTTTTTGTGGTGTTTTACCTGTATTCTTGTCCCAGTCTCTGTTCCATGGTCCACCAGTGAAATTATTGTGTGATCAGAGGATAAGCCTTTTTAAAAGCAATCATTTTCAAAATATCTTACAATATTCTTTTTAGTTGATTATGAGCAGTATGCCATAACCATAATCAAAATATTGCTTTTAACAGTTCGCTGTCAAGATAAAATCACTAGGCTATACAGTAATAAATAAAATATCCCTTGATGAAGATCTAGGTCCATGGACTGCTTACTCCAGTCCATGTTAAAAACGCGGTCAGCGGTCAAACTTCAAAGTCACTTCGCATGTCAATGGTCAATGGTGCAGGGTGAGATAAAGTTCAGCCGATGTGTAAACTTACTGCATGTGATTAACAACAATATAGCATATTCTTACATATGTTCCAGAACCGTCAATTGGATCCCATGCTGGCTTTTTCTTCACTGCATAATCATCATCAAGACATAAATCGTCATCATCTTCATCAAAATCATCTTCTATTCCACCGGGCATCGCATTCATGGAGGCCGCCATTGATATTTTCTGCGGAGTTGAGATTGTTTTTATGTTTATCTTCCTTGCAGAAAAAAATCACTCATATATCCAACACCAACAGTTTTAATAAAATTTTATGAAAATATATTGATTCGATAATTATGTTTATTTTTAAAAATAATTTTTTTTTCCTATAATTATTATCCAATCAACAAATGTTGTCCTTGAAATCCGTAAACAATATACAAAACGGATCCACAGGTTCCATCCGTCATCTGTGGAGCAAAGATGTCTTTGGTCAGCAAGTTTGGGAACCTCAGGCGATGTATTCAGAGTAACGGAGGAATAGTTGGCGCTGTGAAGGCGTCGTTTTGGTATGAAATGTTCTAATTATAAAATTGAATACCCAGGTTCGTTTCAGAGCTTTAAAGCCATATTCCTTGTCACTGAAACGAAATCTTTGCAAGGTTGATACTCATGATTACTGTATTGTAAGTTGTTTTAAGGTCAGAAAAGTGTAGCATAGAAAACTAAAATAGCATTTTATTTTAATATGTCAAAGGTAAAGCTTAAAAGAGCTAAGCTTTAGTTAATCTCTGATATTTACTGAGAATCATTTATGTAAATATAAATAGAAGATAAATATGATTTAATATGATACATTATGGACGCAGGCTATAAGCTATATATCCATATCAATACATTAAAACAAAATGTACATTATAACATACTTCCTGTGTCAAATGAGCAACATTTAAACTAAAATTTAAAAGTTCTATTATCACGCTTATAGTACTCATCTAAAGCAATTTCAAATTTTATAACATCGGTTGAATCAATTACATCCTGCGGAAGACTGTTCCATAGATCAACTACACGAAAAGTAAAGAAGTTTTTCCTTATATCAAGAGTTTTTGTGAATGCCCTCTCGTTCTACTACTCATGTCACGCTGAAACATGCTTGTAGTTACTCTCGGATCGTAAAAGTTTTTCATAATCTTGAACACATTTATAAGGTCTCCTCGCATGCGGCGGTGCTTTAAGGTTGGAAGGTTAAGTCTCTGAAGACGCTCTGTATACGTCATTTCTTTAAGTCCAGGTATGATCTTCGTAGCTCGCCTTTGTACGTTCTCAATCAGATCAATATCTTTGCTCATATACGGATTCCATACACTGGAGGCATATATTCTAAGTGTGGTCTAACAAGCAACTTAAACAAAAGTTTGAACATATTTTCATCCAGATAAGTGAATGATCTTCTTATGAGACCAACAATACTATTGGCTTTGTTAACATTTAATTGAATATGTGTCCTAAAGTTTAAATTTTCATCCACCATTACACCAATATGTCTTTTACACATTCATAAACTCACAGTACATCAAAGAACATGCATAAAAGGCCATCATAAGACCTAAACTGGAGTACTGTTCCTCCATATGGGACCCACACAACACAAATCAAATAAACCAGATACAAAAAATACAACGCAGATCAGCACGATATGTACAAAACAGATACCACAACACCAGCTCGGTACAGGATATGTTAGATAAACTAAACTGGCAATCACTACAAACAAGAAGACTACAATCAAGACTTATACTTTTTTACAAAATCATACACCAACAAGTTGCAATAGACACTACTACAATCCTACAGACAACTGACCACAGAACCAGACAAGCACACCCCTACACATTCAGACATATATCTGCTACCAAAGACCCATATAAATTCTCGTTTTTCCCACACACAATTACACAATGGAACCTCCTTCTGGTAGCAGCAGTACAATGCACAACACTGAAGGGCTTCAAGACACACATCCCACCCACAGTCCTTGAATCCCTCATGACAACACCCTAATATTATACCAACACTGTTTTTACCAACTTTTTTTATCTTATAAATACCAATGCACTAACAACAACAAAAAACCCTTATCCACTTTTTTAATCACGCCTCTGTGCAACCAACCCCTTCACTATCCATAATCATCAGTATTGATGGCGGATTGTAAATTTATGAAGATGAAGATGTACTGGTTCAGAATGAGATAAAACCCTATACCTGTAAACATAATTTTTGATGGAGGGCGAATTACCAAAAAGAAAATTTCCTTAATTTTTTATTGGGTCTTACTAAAGTCAGCAAGTCTATAACAAAAAAAAACGCATCTGAAGCAACAACAGACATCAGGGGTACTTTTGTGTGAAAGATTGAACTCGCACAGGAGTAGCTGCGTTAACATTAGCTCTACATGACGAGTAGTCCGAAGGGTTTTGACTCTCTGACCCGCTAAATATTTGGACGACTGGCGGGTGTGAGAGTCAGAATTCCACCTTAGTTAAAAAGTGGAAATTTTACCAACCGGTGCACGGGTCGCCGATTAAGCCGTGTATTATAATATGAATCATTTTCGATCACATGTAAATTAAGTATCAATGGAAAGAACAGATATTTTTCTACTAACCTACACATTTAATCAAGTCACAGGAAGTCGTAAACCAACTGTCGTCATTCATTTTAAAAAAAAAATAACCTGTTTCCTGACATCTGTTTGAAAATGGCCGCCACCTAACTTCACGCGATAAAAAACAGTTGGGTCAGAAAGTAATTCTCGCGGGATCTCGCGACGCACGGTAATTTTCAATATTGTTTACCTTCTGGAAATAACCAATGAAGGCAGAGTGTGACTTACGTTACTGTTTGACATGTTTCCGGTCTTCCCACTGGAGGGCTACTTCCGGACAATAAAAATCAAAGGCAAAGAGTAACAAGTTAAGGAGAAACAACTCTGTTTACACATACATGCATGTGTTACAATTCAAGAGCTTTGCTTGGGTACATTTTGCACCTGTGAGCTGCGCTCTTATTATTGACCTGTTTAATTGATTGTATCAAGTGCCTGTGCTCAAGTTTGGTCTATGACACTGATCCAGGTATACTTTGAAATCATGCTCATTTTCTTAGACACCTTTGTTACACTCACATATATGCTTTCGGCACTCCAGGAATAATGTAAAGATTTTTTCACCCCAGAAAAAATGTCATGATTTCTACACCCCAAGAATAAAGTCATGATTTCTGCACCCCAGAAATAATGTCAAGATTTCTGCACCCCAGGAATAAAGTCCTGATTTCTACACCCCAGGAATAATGTCAAGATTTTTTCACCCCACGAATAATGTCATAATTTCTGAAGATGTAGAAACTAAAGTAAGACATATTCATGGGATGCAGAAAGCATAACCTAGCTGAATAATGAGACTTATTTGTAAGAGTTTGACAGTTATATAATTCTTGCAACAAGTAAAAGTATATTCTTCAAAAAAACTTACCAAATCCCCCCCCCCTTTTTTTTTTTAATTATCTGTACTACATTTGCATGTCATTGACATTTTTCAGGACAGATGATGTAAGGGAGATGAATTTCGTAGGGGAGGACAAGTTTGGCAACAAATATTATCAGAATGATAATTATTTTTTGGGTAAGTAAAAATGTTTATAAAGTAGTCACATCTCAATTAATTTCACAGTTATCAATTTTTATCAATTATTCTATGTTTTATCTTAAATCAACCCTGTCATCAAGCTCTATATGAATAGTATTCAATAATTGTTAGTGAAAAACAAATAGCGACAGTCCTACACATGCACATTCTACACAGAATCAAAAATATCATATAGACCTTGATGTGTATATGCAGTGGACATATATTTTATGCTATACATATCATCATATATATATCCATTGTCTGAAAAATAGCACACTGGTTATAAATTTTCTCAAATATCCAATTAATTAAAAATTGCCTCAATCTAGCTTATGTTAAATACTTGCTTTAACAATTACATACTGTGTATACATAATATATACATAGGTCTATATACCAATTGTAGTGTTCATGTAATAGTTACATTATATCACACATATATATAATAAGGCAAACACTTTATCAAAGCTATGATAAAAAATACCAAATAAAATAAAACTCCCCCAACCTTTTCCTTCCTAAGAGGCCAAATGAGCTGGAATCGCCAACCTGCTCATAACCTCTGAAACTTCCAATGAGGGAGAAAATACATTAATGAAATGTCACTGAAACTACATTGCTCAATTCGTCTTTGCCTTTTTATGTATCAAAATAACTTAAAAAATTATTCACTTGATCCAGACACTCCTATGATGGTCATTACACACACCCGGCAGTAACTAGGATAACATTTCACCACAGGATATAAGAGTTTGAGTTTTTGTGAATTTGGACTTTAATGAGGGAGATTGGTAAATTTTTGACAAAATGAGTCTCCCTCTTAGGCTCCTTATGAGGGGAGGGTTAAAGGGTATGCCTGCTAATTATCTCATACTTTTAATCTTTAAAGTGAACTTTAATACATATATAGGCAAAACACAAGTGTCTGAGATAAAAAACCTTCCAAAATATTTAAACATGTCATTCATGTGGCCTTGAAAGTGGGTCAATGTCATTAACTTGAACAATGTAGCCCTTCATCTCTGCATGCACATCAATACTCTATACAATTTGGTTATTGAAAACTAATTTTAAGATTTAAAACAAATCTGATCCCTGTGACATTGAGAGTGAGTCAAGGTTATTCATTTAAACAAACTTATTAGCACTTTATCCCAGGATGATACAGGGACATTGTCATTACCCTAACCTTTTGGTTATTGAGAAGAAATCCTTTGAAGTAAGATGTTGATGCTAGACAAGTGACGTCATACCATGGCATATATATATGCTCACTTACATTTAGGTCAGGTGAGCTAAGCAAGTAGATGATCGAGCCAGCCTCAGTGTTAGTCTCATCATGTAATTATATGTAATACGTCATCTTTAACATGAGTGAACTTATCTACTGAAGTTCTGTAATATCTTGATTTATTGCAGGAAGAAATAGGATAGTCCACTACAATGTAGAAGTTGTAGGCTTTGATAAAGATGCCAGTCAAATACCAGCAGAATGGTGAGTAGATCTAGTTACATAGTAATGGTAAGTAGATCTTGTTACATAGTAATGGTGAGTAGATCTAGTTACATAGTAATGGTGAGTAGGTCTAGTTACATAGTAATGGTGAGTAGGTCTATTTACATAGTAATGGTGAGTAGGTCTAGTTACATAGTAATGGTGAGTCGATAGGTCTAGTTACATAGTAATGGTAAGTAGGTCTAGTAACATAGTAATGGTGAGTAGATCTAGTTACATAGTAATGGTGAGTAGATCTAGTTACATAGTAATGGTGAGTAGATCTAGTTACATAGTAATGGTGAGTAGATCTAGTTACATAGTAATGGTGAGTAGGTCTAGTTACATAGTAATGGTGAGTAGATCTAGTTACATAGTAATGGTGAGTAGATCTAGTTACATAGTAATGGTGAGTAGATCTAGTTACATAGTAATGGTGAGTAGATCTAGTTACATAGTAATGGTGAGTAGATCTAGTTACATAGTAATGGTGAGTAGATCTAGTTACATAGTAATGGTGAGTAGATCTAGTTACATAGTAATGGTGAGTAGATCTAGTTACAAAGTAATGGTGAGTAGATCTAGTTACATAGTAATGGTGAGTAGATTGATCTAGTTACATAGTAATGGTGAGTAGGTCTAGTTACATAGTAATGGTGAGTAGGTCTAGTTACATAGTAATGGTGAATAGATCTAGTTACATAGTAATGGTGAGTAGATCTAGTTATATAGTAATGGTGAGTAGGTCTAGTTACATAGTAATGGTGAGTAGGTCTAGTTACATAGTAATGGTGAGTAGGTCTAGTTACATAGTAATGGTGAGTAGATCTTGTTACATAGTAATGGTGAGTAGATCTAGTTATATAGTAATGGTGAGTAGGTCTTGTTACATAGTAATGGTGAGTAGGTCTAGTTACATAGTAATGGTGGGTAGATCTAGTTACATAGTAATGGTGAGTAGATCTAGTTACATAGTAATGGTGGGTAGATCTAGTTACATAGTAATGGTGAGTAGATCTAGTTACATAGTAATGGTGAGTAGATCTAGTTACATAGTAATGGTGAGTAGATCTAGTTACATAGTAATGGTGAGTAGATCTAGTTACATAGTAATGGTGAGTAGGTCTTGTAACATAGTAATGGTGAGTAGGTCTAGTTACATAGTAATGGTGAGTCGATAGGTCTAGTTACATAGTAATGGTAAGTAGGTCTAGTAACATAGTAATGGTGAGTAGATCTAGTTACATAGTAATGGTGAGTAGATCTAGTTACATAGTAATGGTGAGTAGGTCTAGTTACATAGTAATGGTGAGTAGATCTAGTTACATAGTAATGGTAAGTAGGTCTAGTTACATAGTAATGGTGAGTAGGTTTAGTTACATAGTAATGGTGAGTAGATCTAGTTACATAGTAATGGTGAGTAGATCTAGTTACATAGTAATGGTGAGTAGATCTAGTTACATAGTAATGGTGAGTAGTTCTAGTTACATAGTAATGGTGAGTAGATCTAGTTACATAGTAATGGTGAGTAGGTCTAGTTACATAGTAATGGTGAGTAGGTCTAGTTACATAGTAATGGTGAGTAGGTCTAGTTACATAGTAATGGTGAGTAGGTCTAGTTACATAGTAATGGTGAGTAGATCTATTAACATAGTAATGGTGAGTAGATCTAGTTACATAGTAATGGTGGGTAGATCTAGTTACATAGTAATGGTGGGTAGATCTAGTTACATAGTAATGGTGAATAGATCTTGTTACAGAGTAATGGTGAGTAGATCTAGTTACATAGTAATGGTGAGTAGATCTAGTTACAGAGTAATGGTGAGTAGATCTAGTTACATAGTAATGGTGAGTAGGTCTAGTTACACAGTAATGGTGAGTAGATCTAGTTACATAGTAATGGTAAGTAGATCTAGTTACATAGTAATGGTGAGTAGATCTAGTTACATAGTAATGGTGAGTAGGTCTTGTAACATAGTAATGGTGAGTAGGTCTAGTTACATAGTAATGGTGAGTCGATAGGTCTAGTTACATAGTAATGGTGAGTAGGCTAGTAACATAGTAATGGTGAGTAGATCTAGTTACATAGTAATGGTGAGTAGATCTAGTTACATAGTAATGGTGAGTAGATCTAGTTACATAGTAATGGTGAGTAGATCTAGTTACATAGTAATGGTGAGTAGGTCTTGTAACATAGTAATGGTGAGTAGATCTAGTTACATAGTAATGGTGAGTCGATAGGTCTAGTTACATAGTAATGGTAAGTAGGTCTAGTAACATAGTAATGGTGAGTAGATCTAGTTACATAGTAATGGTGAGTAGATCTAGTTACATAGTAATGGTGAGTAGGTCTAGTTACATAGTAATGGTGAGTAGGTCTAGTTACATAGTAATGGTGAGTAGATCTAGTTACATAGTAATGGTGAGTAGATCTAGTTACATAGTAATGGTGAGTAGATCTTGTTACATAGTAATGGTGAGTAGATCTAGTTACATAGTAATGGTGAGTAGATCTTGTTACATAGTAATGGTGAGTAGGTCTAGTTACATAGTAATGGTGAGTAGATTAGTCTAGTTACATAGCAATGGTGAGTAGATCTAGTTACACAGTAATGGTGAGTAGATCTAGTAACATAGTAATGGTGAGTAGATCTAGTTACACAGTAATGGTGAGTAGGTCTAGTTACATAGTAATGGTAAGTAGATCTAGTTACATAGTAATGGTGAGTAGGTCTAGTTACATAGTAATGGTGAGTAGATTAGTCTAGTTACATAGCAATGGTGAGAAGATCTAGTTACATAATAATGGTGAGTAGGTCTAGTTACATAGTAATGGTGAGTAGATCTATTAACATAGTAATGGTGAGTAGATCTAGTTACATAGTAATGGTGGGTAGATCTAGTTACATAGTAATGGTGGGTAGATCTAGTTACATAGTAATGGTGAGTAGATCTAGTTACATAGTAATGGTGAGTAGATCTATTAACATAGTAATGGTGAGTAGATCTAGTTACATAGTAATGGTGGGTAGATCTAGTTACATAGTAATGGTGGGTAGATCTAGTTACATAGTAATGGTGAGTAGATCTAGTTACATAGTAATGGTGAGTAGATCTAGTTACAGAGTAATGGTGAGTAGGTCTAGTTACATAGTAATGGTGAGTAGATCTAGTTACATAGTAATGGTGAGTAGATTAGTCTAGTTACATAGTAATGGTGAGTAGGTCTAGTTACATAGTAATGGTGAGTAGGTCTAGTTACATAGTAATGGTGAGTAGATCTAGTTACATAGTAATGGTGAGTAGGTCTAGTTACATAGTAATGGTGAGTAGATTAGTGTAGTTACATAGTAATGGTGAGTAGGTCTAGTTACATAGTAATGGTGAGTAGGTCTAGTAACGTAGTAATGGTGAGTAGATCTAGTTACATAGTAATGGTGAGTAGATCTAGTTACATAGTAATGGTGAATAGATCTTGTTACATAGTAATGGTGAGTAGATCTTGTTACATAGTAATGGTGAGTAGATCTAGTTACATAGTAATGGTGAATAGATCTTGTTACATAGTAATGGTGAGTAGATCTAGTTACATAGTAATGGTGAATAGATCTTGTTACATAGTAATGGTGAGTAGATCTTGTTACATAGTAATGGTGAGTAGGTCTAGTTACATAGTAATGGTGAGTAGATTAGTGTAGTTACATAGTAATGGTGAGTAGGTCTAGTTACATAGTAATGGTGAGTAGGTCTAGTAACGTAGTAATGGTGAGTAGATCTAGTTACATAGGAATGGTGAGTAGATCTAGTTACATAGTAATGGTGAATAGATCTTGTTACATAGTAATGGTGAGTAGATCTTGTTACATAGTAATGGTGAGTAGATCTAGTTACATAGTAATGGTGAGTAGATCTTGTTACATAGTAATGGTGAGTAGATCTAGTTACATAGTAATGGTGAGTAGATCTTGTTACATAGTAATGGTGAGTAGATCTAGTTACATAGTAATGGTGAGTAGATCTAGTTACATAGTAATGGTGAGTATAACAACATCTGTGATTTTTGTTTACAGGTTAGACAGGTGTCACTATATATAACAACACCTGTGTTTTTTGTTTACAGGCATGGATGGATGCACTATGTTACAGATAAACCACCCACGGAGGCTCCCCCTAAACCACGGAAATGGTTTGCCGAGCACACAGACAATATGTCTGGCACGAGTGAGGAATATGTACCCTACAGCACGGCTAGGCCAAAGATTGAAAGCTGGAGACCGCCGAGGGCATAGTGGCTGAAATGTGTGAATGGACATATGATTGTGTTATTGTATAATTTGTATGAATACAATTGTGATAAAATATTCATTGGGTTGTGTGATATTTTCGTGGAATGT
Source organism: Mimachlamys varia (assembly GCA_947623455.1). Taxonomy (NCBI): domain Eukaryota; kingdom Metazoa; phylum Mollusca; class Bivalvia; order Pectinida; family Pectinidae; genus Mimachlamys; species Mimachlamys varia. Next base: position 47,262,104 of record OX392534.1, on the reverse strand, counting down.
GTTAACGAGCACCGCAAGCGGAGGTATGATATGCCCGTCGGACCCTATTGCCTATTTATGCACACACAATAAACAAAAGTAAACACATTTTCTACATATTGCCCTGAATGGCCATTAACTCTTTAGTAAATAATGTGGAATCAAACTGCTGTTCTGAAAACACTTTATGTCTTGATACCTGGTAATTGATTTTAATACGTTTGAAAAAAATCGGTTGAAAACTGATGGATATCTCTGGGCAAACAAAGATTTATGACAGGAACATATTTTCTACATAATGTCCATATTTGGCAATTATACAATACTGTGTTGCGCGAAAAGTTGAAACAATTCAACAAAACCTGTAACATATGTTATACATTAATGCTTTTTAAAGAATTATGCCAAATTTGAGAGGAATTGAAGAAAATACAAAAAAGTTCTGACGGTTACTATATAATTCCCGAAATTGCATCAAATATACAGTCTCAAAGGGACATAACTCTAGTAAATATTGTCGGTCAAACTGCCGTTCAGGAAAACACAATTTGATGTCATGAAGATTATGTCCACCAAGTATGAACGATATTGGTTGAGAACTGTACAAGGAGACCTCCAAACAACAAGAGTTTACGACAGAAATGCATTTTCTACAAAATGTTGCCATTGAAAAAAAGTTATAGATATGCGACAAAATATGTAGCATATGTTAAACATTATTGCTTTTTGAAGTATCATACCAAATTTGAAAGGAATTGAAGAAAACACTAAAAATAAATTGACATTTTTTACATAATGCCCGAAATCATACCAAATAAGAAGTCTCAAAGGGCCATAACTCTAGTAAATATTGTAAAATCAAACTGCCATTAAGGAAAACACAATTTCATGTCATGGTGATTAAGCTCACAAGTTTGAAAGAGATCAGTTTAAAACTAGGAGGAGATCTCTGGATAACAAATAGTTTACAACAGAAATGCATTTTCTACAAAACGCCCATATTTGGCAACTTTGCAATCCTGTTACTAAAAAAAGTTGAAAAAATTCAACAAAACCTGTGATATATATTAAACATAATTTTCTTTTTGCAGTACAATATCAAATTTGAGAGGATATGACGAAAAAACAAAAAAACAAAAAAACCCACAAAATCTTCATGTCATAAGTTTGAAAGAGATTGGTCGAGAACTGTAAGATGACATCTTCGAAAAAAATAAAAATTTACGATGGACAACACCATACAACATAATACATTCCATCATTTTTGGCCTGTGTATAAAAAAAAAATTTGTACTCAATCTCATATTTTCATTTTGTCAGAAACTTAATTTAATAAAATTTTCTCTGCTGTTTGGTGAAATAGCACAGAATCTATGCTTTTGCATGAGAACATTTTATGAATATAAGTCCAGATGTTTCATTAAGATCGAAATCATAAAATGTCTAGATTCTACGATCTAGAAAAGAAAACAATGACACAATAAATACCATCATATAGTTTATTTACAGACAGTATGACATGAATCACTAACCCGTGTAAGCAAGGTAGTTCTCATTATAGGGCTACTCCATTATAAATCGTGAGGGAGGTTCGAGACAGCTGTATTAATACATAATACATAATGGGTAGTGGGGTTAAAACCAGATCTGCCTACTATTCCTTACATTCAATCACCTTTATATTTGATAGGTGGTGGGGATTTCCTTATGCATTGTATTCAATCACTTTTAATAATTGATGGGTGGTGGGGATCTCCATATACATGTATTCAATCACTTTTAATAATTGATGGGTGGCGGGGATCTCCATATACATGTTTTCAATCACTTTTAATAATTGATGGGTGGTGGGGATCTCCATATACATGTATTCAATCACTTTTAATAATTGATGGGTGGTGGGGATCTCCATATACATGTATTCAATCACTTTTAATAATTGATGGGTGGTGGGGATTTCCTTATATTCAATCACTTTTAATAATTGATTGGTGGTGGGGATCTCCATATACATGTATTCAATCACTTTTAATAATTGATGGGTGGTGGGGTCTCTGAAAAAGTGCTTCCTGCCCCTCCTATACGGTTGAGTCTGGAATAGCCCTTGTATATTTTACAAATATTTGTATGGAAAACAGTAATTGCATTCTTCGTGAAAGTCTCGACACCTATAGGGTGGTCAGGAATCAACTTGTGCGATGCTTGTTCGTAAATTCCATGTGAAAAACAATTTGAAAACAAACAAATCGGGAACAAATATGTGTGCCCTCTTCAAAACCAGTTTGTAAATTTGCACTTGTTTCAGTCAGTACCTAATACAGTATATAGCACACTATCTACAGGTGTTGCAGCTATACTATATTATTTTCCTGGAAATCTTTGATCTAAAAGCTTAATGTGAATATGACAGTAGCCTAGTGATAGCGCACTGCACATTTGTTCTGAGTTTATCAGCATACAACTAATACTATCAAACTGCTTGGAAAAGATTTTAACAGAAGAACCAGAACAAAACTGTCTCCTTTTCTGTTGATTAAGTTTGGGGTTTTAATGTCCTCCCTACAATTACAACTACAATCATATAAAGATGGCAAGGGGAGACAATAGATGGCTGGCAAGCCGAATGGTGTATGTGTGGCAGTAATGTCTGATAAAATTGTATACATGTACAATAGGGGTACACTCGCGCTACAGGTTGAACCAGCACTGGAGGCACAGAAATAAACCACGATAAACGAACGCACTTGGACCAAACCATAGATAGAGCTAAAAATCCATCGTTTTGGAGGAGAAATTATAATATATTAAGAATAAAATGCTGTTATTTCATGCATCCACTAAATTATATAATATATCTTTACGTCTTAATCTTGATTGACATTGTTTAAGAAATAAATAACACAGATTAGCAATAGTCAGCAATTTAGTTTCGGCCAGGTTCGTCTGGACCCCTCAAACCACACGTGCCTGATTTTCCAGAGGTCAGCCTCGGTCCACATTTTTGCCTGGTGTTTTCACTCCAAGTTCAACTAGTTCAACTGGTAGCGTGAACAAACCCTAGGAAACTAATGGTTTATGGCGTATCTCGTTTACATCAATACCCAAATAGGGATTGATGTACATTTCAATGAAATTATAATTTTTAAGGATATAATAATCCCCAATTTAAAATGATAACAAAAATACATCAAACAGGTGGGATATTTTTCCCACTATATTATCAATTGCTTCACTGCCTTTGTTGTCTCCTTTGCATGAATTTTTGAACTTTTTAAAATAATGTCCCTGATTCAAGGACTTGAATTTATCATTACAACCCCAAAAACAATAAAAGTGTTGTTTTTTTAATTCAATACACAAATATTTTTCAGTTCTACAGTACATTGGTATTTACGGTAATAATTTCATGGCACATTTTAAATTACAATAAAATGTTATACCTATACAGTATATATATATTGGTAAAGTATTTACTAGTCTATAAATCTATGAGCACCACACTTACCAGTTATGACATTGCACTATTAAATCATAATGACTTTGTACTTGTGAAATTAATAAATATAATGAAGCTGTGCCGAGAACGTTAAAGGATTTACTGGTAATATAAATAAAACAAATATACATGTGTATACAGTATGATGCTTTAATATTTATTGCTCTTGTAGATTGATAACATACTTCTGTAATTCTCCTTAATAAATCATGCGTCACTCTTCTGTGTCTTGAGGAAAAGGCAATCAAAGAATATTGTATAAATGAACGCAGAATGTATTCTAAAGGGAGATCACTCTTGAAATAAATAATTTGCATAATGTCTAAGGCAGCATAGTTTCCTTATAGGAGATAACTGTTAAATGTGTAGGTATATGTAGCATATATCCTTAGAGACATAGAAATATAAGCTGTACTACATACACTCATGGATCCACTCGAAATAGCACGCTGTATAGTTAGTGTTAAAATTTATTTGTCGTTCCTTCAGTATCCTATATAACTACAGCTCGGTCAATCACAATATCTTTAATAAACATAATAATTAATTACATATTTATAAATATATATCTATTAATCACATACACAATGATTATAATGTCCTTTAGAAAGACAAACTTTTTAGAACAAGTCTATGACTAAATCCAGCAACAAGAACTCTTTACAAGCAATGTATCTGGCACAATCGGGTCAAAGTAATCTCTTGGTGGCACAATTTAAACGAATTCTCAGGTCACATGATGTTAATGTTTTAATTGTCAACAACATTTACTCATTCACCCCTGAAATTTCATAATGAACTATTCCAGCCCTTGAATTGGAGGAGTTGAAATATATCCTTAGGGGTGAACGTGTTAAAACTCTTCATGAATCTGTGACACCGGCTTCAGACCAAGTGTACCGGTAAACCAGTATACCACCCTGAGTATGTGTTCAGATCGAAAGGTACATGTTTATTACTCTCAGCCTTCTGTACAACTGCTGTATAAAATAATATAAACTTGTCAGAGGAACAACAATTCATGTCATCATGAAAGCCATCAACCATACTCCAGTGCTGACTTGTCACTGTTCCAAACTGATTTACTACAGTTTATGGAGGATGGCAGGCTGGTTGAAAACAATGGTGACTGAATGAGTGTAATATCTGAAGGGCCTATCATAGCTGACACGATTTACACAGCGTATTATTGATTGGATGGAAGTCTTGACCTTGTTCCTGAAATTCGGCGAGACCGACCATCTCCCTTCTTTAACGAAGGCGACTCTGATCTAGGCGGTGTTTTCCGGAAGTGTTCGTGTATCTTTTGAAGACGAGTTTCAACGTTTCCCAACAGAGGGCGCTTCAGGGGCTCGCCTTCCCAACATTCCACCATCAGATTCCAACAATCGGCATCGAACGTCAGGAGCTTTTCTGGACGTAAACCTGTTCAATACAGATATCATTGGTTTTTAATGGATTTTCACTTAACTAGAGCTAGGGCGAGTATTTTTTGGTGTTTGTACGAAAGATTGTTTCCATATACATATAGCTGTAAGAACACCAAAATACCAATCCAACTTATATAGAGGAACAACTTATATTACGTTTTTACCAGTGAAATATCAATATATTTCACTCGTGTGGCTATTATTTCGATATTTTTCACTCGTGCTGCACAATCGTGAAAAATATCAAAATATTAGCCCCACTCGTGAAATATATTTTGAATTACTGAAGACACTGTAAGATCTCCTCTATGCATTACCTTTGTAAAAACACCTACAACTATCTGTAGTAATCCTTACCAAACTATAGACATTTTTTATTTGACAAATGGACAGAATTCACTATTAGTCTTTTGCATGTAACTATTGAGATCTTTGACATTGATCTAACTGCTAAAAGTATCCATCTTATTCAAACATAGTGACAATCAATATGATTTACACTGAATTACTTGCTAATGTTTAATACTTATACATTTATGGATGCATAAGCTCATATACCTGCACAAATAGTTTTGATTATGATTTAAATTTATTGAGAGAAGAAACTGCCATCTGATATTTGGCAGTTTTTTATATCTTCTTTTGATTATTGATATCCCATTTAAGAAACAATTTAATCAAACTTCCAAAAAGTGTACCAGGTGCTCTTTATATTTATAGTCAATTGTTGTGTCTTTTAAGCAATTAATATTCAACTCGGTACATCTATTTTTATCCTTATTTCCCCTCCTGAACTTTACAGCGACTAGTGTTGAGTACAAACATGTAATCTGAAGTACAAGTAGTTACCTTTTTTAACTGAAGTCCACAGATGATCCTTGTTGTCACACCTTTCAAATGCGCTGGGTAGCTTGACATGCCCAGCACACACGTACCAGAACAGGATCCCAAAGGCGTACACATCCACACTGTTGTCATAACGACCAGAGAAGAGTTCCGGAGCCATGTGGATTGGTGTTCCTACGATACTTCCACTCATCATGGCCTCGGGTTTACAGAAACCCAGATCCGTAATCTTACCGCGATTATCTTTGTCAAGCTGTAAATCAAATACACTCAGATTTTAAATATTCAAGAAATATTCAAATATTGGTCAGAAATAACACTCAAGTCACGAGATCTTCATTTTTGTATTAATAGCAAAAACAAAATCTTAAAAACAGAAATTCATCAAGGTAACTTTTCTGACAAGCTTTAGTGACTGGTGTCTGAAAATCTATATGAATATGGATTTTATATCTGAAGCATAAGGTCCATTATATTGTGTACTCTCAATCTGATTAAAATGCAGATCCTCACTATTACTATCGTGTGTAGGATCTGACAGCGACCTGGAGAAGATCATGTGCAGATGACCTTTGTATTCACCAATCAAATCGCTACTTACCAGATTCTGAAAGTGAAAAGCTAATTTCGTTTTGTTTCTACATTTGTCGTTAAACCAGAGTAAAGTAGCGATAAACCCGAACGACCATATACAAAAATGGCGGCGCCCAGTTCAGTTGTCTCTACGCCAAGGTGTGTGTTCTTTTTATATGTTTGATTTTATTTTTTTGATTGTACGAAAAGAAATAACAACTGAAGGTAAAGAAATTATCACAAAATATACTAATGAAATTGTTATATAACGCCCTGCATGATTTTCTCTTCTTTGCTTCCATTTTTGTTCGTCTACCAAACAATGTTTACAAGGTGTATTTTAATTGGCTGTTCTTTTCCTAGATATGGAAATAATAAAGGTTATCTGCACATGACCTTCTAATGGTCGCTGTCAGATCCTACACACGATAGTAATAGTGAGGATCTGTATTTTAATCAGAATGGTGTACTCTTTAATGTGGTTCTTTGTACTGAAGATATGTAGATCATTCCATGGTACAAACTTTTGTAGGTACTCTATATAAATTTGAATTAGTTGTTCCAGAGCAAATACAAAATCCAAATGTTTAAATGATTATACAGTCAAACTTCGATGTTTCGAACTTTGCGGGACCGTCATGAAAACTTCGAAACATCAGGACTTAGACTCATGAATATTGAACATCGAACATCGACATGTATATATGAACTGTACATAAGAAGAACCGATGCAGTGCTAGTGTAACATAACACAGGCTAAGAAATTGTAGATTCACATTTATAAAGAATAGTATACTAAAATACATGTACACACTGTAATATTTGTAACGTGGTAATCTTGTAAGTTTTTTGTTTGTCAACTTAAATTTCAAAGCAGGTAAAAATTTCACTTCGATTTCTTAGTTGTACTTTTTAATGTTTTTATAACAAACGGGTAAGATTAAAACTTCGATACAGCAAAAAATTTGATTCATAGAAGTTCGATTCATTAAAAGTAAATTAATAGTGTTATATAATGAAAAAATTCGAACTTTGCCAAAAGTTCGACCCATAGAGAAATTCGAATCATCGAAGTTATATTAATCGAGGTTTGACTGTATAACATATTTCATGTTATACCGTAATGATTTTCTTGTCAATGGAACTCAATCCATTATGTACTACCAGTGACCGATAGTTCCATACATATATATTTTGAATACCCACCAGTAAATTTTTCAGTTTAATGTCCCTGTGTACTAGCCCCTGACTGTAGGAATACTCACCAGTACATTTTTCAGTTTATTGTCCCTGTGTACTCGTCCCTGACTGTAGGAATACTCACCAGTACATTTTTCAGTTTATTGTCCCTGTGTACTAGTCCCTGACTGTAGGAATACTCACCAGTACATTTTTCAGTTTATTGTCCCTGTGTACTAGCCCCTGACTGTAGGAATACTCACCAGCACATTTTTCAGTTTATTGTCCCTGTGTACTAGCCCCTGACTGTAGGAATACTCACCAGTACATTTTTCAGTTTTTTGTCCGTGTGTACTAGCCCCTGACTGTAGGAATACTCACCAGCACATTTTTCAGTTTATTGTCCCTGTGTACTAGCCCCTGACTGTAGGAATACTCACCAGTACATTTTTCAGTTTTTTGTCCGTGTACTAGTCCCTGACTGTAGGAATACCCACCAGTACATTTTCAGTTTAGTGTCCCTGTGTACTAGTCCCTGACTGTAGGAATACTCACAAGCACATTTTTCAGTTTATTGTCCCTGTGTACTAGCCCCTGACTGTAGGAATACTCACCAGCACAGTTTATTGTCCCTGTGTACTAGCCCCTGACTGTAGGAATACTCACCAGTACATTTTTCAGTTTATTGTCCGTGTACTAGTCCCTGACTGTAGGAATACCCACCAGTACATTTTTCAGTTTAATGTCCCTGTGTACTAGTCCCTGACTGTAGGAATACTCACCAGCACATTTTTCAGTTTATTGTCCGTGTACTAGTCCCTGACTGTAGGAATACTCACCAGCACATTTTTCAGTTTAATGTCCCTGTGTACTGGTCCCTGACTGTAGGAATACTCACCAGCACATTTTTCAGTTTATTGTCCGTTTACTAGTCCCTGACTGTAGGAATACTCACCAGTACATTTTTCAGTTTAATGTCCCTGTGTACTAGTCCCTGACTGTAGGAATACTCACCAGCACATTTCTCAGTTTAATGTCCCTGTGTACTAGCCCCTGACTGTAGGAATACTCACCAGCACATTTCTCAGTTTAATGTCCCTGTGTACTAGCCCCTGACTGTAGGAATACTCACCAGCACATTTTTCAGTTTAATGTCACTGTGTACTAGTCCCTGACTGTAGGAATACTCACCAGTACATTTTTCAGTTTAATGTCCCTGTGTACCAGTCCCTGACTGTAGGAATACTCACCCGTACATTTTTCAGTTTAATGTCCCTGTGTACTAGTCCCTGACCGTAGGAATACTCACCAGTACATTTTTCAGTTTAATGTCCCTGTGTACCAGCCCCTGACTGTAGGAATACTCACCAGCACATTTTTCAGTTTAATGTACCTGTGTACTAGTCCCTGACTGTAGGAATACTCACCAGCACATTTTTCAGTTTAATGTCCCCATGTACTAGCCCCTGACCGTAGGAATACTCACCAGCACATTTTTCAGTTTAATGTCCCTGTGTACTAGTCCCTGACAGTATGAATACTCACCAGCACATTTTTCAGTTTAATGTCCCCGTGTACTAGCCCCTGACCGTAGGAATACTCACCAGCATATTTTTCAGTTTAATGTCCCCGTGTACTAGCCCCTGACCGTAGGAATACTTACCAGCACATTTTTCAGTTTAATGTCCCTGTGTACCAGTCCCTGACTGTAGGAATACTCACCAGTAAATTTTTCAGTTTAATGTCCCTGTGTACTAGTCCCTGACTGTAGGAATACTCACCAGCACATTTTTCAGTTTAATGTCCCTGTGTACTGGTCCCTGACTGTAGGAATACTCACCAGCACATTTTTCAGTTTAATGTCCCTGTGTACTAGTCCCTGACTGTAGGAATACTCACCAGTACATTTTTCAGTTTAATGTCCCTGTGTACTAGTCCCTGACTGTAGGAATACTCACCAGCACATTTCTCAGTTTAATGTCCCTGAGTACTAGCCCCTGACTGAAGGAATACTCACCAATACATTTCTCAGTTTAATGTCCCTGTGTACTAGCCCCTGACTGTAGGAATACTCACCAGCACATTTTTCAGTTTAATGCATATGTCCCTGTGTACCAGCCCCTGACTGTAGGAATACTCACCAGTACATTTTTCAGTTTAATGTCCCTGTGTACCAGTCCCTGACTGTAGGAATACTCACCCGTACATTTTTCAGTTTAATGTCCCTGTGTACTAGTCCCTGACTGTAGGAATACCCACCAGTACATTTTTCAGTTTAATGTCCCTGTGTACTAGTCCCTGACTGTAGGAATACTCACCAGCACAGTTTATTGTCCCTGTGTACTAGCCCCTGACTGTAGGAATACTCACCAGTACATTTTTCAGTTTATTGTCCGTGTACTAGTCCCTGACTGTAGGAATACCCACCAGTACATTTTTCAGTTTAATGTCCCTGTGTACTAGTCCCTGACTGTAGGAATACTCACCGGCACATTTTTCAGTTTATTGTCCGACTACTAGTCCCTGACTGTAGGAATACTCACCAGTACATTTTTCAGTTTAATGTCCCTGTGTACTAGTCCCTGACTGTAGGAATACTCACCAGCACATTTCTCAGTTTAATGTCCCTGTGTACTAGCCCCTGACTGTAGGAATACTCACCAGCACATTTTTCAGTTTAATGTCCCTGTGTACTAGTCCCTGACCGTAGGAATACTCACCAGCACATTTTTCAGTTTAATGTCCCCATGTACTAGCCCCTGACCATAGGAATACTCACCAGCACATTTTTCAGTTTAATGTCCCTGTGTACTAGTCCCTGACTGTAGGAATACTCACCAGCACATTTTTCAGTTTATTGTCCGTGTACTAGTCCCTGACTGTAGGAATACTCACCAGTACATTTTTCAGTTTAATGTCCCTGTGTACTAGTCCCTGACCGTAGGAATACTCACCAGCACATTTTTCAGTTTAATGTCCCCATGTACTAGCCCCTGACCATAGGAATACTCACCAGCACATTTTTCAGTTTAATGTCCCTGTGTATTAGTCCCTGACTGTAGGAATACTCACCAGCACATTTTTCAGTTTAATGTCCCCGTGTACTAGCCCCTGACCGTAGGAATACTTACCAGCATATTTTTCAGTTTAATGTCCCCGTGTACTAGCCCCTGACCGTAGGAATACTTACCAGCACATTTTTCAGTTTAATGTCCCTGTGTACCAGTCCCTGACTGTAGGAATACTCACCAGTACATTTTTCAGTTTAATGTCCGTGTGTACTAGTCCCTGACTGTAGGAATACTCACCAGCACATTTTTCAGTTTAATGTCCCTGTGTACTGGTCCCTGACTGTAGGAATACTCACCAGCACATTTTTCAGTTTATTGTCCGTGTACTAGTCCCTGACTGTAGGAATACTCACCAGTACATTTTTCAGTTTAATGTCCCTGTGTACTAGTCCCTGACTGTAGGAATACTCACCAGCACATTTCTCAGTTTAATGTCCCTGTGTACTAGCCCCTGACTGTAGGAATACTCACCAGCACATTTCTCAGTTTAATGTCCCTGTGTACTAGCCCCTGACTGTAGGAATACTCACCAGCACATTTTTCAGTTTAATGCATATGTCCCTGTGTACCAGCCCCTGACTGTAGGAATACTCACCAGTACATTTTTCAGTTTAATGTCCCTGTGTACCAGTCCCTGACTGTAGGAATACTCACCAGTACATTTTTCAGTTTAATGTCCCTGTGTACTAGTCCCTGACTGTAGGAATACTCACCAGTACATTTTTCAGTTTAATGTCCCTGTGTACTAGTCCCTGACTGTAGGAATACTCACCAGTACATTTTTCAGTTTAATGTCCCTGTGTACTAGTCCCTGACTGTAGGAATACTCACCAGTACATTTTTCAGTTTAATGTCCCTGTGTACTAGTCCCTGACTGTAGGAATACTCACCAGCACATTTTTCAGTTTAATGTCCCTGTGTACTAGCCCCTGACTGTGTAGGAATACTCACCAGCACATTTTTCAGTTTGATGTCCCTGTGTATTAGTCCCTGACTGTAGGAATACTCACCAGCACATTTCTCAGTTTAATGTCTCTATGTACTAGGCCCTGACTGTAGGAATACTCACCAGTACATTTTTCAGTTTAATGTCCCTGTGTACTAGTCCCTGACTGTAGGAATACTCACCAGCACATTTTTCAGTTTAATGTCCCTGTGTACTAGTCCCTGACTGTAGGAATACTCACCAGCACATTTTTCAGTTTAATGTCCCTGTGTACTAGTCCCTGACTGTAGGAATACTCACCAGCACATTTTTCAGTTTGATGTCCCTGTGTACCAGCCCCTGACTGTGTAGGAAGCGGATCCCCTCCACAACATCTATAGATACTTGTAATCTGTTCAACAGAATCAACCAACAGACATACAATACAGATTAATATTGCCATGGTCACTTTTATATGTGTCATCAATTTAAGTGTACTTTTAAAATGTGTCATCTATTCACGATGACCTCTGAATGTGTCGTTAATTCATGTGTACCTTTCAAACTTGCCACCAATGATTAACAGTCAAGAGAGCATATATCTGACATAATTATTAGATTATAAAACTGAAGGAAAGGAGTTGTTAGTCGCCACAGAAAAACCCCACTTACTTGAATTAATGGGAACCTGATCAATAGTTCAAGTAATACATGATATTCGAGTTATTTGTTGAATATGAACGGACATGGTGGGGACCAAACAAAGTGTTCAACGAATGAGGGGTATAAAAGTACACTGGGTTCGAATAAGTGGGGTTTTACTGTATATGGATGTACACTCTTTTAAACCACACTCAGACACATAGAACATTGTACACAGTTAAACAATATTTATACTGATATCAAGAATAAGATTCATCAGTTTGGTATGAAAGATATACAATGAGTTTGTTTTGTACTCAGTATATATATTTATACTGACAACAAAACATTTGCCATATTTCTCTATCTCAGTATAAGACCCTGAACTCATTCACCCCTGAAATTTCATAATGAATTATTCCAGCCTTTGTACCAGTAGAGTTCAAGTGTGTCTTTAGGGGTGAATAAGCTAATTGTTCATTCGTTTTATTATGAAATATTTTTCATTTTGTTTCAGATACATGTCAGACATTTTCGTTATACATAAAGTCTCCCCAAAGAAGCGTTTGACAGGATGGTAAGCATGCACTCCGCCTCCTCACCTGCTGACCCAGTCCAGGCCTTGTTTAATGGCAGCGTACAGATCACGCTGTAGACGGTCCATGATGAGAAGAACAGCGGGACTCGTTCCCCCACCGTACATGTAGTCAATCACTGACCCCCTCAGAACAACAATACGTTCATGTGGCGGAATGTTCCTGTGGAAGAACAAATATACAATGTTGTTGTTACTTGGTCTTTGAGAAGGATCATGTAGATTTTTTTTATATATTACCACCAAACCAGAAGCATACTACATGCCATAGATAAAACTGATGAGTAAACAGAATGTATATATATATTCCTGTTGTGCAGACTTACTTGGTGTAGTAAAACTCCAAAGCCAGGTCGTTCCAGTGTTTATCATCAGGGGGAACGACTGACTTGATGGCGCAGGGAGCGAAACCACTCCAGGAGTCGCAGGAGTAAACCACGCCGTACTGACCACGCCCGATCTCACGACTCATCTGTGGGGTACCTGTCACAACAAAAACACTAATTCAAACACCAGGAATACCATAACTGTTCCTTACTAATGTTGATCTTTACCAAATCTTCAGTCTATTAATGTGTAATAGAACTAAATATCTGAGGTAATTAACAACATACTTATCGATCAAGGCAGCAGTTTTTAATAAATTGCAAATAAAGTGGAGGATAAAATATTTCCTCTGAAAATCTCATTTATGTAGGAATGATAAAAGAGGTAATGACAGATCTTAGTGAGTACCAGTAAAGGTTCAAGGGAGCAACTCGCATATCCAACTACATGATTATATCAGGCGACTAATGAGAACCCTGCAGAAATGGAGATTTTGGTCTGTTCTTTTGCTTTAGTGACACTAAAGACCATAATTGATTCTAAACAAGCCATAAAATCTGTTTTGATTTTTTCACATTTTCCTTTTATCCAAATTTTCATATGTGTTTCTGTGAACCTTACAGCCTTATAATGATCATTGCTATATATGTGTTACAGATAAGGAGACCCTTATAACAGTTACCATGAAGAATGACATCCTTGAGTGAGGTGCTCTCCAATGCAACCTTGGCAACACGAGGGGCGTGAACCTTTCTCAGTTTGAGCCTCTCATCCTCAATCTTGTCCAATCTTCCTGTGTGTTTCTGCTCTAACTGCCGAAGTGCAATCGCAAAGGCATCATGGGATTTGTTCAACCTCTCTTTGATCTGTGATGAGATGCTTTTAGCTAACCTGAAAGTACAAAATTGTGTAATATATTTACCCTGCAATATATCAGCTTTGCAAAGATAATGACAATTTAAAATCAAACCTGTATTAAGAAGAAACCATCTTTGAAAATCCAGAAAGGGGTCTCTTGTTTCAGACTTCTTGTAAGACAGGTTCAGCTCACTGGATAGAAGGTTATTGCTACTTGAGAATATGTTTCTATCATTTTATTGAGGTCAAACATGATTTAAAATGAGGTCAAAACATGATACTTAAATGATGTTTAAATGTAACTTTTATTATGCTTTTACAGAAAACATAATGTGATTACTGATGTTTTAAAATGGTACCTGGCTTCACTGAGGTTGGCTAGAATGTCTGCAGCGGCCTTCTTCTTCCACTCCTCATCTATACGGGGTGGTGTACTCCATGGCATCGCCTTTACCAACTGTCAGGGGAGACAACTCACAATCAATAGCTATAGACTATCTTTTACTAAGACTTTACCATCTGTCAGGGGAGATAACTCACAATCAATCTTTTACATATACTTTACCAACTGTCAGGGGAGATAACTCACAATCAATCTTTTACATAGACTTTACCATCTGTCAGGGGAGATAACCCACAATCAATAGTTAAGACTATCTTTTACTTAGACTTTACCAACTGTCAAGGGAGATAACTCACAATCAATAGTTAAAGACTATCTTTTACATAGACTTTACCAAGTGTCAAGGGAGATAACTCACAATCAATAGTTAAAGACTATCTTTTACATAGACTTTACCAACTGTCAAGGGAGATAACTCACAATCAATAGTTAAAGACTATCTTTTACATAGACTTTACCAAGTGTCAAGGGAGGTAACTCACAATCAAAAGCTAAAGACTATATTTAACATATATGTAGCCCATGCTATATATAGATATATTGGTACATAAGTACAGATACACTCTGTGAGTACAAACTCATGGTATAGACGGAACAGGGTGACATAATCCCAACAGGTAAGTTCTCGCGCTGTCATACTGCGTCATCCATCGGTATGCAAGGAATGCGTGAGAGCTGATCTGATTGGTAGATAGAGTGAGTAGGTATGTGTGCGCACCCTAAACACCTGATAATACCCTACACGTCCATTCCCCAATATCATTCTGGACAGAGCATCTAGCTACATATCATCGATAGCTATATCATCGCCATACATTTGTCTATTCATCGTCAAGACTACCATCATCCCTGGTAAGACTATTTTAAATGTATAGTGTCGATCTGTATTTGTTCAATCGTAATTCACTTTGTCTATGTCTTTGTCTAGTGTTCATGTCTACTTTATTGTATATTGTAGGCCTTCTAATAAACCCTTATATCAACTATAGCAAAGGAGTTGTTGATTTCTAATGAACCCGGCTACAAATGGCGCCCAACGTGGTTTGAGGGCCAGGGATAGCGACATATATTGTCTGAGGGTCTGAGGAGATCATGGCGGATTTTTCCGGGAGGTAGTGTTACCAGCTAATAACAGCTGTTTCGCATTTCCGGACCGGCTGGTTTCCGGACGATATTACTGCGATATTTGGTTATGGTGGACCTGATGTCCTGAAGAGCTGATCAGCGATGAGATCGTGTCGGCCTTGAGTGTTTCTCTGAACTCATTAATATTGTTCCTGTAACTTTTGATAGACTGTGACTTTTTGTTGTATTTTTCTTTTTGTGAATGTTCCGTGTGCTGTGTAGACTGACGGGATTCCGAAGGCTGTGTTGAACATTGTTAAAAATATTTGAACTGTTATCGTGATTCATTCTATTTTCATTCATCTGTAAATTGTCTAATGTTTTGAAATTTATGTAACTTTGCAGTTCTGTTCAAACAATATTTGTTTTCTAGTCATAAATGTAAAATTCATACAACACTGTGATATTCATATTTAAGTTAATTCAATTCTAAGTTAAACAGTCACCAGAATGTTTGTAGTTGATATTTAATTATTTTTCTTCATCTTACCAGGGAATCATCATCATCATCATCATCATCATCATCACCAAACATGGCATGGTCCTTAATCTAATAGAAGCACCTTAGGTTTTCCCTTCACTCCCTGACCCTGAATATTATGTTGCACAAGGATGTAAGGTAAGCTCATTTTTCATCTTCATTTTGCGCTTGCGTTCATTCATTCTATATATTCATATAGGTAAGTTGTATGAGATACCAATACCTTTTCTATGTCTAATACAAATAGAATCGAGAAATTTTTGGATAGGCCCATGAGCGCACCCCCAAATTTAGTTAAAACCCCATTACTATTGAGCAGCAGCAAAGGTGTGTATCTAAGGAGGCACACAGATTTATTATCAAAGTATAACTTCACAGTGAAGTTTCAATGTCAACCAGGTGGTGATTTCAAGTTTGGTTACCACTGGTTACTTAAGAACATTGATCAGGTTGTCAGAACCTATAACCAAGTACATTTATACATTTGGTTAGGCACATGTGACCTCACAAACAAGTCCAAATTTGGTTATATCACCTTAGCACAGAAATCTGATGCTGAATGTAGGGATTATGTGAAGGTCCATGTTGATAAGATCAACAGTTTTCTGTCAAAATACCCTTCTGTATCGGTGACATTTCTAGAAATACCTCCATACAGTATCAAACTTTGGAATCAATACAAGGGTCACAAGAGCCCAGAGGTATTCGAAACAGAAGATGAAACTCTAGTAAACAGGATAAGCATCCTGAATGGTTACCTACAGGAGGTAAACCAAGCTGCTGGGGTTAGCTCAATTCGCTTTAACTTGGATCTACTCAAGTATACCAGGGCCAAGCGCATGCCGTCTGTCTGTTTTACTTTGTTTAAGGACGGTATTCATCCCACCCCACTCTTAGCGAGGTGTTGGATGAAACGGTTGCTTGGAAAAATTTTTGAAGATTGTTCATAGTTTCCTTGTTCATATTTTTGTGTATATTCTTATGTAACTATGGCAACTAGGGGTGAAGTAAGTGAACAACCTGAAGTGGTTGACCAGCCAGAGGTTAAATTGGGGCCATTGACTGAGGCAGATTTAATTAAATCTCTTAATGCCCTGGGGAAATATGCAATTGTTGCCCTCGATGAGGGTACCCAGGCTCGCAGGCCTAGGACTAGTTCTGTGATGGAGGGACATGCTTCATTGTATGAATTCCCTAATGTCAAATCGCAGAACATCCCAAAGGTGCCTCAGTTCTCTGGCGAGTCCTTGAAAAATGATGTGGCCTACACTGATTGGCGTTATGAAATCCGGTGTTTACTGCTGGATTCGGACATCACAGACAGCACACTTGTGCAGGCCATATGCCGTTCGCTTCGAGGGGTTGCGAAGCGTTCGCTTATTTCACTAGGGAGTACTGCAACACCTCGGCAAATTTTATACCGACTCGACTCGTTGTTCGGGGAGGTAGCCACGCATGGCATGATCATGCAAGAGTTTTTTAACTCGGCACAAAAGCCTGAGGAGTCTGCAACCGTATTTGGTTGTAGACTTGAGTCTCTATTACAGACGGCCATAGATAATGGGTCTGTAGATAAGGCTTCAAGGAATGATTTACTTAGGCATAAGTTTTGGACATCACTGTACAGTGACAATCTTAAGAGCCAGACACGTCATAAGTATGACACTGTCACCTCTTTTGATTCTCTCCTACGAGAGATTAGGATAGTGGAGAAAGAGCTTGACCTGTGCTCGGGGTCAACCCAAAAGAGCCAGGATTCTACTAAGAGAAAGAAAGCTCAGAGCCATAATGTGACTGCAGAGATAGATCAGCAGCAGGCTACTTCAATTTCGGGGGTGTCAAAGGAGTTTGATAGTAAACTCAAGGCACTTGAGACCAGATTGACATCACAGATTGATGACAAATTTGATAAGATACTGGAAAAACTTGACTCTAAGTCTAGCCAGCCCAGATCTAATCAAGGTCACAATCGAGGTCAAGGTCGTGGTCGAGGTAACCACAGGGGTAAACCTAACCACAACAAACCGAAGTCTACAGATAGCCCAAAAGATTAACGGTCTCTGCGGTAGGCCAAGCAGAGGCCGGTGTACCTTCACCAGGCCAAACTGACATCCTAGACAGACTCTTAGGAGTTTCGAATGAAGGTAAAATCTGCATTGATGGTGTTCAGGTTAAAAGCTTGATAGACAGTGGTTCAATGGTCTCTACCATATCAGAATCATTTTATCTGAGCCTACCAAACAAACCTGAGCTCCTTGATGTAAGTAAATTGGGACTTGATGTGACAGTAGCTAATGGCTCAGCCCTTCAAATTAAAGGGTTCATAGAGTGTGATGTTCAATTGCCATTCCTGACCGACAGAGTCTTTAGTGTTCTAGTACTTGTAGTACCAGACACAGATTACAATAAGTCATGCCCATGTCTTATGGGTACCAATGTAATCAGACTTGTTAAAGACTCCATAGACTCACATGATTTTTTTTTACCTCCCGAGTGGAAGGTTGCTGTGGATAGCATATCTTGTACATATGATGTCAAGTCTATGAACAGGAAACCTCTTAAGGTTCAACCCTACCAATCCACAGTGATCAACGGCATGGTCAGAGGACTCGATCCCGATACCTCTAATATTATCACAGAAAACCGATCTGACCGCTCTGACCTTAAGTATACAGTTTGTCCACGGGTTCTCAAGGTAAACAATAATGTGACTAGTGTTAAAGTTCCTGTGAAAATTTGTAATCTTACAGCTAAAACCATATATATACAGCCCAGATCATTAGTTTGTTCTGTAAATCAAGTCAAGGTTGTTGACAACTTAGCTTCTGAGTTACCCAGTACAACAGAATCAAGGTCTGTACCTGAAGACCTTGGTATTAACTTAAACACTGAGAACCTTAGTGAAGAACAACTGTATAGGGTTCGTCAAGTATTAGGAAATTGGAAACAAGCTTTTTCCACTGATCCATTCGATCTTGGATGCACGGACCTCATAGAACATAAAATCGAGTTACTCGATGATAGGCCATTCAAACAGCCTTACAGGAAAATACCTCCTGCTATGTATGAGGAAGTCCGTCAGCACATAAAGGAAATGCTTGAAGCGGGTGTTATTAAGGAGTCTAATAGTCCTTTCTCTTCGAATGTTGTGCTGGTTCGAAAGAAGGATGGCTCATTAAGATTCTGCATCGACTATCGGATGCTTAACTCGCGAACCAGGAAAGATGCGTATATGCTTCCTCGTTTCGACGACACTATAGATACTCTAATTGGCAGTTGCTATTTCTCGAAGCTAGATCTTCGAGCGGGTTACTGGCAGATAGAGGTCGCCGAGGAAGATCGCCATAAAACCGCTTTCTCTGTGGGGAACCTGGGGTTTTACGAAACTATTAGAATGGGTTTCGGCCTCACATGTGCTCCAGCTACCTTTCAGCGCATGATAGAGAAGTGCATGGGCGATATGCATCTCCGAGAATGCCTCATCTTTCTCGATGACATTCTTATATTTTCCAGGACTTTTGACGAACACCTCACAAGGTTAGAGTCTGTTTTTTCCAGACTAGTACAACATGGCCTGAAACTTAAACCATCAAAGTGCGAACTATTCAAAGGTTCTGTGACGTATCTCGGGCATGTCGTGTCTGAAACAGGCATAGCGACTGACCCAGAGAAGCTATCCGTAGTAAAGGATTGGCCACAACCAAAGAATGTAAAGGAGCTTCGTCAATGGCTTGGTTTTAGTGGTTATTATAGGCGCTTCATAAAGGATTTTTCCTCCATCGCCCAACCACTAAATAAACTTTTACAAGGTCATGACCTTACCAAAAAGAGTAAGACTGCAAAGTCTAAATCTAAATCTAAGGTCAAGGAAAAGGCAGTATGGATTTGGGGTGAGCCTCAACAAACCGCCTTTGACACCTTGAAAGAGAAGCTGATGAGTCCCCCAGTTCTTGCCTATGCTGATTATACTAAGCCCTTCATCCTGCACACAGACGCTAGCGGCCTTGGCCTTGGCGCAGTCCTATATCAGGAACAGGATGGAGCGGAAAGGGTAATCGCATATGCCAGTCGTGGTTTAAGACCTAGTGAGAGAAATTACCCAGCTCATAAGTTGGAGTTTTTGGCTCTAAAGTGGGCCGTGACTGACAAATACCATGATTACCTCTATGGTAACACCTTCAAAGTCGTCACTGATAACAACCCGCTTACTTATGTACTGGGTAAGGCGAAACTCGATGCCACTGGGCATAGATGGGTTGCCGCTCTTGCAAACTATAACTTCACCCTGTCGTATCGCCCTGGGAAACTTAATACCGATGCGGATGTCCTCTCACGCATGTCGGTTGGTACTGAGGTTGTTAAGGCTGTATGTCAGTCTGCAGTTACTGTCGCTCCACTGGTGGATTGTGTGTCGGGAGGATCCATGTCTCATTTGGCCGATGGGAACATGGATTCAGTCGATTCCTTTGCTTCAGTGGATTGGACGGTACAGCAACAGCAGGACCAAGACATTGCACGGGTTATTGACCTGTTGAGAACCGGTTTTCTTCCCAGGGGGAGAAGGCTAAGGGAGGAAACGGTATACGTCCAGAAGATGTTTCGTACTTGGAACAAACTATGTTTACAAGACGGTATATTATATCGAACCGCTTCTCTAGACGGCCAAACGGTTAAACAGTTGGTGCTGCCAAAACAATATCACTCCCTCGCCCTTAAGGGTGTGCATGATGACACTGGTCATCAGGGGAAAGAAAAAACACTTTGGTTGGCAAAACAACGGTTTTACTGGCCAGGCCTCGAGAATGATGTGAACCAGAAAGTTGAGACTTGTGGGCGTTGTATACGTAGAAAATCACCAGCTAAGCCTGTAGCTGAGCTGATTCCCATTACTTCCAGTCACCCTATGGAGTTGGTCTGTATAGACTTTCTCACAGCTGATAGGTGCAAGGGTGGAATAGAGGATATTTTGGTTATCACCGATCACTTCACCAGGTATGCCCAAGCAATACCCTGTCGTAACCAAACGGCACGGACAACTGCGAAAGCCTTATATGAGAACTTTATAGTTCACTATAGCTTTCCAGAGAGGCTACATAGCGATCAGGGCCGAAACTTTGAAAGCAAAGTTATCAAAGAACTTTGTAAACTGGCCAGTGTGAAAAAATCCAGAACTACTCCCTACCATCCAATGGGAAATGGGTCAGTAGAAAGGTTTAACCAAACCCTTCTCAGGATGTTAGCCACTCTAGATGAGGCTAAAAAGTCTGATTGGAAATCGTATATAGCTCCACTCGTCCAGGCCTACAACGCAACCAAGAGTGATGCCACGGGGTACTCTCCCCATTATCTTATGTTTGGTAGGCATCCTCGGTTGTCAGTGGATGCGTTCTTGGGTACTGACCCTGGTCAACAGGGTGCGGTGGACCATACCTCCTATGTTGGCAAACTGCGGACTAGGATGGAGCATGCCTATAAAACCGCACATAATGAGGCTACTAAGAGGTCCGCACAAAACAAAAATCGGTATGACCGATCAGTAAGGAACTCTAAGCTGGAAATTGGAGACCGTGTTTTGATAAGGAATGTAGGTCTCAAGGGCAAACACAAACTGACTGACAGGTGGGAACGGGAACCCTGTTTGGTGATAAACATCCCCAACAGTGAAATTCCTGTATATGAGGTGAAGTATGAATCGGGCAAAGGTCGTAACCGTACATTGCACCGTAACATGTTGCTTCCCTTTAATTCCATTCCGATGGAAGTTCCCCCTGACTTGCCAAATCGTGAGGTTCGGCCTGTGAAGTCGGCTCCTATTCCTAGGAGAGAGCCTGATCCAGCATTATCAGACTCGGAGTCTGACTCTGATTCTGAGTCTGATGCCTCCATTGTGAGACCAACGCATCCCAGGAAACTGCAGAGGCGACAAAGACCTCCTCCCATACAAATGCCTGAACTGGACCATTCCGATCACGTATCAGTAATGACGGAAAATGAGTTCGATCAGAGTTCAGGTTTGACAGATTTAACCATTCTGACAAGTAATTTGCATGAGGAGACAGTACCTAGCCAGCATGGCAGTGCTGAGACCACCGGAAACCATGACCTTGATAGTTTGGAGAGTATAGAACCTCGAAGGTCAGCACGACCTAGAAAACCTCCGGATCGTTATGGTCAGTGGGTATTTCCCCTGCAGTGTTCCTCCCGAAATCTAGATCTGAAGTAAACAAGATATGGTCAGATCATCCATTTTTGTCAGAATTCTGTGATATTAGTACATTAGTATATTGTTTTTATTAATCATCATTAGTTTACTTTAATTGTAATACATGTACTGTACCTACAGGGCTTGTGGCTCTGGATGGTAGGGACTGGCCCAACCTCCAGATTAGTCCTGATGGGTATGATAGTTTTTTTTATAATTTGCTTGTTATTGTTGATTATTGTTATTGTTACATCCGCATTTTAGTAATTTGTATGATTTTTACCTGTAGAACCGTTTCATCTGTGTTATATTCTCATGTCTGTAGATTACTATAGTGCTGGTAGGGACTGGCCCAACCGCATGACTAGTGATTATCATCAGCATGAACCTATACCTGAAAAGGTGCAGAAATTGGTTCCTAGTATATGTGTCCATATTATCCCTGTATTATAAGAAACTCATCTGTGAAGATGAATTTAGTATTATGCGAGCGCTGTACATATAATCGTATGTAAATCCATGGTGATACATAAGCGCACTGGCTATATTAAGGCTTAGGGGTAAACTTCAACATAACAATAAGTTGTTGCCTATAGTCTTGAGTAATTGGTTCTAGAACAATTACCGGGTCAACTACAGTATCTCATATATCATTGTAAAGTTGTGTATTTTCAATATATGTGGGGTTAGTTGAGATGCCAGGAGACATCTTATCAGGGAGGGGGAATATGTAGCCCATGCTATATATAGATATATTGGTACATAAGTACAGATACACTCTGTGAGTACAAACTCATGGTATAGACGGAACAGGGTGACATAATCCCAACAGGTAAGTTCTCGCGCTGTCATACTGCGTCATCCATCGGTATGCAAGGAATGCGTGAGAGCTGATCTGATTGGTAGATAGAGTGAGTAGGTATGTGTGCGCACCCTAAACACCTGATAATACCCTACACGTCCATTCCCCAATATCATTCTGGACAGAGCATCTAGCTACATATCATCGATAGCTATATCATCGCCATACATTTGTCTATTCATCGTCAAGACTACCATCATCCCTGGTAAGACTATTTTAAATGTATAGTGTCGATCTGTATTTGTTCAATCGTAATTCACTTTGTCTATGTCTTTGTCTAGTGTTCATGTCTACTTTATTGTATATTGTAGGCCTTCTAATAAACCCTTATATCAACTATAGCAAAGGAGTTGTTGATTTCTAATGAACCCGGCTACATATACTTTACCAACTGTCAGTGGAGGTAACTCACAATCAATAGCTATAGACTATCTTTACTGAGACTTACCAACTGTCAGGGGAGTTAACTCACAATCAATAAGTATAGACTATCTACCAACTGTCAGGGGAGATAACTCACAATCAATAGCTACAGATCTTTTACAGATGGACCTCATCATCTCAAACTCGTATAACTTGAAGATTCCGTTTCAAATTATTTCATTAATCCCAGCCATAATTTATACGAAATATTTAAAGTTGCTGAATTAACTAGAATACTCAGGAAACTGAAAGTTTTCGAATAGGTCGGCTGTCTTAAAAATAACGACGTTCTACTGTATGGTGATTAATTTCACAAATACTTTATTTCTGCTTAAGTCATAATTGATATCATACTTTTTTTCATGCTTTGTAGCACAAATAAACAATATAGCCAATTTATTGAGAATAATATCACAACGTTATCTTCAGTCCATGAATTAAATTATCTACAGAAATGTTTTTGTCCCATCCCTGAGTAATACTTCCATAGTTGTACATACCCCTTCAAAGTCAAACCAAAAAACCAAATGATATTAATTTCAATAGTTGTGTAAAAACAATCATTTGAAAATACCAGGATTCACTTGACTCAGACTGGTATTATTAGAATTATTATTATTTATCAGCTGGGGTCTTAAAAGTAAGATTTATCAGTTTGGTATCAATAGTTAGAAATTATAGGTAAATTTGTCTTTGATAAAACAAAGAAGTCTTCAAGAATTATACCCCCCCCCCCCCCCCCCACCTAGTATGACTGTGTGACATTACCTGTTTCATGCGCTCCAGTATGACCGTGTGACATTACCTGTTTCATGCGCTCCAGTATGACCGTGTGACATTACCTGTTTCATGCGCTCCAGTATGACCGTGTGACATGACCTGTTTCATGCGTTCCAGTATGGCTGTGTTACATTACCTGTTTCATGCGCTCCAGTATGACTGTGTGACATTACCTGTTTCATGCGCTCCAGTATGACTGTGTGACATTACCTGTTTCATGCGCTCCAGTATGACTGTGTGACATTACCTGTTTCATGCGCTCCAGTATGACCGTGTGACATTACCTGTTTGATGTGCTCCAGTATGACTGTGTGACATTACCTGTTTCATGCGCTCCAGTATGACCGTGTGACATTACCTGTTTCATGCGCTCCAGTATGACTGTGTGACATTACCTGTTTCATGCGCTCCAGTATGACTGTGTGAAATTACCTGTTTCATGCGCTCCAGTATGACTGTGTGACATTACCTGTTTCATGCGCTCCAGTATGACTGTGTGACATTACCTGTTTCATGCGCTCCAGTATGACTGTGTGACATTACCTGTTTCATGCGCTCCAGTATGACTCTGATGAAGGAGGAGCTTGACTGGAGGCTGATCTCTACCTGGTACGCTGCATTCAGAATCTGTAACAAATTCGTGAAGGAAAGTCAGACTTAGTGGACTTAGCGGAGAAAAAACAATGACGAACAGAAAATATCTGGCAACTGCTCAAGTAGGCCACAAACCTGGACTCATTGTTGGTGAGCTAGTGGTAGCAGAATGTCAGACACCTTAACCACTTGGCCACCACAACCCAGTGGTGGAGGGCTAGTGGTAGCAGATAGTCAGACAGACACCTTAACCACTTGGCCACCACAACCACGAAAGTAAAATATTGACAAGACAAGAGTCTGCAAAGCCAGGTGTTGGTAATGTCATGTGCCAGTTAAATCATGTATTGATAATGTCAAGTGTCTGGTGATCATGTATTGGTATAGAAGTACATGTCCTCCTATCTACATATCTAGCTATCACGACTAAGTGGAATTACCTGTTTGAGTGCCTCACTGGTCGTCTTGCTGTTTGCACTCTGGCCGTGATCTACATCAAATCTTTCCAGGCTCTCCAAACACCGACTCAAAGTTCCTACAGAAATACAGTTCATCATGAATTTTGTAAGCAATGAACAGTTATAAACAACTTCAGTAATTATTATCGTACTGTCATGAAATCAGGGGGTTAACCAGTTAGTATGTTCTTACTCCAAGTTAGCATTCTGTAAGCCAATTTAAAATCCCTTGTTGACATTTCTACTAAAATACAACAGATAAGGGCACGCTTATTATAAAGCATGGGCTTACTGCTGGATGGATACAGTACATGTTTACAGGATACACTGTATGCGCCATTATTAGCACCCGCCCCCCTTCTACTAACCATGACACAACTAAATAGTATGGTAAACCTCGATGTGTGTATGTTTACAAGAAAAACACCCACAAATATTGGTAATATGTGTACAAATTGTCAGAAATTGATGACAATAATATCACACATCATGAGTACTACTAATTCTTGTCATAATACATGTACTTGGTGCTTATTACAGCAAATACAGTAAATTGTATCGAAACAGACTTCTAAATATAGGTCACCACCTTTTATAATACTACTGGGGCTGTCATCAATAGGCAGATACAGAAAATCATTTGTGCAAGCAAGGACTTCTTATAAATCTCAGCAAATTGTACATTGTATAAAAAAATTCATGTTGAAACTAAAGCAGATGAAATTCCTGCTTCATTGTAAAATAACATTATTGTGGGTGGAACCCAGAGTACCTGGAGAAAACCCACATCACAGGTCAGGCAGTTGACCCCAATACCTTTTCATGTCCAATTGGGGAATCAGAGGCAAGTGCCCTATCCACTGTACCACCCAATTACCCGCATGTTTTATGTGATTTTTCTTTGTGACCCGTCACCTTCATCAGACAAATGACCCATTAAATATATATAATAAAAGGCAGGGTTTGCGCTGGGTATTTTATCAATGGGGACCTTTCCTAAATAAATGGGGTCCTTCTGCATAGTTCAAAAGAAATCCTGAAAATAAGTGGGGTTCTTTTCAGTTTCTATGGTTGAAAAAGATATAGAGACGGCTTCAATGCAAACCCCGAAAGGGTGTAAAGTGTGTACAAGTTGTCTATGAAAATCTATGATGATTTCTAAGCAGTAAAGTGTAT
Source organism: Mimachlamys varia (assembly GCA_947623455.1). Classification (NCBI taxonomy): domain Eukaryota; kingdom Metazoa; phylum Mollusca; class Bivalvia; order Pectinida; family Pectinidae; genus Mimachlamys; species Mimachlamys varia. The sequence goes on along the minus strand of OX392534.1, from coordinate 47,235,679 downwards.
ATACAATAGTATTGTTATTGTACTAAAATGACCTGAATTAGCTACACTTTGTTTAAGACTTGGTCATAGATATGAGAGTCTATGAACCCCCTCATCTCGATTTAAAACTGGACCACTATGGCTTATCATGATGGCTTCCTCAGCAGACTGCTCTTTCTGTCCAATGAGTTCTTTTTAGCAAATCATATGATTTATAAATATCAAAATGGTATCTACTAACATCACAGCAGTACGATTTCATTAGATGATGAGTAGCCAATCAAATCAACCCTCTATCCTGCAATACCTTTTACAATGAATTCTCGTAGATACTTCCACAATGAATTTCCTGACTCGTCAAACCTACATGTATATGACTGTTAAATGTTTTCATTCCCCAGTAAGAACTTCCTTGTTGAATTGTTTTCCAATAAAACCCGTTAACGTGATAAGAGATGTGTGTGACTCGACATACCAACATCTACATAATAATACCACAGTTACTGTTTATGTGTATCTCAGGTTTTCCAGAAATAGTAATAAGATACCAATATTCTGATTTCTGTAAAATACTTAGAGTTTTACTGTTAGGTAAGATGCACCCTACAAATGTGTGACAACATTTCAATTTTATATTGACACCTGTGGCAATGAAAGTAGGTCAAGGTAATTTTTTTGAGGAATCTTTGGAACACCCTGTAATTAGTACCTATTGGTCAATTATCATTACTTTGGGTTTCTGGGTAAATCAAAAGACAGTGCTTTCAATATATTTACATATTTAACCCCTGTGACCTTGAATGTAGGCCATGGTCATTTATTTGAGGAAACTTTATATAACCCCATGAATTTATGAAAACTGCACGCATTTTTTCTGTAAACCCTAAAATAATTGTGGTCATCCTTTATGATTTCATTTCTAAAGATATTTAACACATTAATAGTTCATAATCAGTACTAGACTGACTTCCGTTAGTATACAGATATTGAAAAAAGAAATAGTCAAATAATTTTTGATCACTTGGATGTCGGATTCTAGAAGTTTGAAACAAGGGGAGATAAGCTAGGAGAAAAATTCTATAAATAGAAACTTAGGGGCTGGTAGCCAGTCTAAATCAATACATGTAGTTTTGTATTTGATTATGACATATGGTTTTGCACAAAACACAACATTGTGCATAATTTCATTGCCAAGCAACTTCAACCAATCAGAAGTTTTAATATCAAATACAGCGCCAAACATAGCGGTATATGACATCACTTTTTGCATTGTCTGATGTTTTAGGTTATATAGGTTATAATATTATATGATATAACCTGAGAAAGTTTAGCATTGAAGAATAGGCAAAGTTAAATCATAAAGGTTTACTGAAAGCTAGTACAGTGCACTCCTCTGTATATCATGTTGTATTTATCAAGACAAAAACATGACATTAACAGGAATGTGACATTAAGAGACACCTGTTTTTCCACTATATTTATTGCATTTCTAAACTTTCTAAAAGTAAGCCATTCAATGTACATATGAAGATGTATCAATCAATAGATAACATTTTTTCATAAAAAAACACCATTTTGTTTGGTAATTTTTTTTTTACTTCTCTGCAATAGTTAGTACAAGTTGTATCTGAAATCGATGAATATGACATCATTTAATTGGCTATTTTATGTGATTGGTTTTAAAAAATATGATATTAAGAGGAATTCACCTCAAAATACAAAATACATGATATTAACCAAATAAAATTACATTGATTATATAGAGGGAAAATGGTGCTTTGGAAAGACATGATAATAAACAGGAATGTGATATTATCTGGGGTGATATTAAGTGAAATACACTGCATCTATCTATTAAGATTTGATAGTGGATTGTGTTAGCTTAATGGATGTGATGTAATTACGGAAATCTGTTTATCAGCTGTTTATTATGTTGGACTTGTATCTGAGCTGCAGATGTTCAGTATTTCAGTTAGATAAAACAGGAACTTCTTTTTATACATGTGTTTATATAGCTGAAAATGGAAACCAGTATTATTTGTTCACAGGGGTAAATGTATACACGTACATATATTTTTTTTCAAGTACATTTTTATTGATAAGACCTCAAAGGATTTCATATTGTTAAATTGATATCCTGCTGAAAATTCCCCCTATATACTTATACACAGACTTTTTAGTAAGCAGAATGTTCTCATATGTAATACACATTTGTTTGTGTGAGACAACTTATCAGCATTTGCTTAAGAAATAAATAAATATCATGTGAATGATACTGTACATACTCTTCAAATAAATTGGGTAGAAATATCACTGTGATATTTCAAGTAGAAAGATTTAAAAGCTATCAATATATATATACTTTATGTATACTATTTCAATCATATTAAAAATTTTGTAAAAGAAAAAAAAAGGGCCTCCATGTGTGTCAAACTTTTAATCTTCGGAACAAGTGTCTGATAAAGCTTTTCATCCACTAGACCACTGTAACGTACATGTATGAACATCACTGAGATCTTATGAAAATTCTGAATCGCCCACAACATTACTATATTTTTATTTTATTGATCTTAGATTACTGTTGTAAACAAAACCAGTATGAAAACTTGTGAACATTACTTTCTTCCATGTGAAAGCAAGTTTGCAATTATAGATATTACATTTCTTGGCTTCTGTTCAACAACGGAGCTAGCCAGGGAGGGATAATTTTGCCATCATAAGCATAACTCTCAGTATGTGACCTCATTAACAGCTAATACCAAGGTTTTAGTGATAAAATGTCTGATTATTCCACAGAAAACAACTACATTTTGTGCTAAAAATGTCTGATCATTCTACGGAGAACAATTACTTTTTATTTTGCTCTAGTCACATTTTTATCAATTCTTCTTACAGGGAGGGATAATTTTGCCATCATTAGCACAACTCTCAGAATGTGACCTCATTAGCAGCTAACACAAAGGTTTTAGTGCTAAAAATGTCTGATTATTCCACAGAAAAACAAGTTATTTTCATTTTGCTCTTGTCACATTTTTATCAATTTTTCTTACCTGTATAACCATATCTACAGCATTGACTACAAAGATGCTTTAAATACCAGGGTTTTATATGTAAAGGATTTCCAAGTGAGTAACTTCTATATATCAAATATCAGTTGTGAGGTTAGCACACACCACTGGGAGGTATAACGTGTGGGCGGCAATACAACCAAACCCATGTCCTTGTCACAGATATACCTATCTTCTATCCATCATAAAAATTATTACAAGTTCTCCATACCTGTTTTACATCTCAGCACACTTATATAAATATCACCTAAGGTAAAGAATACACCTACTCCAGGTACAGGAAATCAAAGTGGGTGGAGTATAGTCACTGTGACAATAGTGACACTACAATCACACCTACTACAGGTAGCTGGATATCTACAGGAAATCAACGTTGGTGGAGTATAGTCACTGTGACAATAGTGACACTAGTACTACAATCACACCTATTCCAGGTAGCTGGATATCTACAGAAAACCAACTTGGGTGGAGTATAGTCATATCAACGAAGGTAGCAGGATTATCATTTTATAGACAGTAGATGGCAGTGACAAACCTGGATGGACGCTTAGACAGACAAACCTAGGATCACAGATGAAGAGCAATTAAACCATCATCTGATTAAAGCACTGCACTTATTTTTCTTGATTTTTTGTCAAATTAATAAAACTATTTGGAACCCAACTGCTACAAATATCAATTAATCTCAGTTTAAAACTGTTTACACTTTTTACAGAGGATAATTTTTATATCCAACTAGTAAACACCTACTACAAAACTGTACAGAGATCTTACATCACTGACAGGCTGCCAACATATTTATCATAAACTTTGATATTTGTTCTCCCCCTATGTACATGTATGTGTTTGTACTCCACTACCACTATGTACGGAGACATGATTTATAGCTAAACCTTCTCCTATGAGGCTTCCTATTTGAATCAACTTAAAAAAAAAAAAAAAAATTTAAAATTATAAAAAAAAAAGAAACATCAATCAAGTATAACATTTTCCTACTAAACGTTTGTATACATATATTAACATGTCTGGACTTTGAAACAAGAAGAGAGTGAAGTGATTCTGACAAACAATAGACTCCCCGATCAGGAGTATTATCAGTGAAGTTGAAGGTCATTTGGTGTTCTACTAGGTCATTGTACAGTTAGTGATACTGACCACTGTACACTATTGACCTTGGGTCAGTCTGGCTGTATGTATAATCAACTCAACAGTCTGGGTAACTAAAATACAAAAATAAATATAACTTTCCTCAAATGTAAGAATCAGAGTCTAGACGTTGATTCAACTAGCTGGATACATGGACCTCCTCCTCTATAAACAGTTTTTATAAACAGCTGATAAATCTGTCTCATTACTATAAGAGTCCAGACATTGATTCAACTAGCTGGATACATGGACCTTCTCCTCTATAAACAGTTTTTATAAACAGCTGATAAATCTGTCTCATTACTATAAGAGTCCAGACATTGATTCAACTAGCTGGATACATGGACCTCCTCCTCTATAAACAGTTTTTATAAACAGCTGATAAATCTGTCTCATTACTATAAGAGTCCAGACATTGATTCAACTAGCTGGATACATGGACCTTCTCCTCTATAAACAGCTGATAAATCTGTCTCATTACTATAAGAGTCCAGACATTGATTCAACTAGCTGGATACATGGACCTCCTCCTCTATATAAACAGTTTTTATAAACAGCTGATAAATCTGTCCCATTACTATAAAAGTCCAGACATTGATTTAACTAGCTGGATACATGGACCTCCTCCTCTATATAAACAGCTTTTATAAACAGCTGATAAATCTGTCCCATTACTATAAAAGTCCAGACATTGATTTAACTAGCTGGATACATGGACCTCCTCCTCTATAAACAGTTTTTATAAACAGCTGATAAATCTGTCTCATTACTATAAGAGTCCAGACATTGATTTAACTAGCTGGATACATGGACCTCCTCCTCTATAAACAGTTTTTATAAACAGCTGATAAATCTGTCTCATTACTATAAGAGTCCAGACATTGATTCAACTAGCTGGATACATGGACCTTCTCCTCTATAAACAGCTGATAAATCTGTCTCATTACTATAAGAGTCCAGACATTGATTTAACTAGCTGGATACATGGACCTCCTCCTCTATAAACAGTTTTTATAAACAGCTGATAAATCTGTCTCATTACTATAAGAGTCCAGACATTGATTCAACTAGCTGGATACATGGACCTTCTCCTCTATAAAAAGCTGATAAATCTGTCTCATTACTATAAGAGTCCAGACATTGATTTAACTAGCTGGATACATGGACCTCCTCCTCTATAAACAGTTTTTATAAACAGCTGATAAATCTGTCTCATTACTATAAGAGTCCAGACATTGATTCAACTAGCTGGATACATGGACCTTCTCCTCTATAAACAGTTTTTATAAACAGCTGATAAATCTGTCTCATTACTATAAGAGTCCAGACATTGATTCAACTAGCTGGATACATGGACCTCCTCCTCTATAAATAGTTTTTATAAACAGCTGATAAATCTGTCTCATTACTATAAGAGTCCAGACATTGATTCAACTAGCTGGATACATGGACCTTCTCCTCTATAAACAGCTGATAAATCTGTCTCATTACTATAAGAGTCCAGACATTGATTCAACTAGCTGGATACATGGACCTCCTCCTCTATAAACAGTTTTTATAAACAGCTGATAAATCTGTCCCATTACTATAAGAGTCCAGACATTGATTTAACTAGCTGGATACATGGACCTCTTCCTCTATAAACAGTTTTTATAAACAGCTGATAAATCTGTCTCATTACTATAAAAGTCCAGACATTGATTCAACTAGCTGGATACATGGAACTCCACCTCTATAAACAGATTTTATAAACAGCTGATAAATCTGTCCCATTACTATAAAAGTCCAGACATTGATTCAACTAGCTGGATACATGGAATTCCACCTCTATAAACAGATTTTATAAACAGCTGATAAATCTGTCTCATTACTATAAAAGTCCAGACATTGATTCAAGTAGCTGGATACACGGACCTCCTCCTCTATAAACAGTTTTTATAAACAGCTGATAAATCTGTCCCATTACTATAAAAGTCCAGACATTGATTCAACTAGCTGGATACATGGACCTCCTCCTCTATAAACAGTTTTTATAAACAGCTTATAAACCTGTCTCATAACTACACCATTTGTCACCTTCAGGATTTTCCTGAAGCAACTAAAAGCTATCCATTCTATATCAATTTTACAAAATGAAATAAATCAAATCACAACTGCCAGAAAAAAAGATGAAGTTTGATTATTTTACAGGTAATAATTACCTGTGTAGGTATCCCGCAGGACATCAACGGACCGGACCAGGTTGCCGGCGATGGCTTGGTTGAGTGCGCCCAGCACTAATTCTTGTATCTGGTATGTACATATCTTAAGGCCCTTGGTGGTCAATATCACCCCCTGCTCGTCAAATTCCACACCTGTAAAAACAATTGGTCATACCTGTAAAATAGGTCATACCTGTAAAATAGGTCATACCTGTAAAATAGGTCATACCTGTAAAATAGGTCATACCTGTAAAATGATACAGTATAATCTGTCTAAACCAGATGTCACTGGGACCAAAATATTGGGACAGGGGATTTTAACAAGGAAACTTATACAAAGATCAGTTGAAAAAGGCTGGTTTTCAGAATAGGCCGGTCCAGATTACACAAGTTGTAATTACTAAAAAAAAAGCAGAAATAGACAGGAATCCGGATTAGACAGGAGCCGGTTTTGAAAAGTTATACTTAACAGGTCATACCTGTAATATACTACTTTATACCTGTAAAACAATGTTCAGTTAATATAAATGACTGTCCATTTTTAGTGGAAAAGATTACTAATTTAATTCCGAAAAAAATATCTCTTAATATTTTAGGAAAAGATGGCCTTAAAAAAATTTGGATTATCTCATTTTCCAAAGTAGAAATTCAGGGAAGTAAAATGTAGAATTAAATCGCTAAGGTCATTCCATTTCATGACCAGGATGTTTGCAGACTTTAAATAGAACTTAAAGTGAGAAAACAGAGATTATTTTCTATTAGTAAAGGTATTGTATTTGTCCGTAATGACTTATATAAGCTAGAAACGCTACTTTTGCCGATTGTATGTAAATCGAATGGCATTTATGGCCTCTGCAGGTAGGTATGAATATGAAAAAATAAATAAATACTCTTAGCTTGAAAGGCAGTATGATTCTGGCCCAAGTATTTTTTATATTAGTGTATGAAGGTTTCATCCACATTCCTCAACTTAAGGAAAATCAAAATACCGAAAGTTAAGGCAAAAACCAGTTTAAATATGATATTTTGGATTGAGCACAGATTAAAAATAAAATGTTATGTAAGATCAGCAAAAATTGATTTTCACGGACCACACTGAAAAAGTAAGTATTGTTGGTGAAAAGTCAGCATGGTCGGTGAAAACCTAGAGTGGTCGGTCAAAACAACCAATTAGAAATTACCAAAGTTAAATAAGAACGTGAATATGATAGTTCACATAACAGATTCATTTGTGCAGCTAGTCAATGTCAGGTTTGTATGAAACTACACAATATAATTGTAAGATTAACGTCAACAATGTCTGCCAGAGGCCATCGTAGATAGGAAAGAACGATCTTATGTAAGACGAAAGACTAATAGCAATACGCTGTCGACGGATTTCGCCTTGGCGTAAAATTCCTCATCTTAAAAATCTCCATAGCATATTATTTAAAGCATTACAGAAGTTAAGGGGAAATTGTAAGTTAAGGAACTTTAATCCTTATCTTCTGTAATGCTGGCCTATGATGATTATACTAATTGACAATATAATGCAAAATCAAACTAGAACTGTAAGCCAATGGCTAACTTATATCCCCTGCCCCCACCTTTGCAATAAAAAGGCAATGATGATGATGAACTCATTTTAATCTGCAGATACTTCTACACATCCTCCCTGTGTAGTTTCATTGAAATTGGTTAACAGGTTTAGAAACATTTTTGCAGCCAAAATTTTCCAACAAAAACCTTGTTATAGTGACCTGGAGACCATGGCAACCATAAGTCTGCATGCATATCTACACATGGTCTATAACTTCAATATGAAACTTCATTGAATTCGGTTAACAGGTTAGGAGGAGTTTTCAGGTCAAAAGTTTCCAACAAAAACTTGTGTATATGACCTCTGTTACCCTGGCAACCTATTTTTTTTTGTTAAAAAAATCTACATGCAAAAGTCTACACAAAGTCCCTTAGATCCTGTGTAGTTTCATTGAAATTGTTTTATAAGTTTAGATGGAGTATTTCTGACAAGTTTGTGTCCAACAAGAATTTGGGTATTTTGACTTGGTTACCATGGCAACAAAAATTTCTGCATACACATTAACACATGGTCCCTAATATTCCTGTGTAGTTTCACTTGAATCGGTTCCCAGGTTAATGAGTAGTTGTCTGGAAAACTTTCCCCCCAAAAAACGAAGTATAGGACTGGTTACCATGGCAACCAAAATGTTTATCATGATAAAGATTATGCACATCTACAATGTATAAGGAGTATTGCCACCAAGTTTCGCTGAAATTCCAAGTAGTTTAGTTTAGGAGAAGTAGCCAGTACATCGTTACCACATGAGTTTTCTCTGGGTACTCTGGTTTCCTCCCACAATAAGACCCCCCCCCCCCCACCCTACATGCGCTAAAATCTGGGCCAACAATAATGACAATGATTAACATCAGTTTGATAACTTGTTTCATAATTGTTGTAAAATTAATAAAGCTTTTTTTAACACTGGGTAGAATTTGGGTAATGTTTAAATATATCAAAGTTAAATTGTGATACATACAATGTATATATAGATTATAAATACATTGTGTAATTCATTAACAGTAACTTATATAGACAATGTGTACTTAACAGGTTGGTGTATAGATAACAACTACACATGTATCCTACCTGTATCCTACCTGTCAATCGAAATCTACGCCCTAGGTTATATAACATACTTCACTTCAAGTGATAAGGAAGTATTAACTTAATTCTGACATACTGGAAACAAAACGGTGATCTGATCTCTTTATAGTGTCCCTTACAAACGACAATGTACAGATTTATAATAAACATGTAAGCTGTTTAACAAAAAGGTAATCGAAAAGATTTAATGGTATTGTGACAGCATTTTCACCCCAAATTTCAAATATGTTCACAATAGAAAACAGTGTGAATAACTTTGATATATCAATTGAAAGGAGTAGATTCACGAATAGCCCTTTTTGGCCTTGTTTTTATGAAATTTTCAAAAACATTTTAGAACAAAATAACTAGTATAAATTTCTTTGAATATATATAAGATACAATATTCTTATATATTTCTTGTTTTAGAAAGTGTATTTTCTTTTTGCGCATGTCATTAATCACCATGGTTACGCATTTTGACTTGAATTCACAACAAATTTCAAGATATTTTACTAAAATTAACATTGGCACCATGCTTCGCCCACAAAAAAAATATTGCAGAAGAAAGAATAAACATTTTGCAATTCATTCATATAATTTGTTTTTTGGGCGAGGTATGGTGCCATATGATAATTCGTAAATGTTTGCAAGTTTCAGGTTGAAAAACGTCCATTTTCCGGTCGGTAAACCTGCCATGTCAGCTTCGAAATGGACACTTGCGACAGGGAAAACATTATATTAATTTTTTTTAACCAAAATTGTATAAATCAAAGATTTATTAAGACCTAGAATCTAAATGTTAATTGTTCTGTTATTTTTTGCTAATTTTTGCGGGATCATTTTTTTTTCGAGTGCGGCAGTATAATAGATCTTAGATCTAAGCTTAGGCCTACTGTAGTGCGCTGTTCACAACATTGCATATTTACAAGCACTATACTGTAGTTTGCCTTTGACGTAAATCTCCTAGTATGATGGTTCAAAACGGATAAAGAAGATGAAGAAGAGTCACCATAGTTGATATTTACGACAAGTTTGGAGTCGTAATCATTTACAGGTAAGAACCCAATATCCTCTTGGCCTATCAATCCGTCATCTATCAAAGAAAGATGGACAACTCGTCCCGAAATGTGACTTTTGTTTATGGTCATGGTACACGTATTTATATCGAATAATGTTTATGTCTAATGAAGGTTACATATTGTTATACTCTTCAAAGTAATATACATTTACTTGATATGCAAAAATAGGCTGTAAAGTTTGATAAAACATCTGTTTATTCTAGCGATACCGAAGGCCGAATATGACACTTGACGTGACATAGCGAGTCTGTGATCGTACTCATTACTTTTGTTTAGCGCAATTCTTCCATTATATTTTCATTGACAGTTCTTTATTATTACATTTCCAACTGTTGAGAATTATTTTGATGAAAATAAATCGGGGGATAAGCACAAAAACAAGCGATACATTGCGAGGGGCAATTTAATCAGGAGTATGTAAAAGTTTCTGCAAATATTACGTAATGTTGTACCTTGGTGTAGCGGTGAACGCATTAGACTTTCATGCGCATGGTCCCGAGATCGATTCTCGGTTGAGGCAGTGTGCTGTTTTTTTCTTTTATTTTCTCCCTTATCGAAACCTATTTCCTTCAGAATATGCATACAATGTACAATCAACAAATATATTGTTTATGCAATTTTAAACAACATCTTTATCAGACGTTAATTTCGTAATATTTTTTCTTTAGTTCGAATACCATTGCGATGGCCTTCAGGTGTATCTTAGATAGAAAACTTAATCAAGAACTGAATGCAATGAGTATTAATTAAAAGACTCATCTAGTGTCTTGGTCACAATATAATAGCATGTATTTAAAACAAGTTAATGGTGATACACTTATTCCTAAAGAATCAGCGAACACTATAATGTTAATATCAAGACACTTTCCTGAGTATTTTTTATACATTTTTTTCTGCAGAATGCCTGGTGCCATCCCAAGACGATTCCAATGTGTCTTATGTTCAAAACGGACAAAGCCGCAGGAGAGGCGTAATGTCACAAAGGAACTTAGGAAATTTTTGAAGAAATCATTTCTAATCAACAGTGCAGACAACGACATCATTTGTAATACATGTAGACACAGATATAAAGAGAATAGGCGTCCGAAAACAACACCAGTTGAGGGCAACACAGACAACGTTTATCCTCCAACACAGAAAAAGTATCTGCCATCAAGTCCGCCTTCAATTAATCTGCCAATCCAGTCAACATCTAAGTCGCATGCATATTGTTCATTCTGCAAGCGACCCGGGCCAAAATTAATAGTTGTTCCATCTCAGTGCCGGACATCAGTCTTCGTTCGCCACAACATCCTGATACCAGCAGGCACTAGATGTTGCCCAGGTCATCTTAAAGATGGTGTTCTTGAATTGGATTCCATAAAGAATTTGAAGACAACTGATCATGCTTTTCTTAACCGGACAGCAGTATTGGATATGTTACAGCGAATGCGAGCTATATGCCAGAAACACCGGCATACACGTCTAGACTTTGATGACGACCACTCATTATCAGAAGCTGATTATACCTCGCTTACTGGATTTGACAAAGACAACTTTAAAGACATATGTGGTACTGTGAAAGATGATATTAGAAACACTCCTGCAAGGAGTCAGCGAACAACAGTAGCAGTATTCCTATGTAAGATGAAATCCGGAATGTCAAACAAGTTTTTGGCAACTCTCTTTAATGTTTCAAAGGCAAGTATTCGTCGGGCCATATCAACTGTAAGGAAAGCATTGATGAAAAAGTTTGTCCCTGATAATCTAGGGTTTGGTCATGTCTCGCGCGAGGAGGTCATTAAGAATCATACACGGCCACTTGCACAGACTTTGTTTGGAACTGTTGGACAGCAAGAAGTTATACTTGTGCTAGATGGCACATATATATTTATTGATAAAAGTAACAACTTCCATTTCCAGCGACGGTCTTACAGTATGCATAAAGGGAGGCCCCTAGTGAAACCAATGGTAATCGTCACAACAAGTGGTTATTACATTTCCATTTTAGGACCATACTTGGCTGATTCAAAGAACAATAATGCGTCAATTTTGAACCACATTCTTAAGACAAATGTTGAAGTCTTATCCGGTCTTGGATAAAGGAGGATGACATTTTCATTGTGGACAGGGGATTTAGGGATTCCATTTCACTTCTGGAGGACCTGGGAATCAAAGCAGAAATGCCACGTTTTCTGGTGAAGGGACAGAAACAGATGTCAACTGAGGATGCGAACATGAGCAGATTGGTCACAAAGGTGAGTTACTGTCTATATGAATTCACTGCGAACTCTTTATTGCCATATCAGTCTTCTATGATTATCAAAAACTTCTTATAAAAACAATAAAAAAACCAACATTTTCTTTGATATAATGTAATTCCAGGAATGAACTGACATTTAAAAACAGTTTAATGTAGAAAATAAACCTTAAAGGATAGGTACGTACCCTGTTTCTTCCAAGTTAATTATATATATATATATATCTCATAGAACAAGTATAATTATATATATATGCATCATAGAATATAAAGTGTTTGCTTTGCTTTATTTGATGGACGTCATTCAGATAAAATATATCTTGTAGGTGAGATGGGTTGTGGAGTCCTCCAATGCAAGGATTAAAAGTTGGAAATACTTGGATCACACCCTTCCTACGAACCAGGTGCCTTATATCGGGGACTACATCAAGATTGTGTGTGCAATATCCAACAAATATTTCCGACCACTTAGCTCATGTGACGATCCAGATAAAGAGGAACTTGAGGGAGCCAAGATGTTGTATCTATCTCGACAAGTAAACAGCTTGAAGCTCTTTGTCGAAGAGAACGATTTGGCGAGAAAGTCTGCCTGTTGGCAAGCATCAGATGAGAGTGACTTGAATGACTTCCCTGTGTTAGATGAGGACCAGCTTCGGAATATCACGTGTGGTACGTACCAGCTAAAACTTAGTTCCAGTTACATACAAGAACACATTGACGGGGAGAGTGATATATACATTCACAAGGAAGATCGTGGTTTTATTCGTGTGAAAATACAGAGTCGCCATACCTCATCAAAGAAGTACTTGCTGTGGATAAAGTACAATGATGTGAACATAGAATCATGGTACTGTAAATGCCGTGCAGGCGCGAGAGTAGTCGGTGTTTGCTCGCACATCGCTGCCATTTTGTGGTATCTTGGAAAAGCTCGGTATTCAGACTGCCGGTCGCATGGTGTTTGTGATTGGGGGAAAAGTGTTCTTGATGCGCAATCCATTCCAGAGGTTGTTGATGGGTCTGATAGTGATAGTTGTGCAAGTGGTATCGAAGAATGACTTCTGTCCTAGTACTATATGATAAAGAGTGCATGTAATAATGTTTTCGCATAAACACTTCAGACAGAATCATATGTTTATACTTTGCCTGAATATAAGTATTAAACGTTGTTAATGATTTATCCATGCACATCATTTTCTTTAAATTTCCAGACAGCCTTTTAAATGATCATTGTACATTAAGTGCGCACACAATATCAGACGCCAGCTTTTTTCAAATATAAATGTGTAAGCCTCAATAAAAATTAATATGAGCGGACATGTATAACGAGAAAAAACTGTTTGCATGAATTTATTGTCCTGCATGGACTCCATCTTTCCTTTCAAACCCTTGTGATTTTTTATGCCCCCCCCCCCCCCCCCCCCCCCCCCGCAATGAATATGAGGGGGAGCATATAGTGCTATCCATGTCTGTCCTGTCGCATGCAACTACATTTAACATATCTAAATAACTGCCAATGTGATTTTCACCAAGCCTTGCATATATAATAAGCATGATTTATAATTGTGCAGTTTTCCCTTTTTTCTGTATCAAGCATCTTAGATGGCCACGACGTCCTCTTGATTGGCTGAAAACAGATCCTGTGATAACTTTTGTTCTGTCATATGGATTCCAATGAAACTTGATGGGATAGATGATACTATGACAGCACTCATAATTAACAATGAAAAAACATGGTTACGATTCAAGGTGGCTGCCAAATAGAGACTTTTGATTGGTTGAAATTTATATTTTGCCCGATTCAAATGAAATATGGTATGTACATTTTGTATACTGTATATATAGTCTGTCAATACAAAGACAGTGGCGTATATATTTTTGTGAAAAAACAAAATGGCAGCCATATCTTTGCCTTTTTTAAGGTCGAAATTAAAATATTGTCAAAGTTTTTGGAAAACTAATTTCATGTGGTGGCAGGGTCTTTTTAGCTGGCACATATTTCTATTTTATTTTTTTAATCTGATATGACTAACATTTTATCATTGTATGTATTGTGTCTGTGTTTATCAGATATGAGTCTATGTTTATCAGATCTGTTTACCATTTTAGTTTAAATATGTTGCATATCGTTGTAAATTCACTTAGAATCTGACTGTTATTCTTACAAATTGTTATCAATGCCATTTGTTTAAATGACATATAGTTTACTATGTGTCTTGCATCTAAATACTATATTTGGTTGATAATAATGTCCCATATAATAAATTTGTTATTGCTGAACCACACGTTTTCTTGTGTTCGGAGTTTGTCTTCTGGTATGCACATTTTGAAGTTGCCAGTAAACATATGTCACCCGACAAGTGGCGGATTAACAACACCATGCATGCCTGATGTATCGCTTATGAAGTAACATTGAAATTATAGGCATCGATACCTTTCCTAACTTTGATATTATAATAGAACTTTTCAAATTTACATTTAATAAAATATCTTATACCAAATTTTGACATCTGCAATAGTGTTGCTATGGTATAAATATTGTTGCTATGGACATTACTCGCATTCACATTACAATATCAAGTTATTTTGGTATTCCAATAATAACGCATTTTAATGTAATCTATCAAAACCACATTTAAAGGATAAAACCTATATCAACATGAAATGAAATATGAAAGAAAAAGGAATCATGCATTTCCCTTGCAAAAAATACCTTACGTTGCTAAGGCCGTTGCTAAGGAATGCAAAGCCCCATTTATAAAAAACTTTTGTTTTTTTTATACTTTCATTCATGCATGTATGTGGTATAAAAATTAAAAATATTCAAGACAGGGCCAAAAATGGCCCTTTGTGAATCTACTCCTTTAAGGATTTGGTTTTACTTTTAGTGCTTATGTAAACAATGCTAAATTAATTTTCAAGTGTCATATTTAAACACCTAATAATTATAAAGGTGAATGGTTTTAAAACATTTTACAGACTAGGCCTATAGGTTGTACATGAGTTTCTCATTCACAACTATTTATTTATATTCTACACACTCTCTGATCATCATGAATATCAAAACTTTTACAAAAAAAATATAAACCACAACTGTGTATTTACCTTTTCATCTAAATTCAAAATGCCCCATAACATTATTTTCATGTCTGCATGCCACATTTTATGATATCAACAAATATAAATTGTATAATTATATGCTGTGGGCACAGTATACAAACCTCCAATTTAGTTATTCTATTCATTCTATATCTACAACAGGTTTCACATTTTCATTGATGTTGTTATACATGGATACAGGGAATGTTTTTGCCGTAGATGAAATAACATATTTTCTACGTTTGTAATATTAATGAGAGTAAATTAACTACGACAGCCAATGTATTATTAGAACAGACTAATACATTAGAACCTCGTTATCACGAACTCATATAACTAAGAGACTTTGTTTAATTGTTTAAAAGTGTTTTGTCGGTACCAGTAAAGCTTTACACTAACATTCATATTTACCTAGCTCGAATTCATGGACAAATCAAACCTTTCCCATGGTCCTGTTGACTTTGATATAACGAAGTTTGACTGTATGTTATTTATGTATACAGTGTCTACCTGAATCTCACAACAGCCTGCTTCTACATGAATCAGAAGAAGATGGCATAATTTTATTGAAATCATGAAGATCATCTGATGATCCTCATTTTTTGTTCATTTTGGGATAAATAAAGCAGTATGTATCCAGGGAAAGCCGCCTGTATACAGCAGGCAAAAAATGTTAAAATATTAATAACCACTGATAAAAACAACAAATGGAAAAACAAACAGGGAAACTCGTACTACGTTACCTTACCTAGAAACTTGTACTACGTCGCTTTACCTAGAAACTTGTACTGCGTTGCCTTACCTAGAAACTTGTACTACGTCGCTTTACCTAGAAACTTGTACTGCGTTGCCTTACCTAGAAACTTGTACTGCGTTACCTTACCTAGAAACTTGTACTGCGTTACCTTACCTAGAAACTTGTACTGCGTTACCTTACCTAGAAACTTGTACTGCGTTACCTTACCTAGAAACTTGTACTACGTCGCTTTACCTAGAAACTTGTACTGCGTTGCCTTACCTAGAAACTTGTACTGCGTTGCCTTACCTAGAAACTTGTACTGCGTTGCCTTACCTAGAAACTCGTACTGTGTTGCCTTGTCCACTAAACTTTGGTGAATACTCTGGATCGTCTCCGATATCATCACTTTGATCTCATCACCCTTCTCCACCGAGATCTTCATCAGAGATTTGTACAGTTCCGTCTCCTTCTCCCGGGCAAATTCAAGCTTTTTCGGAGTAATCATCATATCACGTGCCATGTCAAATGCAGAAACGATAAACATATTTAGACATCGTTCATGACAGTTGTTCAGAACAGTCGCTGCATTTACAAGGTACCGCTGAATCGTTTGTTGGACAAAATACACAATCCTGGAGGGAAATGATGCGAAATTGTCGATAAGTTCACTATCGACCTCATAGTAGTCGGTGGTCATTGTGTTGGTGAGATTTCTACCACCCGGACTTTCGCTCAAATAGCCGATATCACAGAGTTGATGAAATACTAAAGACGACGTCAATATCACAGTCTTACACGTGCCTTTAGAGCGTACACTTGACAGAGGTGAAGACATCGGAGATACACAGTATTCCGGTTCGTCAATATTAGTCACATGGTTCTGATTTTCATGGTCATCAAGGGCCTCTATGGAACCATTGCAATCCATGTTTTGTTTCGGATGTGATATACTTGCATTGAGATTTGATTCTGTAGTCCTTCCGTCACTAGAATCTGACTTTTCTGTACTTAGCCCAACAAAACACACCGGCTGGTAATGACTTATTGTCTGCAACTTCTTCAGAAAACTTAAATCCTGAAGGAGAAAAACAAAACTGTGAAAGAAATAAGCATCATAATTTTTTTCATAAATCATTAATTGAACATAATCACTTCAAAGACAAATACCTGTGTTATGTTGCCTATGCGTACTGTAAATATTAGCTTCTTGTTCTGACTGTATATTTGATATTTTTATCATATTGTAAAATTCTGAAAATTAATACATGTGGATAGACGATTTTGTCGGTTTTTCTACAACAAAGAGTGATTTCTTTTGAAACTAAAACAATGGCTGGCCGGCTAGGTTCCTCCAGGGCATTGTTATCATACAATGGCAATCCTAGGGAAGAGGAACAACCCAAAAATTACTCGAGAAGAGATACACAGAATGACTGGTTGGCAAATTTTAGTAGATCTCCAATTGTTACCGGTATTCATACTGTCAAAAAGTATCATAGAAAATTTCTCAATGTGGAAATGTAGTGGAAATGCTCACATTTTTCGGGTGGAGAGCATTAACATGAAGATTCATTGCAGTTTCCTGAACTTGAAGTATCTCATAAACTGTGAAAGCCTTCGAGTTAGAGATGTACAGCTGTGTTTGTTAATATTTTTTTTGCATATTACCTTAATCCTACACAAGGACTGCTTATTTTTTGGTAATACATATTTGTATAAAGATTATAGATAAAGAAATATCAAGATTTTGGAACATTTGAAAAGTTCAACCACTGGGAAATAAAATCAGATACAAACTTAGTTATTAACCCATTGATTCCTGAAGTCACATTTAGACTCGTTCCAGATCACAAATTGTACAGTTTATTGTCAAAATCAGGGATGAATGAGTTAACTATGTATTTCACAGATATTACTGTCAGTTACCTGGTATATACATAAGCTATGCAGGTCTACTGTCAGTTACCTGGTATATATACATAAGCTATGCAGGTCTACTGTCAGTTACCTGGTATATACATAAGCTATGCAGGTCTACTGTCAGTTACCTGGTATATACATAAGCTATGCAGGTCTACTGTCAGTTACCTGGTATATATACATAAGCTATGCAGGTCTACTGTCAGTTACCTGGTATATATACATAAGCTATGCAGGTCTACTGTCAGTTACCTGGTATATATACATAAGCTATGCAGGTCTACTGTCAGTTACCTGGTATATATACATAAGCTATGCAGGTCTACTGTCAGTTACCTGGTATATATACATAAGCTATGCAGGTCTACTGTCAGCTACCTGGTATATATACATAAGCTATGCAGGTCTACTGTCAGTTACCTGGTATATATACATAAGCTATGCAGGTCTACTGTCAGTTACCTGGTATATACATAAGCTATGCAGGTCTACTGTCAGTTACCTGGTATATACATAAGCTATGCAGGTCTACTGTCAGTTACCTGGTATATACATAAGCTATGCAGGTCTACTGTCAGTTACCTGGTATATATACATAAGCTATGCAGGTCTACTGTCAGTTACCTGGTATATATACATAAGCTATGCAGGTCTACTGTCAGTTACCTGGTATATATACATAAGCTATGCAGGTCTACTGTCAGTTACCTGGTATATACATAAGCTATGCAGGTCTACTGTCAGCTACCTGGTATATACATAAGCTATGCAGGTCTACTGTCAGCTACCTGGTATATACATAAGCTATGCAGGTCTACTGTCAGCTACCTGGTATATACATAAGCTATGCAGGTCTACTGTCAGTTACCTGGTATATATACATAAGCTATGCAGGTCTACTGTCAGCTACCTGGTATATACATAAGCTATGCAGGTTGCAAGCTTTGAGTTAAGTTTAGTTTATTTCTAGATCAGGATTGATCAATCCTCTATACTGGACTCAACATACAATATATATATACACGAATGATATAATAATAAGGTATGTGAAACCCTGTTGTACGTTAACTACACAACAAGTTGAGCTCAATTAATCTAGGATTTCTGGAAAGAGATATTAAAATCAAGTCACACCTGTTACCGTTGTTGTCAACAACGGTAACAGGTGTGACTTGATTTTAATATCTCTTTCCAGAAATCCTAGATTAATTGACAATGATGGATACACAGTAACAGGTAAAACAAACCTTTCCTAATTACCAACATTTCATCAGTTCAGTAGCCAGATACACGTACACTCAGGGGACAAGCAGATCTGATGTCAAGTAAACTTTTTCAATATTACTTTACCTGTCTGCTGGTAATTATATTTAATATGAATTGAACACCCCTACAGACAATTATGTTTATCTACATACTCTTTCCTGTTCCTAAACACAATGTGTTCACAGGGCTTTTTCTGGGGTCTCTGGGGCCGAAATTCGGCCCTATTCCAAATGAGATTTAGGCTTCATTTTTCCTAATTAAAGGACTTTTTTCCCAATCTGATGTTAGATCTAATTAAAAAAAAAAAAAAAAAAAAAATTGTGCATTTTAAAACCAAACATCTGCATCAGTTGAGAAAAAAGCTATTTGAAAAGAAATATTGTCATTTTATTGCTTTTATCTGATTAAATTACATTATTATTTGTCGATTCATCGTTAATTTTTCCCAATTTCACTCAAGGGCCTTTTCCCAATTTACCCAGAAAAAGCCCTGGTTCAGTCATGTCAAACGACCATGTCATAAATATGGTATTTCACATGTGTAGCTAAAAAACACTATTATGACGTAATAAATAAATGATGTCTTAACGACATCATATGATTGTCTTGGTAGTGAAAATCATACTGCCTAGTAAGTAGAAATTTGCCTTTCTTTTAAAGAAAGAATTTGAGAGTTTTTGTATTTCTCATGAATATAAGTTATGTGATAAATATAATCTTAAACTTGTGTCAATGTAATATGGAATTTATCAAAATCGTTGAATAATTTAATATGTCACTCACCTAAAGTCTTGTGACATTTTAAATTATTGAACTCTTTTTATACATTCTATACTCTATTGACACTCATGTAAGATCATCTATGTATGAAATACCAACTTTGCACATGATGTGTATTAATGTGATGGGAAACCTGACAGAACCTTTAAACTTTTCCCTGCCTTGGACATATAATATAAATAATACGTGAGACAGAATGCCTCAGTAATGGACATGCAATATTAACAATAGGTGAGACAGAATGCTTCAGTAATGGAGATATAATATCAATAATACATGAGGCAGAATGCTTCAGTGAACACCTACATTTTCTGTAAGTTCTGGTGTCTGGAATGCAAACAGGAGAATGGGTGAAACTTTCTCACAGCATTTACTGTACTTCTGTTCTAGATCACTCCCGGAGTCGTTTATCGACGGAGACACAATCACCTTTGCCCCGTGGCGGAGCATCGAGTGATTGAGCGACACTTCCAACACTGCAGTCCCGTTAGCCCCATCTAGACAGGGGTTTTCTGAAATCTCAATGTCTCCAATTGGTATTGTACTCCAAGGTCTGTTATAGGCTTCTAAATTCTCCGCCAGATCGTACCCATCTGGAAGCGATAACCCAATAGACAGATTACTTCCGTATTTGAACTGAACCATACGATTATTTCCATTGATGTCTCCGTTTTCAAATTTTGGGAAGATGTTTCTGCTGAATATCTCGTTCACCACGCAGGCTTTGCAGTAAGCATTCTGTCCAAAAATGACGATGCCCGGAGGTTTTCTGGCTGTGGCTAGAATTTCTTGTTCTTCCTCCTGTAGAAGCTCTGCTGAAAACAGCTGACCTGAAAATATAAATGAAATTCGATAAATGTTGACAGATTATTTTCTTAACACGTACATATATCATAAACCACAGGGACCTGAGAATTTGTTACAGCTAGTTTTGGACCTAAAATAAGGTGTTTAGAGTAATGTTACACATTTGGGGGGTTTAAAGATCAATTTTCGATAAAAATGCCCCCTCAATGGTCATAAGGCAATCTATAATCATTGCACATCTTTTACACTATGACGGGATCACTGACAATGTCAAAACCAATTACAGATCTACTACATTTCGGCTCGAACCTGCGACTCTCGGCTCTCCAGCCCAATGTTCTACCGACTGAGCTGAACTGAAATTCCCTACAGTTCACGCTTGTAAGGCAACCTTATTAATGCACATCTTTTATATAATTCCCCCCTTTTCTGAGTTCTTTGACTCCAAAAGATTTTCCTACACTGAAACAGGGAAGGCCAACACCAGTTTGTAATAGGATGGGGAAAAGTGATAAAGATTGTGCTGTTGCTAGGGCTCAAATCTGCAACCTTACAATGGCTCTCCAGCCCGATGCTCTACCGCTGAGCTAAAGAGAAATTCCCTGCAGCTCATGCTTGTAAGGCAACCTAATTAATACACACCTTTGTAACTTATTTAATAATCATATTACACACTCAATGCTTTTGTGTCAACTCATGTTGTACCATACTAGGTGTCATACCCACGGGAAAATCTATCAACGTTTATATATGCTGTAGTACAAAAATTTATTTAAAAAAAACCCAATTTACATGTGTTTTATTTATTACTGCTATATATCAATAATTTCCCAATAACTTGATAAGACTCCTGACAGGCTATAGTAAGCATATACCACATTTAGATGTTTGCATTGTTTCTGATTACAATACAAAGCAATAGGCTATAATTTACGTGAGAGGTACAACAATATATAAAACTATCGTCATCTTGATAAGATAAGAGAATCGTGTGTTATAAACGTCACACTGTCGATATTTGTCACTGAAAACTTTTCCTGTTCGGACATATCTATATCACAGCATAAAATCAGACAATACAGCTTAATTTGATTCAAATATCGTAATAATAAACAATATGTTAATAAAATCCAGGTAAATGGCCCTTCAGACAAACTGTTACGCCCGTCTCAATAGACTCTATCAATCTCCAAAACTACGTCTGTATCTTGTGACCCCCTCGGTCGCCTTACTCACCGGCTTCTGACCTTCCAGACTCATTTATGTCATCAAAGCACCGTTTGGTGTCGTCTAAGATGATTTGTAGTCTCTTGGAACAGCTGTTGAAACGGTTGATTTCGGTTGTCAAACTCGCCATCCTATCAGAAAAATAAAAGTTCAGAAGATGTGATCCCTTCCGCCTGCTCTCTCCTCCATTTTCATTTTGCACTGGTATTAGTGGCGCGTATTGCGTAGAGTTATCTCCCCTTGACCGTTATCGCTATGTTGGCTCGCTTCCTTCTAATCGACTGGAACAATATAACTATTCTACTACTTATAACCTACATATTGAGTGTTACTCACACTATGCGTTTATACTTCCAAAACAAATAAGTTTAAGTAAACAAATACAAATATCTGTCTTTACACAGATCTGAAAACATTGCATAAATTTTCATCAGAATGATAGAGGAACTGGAATTTACATGCTGTAAATAAGTTCTAATTATAAATTTACTTCATAATGTAATAATCTGAAGTGATCAGCAGTTTTAAGAGATTAAAATCAGATTGTTTATCTAATGACATCAAAGTTTGTGAAGTTTTAACTTATTTTATTTTAACAAACCTTTCTGTACTTATAACAAAATATTACACAGTTAAACCATTTGACCTTGACCTTTGATCTAATGAGCTTGAGGAAAAGATGTAGAAAATGACCTTGACCTTTGATCTGATGTCCTTGAGGTTTTTGTATATAATCAGACAATAAGGGACTGTTGGCATCACCTTTGAATGTTTGAAACAATCGGACTCATTTTGACCTCAGGGTGAAGGTCACAATGACCTTATGACAGTGCATATGGGTGATGCAGGTATCTTGAAAGTTTCATCAATATATTTTGAACAATTTAAAAGTTATCACCTTGAAAAGAATTATTGGAAAATTTGCACGTCTTGTTTGACCTTTTACTTTGAAGTCATGGTCACAGTGACGTAGGTCACAGTGACGTAACAGCAGTACGCTGCACATCAGCTTGAGGTGATGCAAGTCTATTTTAAGTTTCATCTTATTATTTTCAATGGTTTGGCTGGAGAAGAAATAATTAAAACCTGAGGAACCGGAATCAGAAGAACTGGTAAATACTGGTACAATAAATATCCCTTCCTTCGAAAGGGAAACATATAGCCGACACACTTCCTAAGGGAGATAACTCGAGATACAAATTGCTCTTATTTTGAGAAAGGTGTAGGTCACTTCATCATCTAATCTTTTCTATGTTCAGTGTAACATGTTATCTACACTTCAAAATCTTTTTTATTTCATTAGATCATTGATAAAATTGGTGCTGATTATCAATTGAATGCTATAATGAATCTTCATCATAAAAATATCAATAATTTATAGATAAAACACCTGTTTATAGATAATTGATTGAATATGGATTTTTTTTGTAATGGATCTTTACGATTATTTTTAATAATTCATTTATTATTAATTACTTAAGAAAATCACAACTTTGGTGATACATGTTGTTGAGTAATGCTTTTAAGTAGATATTATCCGTTAAGAAATTGTATTGCTATTCTTTAAATCGATCATGTGTGAACATTTTTGTTCTGGTGTAATGGTTCTGAAAGCCTTAACCTTTCAAGTTTTCAAAAACTAAATTTAAACATACCAGATATTCCAAGAACCAATACAATGTACCTTTGTGTATGTATATACAAGCTTCAGTTTATATCATTAAACTGCTTTGAATCAGCAGGAAAAATATTATAAGCACTCAAATAAGCAAGTACCTGTAGGTAAATTTTACTGCTAAAATTGTTTGTTTTTTTTTACCAATACACCTTTTCAATGAAAAACAGCCATTTGTGATCAAGATATTTCTAATTTGAATTAGAGGGATAATATATTCTAAATTTCACTGCCCATATAAAACACTGCTTGAATATATTTGATTTCCTACTTGTGTTTTTCTGATGATAGACAATAACTGATAACCATGTGAATTATATGCCATGTGAGCTAAATAAGACAGAAACAATGTTTACAAGAATGACATTTTATTTCCAATTTATTGTCAGAAATGTATTAACACAAACAATTTTCACTGTCTGTAACCGCATACAATTTCAACATAAAGAACAGTTTTACATTTATAAAATAACACTGGTAAATGTTACCATAGTGATGCGACACTGGTAGATTTTACATTAGGGATGTGACAATGGTAACTTTTACCTCAGGGATGGGAGTATGAACTACCTGTTGTATAAGACATACACAACTTCCATAAAGTTCCTTTCAATCATAAATTAATTCAATTTTCAAATTTTTAATCATTAGACAAGTTTATGTCAAGAAAGAAGTGGTAACAAAAATCTCAAAAAAGCCCAAATACTGATTTTGATAATGAAACATGAAACATAAAACTATAAAAAAAATCGGGGCTACAT
This sequence comes from Mimachlamys varia, assembly GCA_947623455.1. NCBI lineage: Eukaryota > Metazoa > Mollusca > Bivalvia > Pectinida > Pectinidae > Mimachlamys > Mimachlamys varia. The sequence goes on along the minus strand of OX392534.1, from coordinate 47,211,049 downwards.
ATTTCTTTTTGAGATTTGGAATCAAGAAAAAAAAACCCAGTTATTTGATCCCTTCAAATCTACGTCAGAATATTTCTGAATCATTCGGAAAGTTTCTCTTTTTTTTCAGGATACCATTCAAGGAATAAAGAGTTATTTCCCTTTGGTGGCATTATTCACAGTGGATGCTGCAGTACACAAAATGTGTATCTTTGTCTGCTGTACATGGGTACAATATGTCACAGATCCTACACAGGCCACCACTTTCAGAGTTTTTCTTAAAGTATCCTGGACAAGCTGATTCATTTTCCTCAACACTAATATCCCCGAGCACGCAATTTCCACTTTACAGCAATGTAACACCACCATCAGCTTGTATCCATAGATTCTTTCTTCTCATCATCTACAGGGAAAACAACAAACAAGGAGATCATTAAAGCAGTCAATATAGTGCTAATTGTTTTCTTTTGTATCAGCTTCTTCAAACAGATTTTTCATTTAAACATATTAAACAACTTTCTTTACATATGACATAGAAATACCATGGAATTACTCTTCTTAGCAGAGGTGTGAGCATAGAAAACAAAATTAGACAATTGGTTTATTTGTTTTGGTAGTTACAATGTTTACAATAGTGAAATTCAATTTATTGTGTGGTCTATTGAAGTCTTAGGTACACTTTTTTCAAAACATGATATTTTTAAATATAAATCCTATCGGACCTGCAAAAGTTTATATAAGCCTTGTAAGGCTGTAACGGCTCACCTTAAGATAGTGCAAGATTGATAGGTCTGACCTTACTAATGGTAGGTCAGTATCAGAAGTGTCAAGGCTCAACTTAAGATAGTGCCAGATTGATAGGTCTGACCTTACTAATGGTAGGTCAGTATCAGAAGTGTCAAGGCTCAACTTAAGATAGTGCCAGATTGGTAGGTCTGACCTTACTAATGGTAGGTCAGTATCAGAATTGTCAAGGCTTACATTTAAATAGTATCAGATTACGGAGTCAAAACTTATTTCATAAACAAACAACTGCAGTCCAACTTGTTTAACCAATTACATTGGTCCCTCTACAGGGAAGGGGAGGGAACTGTTGGAGGATGGATGGAGAGGGTGATATTTTGACATGTTTACCTTCCAGGATCTTTTCCAGTTCATGGATGGAGGCTATCAGCACGTGGAACTGCTTCCTCCTTAGGTCCAGCTTTAAACATACAAACCATTAGACCATTAGCAGTGTTCATTACACATTAAACATACAAACCATTAGACCATTAGCAGTGTTCATTACACATTAAACATACCAACTTAGACCATTAACAGGTATTCATTACACAAAGGTAAAATGATAGTTAGGATTCATGTTTTCAAACTGCTTAGTTAATGTATGAAGTAACATTGTTACAATTAACAAACCTAACACCTAGCCTGATGTTCACCAGCTTTGGTGGAACCTTTAATCGAATATTCATAAGATTCACTATCTTCAAACAAGGCCAGCCATTTGGCTTTCTATTGCCAAATTTGACTGAAATACAAAAATATCTATGGAAAATAATTTATAAAATTTATCAATCTGTCAACCTTAAGAAATCTTTAGTCGAATTCAATAAGTATTGGATGTACTTAACATCAGAATTGGTGGCTGTAGCCACAGACATCCAATAACTTACTGATTTCAATCAATGTAAAGGGAATATATACCAGGATAGAACTTAGTGACAGACAGATAAAATAAAACTGAAATCAAAAGTTGAGGACAATCATATGCACCCACCTTTTGTTCCAGTGTTTCCTTGGATTCCTCAAGGATGGCTACTTCTTTGTCCAAACACTGAAGCTGTCTGGAAAATAAACAATACCACATATTAAACACTGACAAGTACAGTCGAATGTGTGTATCTTGGTGTGTATGTGTACACATGTATGTGTGTATGCATGTGCACATATATATGCGCATATGTTTGCTTGTTTGTATGCATGTTTGTATGTTTGCGCATGTGTTTGCATGTTTGTGTGCAAGTATATATCATGTGTGTATATGTGCGTGCATGCATGCATGGATGTAGGCATATATGTATGTATGCGCGTATGTATGCATGTATGTATGCATATGCATGCATGTGAGGGTGCATGAGGATGTGTGTGTGTGTGTGTGTGTGTGAGCGTGCATGATTATGTGTGCATGCAGGTGCATCATGCATGTATTTATGTATGTGTATTATCTGTGTATTATGTATATTATATATTAAATGTCTACATGTTTGTACCACTGTTTGTTTCTTGAGGAGAGGACTTAAATAGGCTATGCCTGCTGTCCGATCCTTTTGTCAATTTATTTGTCAATAAAATTTCATGAAAAGTACAGTCGAACCTCGTTATCTTGACGTTGGCAGGACCATATGAAAACTTCGCCTAATCCAAGTATTCGAGATTCAGGAGTTTGAATGCTAGTGTAAATCTTGGCCGGGACCAACAAAATCCTTTGAATTACCTAAGGCAGACTGGGTCTTTAGAGTTATACGAGTCGAGATATCAAGGTTTTACTGTACAATGAAATACTGACAGAATACAATCAAGCATTCTTCTTTTACTTTGGATAAATCACCAGGCATTTGCAGCATTTATCTCTGTCATTTTTAGATAAATGAAAAAAATTCTTTATAGTTCGAAAACATACATTATTGCACAGATACAGAACACACAAATATGTTGTGTACAAGTATATATTACTATTATATAGTACTATACACATTATATTTGTGTGTCCAGCGCCTATATATTATTGCAGGTCTGCCTGGTGAGACCCTACCCTGCTGTGTCTTGATTTCATCTTCTTGTCACTTTTTAGCAAATTGTCTTCCATTGGCCATTCCCTTCTTATCTCCTGTCTATCTAGTTGTTTCTCCTTCATTGATTACCTTTTCAATCTAGTAACTTTCGCATTCTTATTGCCGGATTATCTACGCTTTACTTAACCTTGCTGCCCCCTGTCTATCTAGTTGTCTCCCCTTACCTAGTCAGGGTTCGTACAGAAAAAATGACTTAAAAAATAAGCACTTTATAAGCACTTTATAAGCACATCCAAATACAAATTACAATTTGTTCGTTTGATTTGTATGAACAGTGCGAGACAATCGTGTGCATTGTCCATATAATTTCCGCCTTCAATACTTCGTTTCCACAAATGAAATTATTAATTGTACATTGTCTTGGTTCAGGAGGTGGTGGCACAGTTAATTATTCATCGGAAGTCGATTCCTTTTTAATGAAATCTAGCTTTGAACCTTCAATTTGTCGCTGTAACCTTTGGCCTACATGTCGGTCCGTTTGGCGGTGAGCTTTGACTTTGAGCGCACTCTCGACCATGCTGCCAACATCAATATCTTTCTGACAAACAGAACATGTGGCCTTTCCATCGGTTTTCCCGGCCTTGATCCGTTTATACTTGTTCGCCCAGCCAGGATTGTATGTACATTTCCCCATTCTATTCAGCGAGGCATTAACTAGTCCAAGTCATTCATGCAAATGACACATGTGTTTTGACGTGGTCAGGTTCAGTAAAGCGCTTAGCTTGGAATCGATTTTCAAACGTTTTAAAGATCGGTGTTTCTAATACTGAAATCGACGGGACCGGATTTTCTTTCCGTAAAACAATAATAAATAAACGATCCTTTTTACTTCCGAAAATTGCTTCTTTCAAAGTGTCAACCTAATAACAGAGACATTTTAAGGAAAATACTGATTTATAAGCACTTTACAAGCACCGACTGTGAAAACAAAGCACTTTGTAAGGACATGACCATTTATAAGTACTTTCTAAGCACCCCCCTAAAAACTAAGCACTTTACAAGGTCTGTACGAACCCTGCTAGTTATCTCCTGTCTATCTAGCGGTCTCCCCTTACCTTGTTATCTCCTGTCTATCTAGTTGTCTCCCCTTACCTACTTATCTCCTGTCTATCTAGTTGTCTCCCCTTCCCTTGTTATCTGTCTATCTAGTTGTCTCCCCTTACCTAGTTATCTCCTGTCTATCTAGTTGTCTCCCCTTACCTAGTTATCTCCTGTCTATCTAGTTGTCTCCCCTTACCTAGTTATCTCCTGTCTATCTAGTTGTCTCCCCTTACCTAGTTATCTCCTGTCTATCTAGCTGTCTCCCCTTCCCTTGTTATCTCCTGTCTATCTAGTTGTCTTCCCTTACCTAGTTATCTCCTGTCTATCTAGTTGTCTCCCCTTACCTAGTTATCTCCTGTCTATCTAGCTGTCTCCCCTTAGCTTGTTATCTCCTGTCTATCTAGCTGTCTCCCCTTACTTTGTTATCTCCTGTCTATCTAGCTGTCTCCCCTTACCTTGTTATCTCCTGTCTATCTAGCTGTCTCCCCTTACCTTGTTATCTCCTGTCTATCTAGCTGTCTCCCCTTACCTTGTTATCTCCTGTCTATCTAGCTGTCTCCCCTTACCTTGTTATCTCCTGTCTATCTAGTTGTCTCCCCTTACCTAGTTGTCACGTGTCTATCTAGCTGTCTCCCCTTACCTAGTTGTCTCCTGTCTATCTAGTTGTCTCCACTTACCTTGTTAACTCCTGTCTATCTAGTTGTCTTCCCTTACCTTGTAATCTCCTGTCTACCTAGTTGTCTCCCCTTACCTTGCTATCTCCTGTCTATCTAGTTGTCTCCCCTTACCTTGTTATCTCATGTCTATCTAGTTGTCACCCCTTACCTTGTAATCTCCTGTCTATCTAGTTGTCTCCCCTTACCTTGTTATCCCCTGTCTATCTAGTTGTCTCCACTTACCTAGTTATCTCCTGTCTATCTAGTTGTCTCCCCTTACCTAGTTATCTCCTGTTGTCTAGTTGTCTCCCCTTACTTAGTTGAATCCTGTTTATCTAGTTGTCTCCCCTTGTTATCTCCTGTCTATCTAGTTGTCTCGCCATACCTTGTTATCCCCTGTCTATCTAGTTGTCTCCACTTACCTAGTTATCTCCTGTCTTTCTAGTTGTCTCCCCTTACCTTGTTATCTCCTGTCTATCTAGTTGTCTCCACTTACCTAGTTATCTCCTGTCTTTCTAGTTGTCTCCCCTTACCTTGTTATCTCCTGTCTATCTAGTTGTCTCCACTTACCTTGTTATCTCCTGTCTATCTAGTTGTCTCCACTTACCTAGTTATCTCCTGTCTTTCTAGTTGTCTCCCCTTACCTTGTTATCTCCTGTCTATCTAGTTGTCTCCTCTTACCTTGTTATCTCCTGTCTATCTAGTTGTCTCCCCTTACCTAGTTGTATCCTGTCTATCTAGTTGTCTCCCCTTACCTAGTCATCTCCTGTTGTCTAGTTGTCTCCCCTTACTTAGTTGAATCATGTTTATCTAGTTGTCTCCCCTTATCTTGTTGTCCCCTGTTTATCTAGTTGTATCCTGTCTATCTACTTGTCTTCCCTTCCCGAATTGTTTCCTCTTAATGTAGTTGTCTTCCCTTACTAGATCTTCTTTCTTTTATCTAGTTGTATCCCCTTAATTAGCAGTATCCTGTCTATCTAGTTATCTCCCCTTACCTAGTTGTCATTTGTCTATCTAGTTGCGTCCCCTTACTTTGTTATCTCCTGTCTGTCAAGTTGTGTCCCCTTACCTAGTTGTATCCTGTCAGGTTTGTTGTCTCCCTTTACCTAGTTGAATCCCGTCTATCTAGTTGTCTCCCCTTACCTAGTGGTGCCTGTTTATCTAGTCGTTTCCCTTAACCTTGTTATCGTCTGTCTATCTAGTTGTCTCCCCTTACCTATTAATTGTTTCCTCTTTATGTAGTTGTCATCCCTTACTCAAACTTCTCTGTTCTATCTAATTGTCCCCCCTTACTTAGTTGTATCTTGTCTGTCTAGTTGTCTCCCCTTACCTAGTTGTATCCTGTGTATCTAGTTGTCTTCCTTTTCCTAATTGTTTCCTCTTTTTGTAGTTGTCATCCCTTACTCGATCTTCTCTGTTCTATCTAGTTGTTTTCCCTTAATTAGCAGTATCCTGTCTATCTAGTTGTCTTCACTTACCTAGTTGTCATGTGTCTATCTAGTTGTCTCCCCTTACCTAGTTGTATCCTTTCAGGTTTGTTGTCTCCCCTTACCTAGTTGAATCCTGTCTATCAAATTGTCTCCCCTTACTAAGTTTAATCCTGTTGATCTAATTGTCTCCCCTTGACGTGCTGTCCCCTGGTTATCAAGTTGCCTCCCCCTTCCTAGTTATCTCCTGTCTATCTAGTTGTCTCCCCTTACCTAGTTGTCCCCTGGTTATCTAGTTGCCTCCCCTTACCTAGTTGTCCCCTGGTTATCTAGTTGCCTCCCCCTTCCTAATTATCTCCTGTCTATCTAGTTGTCTCCCCTTACCTAGTTGTCCCCTGGTTATCTAGTTGCCTCCCCCTTCCTAGTTATCTCATGTCTATCTAGTTGTCTCCCCTTACCTAGTTGTATCCTGTCTATCTAATTGTCTCCCCTTACCTAGTTGTCCCCTGGTTATCTAGTTGCCTCCCCCTTCCTAGTTATCTACTGTCTATCTAGTTGTCACCCCTTACCTAGTCGTATCCTGTTAATCTTATTGTCTCCCCTTACCTTGTTTATCACGTCTTTCTAATTGTCTCCTCTTACCTGGGTGTATTCTGTCTGTCTAGTTTTTCCCCTTACCTAGTTGTTTCCTGTCTATCTAATTGTCTCCCCTTACCTAGTTGTATCTTATCTGTCTAGTTGTCCCCTGTCTATCTTGTTGTCTCCCCTTACCTAGTTGTATCTTATCTGTCTAGTTGTCCCCTGTCTATCTTGTTGTCTCCCTTTACCTAGTTGTCCCTGTTTATCTAATTGTCTCCCCTTCTCTTGTTTATCCTGTTGGTCTAGTTGTCTCCCCTTACCTAGTTGTCCTGTGTATCTAGTTGTCTCCCCTTACCTTGTTTGTCCTGTTGGTCTACTTGTCTCCCCTTACCTTGTTGTCCCCTGTTTATCTAGTTGTCAGTTGTCTCCCCTTACCAAGTTGTCCCATGTTTATCTAGTTGTCTCCCCTTATCTTGCTGCCCTCTGTTTAACTAGTTGTCTTCCCTTACCTTGCTGTCCCTGTTTATCTAGTTGTCTCCCTTTATCTTGCTGCCCTCTGTTTAACTAGTTGTCTTCCCTTACCTTGCTGCCCCTGTTTATCTAGTTATCTCCCCTTACCTGGTTGTATCCTGTCTGTCTGGGTGTTGCTGTATCACTTTAGCCAGTGCATCATACTCTGAAATTAAAGGTCATCATAATAAAATGATGATACAATTATATATTGCATTAACATTTTCCTAGAAAAGAAAATGGTCCTGCAGTATTCAATGCAACTACCTAAAACCATCAAACAAGTTACGCATTCAGCATAAATTTCATTTCTAAATTTTCAATGACAAAACTTACAAAAAGACTGTATCTGAAAGTCTATATAAAGAAATGGAATTCAAATTGATACTTACATATGTATTTAATCGCTACCAAATGTATTTCCAACTAATGATCAATTATTTCAATAAATCAGCACATCATTACTGCTCATAATAAGCAATTATCATGACCTTAGCCATATCAACCTTGTCTGTTTTTACGTATCCTTTTCGCTTGCTGAACTTCCTTTTTGCATTCTGAAATCTTCTCTGTTGCCTCCTTTATCTTTTGTTCTGAAAATACAAAAAGATAATTTAAATACCATTAAAAACAAATTATATTGACTAATATTCAGTGCAAAGAAACATCTCGGGAATAAAAACTGCTTAACTCTGAAATGTTGAAAACATTCTTTATAAAAGCATTTCCCATTTTTCACATTAGGTAAGCGAGATATCTGGGATTGTTACGTAGGAGTGTGTACCTATTTGCTTGCTGAGTTGGTCGTAGTTGTTCTGCTCCTTCAGATTCATCTGGTACACTTTGGAGGACTTTGCTATTGTGTACTCCGACTGAGTCAGGGTGGCCAGGATCCTCTGGTAGTTTGTGGCACTGAAACAAGCATTTATCACTATCACCTGCAAACAGCTATTTATGGCTGCTCAAATATTTCTCTTCAAATTTAAACATTTTAAATTTAATATTTAATTTTGTAGAAAACAGACGTATTTTCAATAACTGAAAAATATTTGTTGAATTAGTAACATTTATGTTGAAATATTTCTCCATATTTTCTATCAATTTATACACAAAGGTGCAGTTTCAAAACTGCCCACGCTTACATTTCCTTCATACTTCACATGTCAATTACCTGTGACAAATCAATCATCCAAATATATTTCTTAATTTATTTCATTACCTGGGAGTCTTAGGATTGCACCTTGTCGAAGTCCTTATAACACAAGATGGGTACCCCAACATTTTTCTTTTCTAAATCACTATCTTATTTCAAATTTAGATTTTACCTAGTGGAATGCAATAAGGGGACCATAAAGATTATTCTAATACCATATTGGCATATACCTATGTAATGAAATGATTGTTTTTGTAAACTTAATTTGAAAATTACTCCAAAAATTAAACAAAAACCGACACAAATGTCAAGTTCGTTTCAATATTTATATATGTTATGGTATGTGTCAAGCTATGATTTTTATTCAAAATAAGGGCATATATATCCTCTCTACGTGAAAAAAGTTTCGTGCAATTTGGAAACCGGTAAAATAGTTTTTGAAACTGAAATAATGAATGTGGTCAAATTTTTTAGACATGTCAGTTTTATTCAAAAATGTCTTAAAGTTTCACTGAAATACTTCGTCACCAGGTAAAGATAAAAGTCATGAAATAATCATTTATTATCATCAGTATACGCCTCAGAAAGTGTAAATTTTTGCTTTGTTGGTTGGAAAATAATTTTCAAGCAAGAAGTATCCCACATTTTCCATCCCCACTGTTGTACAAGGAGTGCTACTACTAATGCATATGTTAGTTTCGCACTTGTATGTAATATTAAGTATGAATTGATAAGGTAAATACTACACAGTTCGATTAAACATCATAAAGAACTCTTTTTCAGAATCTGAAAAACTTTCTTTGAAACTTTATTTGGAGGGGTGAATAATTGTGGCCGGTAACTGTATATTTCAGCATAAGGTATAAAACAAAGTGTTCCACTCCCTCATTTCTATTACTGTCCGCATCAAGACAGCACATAGTCTGTTTATAGCTTACTGAATGTTTGTGTATATATATATATATAAATGAATTTTTCAAAACAGATTGGTTTTGTTGATTGTTGTTTTTCCTAACAGAAACTACTGTTTTCTATAGAATGGTTTTGAGAGTTTTTCTTTAATTTATTTATATATTTCTTGAAACATTTATATTGTCATTTTAGGACAGGTAGTCCTTATATATGTGATAACACACCAGAAGTTACCGGTTTGTAGGAAAGTGATTAAATGTTAACACCAATGAATTGTTTATGAATTAATTAATTTACTTGTGTATTTGTTGTAATTGTATATTTTGCAATATAATTATTTTACTGTTTTTCACAAAAATTGAAACCAATAGTTTTTATGCAATAAGGGGTTTCTGGTGAACCTGTTTTTCAAACTGTGATGGAAGGTAAATGTGTTGGGATAAACTGTTCTTTTAGATTCAAAGACAAGGCTAAGGCTAAAAGCTACTCTGCCAGAAACGCATTGGCACCTGAATATGAATGGTTGCTGGAAATGTTGAAATTAGGTGGGGTAGATGTTACAAGTTTTGGTGAAGCCAAGCTATGTTACAAATGCTTCAAGAAATATGATAGAAGGCGGTCTAATAGTTCATTTGAAAAGGTTGCAAGAATTGGGGAAAAAGATGGTGCTACAGAAGGTGACAATTTTGAGACAGAAAATGCTGAAATGAACATATCTGATAATGATGAATGTAGTCAGGAAGCCAGTCCTAAATTGGCTTCAAATCAGTTGCCTCTAATGAAAGTTGAACATCTGTTTTATGGGGCTGTCTCAAACAGAAAATGTACAATCTGCTTTCAGTATGTTAATGGTGGCTTGACTCGCCTTCCAAAACTTGCGAAACGTCATCTTATCTTTTATCATAAGTTGTGGTGTCCAGATGATTCCCGTGTGTGCCCTGATCATTTAGTTGGTGATGATCTTCATCCAGATGTTCTGGTTGACCTTACAAATCGTGATGTATTAAAAGATCATCTTTCGGAGAGAGCAGAGCAAATCCTTAATGATTTGTTTGACATTACACATTCTGTTTCAGAGTTTGACCCTCTTCCCCGTCTTGATTTCACACGTCTGAAAGATGATGATTGTAAGGCATGGACAGGATGGACACTTGTCCAGCTTAAAAAGATCCATGATATTTGCATTAGTAATCTGAAAAGTACATCTACTACTTCCACAGAAAATGCTTTTCTACTGTTCTGGGCCAAGCTAAAAACAAACAGCTCTTGGCCACAGCTCAGTAGACTCTGTGGAGTGCCAAAGGGATCTGTTTCTAGAATATTCCATTCTGTACTTTCTGCACTAAGCAAAACTGTTGTCCACAAATTCCTTGGCACGAACCACATGACTCGTACAGAAGCAGTGAATCACAACACCACCTTCACTAAATGCTTTTATGGGGATAAGGTCACAGTGATTTTAGATGGAACATATATTTACATTCCAAAAAGTACAGATCACAGGTTGCAACGGTCCTCTTATTCTGGTCAAAAGAAACGTAACTTTTTAAAGTTCATGAGTATAGTTTTGCCAGATGGGTATGTTTTGGACACCATTGGGCCTTTCTACGGCAATGAAAATGATGCAAAAATTACACAGGCTATTCTTGAGAAAATTGGCAACCTTAAGACCTGGCTTGAGGAAAATGATACTTTCATTGTTGACAGAGGATTCAGAGATGTCCTAGATCTTTTGAAATCCTCTGGGTACGAGCCATTTATGCCATCTTATCTTCAGGTAGGTCAGTCACAGCATGAAAGTTTAACAGCAAATGATGACAGAAGGTGTACAAAAACACGATGGATAGTAGAAAGCTATCACGGTAGACTTAAACAGTGGCGCATGTTCAAAGAACAACTTAGTTCCAACTATTTCATACCGGTGATAGGTGATCTTGTCCAAGTTGTAACTGCTTGTTTGAATGGGATAAGAGGGCCGATATACAAACCGTCTCCAGAACGTGATGCGAAAGATCGGCGCATTGCAGAACGCATGCAAGCACGACTCACTCTTGAAAACTCTATTGCAGAAAGAGTAAAATCTGAGCCAGATCTAAGTCGACGAAGCAAAGCCGAATGGAAGAAACTGGAAGCTTCTTGCATAGACTTCCCAAAATTAGATTTAGAGTATCTACAAACTGTAACCTGTGGTACTTACCAGTTAAAACTCGCTCCAGGTTACATTGAAGAGCATATGATAACAGACGGTGACTATGAAGTATGGGTGTACCAACACTCGGAGGATTTGATTAGGGGTCAGATTCACTCCAGACATAAGTCACAAGTGAAATACAATGTCTGGATTCGCTATGACATACATGACAAAACTGACCCTGTTAAAGACTACTACTGTGTGTGTACAGCTGGAAGAAGAACGGTTGGAATGTGTGCTCACACAGCCAGTATCATTTATTTCCTAGGATACATGTCTCATCATTCTGCTAAGGAGCCCTTGCCACATGCAAAAAAATTCAAGTCAGCCATGCTTTCATAAGTTAGTTCTTCACACAATGTATGTGGTCTTGCATCTAAATGGATTAGACGTAATTATACCCATTCAGACTTTCATAACACACACTTATTGACAGTGATGATAAAGTATGTTAAGTTTCATTTGGATCACTCATGAAAGGTGGTAGTAATTCACTGTACAAAATATACCACAAAGAAAGGCGGCCATTTTTTCAGCCATCTTGGATTTTTTCAAAAACAAAATCATGTCATGCACTACCACTCATCATGATGAAAAAGTATGCCAAGATTCACTGAGATCCATCAGGCTACATGTATGTAGAAGTAGTTCCCACAATAAAATATAAACAGTAGCGCCATTTTGTCGGCCATTTTGAATTTTTTTAAACCAAAAACATGTAATGCACTACTACTCATCACAATGATAGAGTACTTCAAATATCATTGGGATCCACCGAGACATGTAGAAATAGTTCAATAAACAACTGTTAACAAATGTGAGACCTGACATGACCAACCGACCAGACAACATGCGCGATTCCTATATATCCCCCTCCCTCCAGCCCTAACCGTCACTTTGTGAAGCGGGTCATTATAACAGGGTCACTGCTGGTGTAAAAGAGCCACATAATGTAGTAATACAGGTCTTTGTACCCAAAGGGGTTAAACCTTTAAGATTTGAACAAAGAAGTAGTCTCAGATGTGCAACATAAGGCCCATTTTGGTCTCTTGTTAGGATTTGCAAAAGAGAGACCTTTTCACTGACAGGTGACTCACTTTAATTTGTTTTGGTATGTAATAGATTACATAACATGGCAAGCTTTAAATCGGCGCATCTAGATATAACCAACAAAATGTTTCAGTCAACATGGTGTATTTTCATTTTTGAAGAATCTGCATTTTTGAAACTCTGCAGCTTAAAATTATATGTTACCGGTTGTAAAATGTCTTCAAATTCCTTATGCATTAACAACAGATATATGGCCTAATTTATAGTTGAAATTATACCTTGACAACAACTGAAACATATTTAAAATGAAAACTGAAATTTGGTAAAAATACATTTTTTGGTCGATTTTGGGAGAAAACATAATATTTTTCATTTTTTTTCATTTTTACTCAAAACAAATGGGGGTATGCATCGGCCTAAACTGATAGGTATTATTTAACAGGTTTTTCTGTAAATTAAAATTTATAAAACATGAAATATTGATAGTGTGGCAGAAGTTAACTGGAAGATACCCCTTTTTCCGGTCAGGACATGAAAAAAGTCAGCCCTGCTCAATTCTGAGTATGTGAATGGAATTGAAAAGTCCAGTAATATCACAGATGCACTTCAGGCAATAACCAAATGCAGTATTAAAAAATTCTAAGCGTGGGCATATCCCTATGGAAATTCATCATAGGCTGAAACTCCACCTTTTGCAGATAATATGCATATGTATTTTCATTAATTGTAAATGTAATGAATTTTTTAAAGGCAAAACTTCATTAGCTATGTGATTTTCTAGAATAACGTAGTTGGCATAGAAAGAAATAATATCATCTTGAGAAAATAGGTTTGTGTGGTGGCTTCAAAATACAGTGGCATTCACAAAGTCAGTAATGTCCTACAACCCTGTTACCAGAATCTGGAGAGATAGATGAAGATACAAATAATTATCTTAACCTTTCCTCATCATTTTCTGTTGAGTTGCAGTATCGGAGAAATGTTCTCATCAGGTTACAAATCCGCTTGTCGTCATTGCCTCCATCACCTTCAATCAACAATCGCTTCTTGATGATGTCATCTGGAAAAAAAAAGGAGGCAAAATAGTTTCAATAATAAAATCATTACATATGATATCAAATAACTAAACAAGACATCCCAGATCTTACTGGCCATCTTCATCTGTTCTTTAAAACTTTGACCTTTTCCCTATACTTTCCTCTTCTTCTAAGTTCCTACCTCTTATTTGCTAATTAGTTTAATGAAATTTAAGAATTCTTAAAGACACAGGAGTACATTTGGAATATTCTTTAACTATCAAATCCAAGATGGCTGCCTGTCAGATCCATATTGTGTTTCAGAGTGGTTGGAAAGTGAGAAAATTACCAAAGGAAACTTTCAAGCAATATTTGAGAATATGACATCCAGCATCTGTCAAGAAATAGTGATAATAAACAATAACTTTCAAAATCCAAGATGGCCACCTGTTCACAATATGGTCTAGGGACCAAGAGGAACATTCATGAAATTCAAGAATGAGCAATCAAGCATTTGTTAAGAAGTCGCAATAGCAAACTCATCGAGACTCCAGATATTGGACCCTAAAATTGAGCATTTTCAACCTGCAAATTTGCTTAATTATTCCCATTTTTAAAGACTTGATGATTTCATCTGAAAGAATTGCTCAAACATGTCAAAAGTAGCCATTTTAAATTGTTATATTTCCTTTAATTTGGCTGTACAAATATATGTATTGTTTTTCGTTTCAATTCTGAGCACACAAACCCCCCCCCCACCCCCCCCCCCCCACCCCCGTATTTTTCCACCCCATCTGGTGATGACTGTCCTTGCCCAATGTATGGATCACCGTCAATTCGTAAGACGTGTGGTAGCTACCGTAAGTCGAAATGAGCATGATCTCGAAGAGATAAAAAGGACCTCAAAATTAAGATGGGGAGGAGTGTGGTAAAATTAGGCAGTGTACATGTTAGGCCCTCGAGCCGAAAGTCCGGGGTTTTGGCTCATGAGTGGTTAGAACTTTCGCCTTCCAAGCGGGATCCGGAGTTCTGGGTTCAATTCCCAGCCCGGCCACAACACTAATTAATCATTGGACATGGTCTCATTACTTTTTTTTCCATTCCTGTGATCATAAGAGGGTTGATTTACTATGCGTAATTTGAGTTTTTTACCCATTGGAGAATGATACATCCGGGCCAGTTCACAATAATTTTTGAAATCTTCTTCTGGTTCCTATTTTGATACATTGGTATTGTATGCACAGCAGAGCATTAGAAGGATTCGTATTTGACATCTAAAATTTACTTTATCTCATTTAAAACATGAACAAGATACTTAAGTATATTTTAACTTGATACATTTACATTGTCTTCAAATGTAACAGAATTTTATAACACCTGATAACACGTGCTTTGCATTACACTTACCATCAGTCACAGACATTTTTTCAAGTTTACAAATTGAGGATCCCTTAAGTTGCAGTAAAATTAATTACAAAATATCATGACATCATACTCAAATGATGTGTCTCTTTATTTATACACCTCAATTAAGCATTTAATCTTTGATCTAGTATTTTAGTTGTGAGTTAATTCTTAAAATAAGTATTTTTATTATTTTTAATGAGCTAAGCGGAAGCACTTGTGTGGTTTTGCGGATTTTCCCGAGTCTGACGTCACCGAATCTTCGGTTGGCTCCGTTCTGGCAGAAAGCAACAAGAAAAGTGCAAAATGGCGACCCTGGACGATAGTCCGTCGCTATTTGCTGGCCAAGCATGGGGCAACTGGGCCGATAATGTGCCTTTTTCGCCAGAAAGTGGTAAGGTTACATATTTAGGAGCAAGATTCTGAAATATTTGCCAATATCATTCGGCACATTTTGAATAAACACGATTTTAAAATGATTAACATCATTGCCTCTCATTTCACGATGATCTCAATTTGCACGAAATGTCACATAAAAACGATGTTTTTTCATCGATATAGGTGATGAGAGCTCCAAAGACAGTGATGATGACACTGGTCACAGTATGAAGCTAAACAGAGAAGGTAAATTAAACTTTCTGGTTGTTGATATTCATTTACAACATACAATTTATTTTGACAGCGCCATGCGTATCCAAAAAATGTAAAAATCGTGTCATTTGCATGCAAATTTGATTCCGAATTTATGTTTGAATCGACATTACAGCCAATTTCAAAAATGACTTTCAGACAATTCAATGTTTCATGTCATAGTCTTCTTAGTGTCTGATTGATCTTGAAATGGTCAGCAACTTACATGAACATTTTGGAATTGTTCTAAAAACCAGGATACAGTTCGGTTTTATCAGTCTTACCCCACGGTCGCGGTGTTATTCATGTAAATGAAAAAAAAAAGGTAGGTTATTGTATGGTATATAACTATTTAATCCTGTTTTGATCATGTTAACATATTCATATATAAACCATGGTGTAATTCTTTACACGAAACAGAAATGAAAGTCCGTTTGACTGAATTGTTAAAACCAGGATGTTTTATCGTTGAATGTTTGTTAAGCAATTGCAATTTGTATACATAATTAGTGATTCTTGTTCGCATAGAATCAGATTCATAAATATGAGTTGCATTGATTCCCTGTGTCGGTTTTCAGCTTTGAATTTAAAACATTTAAACTTTGATGTGAAACATTTCCAAATTGTATGCTTTATTATATTTTGCATTGCAGACTTGTTTCTAAGTGTATTTTCAGATTGCTGAGAAAAGTTTGCAGCTGAAGCTGATGGACTAGCATTTCAAAAATTGTAATTGGTCTAATAAGTTGTTTAAAAATTGACTTGTTGAAATTAACATACAGTATATGTCTATATATGTCCGGTTTAATAATAATTTTCAACATATTTAAATTTCTCATCCACATACTGTAAATATAAGTTTATTTCCAAAGAAAGTTTCTCAAATTATGTGAATTTGAATATAATCGTGAAAAGGATTTCAAATTGAAGTCTGATTGATACTTAAGATCTCTGTCCACTGCCTACTGGGGTTTGTAATAGTTACAGTTTCTGGCAGCGGAGTGAAATTATGTCTATGAAATTTGATCCAACAAGTATGTGAACACATTTGACCAAAGTTGATTTGCTCTTCCAACAGAATTCATTAGAGGTAATTCAATTACATATAGCAAGTTTATATAGTAGTATCATCTACATCTATGTTCATATCATCTGTAGAAGTTAATAAAAATATACATTCCCTTTGTTGCTAGGGAAAAGATGAAATCAAATATTTAACCCCTTGTCTTTGAAATAGGGACATCTAAACCCAAGGGAGAAGATGCTTGAATTGCAAAACAAGGGACATGCTGAGTTTTGGCAACTTCAGAATCTTTCGAAGGTTTGAGATTCTTTTAATATCTCATTACAAGGAGGTGATTAATTCTTTCCCTCTTACCTTGTTGATCTATCATAGGACATAATGCGGTGTCAAAGTTACAGGCACAATACATGATTGAATATTGACATCACGTTTATATAAATGCATTGTTGATGTGACACCATGTAATTGTTTTGATTTGGGATTCCCACATCTTTACTCAAGGATGAGATTTAAGTGTTTCTAGTCCTTCACAGATGTGTCTCCCTCTTAAGCCGAAAAAGATCTGCTTGTCGCCACCTAGGAGGAGATGGCCTGGAGCAGAATGTAGCTGTAGAAGTCATAACAATAATATGACGTCACATCATCAACAGCAGCAGAACTTGGAAGAAAACTCAGTTAAAACTTGCAATCAGCAATTGTTATGTGCAATAAATGCTTGTCTGCAGACTTGTGAGCAAAACAGGATGGGAACAAAAACAGTCATCTCATACCTTGAGGGTGTAACAAGAGATGAATGCAATGAGGTCAATATTTCCCAACCTTGGAGGGCGAGACAGAAAATCTCGTCCCAAGGGGTAAGATCCCTAATGTTTGGCTAGAGGCTTGGTCTTACACCTAAATGATGTGAAATTATATAGTTATGACAGGAAATTCTGCAGTTTTTACCCCAGAAATTTCTTCCCTGGATCAGAAGTATGGATACTGTCAAATGGGGAGAAAAGCTCCCATTTGAATATGATGTCCATATTTTCAGTCAAGGAAAGATATTTATTTCTGTCTAATATCACCACATTTGCCAATACATGTAAGAAAGCTATGTATTGTAACTATTTTACATAGCATATCA
The DNA here is from genome assembly GCA_947623455.1 of Mimachlamys varia. NCBI lineage: Eukaryota > Metazoa > Mollusca > Bivalvia > Pectinida > Pectinidae > Mimachlamys > Mimachlamys varia. The sequence continues at coordinate 47,193,499 of OX392534.1, read as the reverse complement.
CTGGACATGATGTCCAAATGTTTAAAAAATGACACAATGTCACAAATACGGTAAACTCTGTTGCCAATAAGAGAAAAGGTGACTTCACGAAATTTAAACCTTTCACAATATTTTAACTGTAAACATTAGAAAGCTGAGATTATTTTTACCTTTTGCAATGTTTGTAAATTTAGGGTATGCTTAATCTTGCTGACTGATTCATTTCATCAAAAAGGGGAAAAATTGATAATTTTGCAATGGTAGCCAGTCAATACATGTTTTCATGTCTTTTAAGCTTATTCCCATTGTTGTACAGAAAAAAATATTCTTGACCAAAGGTGTAAGATAGGGAAATTCCAGCATCAGGATTTTCAAACTTGGCAAAACGATTGCCAGAGCTTCAGGTTTTTACCAAATTTGAAAAACCCTCTAGTGGAATTTCCCCATCTTACATCCCTAATCATGAAAGATTCTTGTACCGGGTAATCTTATAAAGATGAGGGAATTTCCCTGTCATACATATAATATGAAGTCACTTCAGCTATAGCAGATCACAAGTGGTTAATTGGCAAGAAATTGAAAGAAAATAATTTGCCATCTTGAAAGACAGTGAAAAATGCAACCCCCAGGGTAATATTTTTTACTTTTCGGCCCTTGGCAATGCCTCTGGCAAAACTTATAAGAGTCTTGCCCATTAGGTTGAGATATTTCTGTCTTATACCCTTGACAGATTTATCTATGCCTTTTACTGATGTGAGATTTCTCTGTATTTCCCTAGGGTTGAGACAAGTTATATGTGCTCATTGCACACCCTCCACAATAGTAAGTGTAATATTGGGTGAACTGGGTAAGAGAAAAGAATCATTCACTCCTTTGAGAGAGAGGTTAATAAAATCTGTCCCCCAATAGGGGGTAAGACAAGGGATCTAAACTCGAAGGGCAAGATTCTTAAGTTACCAAACACAAGGCTTGCCAAGTGTTTAGCAGCTTAAGACTCTTATCCCAAGGTTTGAGATTATAAGACTCTGTCATGACCAGGGATGTAAGATAAGGAAATTCAACCCGAGGGGTTTTCAAATTTGGTAAAACCCAGGCTTTGCCGAGGGTTTTGCCAAATTTGAAAATCCCGAGGGTGGAATTTCCCTATCTTACACCTTTGGTCATGAAAGAGTATTTTTCTCTCATTTCAACTACCTGAATAAGCTCAAATACCATGAAAATACTTTTGATTGGCCACCATCTTGAAAATATCAACTTTTCCCCCGAGCTTTTCTGGCGAAATAAAATGATACAGCGAGATTAAGCATACCCCATATTTGCAAACGTTGTTTGCGCAGAAAAAGTAATCTCGGCTTTCTAGTGTACATGGTTAAAATATCGTGAGAGGTTTTACTTTCATTACGTCACCATTTTTCTCTTTTCGGCATCAGATTTTACCGAACTCGTGACGTCACGTCATTGTTGCGCCATTGTGACGTCACGCCGTAGCTGTATTGCATGGGTAGGTGTGTAATACAACCATAGTGATCATAGGTGTATTGCCCAAGACAGGCCAGTATTACACACCTAGAAATGAGAGAATAAAAGAATCTTTCACCCCCTTGGGGGTGAGACGGGGAAATTTCAACCCTAGGGGTAAGATCCTTAAGTTGCCAAACACGAGGCTTGTGAAGTGTTTGGCAGTTTAAGAATCTTACCCTGAGGGTTGAGATCTCCTGTCTCACTACCAAGGGGGTGAATGATTATTTTTCTCTTACCCTGTTAAACTTTGTGTATATCTGTTACTGACGTTACATCAATGCAAGACAATTTTGATGTGATGTGATTGAGATGTCGGCGTGACATCATTGTATTGTTGCCGTGACGTCGTCGTATTGTTGGAACGACTTCATACAAATTGTTTAGAGCTTGTCTCAACCTAGGGTGAGATAATAAAATACCACACCAGTAAAAGTGTGGATAACCCTGTCCAAGGTGAGAGAAACCCCTGTCACTCTCTCTTATCCTATTTATCCTCTTGTATGTGTAATATTGACATTACATCAATGCCAGACAATATTGATGTCATGTAATAACATTGTCAATGTGACGTTGCCAGTATTGTATTGTTGCTGTGACATCATGGCATTGTTACTATGACATCATGGCATTGTTACTATGATATCATACAATTGTTGAGAACATGCAAAGAGCATGTGTAGCTTATCTAAACCCTAGAGAGAGATATAAGAAAAACTCGCACCAGTGACATTGTGGATAGCTTAGTCCAGGGTAGGAGAATCAGAATCGCAATCTGAGGGGGAACATTCTGATTACCCACTTGAAGTGCAATAATTACATTCCCTACTGACAATGCTGAAGTAAGAGTAGTCTGTTGAGGACCCTAACTTCAGAAGTAAAGGGAGCTACATTCCCTACTGACAATGCTGAAGTAAGAGTAGTCTGTTGAGGACCCTAACTTCAGATGTAAAGTGAGCTACATTCCCTACTGACAATGCTGAAGTAAGAGTAGTCTGTTGAGGACCCTAACTTCAGAAGTAAAGTGAGCTACATTCCCTACTGACAATGCTGAAGTAAGTAGTCTCAACTTCAGATGCAAAGTGAGCTACATTCCCTACTGACAATGCTGAAGTAAGAGTAGTCTGTTGAGAACCAGAACTTAAGAAGTGAAGTGAGCTACATTCCCTACTGACAATGCTGAAGTAAGAGTAGTCTGTTGAGGACCATAACTACAGAAGTAAAGTGAGCTACATTCTCTACTGACAATGCTGAAGTAAGAGTAGTCTGTTGAGGACCCTAACTTCAGATGTAAAGTGAGCTACATTCTCTACTGACAATGCTGAAGTAAGAGTAGTCTGTTGAGGACCCTAACTTCAGATGTAAAGTGAGCTACATTCCCTACTGACAATGCTGAAGTAAGAGTAGTCTGTTGAGGACCCTAACTTCAGAAGTAAAGTGAGCTACATTCCCTACTGACAATGCTGAAGTAAGAGTAGTCTACTGAGGACCCTAACTTCTGAAGTAAAGTGAACTACATTCTCTACTGACAATGCTGAAGTAAGAGTAGTCTACTGAGGACCCTAACTTCTGAAGTAGAGTGAACTTCATTCCCTACTGACAATGCTGAAGTAAGAGTAGTCTGTTGAGGACTCTAACTTCAGAAGTAAAGTGAGCTACACTCCCTTCTGACAATGCTGAAGTTAGAGTAGTCTGTTGAGGACCCTTACTTCAGAAGTAAAGTGAGCTACATTCCCTACTGACAATGCTGAAGTAAGAGTACTCTGTTGAGAACCAAAACTTCAGACGTAAAGTGAGCTACACTCCCTACTGACAATGCTGAAGTAAGAGTACTCTGTTGAGGACCCTTACTTCAGAAGTAAAGTAAGCTACACTCCCTACTGACAATGCTGAAGTAAGAGTACTCTGTTGAGGACCCTTACTTCAGAAGTAAAGTGAGCTTCATTCCCTACTGACAATGCTGAAGTAAGAGTAGTCTGCTGAGGACCCTAACTTCAGAAGTAAAGTGAGCTACATTCCCTACTGACAATACTGAAGTAAGAGTAGTCTGTTGAGGACCCTAACTACAGAAGTAAAGTGAGCTACATTTCCTACTGACAATGCTGAAGTAAGAATAGTCTACTGAGGACCCTAACTTTAGAAGTAAAGTGAGCTACACTCCCTACTGACAATGCTGAAGTAAGAGTACTCTGTTGAGGACCCTTACTTCAGAAGTAAAGTGAGCTTCATTCCCTACTGACAATACTGAAGTAAGAGTACTCTGTTGAGGACCCTTACTTCAGAAGTAAAGTGAGCTTCATTCCCTACTGACAATACTGAAGTAAGAGTACTCTGTTGAGGACCCTAACTTCAGAAGTAAAGTGAGCTACATTCCCTACTGACAATACTGAAGTAAGAGTAGTCTGTTGAGGACCCTAACTACAGAAGTAAAGTGAGCTACATTTCCTACTGACAATGCTGAAGTAAGAATAGTCTACTGAGGACCCTAACTTTAGAAGTAAAGTGAGCTACATTCCCTACTGACAATGCTGAAGTAAGAGTAGTCAACTGAGGACCCTAACTTCAGAAATAAAGTGAGCTACATTCTCTACTGACAATGCTGAAGTAAGAGTAGTCTGCTGAGGACCCCAACTTCAGAAGTAAAGTGAGCTACATTCCCTACTGACAATGCTGAAGTAAGAGTAGTCTACTGAGGACCCTAACTACAGAAGTAAAGTGAGCTACATTTCCTACTGAGAATGCTGAAGTAAGAGTATTTTGCCGTGGACCCTAACTTCTGAAGTACATTACCAATAAAGGTTCTTTATTTGGATTGCTTTTTCAGGTTTAATGGTCAAGGCTTATGTAATTATAAATAGAAAATAATTTTCTTGAGGTTGGAAAGTATGGTTAATGTTAAAATTATTTTACACAACCAAATTACGTTTTTTATGTGACGTTTTGATAACTAGTACGATTTGTACCCTGCTCACATAAAAAAGATGTTTTGGTTGTGTAAAATAATCTTTACTTAAATAGGAAATATCTTTTCGTGCAAAACTCTTGTTCCTAAAAATTCATCCTCCAGCTTGCTGTGCAGGCACATCCACTTCTGTGGAATTCTTGTCTAGATAAGATGTATAAAAAATAAAGATTGATTTCAATACTTATTAATTGATGATGATGTCCTCTACTGAACTTAAATGTCCAAATGGAATTGAAACCATTTAGTTCGGGCTTAAATTTTATATCTTAGAAAAGTTCTATTCCAGGTATTTCCAGTGTTAACGTTTAAGAATTTATTTTACAGATACGGAAGGAATAGTCAATGCATCGTGTTATTGCTGTTAGATTAAAGGCCCTATATACGTAACTTCGGCAAAACTTGAAGTGAACATCAAGCCTTATAACTTATTATATTTATAGATTTTGTTAAGATTAACTGATATCAGCAATATTCAAGATGAATTCTTGCACGGTAATCGGTACAGCAGCAGTTGAAACTCGGTAGAATTCTTGCACGGTAATCGGTACAGCAGCAGTTGAAACCTGGTATTTGTAAACACACATCCATTTTGAACTGTCTTCTAATATAACTTTGGCTTGTTGTTGAAGTGGGCCACACCTGAATTATTTTCAATTCTTTGGATTTTTCTGTCAAGAGTTTCTTGTCAGCTTTACTTTGTTTTAGACTTATTTTTGCATGGTTATCAACTGGATTCTCTTTTATAATTTTTCAGAGTCCTGAAGTTACATATATTGGGCCTTTAATGAATTTATATTTGTTTTCTAGATATTGATTTACATTGATTTGCAAAATATTTATTTCAGATACACTTACATTGTCATGTCACTGAGTGTAACTTGCCAGTAAACCAGTTTCTTTAATACACTGTATTGTAATTGAGTGGGAAACTAGACAGTTTTGGTATCATGAGTCACTTTCCTCCTTAAAAGAATTAAAAAATGTTTAACCTGCTATCATCAGACTTCGGACTTTGAAAATCGCTTTGTTTCCTGTATACTTCATCTGCTAGTTGGTCAGTCTGTCTGAATACTATCTTTAAGTTTTAGTTTAGGTTGGTGCATGCAGGGTCTCTGTCACTGGTTGCATTGTGAAAGGTATCTTCATATTGTTACGTGTTCAATGGTTCAAGTGACCAATATAACCATAATTTTCTTTCAGCTGAGGCAATACCAAAAGGGTTTCATAATACTTTATGGGGACATAAGTGACATTGTCCTGAAGAAATGCTGTTTTTTTAGGGCTGCAAAGAGATTCAGTATGGCCAACACAACTACCATTTTGAAAACTTGAGCTGATTTAAATGAATTTATATAATAGTTCGGACAAATTTTTGTCTCGCCTCGGCGATAGTCGAGAAAGCGAGACATCGGTGTTACTTTTCAGGCGGCGGCGGCGTCAACATTTGAGTTAAAGTCCACTTTTCACCATGTTATAATTATCCAATTGATTTGAAAGTTGGTCAACAGGTTTTGCTGTTTTGGGGCAAAAACATTGGAATTTTGAGAATTTGCGTTAAAGTCTACTTTTTATAGTGTGACTGATATCGGATTCAATTGAAACTTAGGGTAGTTACTAATGTTATCATACTGAAGACCTTACTGAAAATTGGAGGAAATTTTGGGGTAAAAACATGGGAATTTTGAGAATTTATGTTAGCATCCACTATTTATAGTGTTATTGATAGATGACCCCTTATTGATTTTCTGGTCCAAAGGTCAAGATCATAATATGCATTAACTGTAAAAGTTAGTGTCTGCTCATTATCTTGAGAACCGTATGCTTGATGGTGACTAGTTTCGTACATTGTACATGGATTGGTCATTGGTAGTAGATGACCCCTATTTTCAGGTTAAAAGGCCTAAGGTCATGGAGTGAAAAGTTTCAGGTTTATAAGGTCTAGGTTACTGTTACAATTTTTACTAGAAAATCATTGTCAGCAGTCTAGTAGCTTGGTTTCTTTGTTGATTTTCATCAAACAGCACATACTAATAAAGAATCAAAATATCTTTGACAAGTTTGAGTTTCAGGGTTGTGGGGTCAAGGTCAAGATCGATGTCGCTAATTTTAATTGATAGAAAATCATTGTCAGCACTCAAATGGCTTTCTTTAATCATAGTTTTCATCAAACTGCACATTACTTTTTAGCTCACCGGGTCCGAAGGACGGAGGTGAGCTTATGCCATACCGTGGCGTCCGTCGTCCGTCCATCCGTCCTCCGTCAACAATTGTTTAAACGACTTGTTCTCCATAACCACTAATAGGAAATCAACCTAATTTGGCAGGAAGCATCCTTAGGTGCCCAGGATTCAAAATTGTACTAATGGTTGGACTGACCACCTAGGGGGCTGAGGGGTGGGGCTAAAACAGGTTATTTAGCTATATTGGTTTAAGCGACTTCTTCCCCATAAACACTGATAGGAAATCAGCCTTATTTGGCAGGAAGCATCCCTAGGTGCCCAGGATTCAAAATTGTTCTAATGGTGGGACTGACTTCCAAGGGGGCTGAGGGCAGGGCCAAAAAGGGTTATTTAGCTATATTGGTTTAAGCGACTTCTTCTCCATAACCACTGATTGGAAATCAACCTTATTTGGCAAGAAGCATCCCTAGGTGCTCAGGATTCAAAATTGTACTCATGGTTGGAATGACCTCCCAGGGGGCTGAGGAGTGGGGCCATAAAGAATTATTTAGCTATATTCATTTGGTGGTTTAAGCGACTTCTCCATAACCACTGATTGGAAATCAGCCTTATTTTGTAGGAAGCATCCTTTGGTGCTCAGGATTCAAAATTGTATTTATGGTTGGACTGACCCCTTATGGGGCTGAGGGCGGGGCCAAAAAGGGTTATTTAGCTATACCATGGTTTAAGCGACTTCTTCTCCATAACCACTGATTGCAATTAAGCCTTATTTGGCAGGAAGCATTCCTATGTGCTCAGGATTCAAAATTGTACTCATGGTGGGACTGACCTCCTAGGGGGCTAAGGGCGGGGGACCTCCTAGGGGGCTGAGGGTGGGGCTAAAAAGGGTTAATTATCTATATCATGGTTGAAGCGACTTCTTCTCCATAACCATTGATTGGAAATCAACCTTATTTGGCATTAAACATCCCTAGGTGCTCAGGATTCAAAATTGTACTAATGGTGGGACTGACCACCTAGGGGGCTGAGGGGTGGGGCTAAAACGGGTTATTTAGCTATATTGGTTTAAGCGACTTCTTCCCCATAAACACTGATAGGAAATCAGCCTTATTTGGCAGGAAGCATCCCTAGGTGCCCAGGATTCAAAATTGTTCTAATGGTGGGACTGACTTCCAAGGGGGCTGAGGGCAGGGCCAAAAAGGGTTATTTAGCTATATTGGTTTAAGCGACTTCTTCTCCATAACCACTGATTGGAAATCAACCTTATTTGGCAAGAAGCATCCCTAGGTGCTCAGGATTCAAAATTGTACTCATGGTTGGAATGACCTCCCAGGGGGCTGAGGAGTGGGGCCATAAAGAATTATTTAGCTATATTCATTTGGTGGTTTAAGCGACTTCTCCATAACCACTGATTGGAAATCAGCCTTATTTTGTAGGAAGCATCCTTTGGTGCTCAGGATTCAAAATTGTATTTATGGTTGGACTGACCCCTTATGGGTCTGAGGGCGGGGCCAAAAGAGGTTATTTAGCTATACCATGGTTTAAGCGACTTCTTCTCCATAACCATTGATTGGAAATCAACCTTATTTGGCATTAAACATCCCTAGGTGCTCAGGATTCAAAATTGTACTAATGGTGGGACTGACACACAACACCCCCCCCCCCCCTCCCACAGGGGACTGAGGAATGGGGCAAGAGAAAATATTTTACCATGATTACTTAGATACCAATGTATCCAGGTGAGCGATACAGGCCCTCTGGGCCTCTTGTTCAGAATCCAAATATCTTCAACACGTTTAATGTACAGTGAACTCTGGTCAAGGTTGATGTTGCTATTTAGAAAACCATTGTCATCACTCTGCTGGCTTTATTTCTTCATAGACTTTCATCAAACTGCACATTCTTTTAAAGAATCAAAATATCTGATAAGTTCGGGTTTCAGTGTTGTCGGGTCAAGATCACTTGCTATTTATAGAAAGTCATTGTCAGAACTGTAGTAGCTTCGTTATTTTTTATGGAATTTCATCAATCTGCACTTGCATAAAAAGAATCAAAATATCTTCTCAGGGTTTGAGTTTCAGAGCTGTTGAGTCAAGATCACTGTTGCTATTTATAGAATATTATTGTCAGTACTCTAGTAGCTTTGTTTCGGTCATGATGGAATTCCATCAAACTGTACATACCGGTACTTAAAAAGAATCAAACTATGTACTGTATCTTGGAAGAGTTCGAGTTTTAGGATTGTAATATATTTAATGAATCATTGCATCTTGATAGTTTGTGGGGGCCGGTAGGGCACATGTATTGCTTCAGCAATACTCAGTATGCTTGTTTGTCAAGGTTAAGGGTCCAAGGCCTATGCAAATCATGTTGTGGAAGGTGTATCTATGTGAGCCGTTATTTGGAAGCTTTATATATGACTTAACATTAAAGTTCTAATGAGTGTTTTGGAAAGTTCAGGTAGTATAGTTTACATGGAATTAATCTTCTGTTACTTCTTTTGGAACAAGTTAATCATGCTTATTTAAGTAGGGATAATTCTGGCTCTTAAAACCTATGGGAGAATTTGAGGGATTTTATGAGATTAGTAAATTTCTATGAGATATTTCAATATAAATAAATAATAATTGGAAATTTTCATGAGATTTTCAGGAAGAATATAGGTAAAATTCCCCAATTCTCACCCCAAAGTGATCCCTGATTTAAGTCAATGGATGATGAGTACAAAGATGAATTTCTTGCCTTTTGGTCTCAAAACAATGCTCTTGGGAGTTGGGCCTACTTTACTAAACAGGAAAACCTATAATTTATCATTAAAAATTTGTATGATTTATTGATCTTTGGAAGTTTTTGTTCCTGGTATTTTCTCATCCCTATATTCCACTACCATACAGGTACATTTGCTGATCACATCTCGAGTAATCTATCCTGATGTACCCTGAACTTGTAAGTGAAATTGGTGTAGCTTGATAAAAACATAGCTGAATTAAATAGAGACTTGTATTAAAATAATCAATAGGTGTTGGTAGGAGACAATCAATACTACTCCATGATGGTACAGTATGCAATTAATGCTAGTTAATCAGGGTTTTGTAACCTTGATATAAAGATTCATATTATTAGTGCTGCACACAGAAATATTAACTCCAATTTGATGTCTGCTAACTCACGGCTTGATAATCTATATTATTACAGCTACGATTCCAAAACGATAATTAGGCTATGTGAAATCTAACTGTACAATGATACCTGTATCGTGATGAGGTATGGGCATATATCAGACAGTCCATTTGGAGTAGATTATTATTATGCAATGATTTTATTTAAATTAGCTGTTGTACAATTTACTGAAATGGAGTAACTGAATAGCAGCTTTTCAATAATCAATATCATCTCTATATCAGCAGTAACTGATATCACATCTAGTTTTTACAGGTTATACAGTTATATACCTGAATTCTTATTGTAGCTATATGTATCAGCAGTAAATGTTCCCTCATCAGCCATTTGTATAGTTATGTAGATACAATGTATTTACAATTAATATCTTTATGTGTGTATCAGTTTGTCAGCAATAACTGTTCCCAAATATAATCCCCATCATCTGTTTGACAAGCATTATTTTCTGATATGAAGTGTATGTAATGAATTATTTAGGGTGGACGGGAGCAGCTACCATGAGTTATTGTCCATGTAGTGTAATGGTGTACCTTAGAGGTGGCCGATTGTCCATGTAGTGTAATGGTGTACCTTAGAGGTGGCCGCTTCTATCCTACAATGGGTCAGACATTGATTTAGATACAAGTCAAACCAACACAGCAATACAGAGTCCAAGTTAAAAAGAAAACATTTCTTACAAATAAAGAGATTCTGTAGTGTACCAATGGTACAAATAGTCAAGCTATTATCCCATCATCACACTGCCATAAATCCTGGATTTGCTTGGTGATGAATACAAACTAAATGTAATTATTCATTGAAACTTAGAATCGGATGATTTTTTGCTGACCTTGAGTGTGACTTGAAGTCTGCTGTTTGTATCGGTATCCCACTTTACATCAAGATTCATTAGCCTCTTGGCTTCGTATTGATCAGTAAAACAAGGCTACAATTTATCACTTGTAGGATGATTATAGTTGGGTTACACAATCCCGCTTGACAAAATAGATGGTACAGATTGAAAACGGGGAAATTTAATCGTAAAGGTCCAGACTTTGTAATCATACATTGTTTGGAGATGGTGTTGTTTTTCCGCTGTTTGACAGTTCCATTATATTTGGTCTGTCATTTAGCAGTGTATATTGGTATTGATCAGATCGTGTGTGTGTGTGTGCCTGTAATACACAGACAGACATGTAAAGCATTATCTTACTTTAGGCTGAATTATCAGCTGCTGACATGCCAGGTCCATTCAAATGGCCACCTCGGATGGGTAACATTCGTGGTGCTTAAATTGACATGAAGACATTCTAAATCTGGGAGTGGGGGGCTCAATTTGGCACATTATTGCTGAAAATGACTGAAGTAGGGCTGGTCACCCAGGCTTGAGGGAAAGGGTACCCATATCCGAGTCCTGGTCATTTGATCATGAGTGATAGGGATACTCGCAGTCCTAGAAGAGGTAATTATAGGAACAGGGTATGCAACCTGGGGTCTTTGAACATAGTCGTCTGTGAGAGATGGTCTAAATACAAGGGTGTGGTACTTAATAATCTGAAGAGATTCACACCAATCTGGGAGATTGAGCACTTGTAGTATATACAATGAACACAGTAGTCTGGCACCGGGTCACCTAGAGAGATGAAAAAATATAACAAAATAGGAAAAATATGGTCCTCTAAGATATTGAGCATTGATGTATGATCCTTCTACTCCTAGGTGTCTAGTGGCAGGACATTTGCACCTTTTTCATGCACAACTTGATTTTAAAAGTCTCCTACCCTGTCTAGATCCGAGATTGAACTGTTTTGTGACTAGGTAGATGTATGCTGTCTACCATATATCTGTACATTCCATTTTTATGGCACAACTTGTTATCTGCAGTGTTTAGCTTCCTATTGTTGAATTGAGTATTGTATGAATTATTGATCATTTATACTTTCCAGGAGAGCAATAACCTTCACTGCAGGTACCCTGTAAATAATATAGCAATGTTTTGAATGGTTTACAATGATTAATGTTACTATCATCAATATCTTGATATTTTTTTAAGGCGTTGATTTTATTGCCTACAGTGAGGATGGATTCTGTTTTAATGTTGTAATAGAGTTGTGCTTATCTATCTGCATTGTAGATGGCTGATAGTTCAGTTCTTAAATGAAACATTTTTTGATAAAATTTAAACGTATGTTTTTGTTCCTTTTTCAGATATGGGTCTTTTTGGAGAATGTCCATCTCAAGATGAATTCTACCTTGTTGTTTGTGAAAAGTGTGACAAAGTTGTCAAACCAAAAGCATTCAAACACCACCTGCGTAAGTACCATAATCAGAAACTTTGACCAAGTTGGACAAGGGTCGATTCGGTCAAACAGATTCATGTGTATATTTCTAAAGATAATTCTTATGCTCAACCAATTTAAGCATTTGTTGTTTAATAACCTAGTAATTACCACGCATATATGGTATATATACCATGATATGTTTTGGCTAACAATAAGACTTGTTGTAAAAGTAATTAAAACTATGATAAAATGGAAATGCCTCTTGTGTACAAGTCTCATTTAATTTCTTAAAAATCATTTCGTTCACTTAAAGTATGAATCTTAACATCATTTCAAATTCCAAATGTAAAACAAATTATAGATGACATACTGACTTCTGCATGTATGTAAAGCATCAAGTTCCTTTTAATTGTTAGCCCACCATCATCAGATGGTGGGCCGTTCAAATCGCCCTGCGTCCATCGTCAGTCATCCATCCGTCCATCCTTAAACAATTCTTGTTATTGCTATTTCTTGAAGTACTGAGTGGATCTTTCTCAATTTTATATAGGTTCCCCTTGGTCCCTAGTTGTGCCATTTTGAATTTGGGACTGATCGGAAAAACAAAATGGCTGAAAGACAGCCATCTTGGATTTTAAAATGAAAGTTTGTTATCACTATTTCTTGGGAAGTACATGATGGATCTTGCTCAAATTTCATATGTAGGTTCCTCTTGGTCCTTAGTTGTGCCCTGTAGATTTTGGGATTGATCAGAAAAAATTAAATGGCTGAAAGGCGCCCATCTTGGATTTTGCCATTGAAAGTTTGTAATCGCTATTCTTGAGAAGTATTTTATAGATCTTGCTCAAATTTCATTTGTATGTTCCTGTCATTTCGTATTGCCAGTTATTATTTACTTATTTATCCCTTGTTAAGTTTTTTGTCAGGCTAAAATTTAACTCATTCACACATGCAGACACATTTAATGATAGATTTAAAATAATTTATTATGAAATTTCAGGGGTGAAGACATCATAGACCATATTCCTGAAGCCATGAATACACTCTTGTGATCAAAAATAAGGTTTCCTGTATTCAATGTGTTGAAACCTAAAATTACTGTAGCTTTATTCTAAGTGAATATAATTGAAGTAATTTTTTGAGTTTAATGGTGAAATTATCAAGAAGTAGTGGTTTTCATTTAAGGATCCCCATAACATTGAAAAACTGTGCCATGCATTTTGAAAAATTATTTTTTAAGCAAGATGATAGCTCTGAGTAATTATTTCTTGAAAAGGAAAATCAGACTTTTCAAAAGTTTGAGGAAAAATACAAGAAACTAAAGAGAACTTTTTGTAAACATTTTCTTCAGGTTGAAAAGTATGATTTATGTAAAGATTATGTGTCACATAAAAGCATAATTTGGTTGTGTAAAACTAAAGAGAACACTGTCTTAAGTGTAAAAATACAAGGAGGCTCAACCAGAGTTGGAACCTTGAATTTGCTTAACCCACTGAGCTACCTGGCAACCTAGCAAGTGGGTTGTGTAAGTTTTAACCAAAATTCAGGGGAGGTAACCAGCTTACTTAGTGAGTTACCTGGCAACCTAGCTAGTGCTATGGTTGTGTCAGTTATAACCCAAATTCAGGGGAGATAATTACCATATGCACAGAGAATGTCAGTGGAATTATCTATTGTTCTCTCTGCAGCAGGACAGGGATCCTTAAAGCTTGTCCTTATATTTGTTCTGGTGAGATTCTACCTTACAAATTAATAAATGTCTATTGTACTTGCATTACAGGAAATCGGCATGGGGAATCGGGAATTCCAACCACTACTCAGCTCATACTGCAACGGTCAACCCATTCCATGTCCAAACTCTCCGCCACAACTCCATCTCCCACAAAGTCAACTTCTGCTTTCAAACTCGGAACTTCAGTGCCAACAAAGGCTAGTGTCAAAGAGGTTCCTGCTTCAATCAGCAATGCACAGAAAATGGGAGCAGCTCTGAACGCCAAACTTAAAAAGAATCACACAATGCCTGTGGTGAAAATGGAACGAATGGACCTGAACAAGTACTCGGGCTCACACATAGAATCTACAGGCAAACCTCCATTAACGAATGGGACATTGAGTAATAGTCCTAATTCAAATGTGACAAGCAAAAATGTGGTTAAGAGTCCTGTCAAATCAGATTCACCAAGCTCACCTGTATCACAATCAATGACATTGGCCTCACTGGTCGTGAGCAGTCCATCAGTGTCGGTGGCTAGTGCCACCCTTACTACTGCCATGACAACGTGTGTGACGACAACCATGACAACCTCGACGGCACTGACATTGGCACCCTTTGTGTCGCCCACTTCCTCTTCATTGTCCAGTAGTAATATCTCGGTGACCGATGTCGGTAACACTGCTGTACACAGTGTCAACAGCAGTCTCAACAGTAGTAGTGGCAGTGAGATCAGTCTGGGTAGTGTGCCCTCATCTCCTGTACAGACTCCTACCAAACCCAGTAGTGGCACGGCTTCCGTAAAGACGTCAAGTAACGGTAGCCTGTCTGGTAAAACGGCAAGTCACAGTAGTAGTGTCACGAAAACATCAAGTGTTAGCAGCATCATTAAGTCAGCAAGTGCTAGTAGTGTAGCTAAGACTGGTAGCCTGGGCAGTCTGGCTAAGGGTAGTAGCAGTGTGGGATCTCTAAGTAAATCTATCCGTGGCAGTGGTGCATTTAAGACTGGTGGCAACAGTAATACCAATAGTAACGCTGTCAAGAAGAAACCAGTCGTACCTATTCACAAACCAGATAAACTCATACCATGTAAAGGTAAGTGGTGAAAATATTCATTTCACATTCTGAATAGAGAGAGGATATTTTACAGTGTCTTCAGTAATACCAAATATATTTTACAAGTGGGGCTAATATTTTGAGTGCACAGCACAAGTGAAAAAATATCAAAAAAATTAGCCACACGAGTTTCCTTCGATCAAACAGATAGAACTACTGACTTGCATAGTAAACAGGTTCCTTAAAATGAAAGATAATTTTGGTATTAAACACTGTGTTTTTACAGAGAAAAATTCCCGAATGAGGTTAAAGATCTTATAATTTTGTGCATTAAAATAATGCTTTCGTGTCATTGAGCTTACCAGCATTTGAACAGGAGGGTAGCTTGAAGTTTTTCCCAAGCTAGTTAGTAAGCTGTGTTTTGATTGGTCAAATCAGCAAAGGTGATATTTTTCACTAGAGAAAAATATCACTTTTATAGAATAAATAATTTTCATTATTTCACTGGTAAAAAAAATGTAATAAATTCTTCTCTCAGAACTGCTTTATTATGACCTGTGAATTAAATGGGAAAAAACTGTTTGAATCAAAATAATTTCTTTGTTTACAGATCGTGAATTTGATGCAAACAAACATTGTGGTGTAGTATTTGAAGATTCAGGAAAACCTTGCACACGTTCACTCACCTGCAAGGTAAGAGGTTTTATAAATCATAATGATCCAGCTGCTTTTTGCTAAATATTTAATTTATGTTCTTTCTACACTTTGTTTGCTACTAAATTGAATATTTTTACTGATCTAGCAGTATTAAGGTCTGTTTTAATTTTGGACCATGTAGACACTGTTTCCCTTTTGTAAAACAAAATTTGCTCTGTATCTCTAGACTCACGCACTATCTCTGAGGAGGAAAGTGCCTGGGAGGAGGAAACCCTTTGATGAGCTGCTGAAGGAACATCGAGCTGCCAAAGAGGCCTTCCTGAAACAGAGAGCTGAGCAGAAGGCCGCTCAACTGGCAGCATCCATGGTGACCTGTGGTGGCAATACTGTCAAGCCAGCACAGCCACACGGTGCCTCACCATTAGTGCCACTAGACCGAGGTTTGACCTCTGGGAAAGCTGGTCACCATGGGTCTTCATCATCAGTCAACACATCCAAAGAAAGCTCGTTACAATCCCGCCTACTGCACTCTGGAGCCATGTCTCCACAGAAGATCTCGAGGCCTGCTGTCGTCAAACCCAACAACATCTGTCTCTCTAGGTCAGTAGGCCGGTAAGGCCTGTACGGCTTTTTTACAAGACTGTCTTACTTTCAAAACTTTTTAATGGTAAACAAAAACCATAAATGAATAATACTTATTAAAAAAATAGTTTTCTTCATTGTTGTAATGACCACCTCTATATGTGAATTCTACTTTCACTTTCAAATAACTTAAGTATATTCCAAGAACTATCATGATTCTGCATCAGAGCTAAGAACACTGTATGTTAACCCTCAATAAGATCATTGAATTGATATAACTTGCCATGATTGACCTTACTTTGCACCAAAAAAGTTACTTACATTTTGTCCCACAAGCATACAGTACTTACCGGTAATAAAAAAAATACGTATTTGGTATGCTCAGCAATTAAGAGTTTCGTTGATCAAAAACAGTGCAGGGTTATGATAAATGTCAACATGATATGACATTGACTAATACGAAGTTGGCTTATTTTCAAGATATATATCTTATTGCAAGAAATCTAAGGCTTGAAAGTTCAAGTATTGGCTATTTTCAAAGCCATCATATATATTTGATGACCAGAAATCCCAGGCTAATTATCAAGATTTATGAGTATTACCTGTTGATATTAACTCCTGGTTTCCCTGTCTCTTTTAAAGATCTAGTGGCTCGGGAAGCCTTCACTCACCTCTGGCATCTGCTCACCGGGATGAAGCAGGTCCCTCACTTAGCCAGGCTCCTGACCCTCACAGCAGGCTCAGTGATGGGGAGGGGGAGGAGGAAGATGGAGAGGCGGACAAACCTGACCGTTCATACCTCCCCTATCATCCACGTCCAGCAGCAGTGAGTATCAACACTAGTTTTACCAGTGAAAATCACGTGGGATTGTTAAATTTACCTGCTGTATGTGGTCACTTGGTTGATTTACCTGTAACTCTGAAGAATTAGTCACTTAACATTCTTTTTTACCAGGTGTAAAAAAAAAAACAATTTGCAAATTGTGAACAAATAAACAATCCATAATTCAGAGATGAGAATAGATTTCTCTTAATAACTACATGAAAATTAAATAAGTACTCTCAAACTTCAAAATGTTTTGAAATGATTTTTCCTTTGTTTGACAGACTTGTACCTTTGGTGCCCGCCATCATACTTTCCACAATCGAGGATGTAATTTGTTCAATAGGCGGGTGGATGTACTTCGTGCTGCATTCTTGAAAGTCCTTGAGCGACAAATCAATCCACCACCTCCAAAGTAAGCTACCCCCTCTGATATTTCTTTTATTTCCCCAACACACTTCCCAGGTTCATTGCCATTTTTACTTAGACAAAAATCCGTGTTCACTTTACACAGACAAGAGGACTATTACTCTAAAAATGTCACTTTCATGTCATTACTTATGCAAACTTTATGTAGAGTCGCATATATCAACAAAGAAATCATTAGCGTTGTAGCGCTATTTCTGCAACAAACATAAAACGAAGTATTTAATTAACAAAATGCATAGAAAGAAAGCAAAAGCTTAACATGCAAAACTGTACACTATCACAGACAACTATAACATGAAATTATAACATATAAGCAAGATATTGAAGACGCTTGTATAACAGCAGCATATACTTGAACATCACAATTACAGAAATATAATACGGCATGGTCTGTTTGGTTCATCATGATCAAAGGTATGGGAGAAAAGGTATCCATCATTCCTATGTGATCTAGACATATTTCAATCCTTCAAATGTGATTTTTGAAGTTTAAAAAACTGCAAAGTCCTCACACTTAGCTTCAGATGTACAATCCTCTGTCTACACTTCACAAGAATGATAGATACAAATTAATAATAATAATAATTGGATGTTCTTACATATGGCTTTATCACAACATTTAAGTTGTCTCAAAGCAGTTCACAAATTATTTGATCAACCTCTTTCTGCACTTCTCAGGAATGATAGATCAATATTAGTTCTTGCCATATAATTGAAGGATTTGAATTGAAAAATGAATTTAGATCAAATGTGAAATAAGTTAATTGAAGTCTTTATTTCTATTTCAGGAAACTTTGTGTGGAGTCAAATTTACCAAAAGAACCTCAATTCCTGTCCAATTCCAAAGATCCTTACGAGTTTAACTTGATTGACAGTGCCATGGGTGGAGGGACGCAGCATTTCAATGCTGTGGTGAATTCTACTGTCGTAAACAAAAACAATGTGAAACCAAAATCTAAGCCCTCCAGTAGCAGTAGTAGCAGCAGCCGTAACAAGTCACGGGATGGTGCAGTCAGTAACTCTGGAGGCTCACGAAGCCCCGCCCACTCAGGAACTTCTACGTCTAGTAGCACAGGGGCAGTGAAACGCAAGCGTAGTGGCAGTGGTGGCCCCGCCTCTAGTCCTTGTACCACTTATAACAATGTAGTCAGTGGTAATACCATGTCTATCAACTCCAGTATCACCGCGCTCAACAGTCACACTAACAGTAGTCCCCTCACTGCCATAGCTATCCCAAGTGTCAATCTCAGCTCAGCCACTCTCAGTCACTTCAATGCCAACCTGGCAGGCAGCAAAAACCCAAAGAACAATCTGTTAAAGGACTTTGGACTTGTAGTGCGGAGTATAGATCCCTCGGCTATAGTTAATGGCCAGTACGTGATAGGGGGGACAACTGCTCAAATCATTGACGAAAAAATGCTTCAACAGACTCACATTATCTCTGGTGGGAACAAGGGAAACCCAGCAAAATTAGTCAATAGCCTTGAGGCATTGCAGAAGAACAATTTGATACCTGCCAATGCTATCCTTGTCGACAGTGCTATGCAACCAGGGACAGTGCTTACACCAGTTTCTGTGGGCTCTATAGGGTCTGTGCCCAGCAATACCGTCATTTCTCTCGCCAACAGTTCCATGTCTCAGGCCCATCCGAGCCCCTCCACAACTCCAAGTCCGCTCTTCAGATCAGTATGTATCAGAGCTACAATAATTTGTGTATATCTGTGTCCAGACACATTCCAATTGAACTCCATTTGTTATGATGGGAGTGAATACAAATTATGAACCTATCGTATGCTACGTCATGTTTGTATTCATAGCGTTACAAATACAATATGATTTAGATTTTGATAATTGCACAAGTGATGTGCAACTTCAGAAATATCCTGATCACTGTGCAGTATCGAGCTTGGGCAGTTATATAATGGAATAAAATAGACATGCAAAATATTTTGACTATGTCTGACAATTGGGATGATTTACTGATGAATCGGTCTATATAGGAGGATATTACTTAAATTGTACAAACGGGTTATATACTGTTTTGCCAGTGTAAAGTACTATGGCTTTAGACATAATGACTGTGAAGCATTGGTTATTTGGAATACCCAGTATAACAATAGAACAATAAGCCAAGCATACCTGATGTACTCTAGTATATAAACATTGTAATGTGTATTCTTATTTTGAGAAGTTGTTTTTCTATTGACATGGAGACAAACAAGGATTTCTGAATTTATCATGGATGTTATTTTACATGTTATATATATTTTTACAGGGTTCTCTCAGTCCACAAGTTTCTTCGCCTTTGCCAAATGGAATCACCCAGTCAGTGACGGGTAAGTTTGCTGTCATTCCCTGGCAATATAATCTGTCTGCCAGCTGGAGGACTTCTTTTGGACCCCTGTCAGAGATGAGGCTTCCATCTGTGTCCTTTTGTTTGGTACATAAAATAGATAAATTAACTGATACCCAAATTATTAGTCTGCAAATCAATCTTTCCATTGCTGTTCTTTCTTTTTGGTGATGTTTTATATCTACTTTCTGACAAGCTTAAAGAAATGCCAAACAGCATTGTGTTGGGTACAACTTGACTGACTGAAGTTTACAAGCCTAGAGTGAAACTGGGAATGAATTCACTTGTTTGAAAATCTCTAATCTTTTCTGTTTACAGACAAGAACAGCAGTAGTCACCGACACACACTGATCCATCACCACAAGGGGCCACAGAAACCCATGATGGCCCAGTCGGCGCTGCCTGGCCTGCTGTCTACTGCCCAGGTGATCACCTCTAATAACAACCCACAAGTGTGTGCTAGTCATGTCTTCACACAGCTCGCTCAGCTCCAGGTCAAACCTGGGGCCAAGACAGGACCCAACAAGGTCACCATGCAACCAGTGTCCTTGACATTTCCTTTGACCAACTTGGGAACCGTGACTGGTCAGCAGCCTCAGACACACACCCTGTTTATTACGAGCAGCGACGACGGCACGCGACACGAGCTCCAGCACCAGCCAGTATCCAACTCCCCATCTAGTCTCATGTCCTAGCCCCAGATAGTGCTATACAGTCACCGCTGTTGTCTTTCACAAAGTTCATGTCATGACTGTCTTATATGGCCTTAGTGCTTTATGATATATTTGAAGGTCAAAATTATTCATCAGCCTTACAAGTTAATTGAATCTTGACAGTTTTGTTGAACATCATTGATGGAATGATAAGTGATAATTGGTTAAACACTAGATATTTAAGTTCACTGTTAATTTTCTTACGATTTGCCTAAAGGTGCCGAAAACAGTTATTATCATATATTGTGTTCAAACGATAAACATAAATCACATTTGGGAGGCATACAAATTTTTCAAATTACATATTAACTATTGGCTATAGTACAGTTTTAATTTTTTTTTCAGAAAGTGTCTTTCAAAATGTACATAAATGTCATCCATATGGATGAACCTGAGATAAAATAACATTGGCATAATAATAATTGTTTCAGTTACTGCAAGTACTTACAGCAAAATCACACAAATTACTGGCACCTTACACCTTAAGGTGCCAATTCCATCTGAATGCCATCATTTTATTGTGATTTTCAATTTTTAACTAAGTTTTAAGAACACCACAGATAGCTCAAAAATTATGTAATATGAAATAGTGCCATATTTTGGAAGACATTTATAAATATGAAGGTGTCTGTCGTTTGCACATAACTAAAAAGTATAAAAACTTAAGAGATGGAAAATAAACTGTAAATTTTATTTTGTCTGTGTTACTATTTTGTATATCATTCATCTGAAAGGCCTGTTTGACAGTCATGATGGTAAAATTCCTTTACTGGCTCTTGGGCCGATGTGTTGCTCCCAGGCCGATGTGTGTTCATTCATTCCATGCGAGATGTTAAGTGCTGCAGTACTGATCATTAGATATAACTTACAGATTGTTCAGTGAAAACTCTTTGTTCTGTGGAACAACTCCGATGATAAGCCAAAATTACAATTTCAACAATAAATGCTTTATTTTGTTCTGGATGATTTGATTGAATGCTGTTTTTAAGCCGAAATATGATAAAGTTAAAACACCCTAATTCTGCCTAAACAGCGTAAAATGTCCCTGTTCTGCCTAAACAATGTAAAATGCTCTATTTCAGCCTAAGTGTTGGATATTCTATAAATTTATATATGTGTACCAAATCTCAATTGCTGTTGTTCACTTGAACCTCTGGGTTGTTTTGTGTAATGACAAATAGTTAATGAAGTCAAGACAGCGAATAATTTGTATCTTATATAATCCTGTCTTGTTTCTGTTTTGACACGAGTGGTATGATCATTATGTAAAATGAAATGTTACTTTGGAAATGTTAAATGCCATTCCTTCCTCCGAAGAGCAGCTTTTTTTGTGCTGTATTCAGTTTGTTATAATGAGATAACTAAGGTTTTGGTAAAAAGATTTACTAAAATCGTTTTCTTTTTTTTTTTATGCGTAAACCAGGAGTGTGACTGGAGTATTGACTGTTTCAATATTTAGAATATTAAATGGAATTTTATAATATTTAATTCAGTTATATAACAGGTCTAAAGAAGGAGTACTAATGCTTTAGAAGTTCTTAGCCTAAAGTTACTTTGTACAAGTTAGTTCAAATGTTCTGAAAAAAAATGAATTTCAACAAAAATGATTGAAACACATCACATAAGCTCACAATAGGTTTTACCAAGACGCGAGGAAGAAATGTGATGACTGAAAAAGCTGTCAAAGGTCACAATTTAACCAACTTGATGCATTATGAGTATTGATTCTTTAGTAACAAATCAATTGTTGACAAACGTGGTCCAGTTGTTCAAAAGGATGATTAGCTTTAATCACTATTTAAGGACATTTTTCAACCTTTAATACTTCTGTTAATATACAAGGTGCAATCCCACATTTTACTTGTCAATTGACTGTACTGGATATTTGGTATCTAGAAAATTGTAACTAATTCAATGGTTTCGTTTTATTAAAGTTACAGGAAAATTGAAAGTTGCTCTAATCACTTATTAAGCTAATCGCCGTTTGAACAACTGGGCCCTGGTTGCATTTGTTCAAGATTAAATGGTCACATGTTAATAACAAGGTAACAAGGCAGAAATTTATTTGGTTTATCTATGTTTTCTCAAATTAAAATGGCATAAATTGCTTAAGAGCAGTGCCCAAAGTGTAACAATCTCTGTGATAAAATATAGAAAATAATATTTTCCTCTTTTTTTCCCCCTTTATCTCATTGTTTCCCAATGAAATTTCTTTTCCTTTCGAAGTTGATAAAAAGTCTGGTTGAAAAAATGTACTAAATTGTAAGACAAAATTCACTGTTTGCGGTGAAACTTCTCGCATAATAAGGCAATGTTTTGATGGTTTGGCAGGTGTTTGTCTTTTTGTATTGTTTTATGCCCAAATGACTGGTTGTACTTGGACAGTGTGATAAATTCAGAAATTGATATTTACTTCACGTGTATGAGATATCTCCCATATAAAAGCTTATTGATGTTTTATCAAAGCAACAATTAACTGCTGTGGAATAAAGACAAGCGATCCTGTTTTCTCCTAGGTTATCTGTGATATTATCAGTATTGGACACTACAAGGATGCAATTATTCATATTTCATATCAAAAGATTTCAAGAAAGGAAAAAGGTATTTGTAATCTCGATATTCTCTATTGTTGACAACATTGTAGCTAACATGAATGTCTGAGTATGGCTACTTTGTAAGTACCCATGTATTTTGATTTGTAAACAATTTCAGTATGTACAGGGAATTTCCTATTTATTGTTATAATAAATGGTCTGTTAGTACTTCTTAAAGTACTATTTGTCTTGTTTCAAGTCAGTTTTTTATCAGCTCCATATTTATTCATCTTTTTCAAATATTAAAATGAATGCCCTTCCATATTTAGTAGCAATTACAGATGTATTTTGTATGTTAAATTATGTAGTTTTGTGAAAGATTGTCTGCCCTAATATATCAAAACATTTTTGATTATGCTGTTTCCATCCTGATTCATGTTTATGAAAACTCTTTGGTAATGCTAAATACTCACATTTCAGAGATGATCTCAAATTGACCTAAATAGTTCAGGTATACAATTTTAAGTAAAATGTTCCAAATCTTCAAAGCAATGTGTAGCCATCTACCGGTATGTGGAATAAAATGATGTAAGCCTTGATAAACCCTTGACAGACTAGTCCTCCACCGTGCAAGAAACTGGTCTGGGACATCATACTATAGTAGTTCAGAAACTATGTTCACTTTCAAAGCACCAAAGTCTATCTCTGTAGTAATGATATTAAATATTAGCACGCCCGGTAATTTCATCCCTGAAAATATAACAACGAAATATCTTCTAGTCAATATCTTATTAAGAGTTAATATGTTGCAAATGGCGTCGTAAAAGAAATATACCCTGGCTGATACACAAAACATTGTCAGTTGCTCAAATCTATCACAACCAAAAGATGTCTTTTATCTATTACTTTGATGGCTATCCCTTCATGATACAATTTCTACATCAGGACGATCGGAAAGTTCAGATGACCTGTTAACTAATGAATCTATATAATTTAAACATATTTGTTTTTGCCAATTTTGTTTCTGTGATGTATGACAAGTGATGGTAGCTATCAGATTGACTATTAAGGTATTATATGGATGTTTGGGGGTGTAAAGGAAAGCAAGTTTGATAGATCAGGTGGTTTCTGGTAGTGTGTGTGTCAGTAGACAGGAATGTTTTGGAAGTGTGAATTAGTGTGAATGGTTTTCATCGAATCCAGCTGAATATTGATATTTTTGTTTCCAGTGTTATGATTTCTTTGTTCCATTTTGAAATTGAGAGTAAAAATTCCTCATGATACATAAACTCAGTACTAGTGATGGGCAATCAGTCAAAATCAAAATCAACAAATGGTTTGTAATCGTAATAGCAAACATATTGATGATCGCATAATATCATGGGACCGAATACCTAAAGTGAAAATACTACCACACATCAATGGACAATGTTGTTATTAAACACCTGGTTTCATTTTTTTGAAATAGGTTTATCAACCATATGTTAAAAATCATTAGAGTATAGATTATAAATTATAAATACATTTTTTACATAAAAAAAACCAACATGTAACATTTTGATTTTAATGAAGAACCAATTATATCGATAATGGATTTTGCAATCGATAAATGGAAAAGAACAAACCATTCAATTTTCAGTTATATTTGATCATTGTCCAATCACTACTATGTACCAAGTAATGGCTTCAAACAGCTTTTTATTGCTGTGCAGTTATCATCATTTCAGACCAGGCTTCAAAAATAAACAAAGCTACAGTTTCTTACCTTACACACATCAGTACAAATGTAGTTTCTGAGAAAGCCTATATAAATAAACACTGCCAGATGTTCAGTTCTTCAGAAAACTCCAAAAAGAATTTCATTATTTTTAGGAAATGTTCATTATGCTATATCTATAATGAGTGCAGGAGTATACAAGATATCACAAATTTCAGCACCATTATCTACGCAAAAATGTTGCATCATGAATATTGATATATAATTGTCAAAAGACGAAAGGTTTCTACTATCACAATATCTATATGTTTGCATGACTTAAGACATTCTGCTGACAAATAGCTATATACTGTGCAGTTGAAACCAAGGCTGTGCAGGTGAATCTTTATAGAGTGAAGATGTTTGGTATTGTGATAAGACCACACGCGTCTAACAGATATAATGGGGTTGTCAAGTCCTCTATGTTTCAATGAATGAAGCTCAGCTGTATATTGTTAAGAGTCAGAGACATTATTTATTAAGTGCTTATCTGTAACAAACTCGGCTCAAATATGGCCAAGTCTTATTCAAGGGTTGTTTATAATTTTGTGATAATACTGGATTTTTTTTATGCACTCAAATTGTTTGGGTTTTTTTGTATGTCTGGTATAATATAGACAAATATTTTCAAATTTCTTTTCTAAAAATAATTGATGGTAAACCGTTTACAATGGTTGATTTTGATTAGCATAAAAAAAGGATATACGAAAAAAAAATGTGAAAAGTGTACCGGAAGTTTCTTGTTCTGATTAAGATATCTATAATTACCTATAGCTATTTATTCCAACATTAACTGAACTATATTGATTATACTAATACGAAACACCTGATTTTTACAAATCAGCCTTAAAATCTATGAATTTCTTTTACAAACTGGAACAACATGTACATTTGATTCCATTATTTGATCAAAATATTGTCTATGATGATGTCTTGCAAACATTACTAAGTATACCTAAAAATAACTGAAATAATTTGCCTGCATTATTTATAGAAACTGCCTTTCACCAAAGTCTCTCTGTCTTGACTGAATGGTGAAGACTTCGGAACAGTTTAATGGATAACAGTTAATGCGAGATTTTACAGCTTAAACAAGTTAAATATAAAATGTTTTATGGAACCCTGTGTGCACCAGACATGGGCCCTTATCATGATAAGACTGAGACAAAGTTACGTAAATATCAAAATGGGTACTTGAAGAATAATAGAGTCTTTGCTTGGTATATCTCCACCTTGAGTTATTGAATGAGAATAACCTTTCCATTGAAATAACAAAGCTGATCATTAAAGTATGTTTTCACAAAGTTAGAATGTAAGATTAACTTCACTCTTTTTATTTGTATACAGCCGATTATTTCCCAGTGCCCCCTAAAGACTTACTTGTTGTTGCTCATATCAGAGATACAACTGTATCAAGGTCTCCCTCTATTACCTCCCAGATCATATGCAAATATTCAGTAAAGCTACTTGTGTTTTTGTTCAAATATGTTATTCTGGCTGTGTGGCATATCCTGTGCAATTATTGTAGTCACGCAGCTTGACACATGTAACTTGTCTCTGAGGTCGATCAGGAATGATTGTGTTGAATGTTGGTTATTAACACTTGTTAAATCATTATGAACGTCACTTCCAGCATTCATAGTTAGATTGATTCCACATTTGCTGCTAAAACGTAAGGGAAATAACTACTGTTTAGTGTAGTATGTCTAATATAAAAGTTATTGTCAAATATTCTAAGTAAGTGACTTTTAGGGTTCAGTAAAAGTTTTCTGTATATCTGTATTATTCTCCAAACTTGCTATATGTTGTATTTGGAGGATACCTAACACAGAGTTCAAGTAAACAAAAATAAGCCAGGAAGAATGTACTCGTATTTGGTGAGAATCTGTAGCCTCTCTTGTTAAATACCCTGAATTTCCTTGATTTGTTTATGTACATTTAATTATTTAACTTATTTCTGAAATGTTATGTGATGATATTTAAAAGAAAAACTTCTTTTTTTTTGTACAAAGTTCATGATTTTTTTCTATACACTTTTTCATTATTGGTCATTATTAATATAAAGCAGTGAGGAATGTACTTAACTAACAGTGATATGTTTTTATACCAGTAACTCAGACTTCTATACAATGGCGATCAGTCTACAGCTGGAGTGGTAGACTGCATCAGTAGATAACTTATAAGCCAAACTTGTTATGTGTTTTGATAACACAGTAACGACTCCAGACAGTTCCCAGTACCTCAAGTATAGCCTCCTGGTTACACGGTCTGGCTGTTCCTCTGGTGACAGGAACCAGCTGTTCCTCTGGTGATTGGGACTTCATGTTCCTTAGCAACATGAACTAATTGTTCCCTTGGTGATTAAAACTTCCTGTTTCCTGGCAACAGGAACTAATTGTTCCCTTGGTGATTAGAACTTCCTGTTCCCTGGCAACAGGAACTAATTGTTCCCTTGGTGATTAAAACTTCCTGTTTCCTGGCAACAGGAACTAATTGTTCCCTTGGTGATTAAAACTTCCTGTTCCCTGGCAACAGGAACTAATTGTTCCCTTGGTGATTAGGACTTCCTGTTCCCTGGCAACAGGAACTAATTGTTCACTTGGTGATTAAAACTTCCTGTTCCCTGGCAACAGGAACTAATTGTTCCCTTGGTGATTAGGACTGACTGTTCCTGATGTTAGTTCATAATAGCCAACATCTGGTTTGCTCATCTGAAATTGTGATTTGTTTGACTTTTTGATGGTAACTCATTTGCATATGTACCTTCAGGGATCATTATCTGATATGGAATTGTATTATACTATTAATTCATTATGTTATGCATGGGTCTTGTGAAGACAGAAAATGATTTTTTTTCACATTTTGTAATATATAACATTTCTCCTTTCTGGTACCTCATGCATTATGGTTATCATGTAAAGTATGAATATGAAATATGATTATTATATATAAATACTTATATATTGAATACACACTAATGATGAAATAAATTTTTACATGTCATTGATGAAGTAAGAAAAATAGTTTATTCTTTGTTTGTTCATGTGGCTGATTTCAGTAGCCATGCCATTCAACAATGGAAGGCATCTTGCCCCTTGCTTTGTCCTTCCCATTGAAAAGTAAGTCGCAGTGACCAAGTTTTATATCTGGTCAACTGTTGTAATGCTTTGAGTGTTTTGTGTTGAGTTCGTGGTGTGCATTTGAGAGGCAGCGGTAGGTACATTCGTGTAAACCCTTCTTGCGATAATACAGATCTTTTGCTGATTTAAATTGCTACCACACTGAAGTATGCTGCCAAAAACCCCCAGCAGAACACCCCACCCTGTCACATTATACTGATATTGTAACTATAATAACAAGACAATTTTGGTCTATCAAAGTCAAATTTCATACAGTGCTTCTTACTGATAGTACTTGTTATACCCCAACTTGTGTGGGGGTGTTGGGGGAGGTATGTATAGTAATCACTTTGATCGTCTGTATGTAGGTCCGTCCAGACCTTTTGTACAACATATCATGAAACTACCTGGTCAAATTCAGTGCATATCCACACTATAGCATCACAAAATCAAGGTCTACAACTGATTAGATTTTGGTGGCCATTGGTCAATGTTTAAGGTCAAAGGTCACTGTAGTCCATTCTGGGAATACAAAGCTAGTGTACAAGATATCTCAAGGACTCCTACACAGAATTAGTATTCATACCATAACATCACGCGGTGAAGTCCTACATCTGATTATAATTGGGTAGTCAAGGTTAAAGGTCAAAGATCATTGTTGACCGCTTTAGGAATAAACAGTTTTTGAAGAAGATACCTCGTGAGCCGCTCGATAGATTTGGTTCATATTCACACCATAACATCACACGATGTTAATGCTACACCTGATTAGATTTGGTTCATATTCACACCATAACATCACACAATGTTAATGCTACACCTGATTAGATTTGGTTCATATTCACACCATAACATCACACAATGTTAATGCTACACCTGATTAGATTTGGTTCATATTCACACCATAACATCACACAATGTTAATGCTACACCTGATTAGATTTCGGTGGTCATCGGTCAAGGTAAAGGGGTCAATAGTCAAAGTTGACCATTTTGTGGTGGTGGAGGGTATATCTATGTGAACCCAGTCACTTTTATTTGGGATTACTTTTCAAGTCTGAAGTATAAAGATGAAGGTCACTTTTAGTATAAGTAGAACCGATGTCTGAACAAAGGTTTCTGTGCGATAACTTGAATTCCTTTGGCCTATCAATCTCAAATTTCAAACAGTGCTTCCTTACTTGGGATTGTTCTTCGTGTTTTCAGGTCAAATATCAATCAAGGTCACTGTTTCTATAAACAAAAATGATGTACGAACTAACCATTTCATGCATTAACTTGAACTCGCTTACAACAATTTACATGTCCAACTTCTTCTTAATAACCGTAAGACCTAGGGTCATGATATTGGAAATGTAGCATGCTACCCAGTTTTTTCAAATGAATGACATTGATCTACATTCAAGGTCACAGGGGTCAAATGTCTTAATATCTTCAAGCAACTACTTCTACATAACCAAAAGACCCAAGGTGCTGGTATTTGACCTGTTGCATGCTT
Source organism: Mimachlamys varia (assembly GCA_947623455.1). NCBI lineage: Eukaryota > Metazoa > Mollusca > Bivalvia > Pectinida > Pectinidae > Mimachlamys > Mimachlamys varia. Next base: position 47,164,185 of record OX392534.1, on the reverse strand, counting down.
GAATTAAGGGCTACCAAGTTTGTCTTCGGTAATTAAGAGACACGGGGTACTGACAAATGGCTTGTAACATGCTGGGAGAAAGGGCTACCAAGTTTGTTCAATTGAATGACCTTTACCTACTTTCAAGGTCACTTGGGTCAAATATATTTGAAATCTTCTAGAAACTAATCTCTATCCGAAAGGCTTGGGGGACCGATATTTGGCCAATAGCATGAGGATAAAAGGCTATCAACTTCAAACGAATTTCCTTGACCTACTTCCAATGTCAAAGGAGTTAAATGTCTGAAAGTCTTCACGCAATTTCATTTCATTAACCGAACGGTCCAGGATTGTGATATTTGAACTGAAGCTGCAAGCATGCTTGAATGGAGGGCTATCAAGTTTGTTAAAATGAATTACCTTGACCCACATTCAAGGTCGCAGGGGTTAAATGTCTTAAAATCTTAAAGAAACTCGTCAAAAACCGAAAGGCCTAAAGTACTGATATTTGGTTTGTAGCATGCTGGGATGAAGTGCTACCAACTTTGTTCCAATGAATGACCTTGACCCACTTTAGCAATAAGCAACAACAAATATAATAGCCAGGAGCCCGACAGTAACTGATTAAACATCCCCGATATCCAGGGGTTACGATCACCTACACCCCCTGGAATATGTCGTGGCAAAACTTAAGGCACGCTCAGATAAAAAAAAACATGACCAATCGCTAGGCTGCATGCCTGTCCTTTGAAGATCGCAATCTTTTGATGTTCCTCAAAGGGTCAAACCAATCTTCACCAGCAAGGTGGCGCACATGGAGCCTTCAGTTTTGATATGGCATATTCCACGGATGTAGAAAGTTAGCTTTTATGACCATTGAGGGGGGCATTTTTATCAAAAATTGATCTTAACCCCCAAAAGTATAAAATTACTCTAAACACCCTATATTTTAGGTCCAAAACTAGCTGTAACAAATTCTCAGGTCCCTGTGACCAAGGTCAGTGAAGATTGTGATCCTCCACAGCTAGTAACTTCAGACTGTAGTTAAGTTGCATTTAATTGGGTTCCAAAAGAGATTGACATATTACAAGTACGATGGTATATTTTGGAGAAAAATCCAGCCTTAATGCCCAGTTATTGACAATGGTAACATCGCTGTGAAACTTGCGGCGATTCTTAAATGTTTTCCATTATAACCTATTACCTGGTACCGGATTGGAATTGAAGGTGACTCGCCTCTTTTAATAGGCTTGTACATTTCTAATGAACAAGGAATGTTAAGTTTTTATTTTGTTTTAAACGTTCTTGGATACGTAGCGTCAATCGACCTTATCGTGTGGTGTTGGTCAGTGTTTTGTAATGTTATGTAAAATTGGGACTCAAATTATCTTGCATGTTGGCACTGCCTGTTAGTCATTCCCTAGCCATATATGTTTTATAATGACTTGGCGGCTTACCTCATATTTGGACGCAGACATACTGTATTAGTAGTGCCGAAGCCATATAGTACGCCAATATCCTTTATCTATTTTCATCCTAAATATCCAGGGACCATTTGTTCAAACGGTGATAATCTTAACACTATTTATTATCATCAACCTGCATTTGAGGGCGCAGCGTGTGACACCCTGTGGAGGAGACAAGAAGACTGCACCATTAGAATACCGCGGTCACGTAACGGTACAACTAACAGGCTTTGAAGTAAGCTCGGGAGCCCCGTGATCACCCCCGCCCCATCCCCAGATCCAATCAATTAGCTTGCTACACGCCATCAAGCCTGGTAATGATCCATCGGTTTTCGGTATAAATTATGATATACTAGTATTTGGACATTTGTAACTAGATATTTTAACTAACTGTCCTCCAGTGGTTTCAAATGTTAGAAATTGTCTCTATCTCCACGATATTTTATATAATTGACAAGAGAAAGCTGTAGAATTTGTTGGCAATTCACTATACTTATTATCTATGGTCCATTATCCGTGGTTTATGTCCCACAATTGAACATTACACGTGATGCAAATATGAGCATTTAAATATATATCATGGCACCAGACTTAGTTTCGGGTCCTTATCTGTGATAAACCAATTTAAATCATATTTAAATGTTAATTCAAGTGCCCTATAATTGGGCTTTATTGCACAAATAATTCGTGGATAATTCCGAAATAAAAATTACCTGCCATTTACGATGATAATATAAAGGTCACCCTCCTACAGGGGTTCCTGACACGGGAACAGTCAGCAGTGTGATCTGCTGCGAGGTTCTGGCGTGACGTGCCCCGCTAGAAAAAAAATCAACATGGAAAAGATCAACTTATTTTGCTTCACGGTTATGCTGATAGGATGCTCTTTTGAAGGTAATATATCTTATCCATGTTAATAAATTTATCTTCTTCCGCATACAGTTTCATAGTTGAAAAGGGGTTATTAAATGCAATATTGAATTTTATTCAAATGAATGTGGATTCAGAAAACATATCGAGCTAGTTTTCCTTACTCGTGGGATGTTGTTCTATGTGAATTTTGTTTACTATTTAGACGATTTTGTATAATTTGTTAAGAGCCATAAACAAAACAACCAATTATTAACGCCATTATTGGTGGTTCTTAGCATGACACGCCATGTTTAAAAACTACAAAATATGTTCATTGAACAATCATACAATAGCTTGCTATATTTTTATTAGTTTTGCAAAGATGCCACTATTTTATAAAGTAAAATATTGTAGCTTTATTTTTAAAAAAAACAGCAACATTACAACAAACGTTACAACCCGAGAAGATATATTCCAACATAACTAAAACCATCCCTTGTTTTGCTCTATTGTTAGAACTGGTCTCGTCTTCTGTATTGTTCTCCATTGTGTTAAGGGGTCGATTTTTATACTTTTAATTAGTGAGCCTATGAATATACACACAGCATAATCAGTTGAATTTAGAAATATAATACACATGCTATGATGTTTAAACTTCCAACTATCATGACAGTGATCTCGGAATCGAGTTCGGCAACAGACTTATTTAAAAGACATGTGGAATCAACCCAAAACCTCCAGAAATTATTCCGAAGAGATGAGTACGAGTATGACAAATGTTTGTCGGCGCTGATGTGTATTACATCATACAGTGAGAGTATAACCTCTGGAAATATCCTGGACGGCCTACATTTCAGCACATCTCGAGTGGACAATATCTGCAAGTACGTCAACACATACACCTGTATATCTATATAGTGATTTTCTCAATATCATATATATCATATAAACCTTATTTTTCTCCGACTCTTTATTTCGTATCTACATTTTCTTCCTTTTGTCGTGTATAATGTACGTGTACTATAAGTAAACTTTACTACGTTTCTAGATTCAAATAATAACTTTACATATAAATTACCACCCCCCTTATTTACATTTAGTCACGCCTCTGAACAACCCCCGTCACTGTTCCCAATATTTTGATGGTTAATCAAATGTATATGAAGATGAAGATGTATAATGTACATGTTTCTTTTATACAGAACTATTTTTTGTCCTGTAGGTATACTGTACGGGTACTATAAATAACCTTCCACATATATACAGGAAAACATACCTCACCAAAGGTCCATAATTGTATATATCAATTTTGGACCTTTGGTGAGGACAATATGGTGTTATACTGACCTGTTAGAATCTACCAGGTTGGTATAACACCGTATTAACCGAATCAAAGGTCCTTAATTTTTATATTAGATATGAAACTTGCTTGCAAAAGACTGAAATTGCATTATATCGATCTTGATAAAGCATGGAATTTTTACAGTGTCACGTGACAATGATTACGACGTCACAAATGCAATATTGATTCGGTGTTTCTAAAAGTAGAAACATCAGATAAATATCCCAAAATATAGACCTCCATGTGAACATATTTTAGCCAATGAGAATTTGATACTTATCTATATTTTGTCATGTTTGATATCTGTGTACTCTGTTTTACTGGATTGACATAATTTTATGTCGCCTATAAATTACTTGGAATTTCGTATAACTGCTTATTAATATTTTCAAATTGATAACTATACGTCAGGTAGCGCATCTACATATATATATATATATATGGCCCCATCCCTGGCGGACCTGTCTGAACAAACAATATCCTATTATCAATGTGAAAGATGAAAGTACGACATACACATGTATGACGATATTAGGATTGAAACAGTTTGCTTTTTTAAAGACAACTGCAGTGGATCATGCATATATGTTTCGCTCCTTCTAGGGCCCGCCGGAGTAACCAAGGCGGAATTCCACGTTGATTTTAAACTTTTGTCTTCATATACCGCATATGTATCATATACATTATGTCATACTATTAAATCCGGTAGAGACAGGTGCCCCAATTATCAAAACCTCTCCTGATATGTCCTCACAGGATGGCCAATGAATACATGACGTGCTACGACCAGGCCGCCCTCGAGTACGATTGTGGTTTCCAATCTACATTATATGCAAATTTATCCAGAACAGCAATGACGTACTTTTGTGAAATGCCCAGAAAAACAGGTAAGTTGCGAGGAAGCAGAAATACGTTCCTACTTGTCCGGCTTAGTTTAGATGCAAAAGTATTTGTTTAAAAAATCTTGATAAATATACAAGATAATAAGAGCAAATAATTTTGTTATTATACACAGCTGTCTCTTATTCACATGTAGGTTATTTTGTCAATTTCTAACTTTATAGTATCACATAGCGTGTGATAAAAACAATTATTAAATGTTCATGTAGTTAAAAGATTAGTTTGTCCGTTAAAGCAAAGCTTCATTTTGATGACGATTGCCAAAAATCGGTATTGCGTTTTCAGAATTATATGTACCGATTTTATCATTTATAATTCCATATTGAATAATTGTTTGTATTAAATTAGTCATCAATAACTAAACATTGTTCTAAAAAGTCCCCAAAAATAGTTATTCGTGTCTGTAAGATTTCCATTTTTTCGATTGTTCGGTACCTCCCACGCTCATCGTTTACTGATTACGAACGGGAATCGTCGCCGTAGTGATATTTGACGACGTTAAAAACTGAAGATCCCCCCCCCCCCCCCCCCCGCTTTATCTTCTGTAACACTTTCTAAAAGATATTCTAAGTTAAGGAATTACCCCGGTCAGGGAAAGTTGATAAAACCGGACCCAGTATTATATTATAACTAAACTAATTCTTTGAATACTTTGAGGCCCGTAGAAACCTGCTCATGCTAAAAACCAATTGTTGGTTCTCAAACCGAATTTCTTACAAAATCACATTTGTAAACATTTTTGGAAGATTCTGGAAGATTTTCAAAGATCCAATTAATGTGAATTGTTCAAAATCACTTGTCTGACCGTGTCCTATGATTTAATTAACTTACAAGAAAGTTGATGTCAGCACGAGTGAGAACGGTTACATGAATACAGCTCAAATCTCTAGTGATTATTTTATGTTGCTTGATTCCCAAATAAAACGGAGACAGATACACCAATATTCTCTGTCTCCGGCTCACAGCATGGAGACAAGTACACCAACATACTCTGTCTCCGGTAGCAGCATGGAGACAAATACACCAAGATACCCTGTCTTCGGCTACAGCATGGAGACAAGTACAGCAACATAACCTGTTTCATGCTACAGCATGGGGACACATACACCAACATACTCTATCTTCGGCTTCAGTATGGGGACAAATACACCAACATACCATGTCTCCGGCTACAGTATGGAGACAAGTACAGCAACATAACCTTTCTCATGCTAAAGCATGGGGACACATACACCAACATACTCTATCTTCAGCTACAGCCTGGAGATAAATGTACCCACATACTCTATCTCCGGCTACAGCATGGAGATAAATGTACCCACATATTTCATCCCCTGCTACAGCATGGAGACAAATGCAACAACATTCTTATCTCCTGCTATAGCATAGAGACAAATACACCAACATACTATGTCTCCGGCTACAGCATGGAGACAAATACACAAACATACACTGTCTCCTGCTATAGCATAGAATCAAATACACCAACATACTCTATCTCCGGCTACAGCATGGAGACAAATACACCAACATACTCTATCTCCGATTACAGCATGGAGACAAATACCAAACATTCTCTGTCTCCGCCTTCAGCATGGAGAAAAACACACCAACATTCTCTGTCTCCGGCTACAGTTGGAGACAAATACACCAACATACTCAATCTCCGGCTACAGCATGGAGACAAATACACCAACATACCCTGTCTGCTGCTACAGTATGGAGACAAATACACCAACATACTCTATCTCTTGCTTCAGTATGGAGACAAGTACACCAACATACTCTGTCTCCGGCTACAGCATGGAGACAAGTACACCAACATACTCTGTCTGCTGCTACAGTATGGAGACAAATAAACCAACCTAATCTGTTTCCTGCACACACAAACTAGCATGCATACATGACACATACATAGCCTGTCCTTAACTGTTACTGTGGTGTAAATTATTGTCCTGATTTTACATTTACCATTTTCAGAGTTACCAGCATTGGTGGCCTGTGCAAACAAACGATACATACAGACGTTTGTTTTCGGGGAATTCAAGGAACAGCTTGGGAGAATGTTTGCTTATACTGACATGGATTTGAAAGCAGACGAAAAGAGAGACAAATTATGCCGGTATTTATTTAATATTTAATTTGATCCATGGCTATCGAAATTTAAAAATGAGAATGCATGTTTCCCAACAATTCCCACAAAATGATATTCTAACGAGACAGTTCTGTGGTTTAAATTACACCCTAACGCCCATCATAACATCAGACAGCCACTGTAAGAATATAACGTTAAAAGGTAGGGCTAACGTCGGTGGAGACTTAACATACATATTAGGAACAATTAATTTCAGAATCCATTTCATTACAAAAAGGACCTCACTGGTGAGGAAATACAATTCACACTGGAACATTTAAACCCCCAGAACATAAATACGCTATGAGTGCCCTAGGAATATGTCATTGCAACATTGAAGCCTATCACCTCAATTGCTATCTGAAAGGATTCAGGGGAAAAACTCTTATCAATCACTAGGCTGATGTCTATTAAAAGTCGACTGTATATACACTTCTGAACTTGAAAGCAATGATAAAACAGTCTCAGACATCAGCTGCTTACCTCGATCTTTTCTTAAACTATGACACACATTGACAGCTTACCACTAAGCAAACGCTAGACGTGACAATTTCGATTTTCCTATCTTGATCGAACCTTCCCTTTCTTGATGGTAACATCCCTGCAAAGAAACACTATAGTATGCTGCATCTTTGTATGATGTGGGGTGGACGTTTATGAAAATTAGTATGTCATGTTGTTAAGTATATAAATACCTCAGTTCTCACTTTGAGGATGTGACATTTGTTTGGATGTGACCTAGGTTCACATGGCGGATGTCGTCGATGAAGCAGGAGGCGCTTTCTAAATTGTAGTTTTCGAGGTTCTCCATGTAAATTGTCCATATAAAATGTATTTTATTCATATTGATTTTTTGTTCAGATGATGTTTTTGTTGACGCTTCGTTATTCTCTTATTTCTGTTTTGTCTACATTAATAATAAAAAAGGTAAATCTAATATGGAATACCGACGCGTCAACATAAACTATAAACTAATCTAATAAAAAAGAAAAGTGCTGACAAAACTTGATGTGACATAATCATATCCTATTGCAACTTTAAACATCTATAGTTATTCAGAAAGATGGGACTCGCTGGTATAAAGTATAATTAGGCCTATCAAGAAAAATTGGTTCAATCGATGTATCGTGCCGCATCGTCTATTTAAAAACTGTCTTCACCAGTGACAATTTTAAATGACATTTCACAATTGTTATTACAGGTCAGAAGGAGACATTATTTGGGACGCCATGGACAATATTGGCGGGAAGTGTGGTTCTAACGAATTCACGTTTCTCTGCAATATACTCTCAGACTCCACGGCCATGCTCGCTTTGGGAACCCTCGTTCACCTAGAGTTCTGTCCCGCTGAAACATACAAGTATGGTTGTCGATGATATCACAATAAGCAGTTAATAATATTGTCTTAATAACCTATGTGGTGATTTAAAGATCAGACCATTGTCCAAAGAGAAATTGATTTGATGCTTAAAATGAGAAATAAGCAACTGGTATGCTAGTCCGAAGGGTTCTGACTCTCAGATCCGTTAAATATTGGAACGGTTGGCGGCTACAAACTCTCGTAGCCGCCACCTGTCCCAACATTCAGCGGATCAGAGAGTCAGAACCCTTTGGACTACTGATATGGTATTCAGGATTAGAGTCCTACTGCTAGCATCTTCGATGGCCAGGGTTATGCTCACATACGCTCCCCTGAACATTTTGAAAGTTCAGTGTACGCCACCCTCATTAATGAAGAACTCTATCGCATACACTTCAAATCGCTTAAACGTCATACGTGCGGTATGGGTTCAACACGGTGAGGTGGTGCGTCATATATTGAAATAAGGTTACTCTGACCTACATTTTGACCTTTGACCTACATAAAAGAAAAGTTCACCCGGGCTCTATCTCCTGCACTTCTTGTCACTTGAACTGTATACTTGGAGTACGGGTTCACCTTGGTGAGGCGGTTACATTTGGTCTTGTTTATTCCTGTATGTATGTACTTTCTGCCATCACACAATAGCAGGGGCGTAGCTGCCATGTAAGCACATAAGCCCGTGCTTGCACATCATTTCCAAAGTATGTGTGTTAAAGTCGAGAAATTTCATAATTCGACTTCTATTCTTCATACTCAAACTGATACTGTAACTTTTTTTTGTCGACTCGTCAAAACAACATAAAAAAAGTTGCTGGAAGTATGTTAGCTATAATTACTTTAGCCGACTTTTTCGTATAATCATGTCATATTAGGTTTACTTTTGTAAGTAAATATGTGTTAGATTTATTATAAAAAGTGGCCCTTCTTTTATCATTCTGAGAGTAACAAATGATCGACCAATTTTTATTAATTTTTCGGTCGGTTCAAACAAAATGTCAACAAAATACAATTAATAATGAGCCAAAGTTCTTACTCCCTGAGTTGAAATAATCACAAACCATACACTTATTAACAGAGACGCGTGTATATCAAAGATGGTTTTATATGTCTCTGTTATTACTTAAAGACGAGTAAATGACCTAGGAAACGTGTAGATGATTTTGTTTCCATGCATCATGGAAGTAAAACATATCGTATTCCATTCTCGCAGTAATGATTTGAATAATGATTTGAATAATGATGGGCCAGACATTGATTATTCAAACAAGTTCAAAACAATGGCACAATTTGCAGTCCGAATGTGACTTTTCCCCGAAGGACCCCCGAGCCTACTTCTAAACGTCGCGGGGCTTGCACATCAAAACACCTTCAGCTACGCCCCTGAATAGCGTAGTGTACAATGAACGATGGTAGATACACGATATACATTCATGAACAGTAGTACCCCCCACCCCCCCAAAAAAACCACTTCTACTATTATACAAGTAGATTGGCTAGATTTATGCACGGTTGCTTGAGTTTCTGTCAGTATATAAAAAATGTTTATATGGAGCCGCGGCCCATTACACAGGGACCTGAGAATTTGTTACAGCTAGTTTTGGACCTAAAATCGGGTGTTTAGAGTAATTTTACACATTTGGGAGGTTAAGATCAATTTTCTATAAAAATGCCCCCTCAATGGTCATAAAAGCTACTATGACCATCGAAAATTGATCTTAACCCCCCAAATGTATAAAATTACTCTAAATATCCTATTTTCAGTCCAAAAATAGCTGTTACAAAGTCTCAGGCCCCTGTGGCCCATTACAGAATGTGCATTACTGTAATGGGAGGCTCATTTCAAACACATATATATATTATTTACTGACAGAAACTCAAGCAACTGTGATTTATGCAAGATACAGATTATATAGAAAAATATTATGATATAAAAGTCAAAATATTTATTTTTTTCAGCCGCTGCCGATATAGTAGTTTTTACACATGGTCGGACTATGCCAGTTTGTAGCCAGAAGAAAACATCTTTGTGCCAGACAATGCGACTAGGACCACCCCGTCAGAGCCAATTCAACTTCAGCGTTGATCGCGGATTAGATATATATGAATAATTTTGTCGATATATCGTAGCATTGATTTACTTAATGGTATCATGTCTCATAATAAATCTGCAAGTAATATATGGTTGTCTTCTATTTTATTTTGTAATCAAAGTTAAACAGGGAAATGTAATGAAAATCATTTCTGTATTACACGATACTTACCAACCCTTTAATTCAGTTCGAATGTGTCACTCTCGATTGATTTCTGATATATAAAACTGCTTGATTGTTATTTTAACGAGAGGGTTATGGTCCTTCATGCAGCCGACTATGAAGACCTATATGATTTGTTGTTGTAAAAGTTGTTTAAAGATATTAACAGATTTGACCCACATGACCTTGCAAAAGGGTCAATGAACAAACTTGGCATCCCTTCATCCCAGCACGCTACCAGCAAAGTATCAACAACTTTTGAAAGAGTTTTATTAATTTGAACGGACGTAGTAGCCCTTCATACAGGTATGCTACAGCACAAATATCGGTACTCTATGCCTTTTAGTTATGAAGAAGAAGCTTGAAGATTTTTAACGCATTTGACCCCATTGATCTTGAAAGTAGGTCAAGGTCACCATTGACCTTGAAAGTAGGTCAAGGTCAATACTTCGACCAAACTTTGTAGCCCTTTATCCCAGCAAGATACAGATCAAATATCGGTACCATGTGCCTTTAAGTTATTGAGGAGTTTCTTGAAGATTTTTAACATATCTGATCCATGTAACCTTGAACATGGATCAAGGTAATTCATTTGAACAAACTTGGTAGTCCTTCATCCCAGAACACTTCAGGCCAAATATCATTACCCCTGGCCTTCTGGTTATTGAAATGAGGTTTTCTTTAAGATTTTAAGACATTTGTTCCTTGTGACCTTGACAGCTACTGTCACTTGAACAAACATGGCAGTCCTACTAGCTGAATATCAGTGAACCGGGCGGTTCAGTTATTGAGAGGAAGTTGCTTAGGTATTTGAACAAAATTGTTCTCCATGACTTTGAAAGTGATTCGTCTTCATTCCTGCATGCCACTAGCCAATTTACAGCATCCTGGGACTTTTGATTTTTGAGAAGTTTCTTAAAAATATTTCAAACACACATTTGACCCCGTGATCTTGAACATTGGTCATGGTCATTCAAATGAACAAGCGTGGTAGCCCTTAACTAAATATCAGTACCAAAGACTTTTTTCAGTTATTCAGAAGTTTCTTTAAGATTTTAAGCCATTTAATCCCTGTGACCGCTGTGAAAGTAGATCAACATAATTCATTCGTTCATTAAGAAATTTGACGGCCCATCATCCAAGCATGCTACCAGTTAATTATCAGTACCCTGGGCCTTGTAGTTACTAAGAAGAAATAGTTTGAAAGAATTAAGACATTTGATCCCTGTGACTTTAAAAAGGTTTAGGGGTCAAGTTCATTCATTTAGTCCTTTATCCAAATATGATATAGGCCAAATATTAGCACCCTTGGCCTTTTAGTTACGACAATGAAGTTTTCTTCCGATTTTTTAATACATTCTGTTATCTTGAAAATAGGTCATGGTCATTCATTTGGACAATCTTGGCAGTTCTTCATCCCCGTGTGCTAAAGCCCAAATATCAGTACCATAGGCCTTTTTGTTATTGTGAAGAAGTCATTTGAAGAAAAGTTGATGCATGATGAAGCACGATGGCTACAGGTCACCCTGACCCTTCTTTTTTATACCTTTCAAAATCATGGAGATATGCCATCTAACCGATTTAAAGGGTTATATCACACTCCCATCACACATGATCGAACAGGAGCAGAACATTGCATGACCAGACAAAGATTTAAAATCTGGACCTCCGAACACAGAGGCTCTAACCAATTGTGTCAGCTAATGCCTTACAGTGTCAGATTTGCCACAATTGCTTTTTCAACCCAGCATTATTGTTAAGCACACACATGTGGATTATTTCCTAAATATTTCACAAAACAAATTTGAAATTAGATTTAAATTTTATTGTATCATAGTAGGTATTACCAGAATTTCTACATACATGATATAATTTCTATAAATACATTATTGAGTGTACAAATCTATAATACAAATAATTTAGAGATACACAATCATTTACCTACAAACATATATATCACACATGCACCAACTTCTAGTGTGCATCCACAGTATGCATGCTTTACAAATATCAGTCCACGTTATAAAATGCTGCTAGAATGGACGGACAATGATTTAAGGATAGGGAATAAGGAGATTCACAAAAGATACAGGATCACAGTCTGTACCTTTAACCAATGATTTTAGTGTTCAGTGAGTAGTAGGATTGCTGCCTAGTAATAGGTCACAGTTACTGCTGGATGATATCCAAACGACTTTGTAACATATATTACCTATATTACTGGTCCTTTATAAGTCTTTCTCTGCATTAGAATCTGCTCATTTGTATACTTAAAAATTGTAAAACAAGACATTTTTGGAGAATTTTGGGAGACTCAGCATGCATCCAAATGACAACGCCATAATTGCCCAAATTTTCCAAACTGCTAGGCACGCCTGTCCCATCTACACAAAGCTCAGTGTTTGAACTGGCCGGTGTTTTACCCCTCTCTTTTTTTTTCAGTGGAGGGTTTATAGTATTGAATACAACAAAATCTAGAGAATTGATATAAGACTGTTGATGTGTATTGAAGATTTGCTGAGCAACATTTTTGACAAATATTAATTTTCACTATAAAGTGGTTATTTTTTTAACCACCATTTGAGCACTTGGGGCCCAGTATTTTTGTGAATCAATATGGTTATTGTGCTTAATAAACAGCTCCTAAATCCCTCCAAACACTGACATGGAATGTTATAAGAGACAATTCATTGGTAATATCCTGAGTTGGGTCCACACACATTCACAAATCTGGCAATAAATTGACTCATGATTTCACTTTCTCTTCCACACAGACTCCACTATTAAATGTTTGCTGTAAAACATATCAGAACTGAGACAACCTAATCAAGCTTAATTCAAAACCGAGTTGTGTTAACACGACAGAATCAGAGCAATTAATTATCAGGTTTTAAACACTCACAAAGTACGAAATTCCACCTGAACAAAAATGCTTCTGAATGGGAGTTTGTGTGAAAATCTGTTTTCTCTCTCAATGATCATTGCAACAATCATTAACATTTATAAACATAGAACATTCTCATCCCAAATATACTACTAACTCACACTTCACTCACACCTTTTTCACCATCTAACAATCAAATATATCACAGATGCTTTAAGTTGTTTTCAATGCCGTACATTTTGGCTTTAAGGTTTTTCAGTTCTCCGACAATTTTCTTTGATCGTCCAGCAGTGGCGTGTACATTCCTTAGGATCTGCATGTCAATATCATCAGGGCGCTTCATATCCATGTCCTCAGCAAAACCCATCGTCACCTGAAACATCAAAAGCATGTATCAATCAGATTCTATAACAAAACTTTTAATGATGCATGAAATCAAACCCAATCTATACTACAACGTTGCTATTTATAAGATGCACTCTGTTCAGTTTTTGTGTCGTTACTGCATTCATTCCTCTATTATGGACATAACAGATTTGCATACTGCATGTATTTCATCAACATGTAAAAGTCCACATATGATACATGTATCAGATATTTGATGGGTAAAAGTCCTTTATCTACAAAGATCATTACTGCCTTTAATACATGAATACAGGAAATTATGACAATTTTTCACAACTTGACAGACTACTGCAAAACAGATATGAATTGACGCGAACATACCATCTAATAGGAACAGATCTGAACAAATAACTTATTGTTGGCTTTCCAGGTGTACACGTACACAGAAAATTGTGAACCCACCATTATAGACAACTTTTGAGCCAGAACCCACTAACACACTTTGTGTTGGGTAGTCGTCCTTTGAAAGTAATAATTCATAATGAAGCTGGGGTTCTATGAACAATGTAAAGCTTTGTGTAAAGGGCAATAACTCCTATTTGCATATCATCTGTAGCTCGATAATAACAAAAAATAAAAAGATCAGACCTGGAAGCTAGGGATCCCGCAACTGATCTCCTACCTGCTGATATAGCACCGAAAGCAGGTTGAAGTAATTAATCAGTCCAGAAGTTTTCAAGGTATTTCTTGTGATGCTCAATCAATGCAGGGACAATCAGAGACCAGTACAATGTAATGTAATTTTGTTGGGGCAAAGGACAATACACCTCAGAATGTGCAGTCGACATATCCAAACCAGCCAACTTACCTTATAAAGCTGCCTTTCTACATCCTTCAGTCTGGATCGTAGGTTTTTGATGTCATTTTTGAAACCCTCCACTTCAAGGTTCCTCCTGCGCTCGAGGTCCTGGTACCGTTGGTTCATCATAGTCAGCCTCTTTGTCATCTTATCACTGCGACCCTGTCATCACCATGGAAAAGTTTTTACATTTATATTTTGATCCCTTCACTTAATTTGAAATGAAAATAGTTAAGATACGTATTGATTCGTTCAATGCTTCAGGAAAGTCAAGTTGTATGGTTTCCAATGGTGACAAGAACAACCATCAATGATACTATTTATAAATCTGGCACACCAGGATAAAAACCTGTAGTGGCAGTAAGTGATTACGATCTATACCTTAAAGACCTCCCTGGTGACATCCCCTTCCTCCCGTATCCGTGACAACTCGTCCTCTAACTGTATCACCTGTTCCCGGTACATCTCCGCCAGCTTCTGTGACTGTTGCAGTTGGTACTCAAGTGCCTGGAAAGTAAAACTACATTACAGACGGTATCTCATTTAATATTATAGGTAAGAATCTGAGGTAGAGAATACAGTATATACCATGTTGTACATGTACCTAATATCTGTCATTAAATGTCACCAGGGTGAGTTATGTTGATGAGTGCACAATAATCTGTTCAGGCTGACAGCCTGTAAAACCTTTCTGTAGAGTATAACTTACCCATCACCACCCATACATTTTACATACCTGGGTATCAGTAGGATTTCAGTAGTAACAGAATTACAACACCACACATACATTTCATATACCTGGGTATCAGTAGGATTTCAGTAGTAACAGAATCACAACACCACCAATACATTTCTCATACCTGGGTATCAGTAAGATTTCAGTAGTAACAGAATTACAACACCACCCATACATTTCTCATACCTTGGTATCAGTAGGATTTCAGTAGAGACTAGATAACAACACTACCCATATATTTTAGTGTAATCTGACCTATCACACTAACTTACTTTAACCTCCTCTATGTGATGAGGCCTGTCTTCGTATGTACCACCATCTGTCACATTCAGACTGACCTATCACACTAACTTACCTTAACCTCCTCTATGTGATGAGCCCTGCCTTCGTATGTACCACCATCTGTCACATTCAGACTGACCTATCACACTAACTTACCTTAACCTCCTCTATGTGATGAGCCCTGTCTTCGTATGTACCACCATCTGTCACATTCAGACTGACCTATCACACTAACTTACCTTAACCTCCTCTATGTGATGAGCCCTGCCTTCGTATGTACCACCATCTGTCACATTCAGACTGACCGATCACACTTACTTACCTTAACCTCCTCTATGTGATGAGCCCTGTCTTCGTATGTACCATCATCTGTCACATTCAGACTGACCTATCACACTTACTTACCTTAACCTCCTCTATGTGATGAGCCCTGTCTTCGTATGTACCATCATCTGTCACATTCAGACTGACCTAACACATTAACTTACCTTAACCTCCTCTATGTGATGAGGCCTGTCTTCGTATGTACCACCATCTGTCACATTCAGACTGACCTATCACACTAACTTACCTTAACCTCCTCTATGTGATGAGCCCTGCCTTCGTATGTACCACCATCTGTCACATTCAGACTGACCTATCACACTAACTTACCTTAACCTCCTCTATGTGATGAGCCCTGTCTTTGTATGTACCACCATCTGTCACATTCAGACTGACCTATCACACTAACTTACCTTAACCTCCTCTATGTGATGAGCCCTGCCTTCGTATGTACCACCATCTGTCACATTCAGACTGACCGATCACACTTACTTACCTTAACCTCCTCTATGTGATGAGCCCTGCCTTCGTATGTACCATCATCTGTCACATTCAGACTGACCTATCACACTTACTTACCTTAACCTCCTCTATGTGATGAGCCCTGTCTTCGTATGTACCATCATCTGTCACATTCAGACTGACCTAACACATTAACTTACCTTAACCTCCTCTATGTGATGAGCCCTGTCTTTGTATGTACCACCATCTGTCACATTCAGACTGACCTATCACACTAACTTACCTTAACCTCCTCTATGTGATGAGCCCTGTCTTCGTATGTACCATCATCTGTCACATTCAGACTGACCTATCACACTAACTTACCTTAACCTCCTCTATGTGATGAGCCCTGTCTTCGTATGTACCATCATCTGTCACATTCAGACTGACCTATCACACTAACTTACCTTAACCTCCTCTATGTGATGAGCCCTGTCTTCGTATGTACCATCATCTGTCACATTCAGACTGACCTATCACACTAACTTACCTTAACCTCCTCTATGTGATGAGCCCTGCCTTCGTATGTACCACCATCTGTTACATTCAGGACAGAATCCTTAGATATATTGAGCTGCTGTTTGAAGCCATCCATCTCCCTCAGTAAACGATCTTTCTCAGCCATCCACTGTCTCTCGTGGGCCCTGCCCTGGTACCTCAGCTCAAGGAAATCCTTTGTGCTCTCATATAACAGATCTTGTGTTTTATGCAGTCTACAAATGATTGATTATCAACTGAATATCTAGAGAGAATCAGACAATATTGTATTAACAATAAACATAGTACGACAATGGAGTAATTGAACAGGTAAATATAGACCTGGATATATAATGACAAATATGTTTTGATCTTTCTCATCTAATCAAGAATAAAGTGTAAAGAATATATGTTGTCCCCTTTTTTCATCTACCTTGCAGAGTATAGACATTGGACATTCATGTAATAACAGAGATGCTGTTTGTATTTATTTTTTTTAATATTTTTTAAGAACTATCGCAATACAGTTAAGGGCTATTCCAGTAAAATATCGACCTTTCTCCAGGATGCCAGAATAAATCACTTCTATCCAGGGTTGGATTTCCTTCCTATTTCTACCGGTACTATGTAATTCATTAAATAAATTCTATGGGTGGTACCCCTTAACAAAACCTGGAGTCTTAGGGTGGGGTAGATGTTTTACTGGAATAGCCCTAAGGAGAGGTTGCTCTAGAATTTCTTGTAAGCGATTCATATTTCAAGAACTGTAAATAATTGAGGGCATGTATTTTGGCCTTGTCTCTGCTGTTGTGTGTAAACTTACTTCTCTGTGAGGGTATGTATTTTGGCCTCGTCTCTCTGCTGACGAGTGGTCATTTCTTCTTCCTTCACCTTGCGGTCCTCGGCCAGTGCCTCGGTCTGCTCCTTGGCGATCTTGGTTTGCTCCTGGAGCTGGGCTTGTAGAGCCTCGACCTGGAGGGCTAGCACTTCGTTGTCATGTTTGTATTTCTCCTCTGGGTTTGGTGACATAGACTGCCTCCTCTCTGACAAAGGAAGCTGCTTCTTCTTCAGACCTTTGTAAACATTGTAAATACATTGTAGAATATTAGACAAATAGACCACTTCTAACAAACTCAAGTATTGTAACTTAACAGCAGTTAGAGGTATGTGGATACTGTCTGAAATATTGTTTACTTCAAATATAAGTCCACTTTTACAAGATACAATGACTGACATCACAAATTATTTTTGTGAAAAATTTTATAACCATGAATGAGATGCCCATGGATTCCCTTGCTATGATAAGATCTCAACACTTGAAAACTACCTCTGTTCTGCCTGATTTCAGCAGCACTTTGTGGTCGGTTCTTGGTTTTCTGTTCCACGATGGCCTTTGCTGGAGGTTCCTTGAGGAAGTAGGTAATCTCACTCTCTGTGGTACCACTGAGACTCAGCAGCTGCTGGATCTTCTTCTTGTCCTCTAGCTCTCGTATCTAAACAATATACAGTAAATATAATGGTGCTGGATCTTCTTCTTGTTCTCTAGCTCTCGTATCTAAACAATATACAGTAAATATAATGATGCTGGATCTTCTTCTTGTCCTCCAGCTCTCGTATCTAAACAATATACAGTAAATATAATGGTGCTGGATCTTCTTCTTGTTCTCTAGCTCTCGTAACTAAACAATATACAGTAAATATAATGGTGCTGGATCTTCTTCTTGTCCTCCAGCTCTCGTATCTAAACAATATACAGTAAATATAATGGTGCTGGATCTTCTTCTTGTTCTCTAGCTCTCGTAAATAAAATATGCAACCACAAATTCAAAGTCAAAGTCTTAAAGGAAATTATACATATATAATTTTAAATGAAATGTTATTACAAACAAACCTCATTATCTTGAACTAAAAAAACCTATAAAACCCTGTATTTGTCTGCCCTGTCTAAACATCACACAACACATTCAAACTCACTTAACTTGAATAACTCAAGTTTTCCTATGGTCCCGCTGATTTCGAGATAGGAAATTCAACACTATAAAATATAATGATGAATTTCGTTCAGACCCTGGTTCTGTACCTATTTGCTAAAACTTTTATGGAAATACATAAATGAATACCTTTAAACGGTCATTCTCTGAGTACAATCGTAGCACATGTTCCCTCTCCTGGAACAGGTAAATCTGCATGTCACTGAGAGCCTTCTGTAGCTCCACGATCTCCTCCTCCCTCTGTCGTAATTCCCATTGTAATTTGTGCTGTTCACAAAACAAAAATAAAAAGACAGTCGTAGTGAAAACACAACAACTTTAATAGCAAAGCATGACCTCGAATGGGGATTATTTATAAACAGGTTTTGAAACATTAGTGTTAAATCTGATGCATTCTGAATGATACCAAACAAGTCTGACTAATTTATTCAGTTTTTTTCTTTTTCTTTTCAAAATATCATGTTTATAATTAATTTTCTGAAAATGAAAAGATTTGTTCATGTATACATGTACTAAATATACAGATTAAGTGCTGATTCTTGAAATCTGAATCTCATTTAAGGTCCTATTACAGATATTTGATCACTACAATGCAGTGATAAATCTATGTGCCCATCCTGTATCCTTTACAACTTTGAAAGGACCCATTGAATTTCCAGAAATGGTTAAATTAAACATTGTATGACTACACAATACAAATGAAAAGGACACATGGAATAATTGTAAATTGATCACTGCTACAATCAAAGTGAACTACACAGGAACTTGTACATACATCCAACTCAATAAAGATAAATACCTTATAACAAGTGAAACCTTACAACTATCTCAGCCTGAACCTTAAGTTTTTTCTTGCATTAATACATTACCTGTTCCTCATAGGTAATTTTGTACTCTTCTAATTTGCTGACCATGAAGTCGTGTTCTTCATCATATTCAGCAATCTTTTTCCGGTAATATTCAAGCAATTCTCTTGAAGGACGCAGTTGACCTGAAATAAAAATCATGGTAAACAAAGGTGTTTTATTTCTTGCACCTTATCACCAGAAAAAAAATGCATTTTCTTCTTTTACTTTTACAATATGACATTTCAATAATGTGACTAATACTATTGTTGAAACTATCGACTCTTCACAGTAAACATGAGAAACTTAATCATGAATGTACCAAATAAACTACGACTTTATAATGGTCTTGATTTATACAATTTACTGTTAAAAAGTCAAATTTGTGATTTATTTAACAATCTCTTCGCACACAAGTAATGTATAATGTTTCCATGCTACCAGATGAAACGAACCAAGTCTTTCATTGATGGTGGGTAAATCTGGGCTGCCCTTGTCTGCTACATAGCTATCCTCCTGGTCTGCTATGGTAGAGTCCATTGTTGTGGAAATGTTCACTGATCTCGCCACCTTTGGAGAACCTCTTTCCTTCCCGCCGCTAAAACATAAACCATACGTATATTCTATTAATGTTTCACAGAGAACTATTGATAACTAATGAATGTTTCATCATCAATGACAATCCCAACAATAGTTAATGGGAGCTATGTACTTTATACCATATGAAGTATCAAGGCAGGTTTTGTTTTCATTTAGTTGGAAAATACATCACAATGCTTTAAAATTTAATGATTGAAATGAAGTTGCAATGTGACAGCACTCTTTGACACTACATGGGTTAGTCCGAAGGGTTCTGACTCTCTGACCCGCTAAATATTTTGACGACAGGCGGGTGCGAGAGTCAGAATTCCTGCTTAGTTAAAAAGTGGAAATTTTACCGACCCGTGCACAGGTAGGCTTTTAAGCCGTGTTTTATAATATGAAACATTTCCGATCACTTGTAAATTAATTATCAATGGAAAGAACAAATATTTTTCTACTAACCTACACATTTAATCAAGTCACATGAGGTCGTAAACCAACTGTCGTCATCTACTTCTAAAAAATAACCAGTTTCCTGACATCTGTTTGAAAATGGCCGCCGCCTCACGTCACTTGATCAAAATTAGCTTGGTTAGATAGAAATTCTCGCGGGATCTCGCGACGCCCGGCCATTTTTAAACAGACGTCAGGAAACTGGTTATTTTTTTTAGAAATTGACGAAGACAGTTGGTTTACGACCTCCTGTGACTTAATCAAATGTGTAGGTTAGTAGAAAAATATTTATCTAAAATTTCCACTTTTTAACTAAGCAGGAATTCAGACTCTCGCACTCGCATGTCGTCAAAATATTTAGCGGGTCAGAGTCAGAACCCTTCGGACTATACATGGGTATGTACTCATGCAATTTAGGTCCCACCACAAATTGGCAGATGCCCTATAGTGATTGCTCTGTCTGTGTATTCATGCAATACATATCTATTTAGCACTTTAAAATTTGATTTTCGTCCTTCAAAGATCAAGTTCTCAAAGTTTGGGTTTTTGATTCATTCAAACAGCCAAAGGTATAGGCCAAGGTGATGTCATGGGTCCCTCCCTGTTTCTAATTACATTGTACATGATTGTAATAGTAACTGACAAAACCTCAAGCTGATCAGTTCAAATTTTACATATTTTATATTCAATTCAAGATCATCCCATCAAAGGATAAGGTAACCTTATAAGGGAAGCAAAAACACTCCTCCATAGCTTTATCTATGACTAGAACCTTGCATGACTATGCGATTCAATTCAGACTCTAACACATAATAATGAGATATTAAGTTGTTATAACAAAATTCTCACTCGTTATAATTAGATTCTAACTAGTCGTAATGAGATTGTGTACCATCCCGTTATATAAACGAGATAAAGATATTCTTTGAATGTCAATGTCCTCAATTAGCAACCGTACATACCGACGGACAACGCCTAGGGTTTTCCCTGGGACCCTAAAATTTTATAAATTGAAGAGTCCTAGTACTTTAATCACACATAACACAGAGTCAAACTTTATCAAGATTTGGGAGTCCTATGTCAAAATATAAGTTTTTGAGAGTCAAGGAAACCCTTGAAAGTCATACCATAATACGTCCCGTCAATTTTGACGGGCGTATATGAAAATGAAATATAAACGTTTTATTGATAGTAAGAAAACGCAATGTGTAAAGCAGGTAGTACCATAGACATATTATTGCAGTACATCGTCTGACCGTTTGAAGCAAGTTTCAACTCGTTATTTGTTCATGCTTTTGTATAAATACACTGATACCAATTAATCAAACCCAAGATTGATACAACAAGCAGCATTTATAAATTTCATTATTAATTAATGATATCATTGCTGATTTTGAACAATCAGAATAACCATAAAAGGTCGCTAACAGTAGTTATGTTTACCCTTTGCCTCTTTTCCCTACAGCAGACGCCATTTTGAAATTTCCGCTAACATTCAGCCCGAAGAAAATAAATATTTTGTTGGGATAAGAAAAGGATGATTTGTGTATTTTTTGATGTAGAATTTGAATATAAAAAGAAAATGAACACAATGATCCTTCAATAAATTAGACACATGTTATAATTTCAGTTAAAAATATTCAGTCCGAGACAACCAGAAGTCCCAATGACCAATCCATGACCTTGTATGGATAAATTCATCCGCAAATATTTGAGGTCATTTGAGTTTAACACAAACTGAGCTTAAAACATGTAATATTCATATTTTAATGCGTTCAACAATATTTCCTGGTAGTTGACTGAAGTAAAATTATTTTAATTTTATTTTGTACAAATTATTCCTGTAATTGTTAAGAACTACTTTTGGTGCGCAATCGGAAGCTACTGTGTTCGCAGGCACCAGTACACATATTGGATTTATCCTTCATTTCTATGGATTTATATCAAACTTACTGTTTTGGATGATTCCATGATATTTTTATTATTGTCAACTACTTCTTCGTTTTGTGTATGAACCAACATGACGGATGACCCATACAACCGTTTCATTCCGCCGCCGGAGGCACCTGTTTTCACTCCAACCGAGGAGGAGTTTACTGATCCACTGGGATACTTGGACAAAATCCGACCTATTGCCGAGAAAACTGGGATCTGTAAAATAAAACCTCCACCGGTTTGTTATTATTATCTGCTGTTTTACTTAATTCTTTCCTATTTTATCGATTTGCAATGAGCAATAGTCAGCATAAATCGTCATTTTTGTGAAAACCTTGTATAAAGATATGACACTCGCCTACGTGCTATCCAAATCTGCAAACATGGCGACGCTTTTGTTTAGTTTGTCGCTGTCAGTTTCATATAATTTCAGTTATTTTTCTTTGTCCCCGAGCAGTTTTATGTCAGCCTCTTTGGGATTTGCTTCAATGTATTAACTTTCGTTAGGACTATATGGAAACACATTTTTCATCGAAAATCATACTAGCAAAACAAAATTTCTGAAAGTCTCTTGCTATCACAGATGAGGGATTCGCATGCATACCTTATGGAAGCCTGCGTGAACGCCCAGTTTGCAATACACAAACTTATGACGCACAATGCATCACTTGACTATCTATAATAGTTTGTCAATGATCAAATAAAATAACAATAATGTTTTGCATAACAATACATAACATGAAAACAAAGTATTAATTGGCAAATAAATATTTTTTTTAAATTTACAAAATAATGAAATATTGCCATTATTTGGTGATATATTGATTTGCCGATTTTTTGTTTTACTGTAAAGGTGACCTGATTCAAATTTCATGTCAACTTATTGACCTTTTCATGCAAAAAGTAGAGATAAATGAAAAAAAAATTGCAACATTTGCATGTAACATTTTAAGATTCTTGATTAAAGAAAAAATAATGATTATATCTACAGTACCTTTCTTTTGCAATTTAACTGCAATCAATGCTTTGCTTTTTAAAAAGTGCATTGTTGGCAGGATTGAATCATGTTTCATCAAGACACAATTCTTGTTTAATTTGCATCATAAGAGTCAAAAATAAAGTTCTATTCTCTTTTTTAAAAAGTTTTTGTACTTAAAAGAACAATTTTTGCACATTTGTGTTTCGTTTGTAATGCATTATTTATAAGTGAATATTTTTTGATAAATTTAATGGTATTGTACATAAGTTTTAACACAATATGTCCAGATATTGGAACTTTGAGTAATCTAATATCTTCAATAAGCATGAATTAACACTAAATAAAAAAAGCTTTTTCATTTTTTTAGTAAGTTTGATGTTATTTAGCAATCACACATATATATATACTAAAACTAAAAATATAGTTCTTCGTTCAAAACAAAAACCTCATAAAACAGCAAGGCAAAGTACATTTAAATGAAATAAGATAATGGTTTGTACTCCAATCAAGCTTAATTCACTCTCTGTCTGAATAACAATACACTGAAATTATTGATTTTTTCTTAAGAATGTTTCAAATATCATTATTATATTAGATTAAATCACCTTGTGTAAAGGAAATTAACTAAAATGATAAAAGTGTGATGAGGGTAGAGAGAAGTGGTTGTGTAAAAACAAGATGGCTGCCAGCTGGATCAGGGAGGAAGCCATATTACCACTATATAGAATGCTATATACTTCAATATGGCAGAATGTTAGACTTTCTTTCTATATCATTCAATTTGGTCTTTTAGGATTGGCAACCACCATTTGCAGTTGATGTGGATAAATTCAGATTTACTCCAAGAGTTCAAAGGCTCAATGAGCTAGAGGTAAGTGTTTTGTACAGTATAAGCTACAGCTGATCAGGCATGTCTGTGTTGAATAAAGGAAATCCATTTTCAAATTGGACCTTATCTGTTTATATTTGAACAGTTGAATTAAAAAAAATGTTTATGCATTAAAAACATTGACTTAAAAGTGAAATCTTCAAAAAAAAAAAAAAAAATGGCATCTGGAATTACAGCCAGCTCATGGTAATGCAGCTATATATAATTAATATTATTCTTAATTTTGGAGTTCTTACAACAATAAAACATATATATCATATATATATAATGGTTCTCATGTATTAAAAAAAAAAAATTCAGTGATTGTAGCTTTAGTAATATAATCTGGTATTGAATATACGATCATGATCCAGCAGTAAACAAACGATATATAATTTGGAATTTTTGCATAGATTTTTTCTTTCATTTCAAGAAATGTTTAAAAATATTCGGCATTGTTGTTGGAACATTGCACATGTATGCAATTTGGACAAATTTTACTATGTATGTACCAGTTTGTATAGCTGTTGTCAGATCAACATGTTCAATATAGAAACAAGGTACAGTGTAGTTAAATGTCTGTAAAACTATGTAAAATGCATGTGTCAGTGTCACTCAATGAAATATACATTCAGCTTTTTTTTCTCATATAGGCATCTCGTACTATAGGTATAATCAGTGATAATATATTGATGGAAAGTCTGACTTGTAATGATGGTATTAATCGATCTTAATTCATGAATACTGTAATATATAAGGCTACAATTAATGAAAGTGTTGATTTTATTGTAAATTATACATTTGTATGTCAAATACCTAAATGTAATATTATGTTGTAATTTATGTTTATGACTTCAGTGATGAAAATTCTATGCCATGCTTGTGTAATATAATCTTTGTTTTTATTGTAGGCTCAAACTAGGATCAAGTTGAACTTTTTGGACAAGCTTGCCAGATTTTGGGAATTGCAGGTGAGTTTGATGTGATAAATAGTACCGGGTTAATGAACATTACATGTATTCTCTACACTGTATTGTTTATGAGAAATAAAACAATTGAATTGAATTGAATTGTAGCTTGCTATATAGAATTTACCTTTTTCAGCCTAAAATTGGGCTATAGTTTCAATTTCTGTATATGTATGATAGCCCTATAAAAGACAGAGCTAATGAATTCCATTAACTCATTGACCCCTGAGATTTCATAATGAACTATTTGTATTGGAAGTGTTCAATGGAGTTAACAAGTTTACATGTTATCTTATGTATCTATGCTTAGTATAGGGTTTTTTAAAGTAATTAAAATCATTAAATTTGTTATACTAGATTTTAAATTATTTTGTTAACTTATACCATGACTTCCTGTATTCTTAAGAGTGCCAAAATGTTTGATATTTGTTTTGACAGGGCTGTTCTCTCAAAATTCCCCATGTTGAAAAGAAATTGTTGGATTTGTACATGTTGTACAAGGTAAGAATGTAAATTTCAGGAAAAAATGGTCGATTTTTTACATACTTTACTTTTATATACTGTATTGATACAACTTAAGTATATTGAAAATCAGACACAGATAATGTTTATTTAATTTAAATATGAAGATTAAAGAGAATATTTCTGATCAATGTAACATCACTATTTCATCATGCATGGATCTGATCTGATTTCTCTGCATGTAACATTTTTGAGTCAAAAGGAAAATTGTGTTACAGATATGTATTGACCAGGTACATTGTATGTTTTTAATTGCCCATTTTTACTGTTAGTGTGTTGAGGATGTTGGAGGGATGGAGATACTCTCTAAGGAAAGAAGGTGGTCCAAGGTGGCCACCAAGATGGGGTTTCCATCAGGCAAAGGTGTAGGCGCAGTTCTCCGAGGCCACTATGAACGGATCCTGTACCCCTTCTACTTGTTCATGAGGGGTGACTCTTATGATGCGGTATGTATGTCTTCAATGTAGTAAAATATTATACACATAAATAAATTGGAAGCAATAAATTTAATTTGCTGTGTGTCTTAATTTATCAATAAATTGAACATGTGATTTTGGTTTGAACTTGGTGATTATTAATGTTTAAACTGTGTGATTTATTGAAGGTAAATTTATTAATGTAGTCTATAAGACTTCTTTACTGGGTATCTGATGGTGGTATTCTTAGAAAAATAAATAAAAATGTTTTTAGAAATAAAAAAACTTCCAGAAGGAAACAAAAATTGTAGATACAAATTTGGCCTGAAACTTACATAAAATACACTTCATTTGTTTAATAACACTATTTTTTTGTACTTTTAGATAAGAAAATGGCACATAAAAGAACAAAATGAAATCAAAGATCTAAAGGCAAAGACATTAAATCTTATATTTTTGCATTAAATGACGAAGGACTGATAAATTCATGCAAAATAACTTTGAATTCAAGAGGGGAGCTCCTAGCAGTTGAAAGATATTTGTTTGAGACCTTTAATATAAAAAAGATTGTTTATCATGATTCAATTGTTATTCAACAGACAGTTGCTCATTATAATTTTACTGTTGTCTTATATCATGGAACTGATTGTCAAAACAAAACAAAAAATCTTGGAAAACCTTTAACATATTTTATTAACCATTGTCTACAACGGAAAAGGTATCTACTTAATTTTGGTAAATATAATTAATTTACAGTGAAAAATTTGAACATTCAAAATAGTAATTTGGTTATTTTGATGAATTCTTTATATCTAATAAATTTTCTTTTTGAAATTTTAGCAGCCTAAAAAGGAAAAAGTGACTGAAGAAGAATTCAAAGATGACAAAGATGATAAGGACTATCGTCCCCATGGCATTGCCGCCAAATCTGCTGCAGGCAGTTACCGACGTCTACCCAAGAGAGAGAGGGCCCTGAAAGAGGTCTGCACCCAGGCACAACACTCTGCTCCTGAAGTACTTGGTTCCTCCGAATTTATTTGTTTGCTAACAAAACTAAATTAACACCTTCCTCATATATGCATGTTTAATTATTATAGATATGATTAGCTATCAGGGGAAATTATCAAATGTGTTAAAAGAAAGTTTATGATTTTTTGGTTATGTAATACTAAAACTTGCATGAGGTTTCTGATGAACTGTATTCGGCCAAAGTTGGTATGTTGAGGGAAATTCATAGTTCAAGTGTCTGAAGCAATTGCAATCTTAAAAGTTGTTGCATGTTTTTCTATATTTAGCCTGACTTTCTTTTTTAAAAAGCCCCAAGATATCATTTAACAAGGCTCTGTTTATTACATCTGTGATACTGTCTTTTTATTTTTGAAGTGCATTTTCATCTCTCTTTGTATTTGAGACTTTTAAATTCATTAATGCATCTGTCTCTAAATCTGACCACTTGTAAAAAACAAAGAACATAAAAAATCATGTGGATCATTTAGTTGCCATTGTAAAATGTTAATATATTTATCCAACCTGGGAGAAATATGGCAGTATTTTAAACTTAATTCAATTGTCCATATGTAGTTTTTGTACAGAACTAAGCTAAGGAAAAATACTTATCAACAAATAAAAATAAGTCCAATATTTGCACAATAAGTGGATAAGGCAATTTACACTAAATATTGCATACATTCAGATGTTTGTATGAAATGATTAAGAATTGTTGACTTTGGTCAGTATATAAACCATTCTGTTTCAGGAGTCATTGGACATTGATTACTCCGTCAATTCCGAGTTGAAGAAATTGCAGTTTTTTGGAGCAGGGCCCAAAGCTGCTGTGCCGCCTGTTCCTAAAGGTATTTTTGTTTTTGCTTATGTATCACTGTAATAATTAAATGTAGATTATTTTTATGAAAAAAAACCTCAATGGGAACTGTTTTTAAATGAAATATAACAAAATATCCAAAACTGGAGATAAAGTTTTAATGTTCTGAGATTGTTTTAATAGAATGTTTCTTTGTGATTTGTCTGTTGAAGGTTTCAAATAAAAAAAGAAAACTCTGAAAAGCAGTGTATACTAAATAAACAATATTTCCTGATTGTAACTTTATCTTTGGATGATCAACTGTTATTGTTTTGTTTTTGCAGATGAAAAAATCGAGGCAAAGGTATGTAAGGGTAGTAGTAGTTCTAAAGGGAAAGGCCAGGATAAAAACGGAGCAAGCCAGATGTATGGCAGTGTAAGTGTATGTTATTTCTGCTGCTTACTCTGGTGAGACACAGTCAACGTCTCGTTGCTTCCCTTTGTTTCTCAGTGCTGTAGTCCTCAATCGTTGTGCTGCATGGCCTACTCTTATCCTTGTCATTCTGTTGTTCAATGCCAAACAGGAATTTATTTTTTTATTATATTTTTGATAAATGTTT
This sequence comes from Mimachlamys varia, assembly GCA_947623455.1. Lineage (NCBI taxonomy): Eukaryota > Metazoa > Mollusca > Bivalvia > Pectinida > Pectinidae > Mimachlamys > Mimachlamys varia. The sequence continues at coordinate 47,135,506 of OX392534.1, read as the reverse complement.
TGACTAAAGGCTTTTGATGGTGTACATGGTATTGCAATCATTTGTTTTATGTTTTGCTTAGTTATTAGGTAAAAAGCAATTCTAGCTTTTGTGTATTATCGTAAATAAGGCAATCAGTCCATTTAATGGCTTTCTGTAGGTTGGTAAACTTGATTTTTGTCATGAAATTATGTACCATATCTATTCTTATAAACAGCCCATCTCTAAAAGATGCCCCCACCCATTTTCTCAGTAATTTTCCCCTAATTCATGTAACAAATCTTACCTTTTGTAAATGCCAAATTAACCTCATACCATTTCAAACACTAGTATAGGTTATCATGATTGCAAATGGCAGTATTAAAGCTAATGCAATTTCTAACATCAACACCAAATAATGTGTTTATAGTTTGTTAAACATAGTTTCAAATATATACACACAACATCGATGGCCGTAGTATGTAATCTGCCAACCTTCCAAGTCTAAAAATTTGTGTTCTATTAAATGCACCCCCCCCTCCCCCCCCCTCCCCCCCCCCCCCCCCCCACACACACCTTGAAAAATTGCATGCATGTCCCCTGGGTATTTATTAGATTACTTGGTATATGTCTGTAAACGTTATTTTCATGAAATAATATCAACAGACTCAGCTTTTGGAAATATTTGTACTTTTCAAATTAAATATTGAGAAATCATAGATCTTGTATCGATATTGAGAATATGTTGGCCAAAAAGGGACTGTGTCAGTGATTCAGTGAAATCCTTCAAAAATATTATCTTTAGCTCTCTAAACCACTTCTAGAAATACACCCAAACCACTTTGCTTGATTTTTGTGTGTTAAAGCTGTTGTTTTTTAGCTGCTTAATGTTAGAAGTGTGATATTATTTTTTATTTTTTTCTTCGCACTAATCAGTAAAATTTAAAGTGTGTTCTTGCAAGCAAAGAAACAAGGCCTAATATTGACCAATCCAGGGTTTTATGTTGTTATCATAAGGACTATTGGAATTTTCCTGGCCTGCAGGCATATTTTAGAAACCCAAATGACCAAACATCTGCTTTTATTGTAAATATATTGAATTATTTAACCAGATTTATATGAAATCTATATCTTTCTGTATGCACAATATAAATATAGTTGAAAAATAGCAGTAAATAATTCTCTCTCCCACTTAAAGACTGATATTTGTTAAGTTGTTAAAGAGGAGTTTGTATGTCTACACTATGACTATGAATGATCAGTATTCTATTGTTAAGCCGATCTCTGTCTGTGCTGAAATGATGGGAGACAGGGTGTTAGGGTGATGCTACACACTGTAGGGAGACAGGGTGTTAGGGTGAAACTACACACTGTAGGGAGTCAGGGTGTTAGGGTGATACTACACACTGTAGGGGAGTCAGGGTGTTAGGGTGATACTACACACTGTAGGGGAGTCAGGATGTTAGAGTGATACTACACACTGTAGGGGAGACAGGGTGATACTACACACTGTAGGGAAGACAGGATGTTAGGGTGATACTATACACTGTAGGGGAGAGAGGGTGTTAGGGTTATACTACACACTGTAGGGGAGTCAGGGTGTTAGGGTGATACTACACACTGTAGGGGAGTCAGGTTGTTAGGGTGATACTACACACTGTAGGGGAGACAGGGTGTTAGGGTTATACTACACACTGTAGGGGAGTCAGGGTGTTAGGGTGATACTACACACTGTAGAGGAGTCAGGGTGTTAGGGTGATACTATACACTGTAGGGGAGTCAGGATGTTAGGGTGATACTACACACTGTAGAGGAGACAGGATGTTAGGGTGATACTACACACTGTAGGGGAGTCAGGGTGTTTGGGTGATACTACACACTGTAGGGGAGACAGGTTGTTAGGGTGATACTACACACTGTAGGGAGACAGGGTGTTATGGTGATACTACACACTGTAGGGGAGACAGGATGTTAGGGTGATACTATACACTGTAGGGGAGACAGGATGTTAGGGTGATACTATACACTGTAGGGGAGACAAGATGTAGGGTGATACTACACACTGTAGGGGAGACAGGATGTTAGGGTGATACTACACACTGTAGGGGAGTCAGGGTGTTAGGGTGATACTACACACTGTAGGGGAGTCAGGGTGTTAGGGTGATACTACAGTGTGTAGGGAAGACAGGATGTTAGGGTGATACTACACACTGTAGAGGAGTCAGGGTGTTAGGGTGATAATACAGAGTGTAGGGGAGACAGGGTGTTAGGGTGATACTATAGAGTGTAGGGGAGACAGGGTGATACTATAGAGTGTAGGGGAGACAGGGTGTTAGGGTGATACCAAAGACTGTAGGGGAGTCTGGGTGTTTGGGTGATACTACACACTGTAGGGAGTCAGGATGTTAGGGTGATACTACACACTGTAGGGGAGTCAGGGTGTTAGGGTGATACTACAGAGTGTAGGGGAGACAGGGTGTTAGGGTGATACTATACACTGTAGGGGAGACAGGATGTTAGGGTGATACTACAGAGTGTAGGGGAGACAGGGTGTTAGGGTGATACTATAGAGTGTAGGGGAGACAGGGTGATACTATAGAGTGTAGGGGAGACAGGGTGATACTATAGAGTGTAGGGGAGACAGGGTGATACTACACACTGTAGGGGAGACAGGGTGTTAGGGTGATACCAAAGACTGTAGGGGAGTCTGGGTGTTAGGGTGATACTACACACTGTAGGGGAGACAGGATGTTAGGGTGATACTACACACTGTAGGGGAGACAGGATGTTAGGGTGATACTACACACTGTAGTAGAGTCTGGGTGCTAAGGTGATAATACACACTGTAGGGGAGACGGTATGCTGGGATGATACCATGCCTTGTATGGGAGCCAGTATGTTACATATGTGTATTTGTGATACAGGTGGATAGCTACATCTGCCACATGTGTGGTCGTGGAGACGGAGACGAGTACATGTTGCTCTGTGATGGTTGTGACGACGCCTTCCATACCTACTGTCTGATCCCTCCCCTACAAGACGTCCCTAAGGGGGACTGGCGTTGTCCTAGGTGTATTCAACAGGTACATATTAACACTGTTACTTGATCATGATTCTCCAATGATTTCTTTGTCTGTGGACCAAAACAAATTTGAGGAAATTTTGACTAGATTTTCAACTGGATTTTATGCAATATGTTACTGATTGATTTGGCATTCATGTAGGCTATGAATACATTGCCTGTTTCTGATGTCATTATATGTTCAGAATTGTGACATTGAATATAACTTCGTATTGCAGGCCAGTGGCTGAAACTGTGTTTATTGTAAAAGTGAAAATGCTCATCAGAAGCCATTCAAACCTTGATCAATTTTGTACTGACAGGTATGCGGTAAACCCCAGGGTCCTTATGGGTTTGAGCAGGCCAAGCGGGAGTACAGTTTGCAGTCGTTTGGAGAGATGGCCGATCAGTTCAAGTCCAACTACTTCAGTATGCCAGTTCATGTAAGTATTAGCCAGACACTAGGATTTATTGTAAATTATATCATGATATTGCTTTAGGACTTTTCACTTAAAAAACAAAGTCATTGTTTTGAAACTGGAATTTATATCTTGTATTAGAAATTTAATGTTTTGTCTGTAGTGCTTGTGTGAAATTGATTAAATTAGATTTAGATTTAAGTTGTTCAGAAGAACATTGGGTTAAATATTTGACTTAGGTGTTGAATCGCAATATGTAGTGTATCAGAGCTTTTCTCAGCCAGATACAATTTGGAAATATCTCAATAACATTGTTCATAAGCTATCTCTCTTGTCACCAACACATTCAGCGGCCACTTTACCTTTTTTCTTTTTATACCCAGATTCATATGCTGACTCTTTTATCATGACAAACATTGTTAAATAAATGTTGACACGTAATATCAGATCATGTATGTAATATAATTTCTAACTGTTGTAACAGATGGTGAGCTGTGAGTCTGTGGAGAAGGAATTCTGGCGCCTGGTCAACTGTATTGAGGAAGATGTGTGTGTCCAGTACGGTGCCGATATCCACGCAGCTGACATGGGCAGTGGCTTCCCTACCAAGGACAACAAGGACATGTTCCCTGAGGATGAGGTACGTAGTCCTACTAAGGATCCATCAGGGTACATATCTACTTTTAAATGCCTCCAGACTCGCTGATTTAACATTGATGTTACTAGAGATTTATGTACACTAAAAGTTTTCCTAGACAATAAGATATCATGTGTTCCTCACCCAAATCAACATTTTACATAGCAGGATAACTGTAAAATGATGTATGTTAATTGCCGCTATATAACCTGTGTAAATATTAGACCTAAATGTTTACTGCCTCTATATAACCTGTGTAAATATTAGACCTAAATGTTTACTGCCTCTATATAACCTGTGTAAATATTAGACCTAAATGTTTACTGCCTCTATATAACCTGTGTAAATATTAGACCTAAATGTTTACTGCCTCTATATAACCTGTGTAAATATTAGACCTAAATGTTTACTGCCTCTATATAACCTGTGTAAATATTAGACCTAAATGTTTACTGCCTCTATATAACCTGTGTAAATATTAGACCTAAATGTTTACTGCCTCTATATAACCTGTGTAAATATAAGACCTAAATGTTTACTGCCTCTATATAACCTGTGTAAATATAAGACCTAAAACCTCAATATGTATTATACTGTAAGCATACTTATTTTGGTGCGCAGAAAACAGAAAAGCACAATCATGAATTGGTGTATGCACAACACTTGATGTAGAAAGCAGTATATATGAAATTAGCGCAATTATAATTTAGCGGAATGCTTTCAGACACAAAATACTGAAATGAAAGTTCCGTTTAAATTAAGTTACAATTTATCTTAAAGTATTAATGTATAAGTGGATCACACAAGCTTGCATCTGTTAATTGGTTTGTATGTGTTGAAAAAGTTTGAATTATTGAATTTATGCAGTATGAGATTTTTGTAACAACATTGCATGTTTGTTTTAACAGGAGTACATTAATTCTGGTTGGAACCTGAACAACCTCCCAGTTCTAGAACAATCAGTTCTCTGCCACATCAATGCTGACATTTCTGGAATGAAGGTAGGATATTTTACCTGTCTGTTATAACTAGTAAGCGAGGGCAAAATGAAGTAAGGATATTTTACCTGTCTGTTATAGCTAGTAGGCGAGGGCAAAATGAAGTAAGGATATTTTACCAGTCTGTAATAACTAGTAGGTGAGGGCAAAATGAAGTAAGGATATTTTACCAGTCTGTAATAACTAGTAGGCGAGGGCAAAATGAAGTAAGGATATTTTACCTCTCTGTAATAAATAGTAGGTGAGGGCAAAATGAAGTAAGGATATTTTACCAGTCTGTAATAACTAGTAGGCGAGGGCAAAATGAAGTAAGGATATTTTACCAGTCTGTAATAACTAGAAGGCGAGGGCAAAATGAAGTTAGGCTATTTTACCAGTCTGTGATAACTAGTAGGCAAGGGTCAAAATGAAGTTAGGCTATTTTACCGGTCTGTGATAACTAGTAGGCAAGGGTCAAAATGAAGTTAGGCTATTTTACCGGTCTGTGATAACTAGTAGGCAAGGGTCAAAATGAAGTTAGGCTATTTTACCGGTCTGTGATAACTAGTAGGCAAGGGTCAAAATGAAGTTAGGCTATTTTACCAGTCTGTGATAACTAGTAGGCAAGGGTCAGAATGAAGTTAGGCTATTTTACCGGTCTGTGATAACTAGTAGGCAAGGGTCAAAATGAAGTTAGGCTATTTTACCAGTCTGTGATAACTAGTAGGCGAGGGGAAAATGAAGGTAGTATATTTCACCTGTCTGTGATAGCTGGGAGGCAAGAGTCAAAATGAAGGTAGGATATTTTACCTCTCTGTGATAGCTGGAAGGCGAGGGTCAAATGAAGGTAGGATATTTTACCTCCCTGTGATATTTGGAAGGCGAGGGTCAAATGAAGGTAGGATATTTTACCTGTCTCTGATAACTGGTAGGCGAGGGGAAAATGAAGATAGGATATTTAACTGTTTGTATTCTTGATATTGTAGTAAGAAAGGGCTGTAGTTATAGCTGTTTGATATATGTAAGTTGTCTAAAGACTTTTCTACAAAACACGTATGGGCTACTTACAACATTAATTCAACATTGATCCATATGGTTATATAATGAAGGGCACAGTGGAACAGGTCTCTTTCATTCCTGTAGTATTCTTGTAGCAGCTTTAATGGTCTTGTCTTTGATTTTATCATTTTGTTTAGCAGATTGTTAATATGCACCAATCCTTTAAAATCCACAGATTCCCTGGTGTTATGTTGGGATGTGCTTCTCCAGCTTCTGTTGGCACAACGAGGACCACTGGAGTTATTCCATCAATTATCTCCACTGGTAAGTTACACTCGTCAGATCAAATAAAGATTCCATTATTGTAACTCTGTTTTATTGTGGTGATCGTCCTGGACATACAAGTATTCTTTGTAAGGTATACCAGAATACTCGTGAGGTTGTTTTCTTCAAATTTTATGATTTTGTCCACAACACATTTAGATTGAGAGACAAATAGCTTAATTTCTGGTATCCAAGTGTCTGTCTTAACAATGTTTGACTGTGGTTTATAGAAATATACTTACAACATTACTGTATCTGTGTGTTTGCTGTTATATCAGGGGTGAGCCTAAGACATGGTACGGGGTGCCGGGCGAGTGTGCTGACCAGTTTGAGGATGCCATGAAAGCCAATGCTCCAGAGTTGTTTGAGCATTCACCAGATCTGTTGCATCAGTTGACCACCATCATGAACCCAAATATACTCATGGACATGGGTGTCCCGGTATGTATCCTTGTACTGTGTTTGGCTGCATTTTGATTGATGACCATGATGGATAATTTAGTACATTGAAATAATTTGAACTATTTTCTGTATCTGAAAAGTGTATCAAACATTTCTTATCTTTTACTTAGGGTTGGAAAAATGATTAAATGTAAAGGTTCTTGTTACACAACCAATAAATGTTTCATGTTACGTTTCGATGACTAATACGGTATGTACTCTGTCACCTTCATCAGACAAAAGAGGAAAGTGTATATAAACAAAAGTTTTGATTTACTATTACATGTATGCAGCTGGTAATACATGTGCTTGTAGTTTTATTGGTATTGTTGTTTAGTGATGAAACTGCAATTGAATTTATAAAGAAATAAAATTTGAACATATTCTTTACAAAGTACAGTCATAAATGAATTTGATGTTTCGTTTACAGATTGTTAGAACCAACCAGCATGCTGGAGAGTTCATTGTAACCTTCCCACGAGCCTATCACGCGGGATTCAACCAAGGCTACAACTTCGCTGAGGCCGTCAACTTCTGTCCCGCTGACTGGGTCAGTATCCATTTCTCAAATTTGTTAGTTCTGTAGTCAACTTCTGTCCCGCTGACTGGGTCAGTATCCATTTCTCAAATTTGTTAGTTCTGTAGTCAACTTCTGTCCCACTGACTGGGTCAGTATCCATTTCTCAAATTTGATTAATTCTGTAAAAAAAATGAAACAAAATCTAGTATATTCATTTCTCAATCCTTGTTAGTTCTGTATAAAAATAAATCAACAAAATTTAGTGTATCTATTTTTGCCACTGTACAGAAGGTAGAAATGCTCATAATCCAGAAGAATCATTGACATGGCCGTTATTTGACAATGACATAATTTTCATGTACTTTGTCTATATACAGCTACCCATAGGAAGGGCCTGTATTGACCACTACAGGAGCTTGAGTCGCCAGTGTGTCTTCTCCCACGAGGAGCTTGTGTGTAAGATGGCTGCTGATCCTGATAACCTTGACCTCAAGGTCGCTGCCTGTACCCACCACGATTTACTGGGAATCGTTGAAAAGGAAAAACAGCTACGCAAGAAGCTTCTAGACCGAGTAAGTTATTGTAATCATTTATAGGTAATCATGATAATATTGCTTACCTAAGGATAACTATTAAAGTTTGAAGTGGTCTTGTTTCAAAAAGGGTTCCAGATTGAAATTATGAAAAATATGTTTGATATCAAAAATGTAATTTAGGACCTAAATCACACTTTATATGTGATGTATAAGAATCAAATCATTCTGAAATTATGCTGAGGTTGTGCAGAATTTAGAATACCTCAAATTAAGCAAACGTTTTTTATGGGAAATTACTTTAATAACATCTGTCTAATTCTTTTTAAAAAATCCTACTGGTAAGTGTAAGTTTTTAAAGAATATTTCAATCAAACATTTTCCAGTTCTGGTAAAGCTTAAAGGTAGGTATAATAACCCGGAGACTTGTTTCTTTAAAAAAGAAAACCTGTCATTTACAAGTTCTCAAAATGAAAATTTCTATACTTTAATATAGGGAACCATGGAGGCTGAGCGCGAGGCATTTGAGTTATTACCGGATGATGAAAGGCAGTGTGACACATGTAAAACCACCTGTTTCTTATCAGGAGTCACCTGCCCATGTAGTCCTAGTAAGTAAAGCTCTATATATTTGTGAGACTTTATGTAAACCTTTTGTTTATCATCTTTTACATAAGAAGCAATAGCTAGGCACGCTCTGTGGATCATGATTCCACAACACACTTAGTATGGTTTAAAACTACTGCAAATTTGTAATCGGTGCCAGATCCTGTGTTTTATCAAATAGAAATGATTTTGGTGAATAGCAAGTTGAATACATAAAAGAAATCTCCCGCTCTTCTATGTAGTGTTAAATCCATTGGTTTATTGTGTATCAATTATTTCTAAAATTTTCATTATGACAACTTTTTTTGCCAAATTTTGTATGGAATGGAGTGTTGCCCCACTGTATAGAGTTATGGCCCTTTGTTCAGTGTACGGAAGCTTGTCTGGTATTGGGAGATCACAACTTGCTTATGATACTCTGCCTGATTTAATGGAGTTTGTGTTGTATTCTCTGATATATTTTGAATGAAATGTATTATGCGTGTAACTTGTTACATCAACTTACTTTAGTGTAGATCCAGCAAAACACAAAAGTAGTGAGTGAGTCATTGTTTTAACCCCACTATTGATTATATTACAGACAAGCTGGTGTGTATTCATCATGTGGAGTTGCTGTGTGATTGTGACCCTTCACGTCACTGCCTTCGCTATAGGTATACACTGGACGAACTGCCAGCCATGCTGTACAAACTCAAGGTCCGCGCAGAGTCCTTTGACAACTGGACTAGCAAAGTGGGTGAGGCCTTGGAAGCAACAGGAGATGATCGAATGGGTGAGTTGACATTACTAAAGCAAATCTACCCCATGAATCTGATATTTTACAGCTGTTGTATTTTGAATCTCAGAAAACCTGTTTAATTTATTATAAGAATCATTTTGAAACCTTCAATGATTACATAATCAGATGACATTTGTCAAGATGATGTCTGTTGTGTGGACCTTTATAAACAAACTGTCCCAATGTATCTGCAAACGTATATTCTATAGGGAAGAAAGATATTGGTTTGTATACTATTAAAGTTCTGTAGACAAAACGTCAAATCTCTCCTATGGTTCTGATTTAGTGAACATGTACTACATTTCAAAGGGGTTAGGTGAAGTATACATATTTCTGATGTATTTGTTTCCGTTGTAGAAATAAGTGAATTGAAGGAGTTAATTATGGAGGCGGAGGAGAAGCGATATCCCGACACCGAGCTGCTACACACACTTGTTGATGCTGTGGGTGAAGCAGAGAAATGTGCCAATGTTGCCAATCAACTGGTCTCGAAGAAAGTCCGTACAAGGTATTTAAAAACACCCCAGCATGATACCTCATCCAGCTTGTTGTTAGATCGTGTGATAATACAAGAATTCATTCAGAATACAACCTGTATTACAATTTTAAAACTTGAGATGCTCACAATTTATTTAACCATGTGGGATAAAAATAAAAAGACATGAACACGTACCATTGAAAAATAGAATGAATATAAAAATACAATGTCAAATTGTATGTTTCTAAATGTTAGGATAACATATTCATACAAACCAAAAAGCAGTGATACAAACTGAATCCAACACATCTTGCATTTCTTAACCAGTAATTTTGGAAATTATAATGCTGCAATGATAAGTGAATTTTGTGTTGTCGTTGACAGGAACAGACAATCTATGGAAGGGAAATACATAGCCAAGCTCAGTTTAGACGAGTTGAATTGTTTCTACGACCAAGTCTACAATCTACCATGTATTATCAAAGAAGCCAAATTGATCAAGGTAAGAGGCAACACTAATAGTTATATAACCGAGTTCATTATTTTTAAATTGTTAAGAAAAAAAATTATTCTAGACACTAATGTATTCAGGTGAGTGTATCCATGCCTCTTGTTAAATTGTTCAGAAAAAATTCATAGGGTCAATTAAACATAACGCCTACTAATGTGGACATTTGACATATTACGCTTTCCTGAAGAATAATTGAACTTGGGAAATTGTTTTAATGAAGAATATGGAGTAACAATGCTATTAAAAAATATAACTATGTCATTATGATGTAGATTTCAATTCAAAGAACAACTGTTCTACTAGAAAAAAAGTTTACTTCAGATCATTTGATTTAGAGCACTACCAATATCACAAAAACTAAGACACTGCACCATGAAAACCTATAACTTGGTATCTGACCTCAATACATGTAATTGAAAAATTATCCAGTATCTTAACAAACATTAGGTCACTCTAACTTATATTTTAGTTGCAGGTGTCATTTAATTACAAACTTTGATTTGGAGCATTTCTCAATAGTTTTTCATGTGGATCATCCAAATTAAATATGAGAAGTTCTTTGGCAGCAAACTGGGATCTCTAAAAGCCAGAAGCCGGTTCTGAATTTTTTAGTGGTATTAATACTGTGGTTACATCATACTGATATATTTACAGGAACTGCTGGACAAAGTGATCGAGTTCCAAAGAGACGCCCAGGAAGCATTAGAGGCCGATACTCCTGATTCTGAAAAAATAGAGCAATTGATCGACTTCAGTGTAACACTTGATGTTGACCTGCCTGAAATACCAAGACTCAAACAGGTGTGCAACCTTGATGAATGTTTTTCTATGCCATTGGTGCAAAGTCATGTAGATATTTGGAACCTAAAACGAATGTTTTCTGTATTCCTGGCAAAGTTATACAATATCATTTGAGAGGTTCCATATTCTAACATGTACATGTATTCTGTGTCATTTTATAGAGATATTTTGTGGCATCATTTCAGATGTTTAAGGGATATTTTTTAAGAATCAATACACCTTAGTCTATATTGATTGTATGATCATAAATCAAAGGAAATATTTCATTTCTAAGTCGTTTATCTCTACAATGAAAATTCTGTAATGTTTAAAACGTTTTTTGCCCCACAGGTTCTACAACAAGCCAAGTGGCTAGATGAGGTTCGTCTGACACTGCGAGACCCTCTGAATGTCACCCTGGACGTGATGAGGGAGCTGATGGAATCGGGTGTTGGCCTGGCCCCACACCCTGCAGTAGAGAAAGCAATGGCAGAGCTCCAGGAGCTTCTCACCATTAGCGAGCGCTGGGAGGAGAAAGCCAGAATCTGTCTACAAGCAAGGTAACCCGTTCAAGAACTTCTCCTTTGTAATACTAAAGAATTGCTTAGCACTGGTTATATCTCAACTATAGTGCATCTCGTGTTGAAGATCAATTTTGTGCTTTCTGTGAAACAGTGGCCCCAGCTGCAGGACTTGACATTGTATTACGGATAAAAGTTGAAAAGACTAGTCTATGAAATAAACATTTGTCAAATTTGACATATGAATAGGGATGTTGATATTTTTAGGTACAATTAAAATTAGTAAACTTGCAAAATTTATGTTGCTTAGAGTTGTTAAAGAAATAATTGAGGTAATTATTACTTTGTAGCTGACATTGAAATATTCCTTTAATACTATTTTAGGTGTCATCATTTCAGTGTTCTTTGTATGATATTTTTGACAAGTAAATAACTAGGGCTTTTCATTTGGGGAGGTGAGATACACCTGCATTAATATTTGATGGATGGTGGGGACTCTGAAATAGTACCTTCCGCCCACAATATGGATTAATTCTGGAAAAGGTCCTTGCTACCTAATAGCTTTTACCATTTCACGATTTACATTTGTGGTATGGAACTGAATGGTAGCCACATTAAATCCATCGGAATCAAGCTGTGAAATGATTTCACTTCATTTCGTGGTTCAAACTGCATGGTACAAGCATAGGTGTTAACCTCTGAAACTTCCAATGATGGAGATCTCCCTCATTCCACATTTCCAATGAGGGAGAAAGTGCGTGAAATATGTCTAAAACTGCATTACTCGATTTGTTTTTCCCTTTTTATGCATCAACACAACTTCAAAAAGTATTCATTTGATCCAGACACACCTGTTATGGCCATTACTCACACCCTACATTAACTAGGAGATCATATGACCACAGGATGTAAATTTTGAGTTTTTGTGAGATTTGACTTAAATGAGGGAGATTTACAGGGAAATTGGTAAGTTATGGTCAAAATGAGGGAGTCTCCCTTGTAATGAGGGAGGGTTAACGGGTATGGGTATAAGAGTATGATTACACAACAAAGCTTATCTCCCTCCCTTTAACGCTAAGTGTTTGTTCATGTTGTGTATGGAATTTGTGGATTATTTCAGACCTCGTCACGTGATGGCGACCCTAGAGGCCATTATTAACGAAGCTAAGGGGATTCCTGCCTACTTGCCAAATGTTACTGCTTTGAAAGATGCGCTTAGGAAAGCCAAAGACTGGACAGTGAAGGTGGAAAATGTACAGGTAAGCAATATTTACATGTTCATCTTCTTTAATATACAGGTAAACGGTATTTACATGACTGTTCATCTGCTTTTATGGACAGGTAAACAGTATTTACATGTTCATATGCTGTAATGTACAGGTAGACAGTATTTACATGTTCATATGCTTCAGTATCAGAATTGTGTTAGCTTCTTTAACAAAGTGGGTCAAAGAAAACCAGAAAGTAATTAGAATTCATTTGTTTTATCAGAATTTTGACTAAAACCAGAAAGTAATTCAATTTCATTTGTTTGATCAGAATTCTGACTCGTACCCATATCTGGACATCCTGGAGAGCTTGGTGAACAAGGGCCGGCCCATCCCTGTACGCTTGGACCAGCTACCACAGGTCGAGTCGCAGGTAGCCGCGGCCAAGTCCTGGAGGGAGAGGACGGCCAGAACATTCCTCAAGAAGAACTGTACCTACTCCCTGCTAGAGGTTAGTAACATGGTGTCCAGGCTTCGTAGTAGAGCTCTGTAAGGTGTTCTGTGTGTGCTCGGTCATATACCGGTAATAGACTGGCATTCATAAAGAAAGTTGGATCTTTTGTCATATAACTGACTCTCCAGTTCTGAAGAATGTCATATAACTGACTCTCCAGTTCTGAAGAATGTCATTTAACTGACTCTCCAGTTCTGAAGAATGTCATTTAACTGACTCTCCAGTTCTGAAGAACGTCATTTAACTGACTCCAGTTCTGAAGAATGTCATTCAACTGACTCTCCAGTTCTGAAGGATCCTCGTCATTTAACTGACTCTCCAGTTCTGAAGGATCCTCGTCATTTAATAGTAATAATGTATACTTGTTAACAGAATGACACTTGAGACTTGTCTTACTTTTGGTAAACTAGACTTAAAATAGACAGTATTTAACTGGTTCTCCAGGTCTGTATGACAGTAGCAACGAAAAAGATATAAACCTACGTAATTAATGTGATCCAGGTGTTGTCTCCCCGAGCTGACATCGGCATCTACAGTGGAGGAAAAAACAAAAAGAAAAAGTTTAAGGAGGGCGAGAAGGATAAGAAAGATGTGGAAACCAATAATAACAACCTCGACATCAAGATAGAAGACCAGCGAGACCCAGCAGCCATTGTAAGTTGTCTTGGTGAAACCAGCCAATATAAGTTTATAGGTAAAACATCTGTAAGTGTGTCTGGATATCCAGTCATGCCATTATTTCAGTGACACAGGATAAATCTCTGTTTATCTTGATAAAACAATTATGTTACCCTTCTTGGTACATGGAATGGTTTACTGTTAAAGGATTTAAAATTTTGGTATCAAACTTCATGGTAACAACAAAATAATTACCAGATTCATGCCTGGACATTAGTTGACATTCTTCATCATGGATTCTGCTGCATATTACAACATACTCCTATGGTTATTTTAAAGTATAAGAAGGTTACTATACTCTGCAACACCATTTATGTTACATTTAGATTTAATCCATAATGTCATTGTGAACATGTTGTGCTGTGCATTCCATTGTAGAAAAAGTACCCGCATTCATGTGTTTTGTTAAACTTGGTATACTTTGATCCCGTAATTTGTTGGCTTCTGATGGACTAAATTGTTGTAATTTTATCAGGTGGCAGCATTTAAAGTGGCGGAGCAGAAGGAGGTGGATTGTATGTGTGAGCTTAGGGATAGGAATGTGAGCAAGATCAGCCAGGAGGGCGAGGAAGTCAAGTACTGTGTGTGTAGGAAGGGAGCCTCAGGCTTCATGTTACAGTGTGAACTCTGCAAGGACTGGTTCCATGGTAAGTCTAGTACTGCATGTGTAGGAAGGGAGCCTCGGGCTTCATGTTACAGTGTGAACTCTGTGTTTTCATGGTAAGTGAAGAAACAATCCAGGTTATGTGAAACACATTGAGAATGTTTTACATATTTATAAGGCTGATATTGACAAAATTAAAAACTTTTTAATATGAAAAATTAGTTTTCAGTGGACCTGGATGATTTAAGCCTCCATCCTTTATAATTGAAATAGTTCAAATCCTTTCATTTCAGTTGAGTCGCCAAAGTAAGTATAGATTACAGTGTAAACTGCGTAGGAACCAGTTTCACAGCAAGTCACTTAAATGTATATGAGGAGATTTACTAAAACTCATGTCAAATTTCGTATTTGTACTTTATTATCAAAGATAATCATGATTAAAAGTAACACTTATTTTTTTTTCTTTGCAGGAACATGTGTACCTCTTCCAAAATCTGCAAATATGAAAAATAAGTCATCTCAGGCAGCGGCTGTACAGGCTGCCAAAGATCTCAAGTTTTTATGTCCCCAGTGCTTACGGTCACGACGCCCGCGACTAGAGACAATACTTTCACTGCTCGTATCCCTCCAGAAACTTCCAGTGCGCTTGCCAGAGGGGGAAGCCCTTCAGTGTCTAACAGAACGGGCCATGGCCTGGCAGGACCGTGCCCGTCAAGCTCTTACCACAAGTGAACTTGCCTCGGCTTTGGCCAAACTCAGTGTGTTGAGTCAAAGAATGGTGGAACAGGCGGCACGTGAAAAAACTGAGAAAATAATAAATGCAGAACTACTTAAAGCTGCTAATAATCCAGAGTTACAGGGACATTTAGCCAGTGTAACTCAAAGTGCTTTTGGTGGGACGACGGGAGGTGGGGGTGGTACTGCTAGTGCCTCCTTGTCGGGGAAGCATTCAGAATCTGGGAACTTCAGTCTGGATACTGAAAACTCGTTTACAATTCCATTGTCACCTCAGTCGTCACATAACTCGGATGACATTCAGATGGAGGTGGAAGTTATCAGTTCAGCACAACAGCAACAAAACCACAGTGGCATGTCAGAACATGCTTATTCTTCAGCCTCCAAAACCAGCAACAGTAAGTACGCTCCTTGTTGGCAAACAAAACGTTTTAAGAATGAACATACAGAAGCCTTTTTGTTAATGGAAATTTATGGAAAGTCTAGGTACTTTGATAGATTTTTCTTCCTCTGTACCTCTTTCATAATTCTATGATATGGCAAGACCTGTATTAGTAAAGGCAATTTTGATATCGAAGATAATCTACATGATCTGTGAAATGAGTAATTGATTACCTTTCATAAATGGCGGTACAGGTCTGACCAATATAATACAGTTATTTTATGTTCTGATTTGTTATTATATTTATGACTTTCTTTAGTTCAAATGTTGTAAAAAGTGTCATAAAGCATTGGTCACTATCAACCTCTTGTTTTTGTCCATATGACAAAATCGAAACATTTAATATGAATTTTATCATCTATAAACAAAATTAACACATAAGGGATTTAAAAAGTGAAAAAAAGACTGCTTAATTTCTCTATATTCTGAACTAGAGGGTTTGAATTAAAACTTAGAAAGCTCTCCTTGATGACCTGTTTAATTTCATTTACCTGCTGGTTTTGTAGATGCATCCCCACGTAAACACCAGAGAAAGTCACCGCTGGTGGCCCGGACCCTTGAGGCCCCTGTTCTAGAGCTTTCAAGTACAGCCAAGAGTCAACTAGAGGAACTGATGATGGAAGGAGACCTTCTAGAAGTATCACTGGACGAAACCCAGCACATCTGGAGGATCTTACAGGCCTGCCAGCCCAGGGCAGATCACAAGTTCCTGGAACTAGAGGACAGTAAGGTAGGTCCTAGAGTCAATAAACAACAGGAAATGGCCACTTCTTGTAGAACTGTGAGAGCTTTCATTTTAAAAATGAATTGGATATGAATTGAGCTACCCAATAGCTTTTACCGTTTCACTATCTCCATTAGTGGTATGGTACTGAATGGTAGCAACATAATGTTCAACAGATTCAAGCCATGGAAATGTTCCACTTCCTTTCGTGGTAAAAACTGCATGGTACACAAGATATATGCTCAATGCCAATAGGTCTTGATATATTTCTTTATTTTCAAACAATATATCTTCAATGAAGAAAATAAAGTAACTCTTGGTTTTCATGTAAAATTCTGAATTTCATAGTTAAAACTGCATGCATGGTACACCAAATAACAAATGATATATTACAACCATCAAATCGCTCTCATCGAATATTGTTCTCAATGAGTTCTGTTGAATTAGTTATTTTCAGTAAAACAGGTTTATAAAGAATCTCTGGGAACCAAGGAAATTAGTTTGTTAAAAGCATGATTTTTGTACGTGTATAACACACAAATGATAGGTCACTTGATGAGGAATGAATACGTTGTAAGTGTGTTCGTTTTAAACACGTTTTACTGTATAGTAATTTTGAGGCTTTATATCTTTGAAATGTTGTAATTATGTCTTAGATGAAAGGAACCATATTAAAAGGAAGTTTATAATTTCAGGATAACATCACAAGTATTCCCATCAGCAGCGAGCGTGAAAAGCTGCAGATCAAGATAAAAAAGGAGAAAGACCCGGAGAAGAAAAAGAAGAAGAGGAAGAAGTTAGAAGACGGGACGGAGGTGAAGATAAAGAAGAGTAAGGAAGTAAAGGAGGTAGCAGAAGCCGGGGCCGGGGAGGCTGGAGGAGGTGGCGGTGTCGCCATGATCAAGGTCAAGAAAATCAAAATCAAGAAGGAGAAAGACCCCATTAAGGAGAAGAAAGTAGCCAAGGACCTAGACAACATGGAAATTGGTAAATAGTCTGCCTCAGATCATACTTTTCTGCTCATAATCAAATAGCTTTAAATTTTAGATTATTGTCTTTCCATTAAAAGTTTTTTTTAGTCCATCATCTGCTGATGTTCAAACCTTCATAGTTGTGCTGTTTTGGTATTAGGACTGATCGGAAATATTTTTTTTAATGCAATTTCTTGTCAGAGTAGTTCTGGATGGATCTTTCTCAAATTTTACATGCATGTTTCCCTTGGACCCTGAAAAACAAATACGATGAATGTGACAGATGGCCTTCTTTGATTTTGACAATGAAAATGTATTACCACTATTTCTTGAGAAGTATTGAATGAATGGATCTTTCCAAATTTACGCAGAATCCAATTGGTCCCTAGTTGTTTCTGTTTGATTTTGGGACTGACTGATCAGGGGGTTGGGTCTTTTTCACGATACGAAAACCAACTTGATTTGACATTTCATGATTATCATCACTATTTCTGTAAAGGAATTTTCAAATTTCATAAAAAGTTAGAGCAAATAAGAAAAAGGAAGAGCAAAAAGTGAAAATATCCAACTATCAAATATCAAATGATAATGGTATTATATCGCAGTGTGAAAATGAGAAATATACCTATTAATCCAACACCCTAACTGTATAATAGGAATATTCTTGTATTATTTTGTGATTTTACTGTCTTCTTCAGCTGCAAGTATGGACATATCAACTATAGCTTCAGAAGCTGAAAAAATCAAGAAGGCTGGAGAGAAAGCCGACAGATTAAAGAAATTGGGAGAGGAGAAACTGAAGAAAAAGAAAACGAAAGTAGTGAAGAAAGAAGGAGTAGTAGTGGTGGAGGAGCTCATCAAAAAGAAGAGAATGAAACCCAAAGTAAAGAGGGAACGAAAGGAAAAGGAAAGTCTGGTCATGCAAGACGATGATAAGGAAGATGAGAATGATGATGACTGTGCTGCAACCAAATGCCTCAAACCTACAGGTATGTTGTACATGTCCCAGCCACAATATGGTTGATAGGTGGCTATCTTGAATTTGAAAGTAATAGTTTGTGATAATTATTTCCTGAAAGTTGATGCTTCTCAAGTCTCACATGCAGGTTCCTTTTCTTTCCTTATTGAGCATCTAATTGTCCAGTTTTTGAACTGATACAAAAACAAAATTGCTGACAAGTGACCATCTTTGATTTTTACTATGAAATTTGTTTTGTCTGATTTATTTAGGAGTGAATCAAAAAGTAAATGGCTGATAGCTATAGATTAGAATAGAATGGCATATGATTAAGTTTAAATACATTTAAGAGAAAAGAAGGGAAAATATCCGAACTCTTTAAGAACAAATGAAGATCATCAATGGTGGGCGCCAAAATCTATCTGGGATCTTGTCCATTCTACAGACATATAGATTACCATTGAATGTTTTGCTCTAATCCGTCCCTTGTTGTTCCCTGTACAGGTGAGGAGGTGAACTGGGTATTTGTCTTTTCTACTGACATATAGATTACCATTGAATGTTTGGCTCTAATCCATCCCTTGTTTTTCTCTGTACAGGTGAGGAGGTGAACTGGGTACAATGTGACCGCTGTGAGGATTGGTACCACCTTCTGTGTGTAGGTTTGGGGCAGGAAGAGATCTCGGAGGATGAGGAGTATCAGTGCTTTAAGTGTAGAAACAGGCACTGCACCGACTCCTTTGTTCCTCCTGTCACATCAGACCCTCGCTTCCCCCATAGCATGGACTCCCAGGCTCCTGACAACCAAGTGCCAGTCATCAAATCAGAACCACAGGACCTGACTTGTCACGAGTCAATGGACCTTACATTGGACACGCCCGCAGTGCCCGAGGAGTACAAATCTCTGATGGATAATTCAGCCCTTGAGTGTAATAATCCTCTCACACAAAATACCGAGAACAGTGATGATAATCTCCTTCCTGGGGAGGAGGCTAGTGCTGTTGTTGGTGAAAAGTGCCAGATAATGCCAGAAGTCTTGGCACCGGACACTGATGCTATGGACATCACGGGGGAGGGGGTACAGGAGGGGGGATTCTCAGAATCGACGGCGACTGAGTTTGGGTTAGGGAGTGAAGAAACTGTGATAGAGGAGGAATCCGTTGTGGACACTACAAGAGTTGTGAATGACCCATCAATTAACGGCTGTGGTGTAGAAGTCTCTTCCCGAGATTCAAATAACAGCACGCCTCTCCTCGACAGTGGGCAGATAGATAACCTGATCGAGTCTGTGTCCTGATTTACCTGTGGATCCTTATGTTTTTGTCCAAGTATCAGTCTGATTTCCTGCTCAGTGCTTATGATCTGTCTCCTGAGACTTGTGGTCGAGGAAGTCTGGGCTATAATAATGTACTAGGCAGGATGGAGAGCTCGGCCCCGGGTTTAAAAAACATCCCTGACCACCAATCAAATAATGCTCTTCGATGGGTTTTTGCCATGGGAATAGTACATAATGAAATCGGGCCCGGACTAAGTATTAACCAGAAATCATTCTTTATGTGAATGACTAGTCCTAGACTTAATGTGAAAGCCAAGCTTTTGTTGGTAACACGTATATCGATGGAGCGAGAGGAGAAACATACATATTACTTCGGTGTGTGTGAAACAAAGGCAATAGTTATGTACAGCCAGTGTTATGGGTGTTGTTTCTCAGTATTTGTATACATATTTCTTCACATACCTCA
Organism: Mimachlamys varia; assembly: GCA_947623455.1. Classification (NCBI taxonomy): domain Eukaryota; kingdom Metazoa; phylum Mollusca; class Bivalvia; order Pectinida; family Pectinidae; genus Mimachlamys; species Mimachlamys varia. The sequence continues at coordinate 47,115,387 of OX392534.1, read as the reverse complement.
TTGATTCTATCAAGTGATTATTTTGTTTCGGAGTATTTTCACACTACAGCATTGGGAGTTTGAATCTGTATTCTATATTGTGAAGGGTATTTTTTTTTTATATATATTTGAACTATTATTTCATGGTTGCCTTTTTTTTAAGCATCTGTTTCTCAGATTTTTTCTCAATAATAAAGGTCAATTAGGATGTTGTGGGTTGTGAAATGGGTTTCATTCGTGTTTCTACCTGTAAATGACCTGGTACAAACATGTTTCTACCTGTAAATGACCTGGTACAAACACGTTTCTACCTGTAAATGACCTGGTACAAACATGTTTCTACCTGTAAATGACCTGGTACAAACTTGTTTCAATTGAAAACAGATGTACTTGAGCTAGAAACCTTTAAAGCTCCCATGACTTTTAAGAACAATTGCAGTAAGTATCGGATCGGCATCTGTTAGTCCATATTTTTGTTTTACTTAAAATGATTTTTCTTCAGGTTATAAAAATTAACAACTATTTTTCTTGGCCCGGACATCATGTAGATAGATACTAAGCTTATATTTGATTAAAGTGTATCTTATCAATGTCAAAGTTTTTACTAATTTGATCTATGTTCATGGATAGACTTCGCATTTTTGACGAAACTATAGTTGAATTTGGAGATATGTTGAACAAGAAACCTTGTCAAGGACCTGTAAATCGGACAACAGGCAATAGAAAGGGTTTTATACCATATACATGCGCATGATGAAATACTTCAAAGAGATTTTCATATAGCTCATTAGTTATCTTTTATACAAACAAAAATCAAAACAAGGCATACTGCATAAAGAACTTTATAAAATGTTACAAGAAGTGAAAAAATCTTGTTTTGCTTGAAAACGTTGCACTGACTCTTAGAAAGAAATAAAACAGTTACATCACATTTTTTGTGAATTGGATTTTGAAATGTCGGGTGTGGGAATTTCTTCCTTTTGTAATGTCTTTCAGTTAAGGAAACTGTTCTCTTAAATTTGAAAGCAGTGTAGTTTATTTTTAGATTATTAAAAAAAATCCTAACTAAATTCATGAAAAATGAAGGTCTTAATATATGGTAATAAGGTGATATATGACAGAGTTTTCTCCCTTAGAAACACTGCACTATGACAGTTTCTCTGCCAACTTTGTTTGATGGCTAGAAACATAATTTGTCTAAGAAGCTTGTGTCAAAGACCAGTAAGACGATCAACTTCTAGGTGATTTTAAAATGAAAAAAATATCATTTGTTTGTAAAATTGATTTGGAATCTTAATTTATTTTTTGCTTACTCAACTCCGCCTTGTAAATGCTTTGTTATATATAGAGAGAGACATATATATAATTGCACCTCAACATTGCTGTATAAAGCTGTTGTCCTTGGAATTACATTGTGACAAAGTAGTGTGTGCAATGATTTTTGTTGACTTTTTTAATTAGTTTATTTTTGACATATTTAATTTAAAGCCTGAAATGCTTTACATTGTTGTCAGAAGTAGGTGATGAAATTTAGTTTTCGCAAGTGAAATTGAGGAATCGGATGTTCTTTATTTTTCAAACTCCCTTTACAGTTAACGTCTGGTCTAAGGTGCTGTTGTTGCTAATATTGTTATTTTACAAAGAATCATGACGGAATCATGCACGGAAAAGAAACATAAAGGTTAATCTTTTCCCTCATTTTTGTTTTGCTAGTATATACCAAGCTAAGTAAACAAATCTGTACTTATGTTAATGTGAACACGTTAGAATTCTGTTTGATAATTCAATAATGAACAGTCAGTATATTTCCTACCTAAAGTATTTTGGTAATGTGATGTCATTTATTGCCATTTCTAAATCGAAATTACAAAATCATTCAACCAGTTTTTTGAATTTGTGTCATTTACAGATTTTATGTTTGCCTCTCAAACTGATTTTGTTCCAGTAAGTTCGTTTTTGTTATTTTATTTTAAGTTCGTTTTTTATTTTGACTGTTCCGAATGTTATTCTGTTTACGTATGTTCATCCAGTTACTATACGTAACCATTATGCTGTAAAGATTGTTAGTTCCATATATTTTGATTTGAAGTTCAGATTAAATATCATTTCTAATTCACAAAACCAAGTAATCTTTATCTGCGCTAGACTTCACAGTTGGTGTCTTACTTTCCAAAGAACCTTTCCTATGTTTGCAAAAAAATGGAAAGCTTGCATCACTGAAAGTAGATCTTGTAACTAGTTATTGGTACTTACTGGAAGTTTGCAGGACTTAACCAAAGTTGTACAGCATCAACCACAGTGATAATCATTTGTATTGGCATGATAACACTCCTCGCCTTTCTATATCATATTAAACATGTGCTGCTTATTGCACTGTGATGCTAACAGTGTAATCCGGTTAATATTCAAATCTAATAATCACTCAAAGTGAAAGAAGTCCAGGTCATTGTAGAGTGTTGAGATTTAATGTTGATGAACTCTACATCATGTACTCATTAACCAACAATGACAAGGGAAGATTTCATATAAAAACTGATTAATTGTAATTGGCACCAATATTAAATATGCATTATTTGTATGTTGAGGAGAAGAAATGTTTATATATAGTTGTGAATTCTCTATATACCGCGTACAAAGCTAAACATATACTGTATGATTAGACCTGTCTATGCTGACAAAAGAGCTTTGTGGATAAGGCTTTAATATCAGTATAGGTTCTTGTAGAAAATCATCTGTTGTATAAATAGTCCAATTCTGTAACATTTTGTCACATTGCAGAAATGCATCCAAAAACATAATAAATTTTATTGACTTTGTCAATACATATACCTAAGTGTTTGAGGTTTCTTTAGACTGCACATGGAAATTAAACTATAACTGCCTTGTATTAAAAGTGATTAGAGGTTTTATTAGCCATTACATATGGCACATTATTGTCTTGTGCATTGGACGTCTTATAAGAAAAAAAGAATACTGAAGAGTCAACAAAACCATAATCCAAGCTAAAAATCGATTTAACTAAGGGCAAAATATGAAAAGAAAAGATTTATATGGAGACCCTTGTAAAAGTACAAGGTGTTCCGAAAGAGTAAGCTTCTTCTGTTTCATCTACTGTTTCATCGACAACATCCCCATGTAAATCTAGGTCATATCCAAGTAAACATGAAGTCCTCAAGGTGAGAACAGTCATCATTAATATTGTCAATCACAACAAGTAAACACACCAATGAGCATACTCAAAAACGTCCATTTTTCCTATCACACAAAGATTCAAAATATTTCTCAATGAGACAAAAGATTCATTGCTACCATAAGACTTGCTCATAGTTCTGATCAACCTGCATCTCTTGAATCCTTGTGTTAAAAGTTTGTGTGTCAGCAGTCGACATCGATCAAGAAAATCTTGATATTTAGAGCAAGCCCTTGAATAGAACGTCAAGATTTGCTTTAGCCAGCGTAACCCTAAACAGAAGTTTGAACAATAGGCAACTTTATTCTCGCTGACCAAGATGGCATAAGCAAATTAACCGTGTCTTCAGTATTGTGTCACGTGCTCAACGCACATGGAATACTTAGGACTTCGCAAAGAGTCCATTGCTTTTTACTTGGTCCGACAGACAGCAGAATCCGTGTTTAGCGAACAAGAAATACAGCATACAAATTGTATTCTAAGCACAACAACATTTGGTGGTGGCGGTGTTATTGTTTGGGGATGCTTTTCTCTAAACTGTAAGCCTCCCATGCTTGTCCTTGATAGAACTTTAGATGCACTAGCTTGTGTTGTTAGTTTGTTTGTCAGCAGTCGACATTGATCACTGAAATCACGATATTTAGAGCAAGCCCATATAATATCGAATCAACCGCGACATGTAAACACCATAGGTTGGAGAAGCAGGGACGTTACTATCAAGAATTGGAAGGTTCACAATCGGAAAATTGAGATCGAGGTAAACAGCTGATGTAGAAGAGTCTGTTGTGTCTTTTATGTACCAAGTTATTGCTGGTCCCTTACTCATGGCCAAGTGTATATATTTTGTCTATAAAGTCTGTACTGAACCGCTCTGTTTAATATATCAGGACGAACTATAACACACAAGACAATCCCTTTATCTGCATTTACAAATAGAATTTATTTTGTATTTTAACATCGCTAGGTAATTAACACAACAGTCTTGAACAAAATATAACCTTGATAGCGCACTGCATTTCGAATGAAAAAATCTAATCTTTACCACGCAATATTTTACATGTAGACATACAATCTCCTGTAATTTGCCTGGTAGTGATAACAATGACGCTATTCAACAAACTTGTTATTAAATATAAATCCTCTTTTACGTGTTTACCAACAGCATTTAGAACAGTTTTACAAAATAAGAGGCACATATGTTGCGTAATAATCTTTTTTCTCGCCCGAAGAATTTAATTTTTATAACTTCATCTACATGATCAAAAAAACTATCTGCCATAAAAAAAGAAACAAAACAAAATTATGAGTTAAATTTAAATATACAAAATAGCACAACACTTGGAATATATATAAGAGAAGACATCCCAGTTGACTTGAAACGTAAATCTCACTTTATCTCTAACGTCTTCCTATGGGTGATTCCTGAAGTGCTCTTTGTCAATACTGTATTGGGCATATCACTCAAGTATAAAAGTATATTACAAAAACATATTTGCATTTGCATACAGTGTATATGTATTCAACATTTTCTAATGTTTCTTGTAATACTCCAAAATTATTCCGAAACTTAATCGAACAGAGCTTTATATTATTTTCACAATATTGAACATCTGTCTTATTTCTGATTTAATCAGCTTACATTTTATCATACTGTTATACCCAAAAGGCTAAGAAATACATGTATACATACAATTACACTGTATGTACAGTGATAATAACAAACCAGATTTAAATAATCCTTTATTGAAGTTTTACTGAAAACCTTTGATCAAGTTACGCTGCAGTAAGTTCAGGCTGATATTTATCGTCTCATGAACAAGTACTATGTGATTTCCGACACTACCTTGGGATTACAATTAACAAATATAGATGTAGTAATTTTGTTTAGAGAGTTAGAGAATATCTAAAGTAAATCAACAACCTTTTTCTTCAACGGAAATCAATGTTTCAGAGCTAACAGCTTTGAAGAACTTCTAATAAATGGTAATACTAATGAAATAGAAAATATATATACTGTTTTTAGTTCACTCTTTTACTACTCATTTAATTAACATTGAGGTGAATCGGCTATCAAAGGAGAGAGCAAGCTATATGAAATATTTACAGAAGTATTTCTTGACAGTGTTACGTGATTATTTCTTCATATGGAATACTTAAAAAAAACGTGTGTTATCTATGTTTTAAACTGACAGTTTCACTCTACACACAAATAAACCAACTTTGGAATATTAACAGAAGGAAGCACCCTGCTATGAATTTGATTAAAAAGATATGACTTTTACAACAGCATGCGTATGACAACTTTATATATTTCTGTTAAAACATGTACCAGTAAGAAAAAAAATACACGGGAATAAAAACCATAAAAATTGATATTAGTCACTTTTGTTGGCCTGGATCACAGTTGCTTGAGTTTCTGTCAGTATATAAAAAAATGTTTATATATATGGAGCCGCGGCCCATACATTACTGTAATGGGAGGCTCATTTAACACATTTATATTTAATATTTACTGACAGAAACTCAAACAACTGTGCCTGGATGATGGCACAGGAGAAAATGATATTCCGTTTTAGTCCTACTTGAATACCATAGTGCTAGCTACCATCCGAGCCAACGAAGATTGATTAACAGATATTGTTCCGCGATGGTATAAAAATAAGTTAATTATTAATTATAATAAATAAATAAAAAGGTACAAAGGTACACCGACATGGTGCTTGATAAAAAAGCCCCATAGAACTTCAAGTGAAAACACCTTATTTTCCTATTATTAGATAGATAAAATAATGATGTAACACAAATAACAAAAAGGAATTATGATTGCTTCAAATCTGTCTTGATGACCGCTTTCGGTTAAAGGCATTAAAAGGAAACTAGAACTGTCATCCGTAGTATAACATATACCCCCGCAGATGCTGGTAGTTTATAGCCCTTTACTGACCTTGCCCTTACGCTCAACTTACAGAAATGGCAACTCTTTTTGGATAAAATCTTTCTCCTTAAGTTTTATAATAAGGGTCATAACTTCCTTAAACATGGTCAAAATATGAAACTAAAATGACAATGCAGAAATATATGATATACAGATGATGCAAGCGAAGTTTCGTCAAAATCTTCCCATTAGTTAAGATGGAGATCTGCAACAAGTGACTTCTCTTAAACAAAATGTTGATGCAAACTACTGATAATTCCTGTGAAGTTTCATCAAAATCTGCCAGTAAGTCTCAGAGGAGAAGTTTTTACATAAAGGGACGCAACTCTCTTAAAAGGGGTCGAAATCTGAAATTAAAATACCGATGCACAAACATACTGATCATTCATGTGAAGTTTCACCTACATTTGCGTGTTAGTATCATTCCTCCATTAAAAAGGACTGACATCTAGATTCACAACTACATACCATACTGATAATTCATGTGAAGTTTCATTACATTCTCACTATTAGATATATAAGGAGGAGATCTCCGGACAAGTTACTGCGGACGAGTGAGAGACATCTAGACAGACATGGTGATTCCAGTATATCCCCCTTAACTACATTGCGGGAGTGTACAGAAAAAAGGTGCAAATGTTTCGTTTATGTAATATATAAAGTGTAAGGCGAACACAGAAACAAGGTGTTAATATTTCGTCTATGTAATTTATAAAGTGTAACTCGAATACAGGAACAAAAATGTGAATGTTTCGTTTGTGAAGCACTACATACAGTGAACGCGAATGCAGAAACAAAGTGTTAATGTTTCGTTTGTGTAACATATCAAGTGTAACGCGAATACAGAACAAAGTGTGAATGTTTTGTTTGTTAAATATATAAAGTGTAACACGAATACAGAAACCAAATGTGAATGTTTCGTTTGTGTAATGCATAAAGTGCACGCGAATACCGAAAAAATGTTAATGTTTTGTTTGTGTTTTATATAAAGCGTAACGCGAATACAGAAATAAAGTGTTATGTTTCGTTTGTGTAATATATGAAGTGTAACGCGATTACAGAAATATAGTGTAAATGTTTTGTTTGTAAAATATATAAAGTGTAACGCGAATACAAAAACAAAGTGTAAATGTTTCGTTTTTGTAATACATAAAGTGAACGCGAATACAAAAACAAAGTGTAAATGTTTCGTTTTTGTAATACATAAAGTGAACGCGAATACAGAAACAAAGGGTTAAAGTTTCTGTTGTGTAATGCTTCATAAAATGAACGCGAATACAGAAACACAGTGTTAATGTTTCGTTTGTGAAATACATAAAATGAACGCGAATACAGAAACACAGTGTTAATGTTTCGTTTTTGTAATACATAAAGTGAACGCGAATACAGAAACAAAGGGTTAAAGTTTCTGTTGTGTAATGCTACATAAAATGAACGCGAATACAGAAACACAGTGTTAATGTTTCGTTTGTGTACTACATGAAAGTGTAATGTGAATAAAGAAAGAGAAGTAGAAATGGTTTTACGATGCCTAGAAAAAAATATGATATTACCGAATCCTGAACAAAATCACAGTTGAAACTCAAAATCGATTAAATTAGGGGCATCATATGAATAAAAAATGTATACGGAGACCCTAGACAAGGTACAAGATACTAAGTTCTTAAAATGTTAAAGACCAGAGATCACTAAAACTGTTCTATTAATTTAACATGAGTTAATTTCCGAACCAAACTATCTTACTCTCAGCGAGATACATTTCACATACAACGTACGAGTACTGACGATCCATAAAAAAAAGATGTTTCGTACAATATATGTCATACGGCCATGTCATAAAAATGGTATTACACACGTGTAATAAAACTATTGTGACGTCATTAACAAATGACGTTTTGTGACGTCATATAGTTGTCTCGGTAGTGAAAATCGTACTGTAACAGAAGAAATTTGCCTTTCTTATAGAGACTTAATATGAGAGTTTTTATGTATATTCTCATAAATATAAGTTATGTGATACATAGAATCTTACACTCGTGTCAATGCAATATGAGATTGATTAAACTCGTTAAATGATTTAATATGTCACTCGCCTAAATGCTCGTGACATATAAAATTATCTAACTCGTTTAATAAATTCCATATCACATCGGCACTCGTGTAAGATCCTCTTTATATGCTTTATGATGCAATGACTGCACATGAGTGAAACGATTAGTGTTAACGAATACAATAAAACTAGTTTAGATATTCATGAAAACGTCTGGCGCCAAGAATATTTTAAATATACACCTACATTAAAGTTCCCATTATTTGTACACAAAATAACTAAATATAACAACAGCCAATATAGGTACCAATGAAACAACGTAAAACACATGAATTGATACATAAACAAAATTAGAGAATACCAAAACGTCAACAAAACCTTAATCCAAACTAAAAATCGATAAAACTAGAGGCACAATATGAAAAGAGGAAATATTTAAATGGAGATCCTCGTAAAAGTACAAGAGCATAGGACCAGGTGTTGCGGAAGAAAAAGCGTCGTCACTGTCAATCACAACAAGTAAGCAAACTAATAAGCATACTGAAAAACGTCCGTCTTTATAACACTTATTCCACAAATGTAAAAATAAATATGTACCAAAGCTTTTCGATGCAATACATTTGATGTTTTCCGTGATGAAATTGACAACCACTAATGTAACAAGGCTGCCCTTATGAACAATTTTTCTGAATTGAGATAGGAATTCACTTATACTTTAGATTATAATTTTCTATACTGACAATCACAAACCATGATATTGTAAATTACAATTTTCTGTACTGACAATAACATACCATTTATATTTTGAATTAGAATTTTCTGTACTGGAAATGTCAAAAAGTGATATTGTTAATTACAGTTTTCTGTACAATGACACACCACTAATATTGTAATTCAATAATATCTTTACTAACAATGTCTAAAAGTAATATTGTAAATTAGCATTTTCTGTACAGACAATGACAAACCACCAATTTCATAATGTAGAATTTTCTATACTGACAATGTCAAAAAGTGATATTGTAAATTATAATTTTCATGACAAACCACTAATATTGTAAATTATAATTTTCTGTACTGACAGCGTCAGCTAATACTGTAACCAGGTTACATTAGTGGACGACAATGTAACCTACTAATTACAATTTGCCATCTACTAATGAAACCGGATTGCACTATCAGCTGGAGTAACGTTATGTTTGAGTTAACATTGTTAAAGCTATATTTCTCTCTTAAAACTAAAGGACTACATTTACAACCAACAAATTAACATTTAACATGTTGTATAAGTACTTATTTTTGAGTGCTCAAATTTTAGCACTTAGACATTTCAACAAACGAGTGCAATGCTGAATTGGCACCCTCTCAATACTTGTAGAAAGCAATTTACGGAAACCTTTATAACCATAATTTCAGGGCAAAAACCGCTAAAATAAGACTACGTCTAAAATAGATACGTTTACACTACTTACTTACATTATAAAAAACAGAGAATACCGAAGCGTCAACAAAACCATAATCTAAACTCAAAATCGATTAAACTAGGGGCAAAATACGAAAAAAAAACTACATGGAGACCCTTGTAAAAACACAAGAGAATAAGACCAGGAAGAGTAAGTGTTATCTGCTTCATCGACACACCCGCCATGTAAATCTTGATTCACATTCAAGTAAACATCAAGTCTTAAAAAATGAGAACTAGGTCATTGTCAATCACAACAAGTAAGCATAATAATGAGCATACTCAAAAACGTCCATCTTCATATAACACAAAGATAAAGAATATTTTTCAATGGGACTTCATTTCATAAATATTTGCTATGTACTAATTGGAACACGCGGTAATTAGTAGGAACTGTTTAGGCTTTACTGATGATAATACAGTCTACAGTCTGTAAAGACTCTCCAGTTTTACTGATATATAAGTTAGTTTAATGTCGGTTTTGAATTGTTGGACGTCTTTGTTCTCCCACTTTGTATTATATATTCTTCACTAAAAAGAATGTGTTTCTGACCTGGTACATAGGTTTCACTGTTTCTTCCTGTACGCGTTTCAATCACTGTTAGAATCAATGATATATACTATGTGTCTCCTCTTCTACAGGTTCACAGGTGACGTATATAGTTTATTTCGAGTAGCGTTTGATTGCATGTTTTTCCATTTTGAATTAATAACAAAGTACCTGAAGTGTCGGATGTCCTGGCATTCCCATTTTGAATTAAAGATGCAAGACTTATTTTGTCTCCAGATTTTTTTTCTTTGTTCATTTTGAGTTTATGATAGTGGTCTTTATTCTATCCAGCTAGCACTTTCTACCGATTACACAGGTAAGAACTTAGTCGATGTGAGTGTTCGGACGGTTCGTTGCTTTCCCAATTCTAATCGATGATACAACACCGATCCTTACGTCAGTTATCAGAGTACATATGTTAAGTACAACGTCGAAGAAGAAGTAACCGGACCTCTATTCGGAGTTTATGCATTCTACTTGATTGATAGGTTCATTAGGTTGTGTAAAATGTGTCGTTACTCTTCCGTTTTAAAGTGATGATATACTTAATAGTTTCCGTTCCATCTCAAGAATAGATCACTTTTAACAGGATACAAAAATAAGCAAAAAGTGCTAAAACTTCCTGTTTTTCCAGTTGAATTCATGTCACAGCACATATTAATAATAGATGTTCAAATATTCCACAAAGTGAAAAAAGTTTTTGTTCCTTATTGATGTAAAAAGTGGTTGAAGATCCAGTTTGATAGAGAAATCCATCTCCTGAGGAATAAATCATGATCCTTTCTTCTCACACACGTTTTATATAGATGTTTGTCCGCCAAGCCTATGCTCCTTTACCCCTACTAGAAACAGCACATCCAAAACTGGTTTGAACATTAATTCTGCTTAAACCAGTTCGAAACTGACATTATCTTGTTTTCAAAGGCTCAACATGACAACGTCTTGATATTACAATAAGAGAAATTGAATCAACGAGGTTTGCGTACCCTTCTTGGAATATCCTTTGGTCAAGCTACATCATCGCTGGTCACGTGTTGACCTGCACAGGTAACCGTTAAATCACCTGATTATCGTATTATGAGCACAGACTTGTGTGCCTGAACCACAGCTTACTGTGATACGTATACAGTTTTGACTTAATAAATCTTATCATAACTCCACTTTTGTCATCTATCGGGGTTGTCTATGTCCTCGTCTTCGGCCTCCTCATCGTTTTCTTTATCATCCTCACATTTCCTTAGTCTATTGTCAACCCTCGTTTTTACTGCATCATAGTCTATCGTGTTTCCCCGAATACTGACTGCTTTTGTCATGTTATTCCCATCCAATACGTCCCTCCCCCGCCGGTAAAGGGGTCGGGACACGCTTCGACAGAAACAAGAGGTTCCCGTGTGACCGTTGAACCCAAATAAGTCATAGCTCATTCCCCCTTTCACGTTGTTAAAATGGGTGTGGCTATTTACGAATCCGAGGAGTTCAAACTTTTGTCCTGACCATGGGCCCCATCTTGTGGACACTTCTGAAATGTTAGCCATACTTTTAGACTGATTATCAAATTAAAATATGATTTTCAATGTATCATCTTTGCATCACTTTGTTTCTTTTTATTCTGATTTTATTTCTGTTTCATAGAAAATGAGCTAGAGTAAGGAAGTTCTTCTTAAAAGTCCATCAAAAATTTAAATAAAAAATATATGAGTATTCCCTTTTTTATATTTGTCAAAAGAGTTCTAAATAAATGAAACAGCAAACAAAATAAATCAAATTTTTTTTCTAAAATGATATAGCAATCAAATTTTTTTCATACGAAACCTTAATATCATGTTAATTCCGGGTAGCTATATGACTTACATACCTCTGTGTTCATGCCATCCCGTCCTGTATGTCCACTAACCACCGAGCTATACAGCTGTATTTATATACACTGGGAAATACGTCTACTGGACGATTTGTGACGTCACAGTCAGGTGTATTTATAGATTACGATGTGCCTCGTCAGCTGACGACTTGTGTACGATTTCCGACGTTATTAAATAAACATAGTAAGCTATTCATGAATGAAATATAAGTTGATACGTGTATATAACGTATCTAAGTCACCAGTACAGAAATCATAATATTTAATACAAAATACTAAACAGATGAATCATTTTTTACTTATGATAATGATTTTTCCTAATCATTTCAACTCATCCTATTTATGAGTAAATTATTTTAAATGATAATTATATCTATGGTTATACAATTGACCTATACTGATACAGGTATCATTTCATGGCATATTAAAACAAAAATGATATACTACCCACTTAGTTTTCTGCAAAAAACACGTTTTACCAGAAATGAAAATCGATATAAGTTTTTACTATCTGTCTACTCTTGTGTGATAGTGTTAAGTGGTATATTGCATCATAGATATATTTAGTTTGATCATAGGGAAGGATAAGAAGGGGATATAGCTCAGTGGTAGAGCATTCGACTGCAGATCGAGAGGTCCCTGGTTCGAACCCGGGTGTCCCCTAATTTTTGGCTCCTTATTTCTTACTTCAAAAAGAACAACACAACACTTATTGAATGGTTTCGTCAGTTTTTAATAGAATTCGTTATATGCGACACACTTTATAGATATTTAAAAAAAATCCGTATGTTAAAATGATATACTGTACTCAAATTTATCGACCATGTGCTGGTCAGATTTATGAAAGTCCAGTCCATTAAACTCGACAATATACAAAAGGTCGAAAATAAAAAAGATAGAAAAAAACATCGACATATGTCCAGCCTCTGTTTACTCAGCAGTTATTCCACGTGTATTGGTCTGATTCCTTATTCCTTGTATTTGATCTAATCATAATTCCAGAGAAAAAACTTGTACCTTTGTGACGTCAAAGTCAGGTATATTTATAGATTACGATGTTCCTAGTCAGTGAAACGTCCAAAATATTGAAATGTTGACAAAGTTGATCCGGTTTCTGTTTGAGTGACTATTTATAGGTATTGTGTACTTAGAGTTGATAAACAGACTCGGTATGTTTGTACACAAGTAAACAGACTTGATATACAACCTATACTGCCGTCTAGTTTAATTATATCTTCCCTATTAACCCAACTGGTAAATGTATTAACGTTAAAATTATAATTAAGTGGAGGAATTGAAGTCAAAATACACTTTACAAAATACATTAGTGTAGATTGATGTTATGTCATGTTTATGGAAACCTTATAATTATAGAAACGATAACCCATTCTATTGCCTCATGTAATTGAGTTATTGCATATAGTGGTATATTGCATCAGAGATATATTCTGTTTGATCTGAGAGTTTGATATGAAGGGGATATAGCTCAGTGGTAGAGCATTCGACTGCAGATCGAGAGGTCCCTGGTTCGAACCCGGGTGTCCCCTAATTTTTGGCACTTTTCTTACTTCAAAGAGACACCGATTGAATGCTGTGGATTAGGTTAAAAGGTCTAACATTAAATGATATCAAAGTTTTTATGTCAATATTTGATAGTCACAGTCAGGTGTATTTATAGATTACGATGTGCCTCGTCAGCAGACGACATGTGTACGATTTCCGACGTTATTGAATAAACATAGTGAGGTATTCGTGAATGAAGTATAAGTTGATACGTGTATATAACGTATCCAACTGACCAATACAGAAATAATAATACATGTATACTGTACACTTTTAATACAAAATATTTAACTGATAATTTGTTTTCTAATGAAAATGATTTTTCTAAATCATTTCAACTCATCCTATTTTTGAGTTAATTATCTTAAAAATGCTAATTATATCTATGGTTATACAATTGACCTATTCCGATACAGGTATCACTTCATGGCATATTAAAACAAAAATGAAATACTATCCACTTAGTTTTCTGCAAAAAAAAACCCCACGTTTTACCAGAAACGAAATTCGATATAAGTTTTTTTTCAATCTGTCTTGTGTAATAGTGTTAAGTGGTTTATTGCATCATAGATATATTTAGTTTGATCATAGGGAAGGATAAGAAGGGGATATAGCTCAGTGGTAGAGCATTCGACTGCAGATCGAGAGGTCCCTGGTTCGAACCCGGGTGTCCCCTAACTTTTGGCTCCTTATTTCTTACTTCAAAAAGAACAACACTTATTGAATGGTTTCATTAGTTTTTAATAGAATTCGTTATATGCGACACACTTTATAGATATTCAAAACATCCGTATGTTGAAATGCTGTATTGTACTTAAATATATCGACCCATGTATTGATCTATTTTATGAAAGCCCAGTCCATTAAACTCGACAAAATCCTAAATGTCAAAATAAAAAAAACCCAAAAAACATTGACGTAGGTCCAGCCTCTGTTTACTCAGCAGTTATTCCACGTGTATTGGTCTGATTCCTTATTCCTTGTATTTGATCTAATCATAATTCCAGAGAAAAAGTTGTACCTTTGTGACGTCAAAGTCAGGAATATTTATAGATTACGATGTGCCTCGTCAGCAGACGTCCAACATATTGAAATGTTGACAAAGTTGATCCGGTTTCTGTTTGAGTGACTATTTATAGGTATTGTGTACTTGGAGTTGATAAACAGACACGGTGTGTTTGTACACAAATAAACAGACTTCATATACACCATATACTGCCGTCTAGTTTAATTATATCTTCCCTTTTAACCCAACTGGTAAATGTATTAACGTTAAAATTATAATTAAGTGGAGGAATTGAAGTCAAAATATACTTTACAAAATACATTAGTGTAGATTGATGTTATGTCATGTTTATAGAAACCTTACAATTATAGAAACGATAACCCATTCTATTGCCTCATGTAATTGAGTTATTGCATATAGTGGTATATTGGATCAGAAATATATTCTGTTTGATCTGAGAGTTGAAAATGAAGGGGATATAGCTCAGTGGTAGAGCATTCGACTGCAGATCGAGAGGTCCCTGGTTCGAACCCGGGTGTCCCCTAATTTTTGGCACTTTTCTTACTTCAAAAAGACACCGATTGAATGCTGTGGATTAGGTTAAAAGGTCTAACATTAAATGATATCAAAGTTGTATATTATTACGCAGAAAGATATTAAAGTAAATGAACATGTTCATCATTATGAGGGATAAATATCTTTAACTCTGTGCAGGTTAATTTGATAGACCTGGTAACGTCCGAAGTTTCAAAACATGAAATGAATTGACGTAGATAAAATATTTCCTAGCTTTGTCATCTAAATATCTCACGACTATCGCATCAGTAAGAGTGGTGTGATACTCGATTTTATATTAGCATTTTCTCATGCAGTCTTAGTTTCCACAGCAATTATTCCAACTCAACTGGCATTATTCCTTGTATTTGATTCAATCAGATTTCAAGTGAAAAGATTCTAAAGCATTAAGAACAATTTCAAAAACATTTTATTTACATAAAGACGAAGTGATTATGGACAACAGACGAAGCCTATACAAGTCCTCTCCCAAAACAGTAACATACACAATGGTACAAACGTGGACATATAATAAAACACTATAACAATTCCATTTCTAATGCTTAACAAGATGGCAACTCCTTTAGATTATTTGTTAGATTCTTTTTGTTAGAGTTTTTTTATTGGAAGGTAAAAACTGTAATGAATAAACATATGATGAAATTGAATTCCCTTTCCCCTTTAGACACAGGCCAAATTCATTTGTTTTACATAATAATCAATAGAAACAATGTATGACAGTTAAAATTGTATGAACATTAAAATAGCTACGTCTGGTGTACGATTGCCGACGTCATAGTCAAATATATTTATAGATTACGATGTGTGTCGTCAACGGACGACTTGTGGTCGATTTCCAACGTATTGAAAGGTTGACTATGTTTATCAGGTTTGTGTGCCAATGAATATTTATAAGTATAGTGTACTAGGAGTTGATAGTATAGTAGTAGGTTATTCATAATAATACACAGATGCAGTATATTTGTACACTAGTAAACAAACTTGATACACAACATTTATAAAGGTTTCAATTTCAAACCTAACCTAATGTTAGAATCGATAACCTATACTTTAGCCTAATCAATCAACTATCGATCCCTGATCATGTTATCGAGTTTGGTGGTATATTGCATCAGAAATATATTTGGTTTGGTCTAATGATAAGATAAGAAGGGGATATAGCTCAGTGGTAGAGCATTCAACTGCAGATCGAGAGGTCCCTGGTTCGAACCCGGGTGTCCCCTAATTTTGGCAATTCTTTTCTTACTTCCAAAGGACGACCATTGATGCTCTGAGTAGGTGTCAATGGGTAATATAGATGTACTCAACAGTTCGTTATTGTAAATGATAATCTAAAATATCTTAATCACTTTACTGACTACATTTTGAAAATTCCCGATTAAAAGTATCGAAGTTTTCAAAAATATGTTGAGGTAAGTAAAACATTTCCTTGCTTTGGCCGTATAAATCTCTACAACTATCACACCAGTAAATGTTGTCAATTCTCTCAGAGATTCTATGTCACAATTTACTCAGTCTCAGTTTCCACCGTAGTCACTCCGACTCAACTGGCATAACTCCTTGTATTTTCTTTAATCAGATTTCTAGTGAAATGTTTCCAAATCAGTAAGGACGATTTAAAACCTTTTCATTGATATTAAAACAAAAGGATTATGGCCCGGGCAGCTATATAAGTCCTCTCCCAAAACAGTAACATACACAATGGTACAAAGATGGACATATAATATAACACATTAACAATAACATTTCTAATGCTAAACAAGATGGCAACCCCTTTATATTATTTGTTAGATTCTTTTTATTTAGAGATACGTAGTTTAAGCAAAGGTAAAAACAGAACACAAAGTAATATTTTAGAAAGAGTTATATTTATTGGAAGGTAAAAACTGTAATGAATAAACATCTGATGATATTGAATTTCCTTACCCCAAAATTCATTTATATTACACAATAAACAATATAAACAATGTATGGTAGTTAAACTTGTATGTACATTAAAATAGCTACGTGTGGTGTACGATTGCTGACGTCAAAGTCAGATATATTTATAGATTACGATGTGTGTCGTCAACGGACGACTTGTGGTCGATTTCCAACGTATTGAAAGGTTGACTATGTTTATCAGGTTTGTGTGCCAATGAATATTTATAAGTATAGTGTACTAGGAGTTGATACGTATAGTAGTAGGTTATTCATAATAATACACAGATGCAGTATATATGTACACTAGTAAACAAACTTGATACACAACATTTATAAAGGTTTCAATTTCAAACCTAACCTAATGTTAGAATCGATAACCTATACTTTAGCCTAATCAATCAACTATCGATCCCTGATCATGTTATCGAGTTTGGTGGTATATTGCATCAGAAATATATTTGGTTTGGTCTAATGATAAGATAAGAAGGGGATATAGCTCAGTGGTAGAGCATTCGACTGCAGATCGAGAGGTCCCTGGTTCGAACCCGGGTGTCCCCTAATTTTGGCAATTCTTTTCTTACTTCCAAAGATTAAAGAGGTAAAATATAGGTATGGTAAACAGTGCGTTACTGCAAAAGACAAACTGAAGTATCCTAATCACGGTGCTTGGTAAATTTAATGAATTCTCAATTGATTTGAATTGAAAATATCAAAAGTTTCAAATTTATGAAATAAATTGACGTAGGTAAACATTTCTTTGCTTCGTTCACAATACTCTCCCCCAACTATCACATCATTAAATGTGGTGTTCACAATAATCTCTTACAACGATCACATCAGTAAATGTTGTCGATTGTCTCCGAGATTTTATGTCACCATGTACTCAAGCACAGTCATTCCAACTCAACTGGCATAGTTCCTTGTGTTTGATGATCTAACAGTTTTATGTGAAATGTTACCGAATCATTAAGTATTTATTATTGCCGATAAATGATACCTTTATTCATATAATTGATAAATATTCAATCCATTGATGACAATAACATTGTCCTACCAAACTTATTTCTAAATCTGGGTTTTGGTCACTAATTTCTCTTCAATTTGTTTCATCTGTAATTTAAAATTACTGATATCTAATCCAATATCAAATTGAATAAATAAATGTTGAGAAAGATAACAGGGATGCTTTAATATCTAACATTGTTGAGTTGTCAGGAAATTGTTGAAGACAAAAAAGGTTATTTGGCTTTTAAATCTCACGATTGTGCAATTTATTTCTTTTCATTTCAAAACAGTTGATTGGCATACTGATAAAAGGACTGGACAGCAGGCAACGCATACATAATTTCTCTCCTATACACAATGGTGCAAACTTGGACTATGTCTAAATCTGGGTTTTGGACACTAATTTCTCGCAATTTATATCATCTATTTAGTATTACTGATGGCTAATCTAATATCAAAATGAATAAAAGGATTTTGTGAAAAGTAGCGGAGATGCTTTAATGCATCCAACATTGTTGAGTTATCAGGAAATTATTGAAGATAAAAAAAGGGTTTTTGGTTTTTAAAGCAGATGCTTGTAAAATTAATTTATTTAATGGCCATCCAGTTTTTGTATGATTGGATAGTGTACTCGGAGTTGATAGTATAGTAGGTCATTTTAGGTAAACAGGTTAAATTCAAACTGGAACATCTCCACGACAACTCCACCGATTTTCTAAATTTTTTCTTTGTTCTTGTTTTTTTAGCATATACTCTATAAATTATTTAATTAAGCTTCGCATTACTCTACTTTAAATAATTAACTGTACACAGTAATTCTATCTTTCAAAACGTATTTATTGAGCTTACATACATGTAACAACAAAGATCATGGATAGAGCCGAATTGAACTGCATATAACTGTACAATCTTATCCATCAGATAATGGCAGACTCCGGGCTCACCATTTATGTCACTCATAGGAAAATCGGATATCAATGTCACTCATAGGAAATCGGATATCAATGTCACTCATAGAAAAATCGGATATCAATGTCACTCATAGGAAATCGGATATCAATGTCACTCATAGAAAAATCGGATATCAATGTCACTCTTAGGAAAATCGGATATCGATGTCACTCTTAGGGAAATCGGATATCAATGTCACTCATAGGAAAATCGGATATCAATGTCACTCATAGGAAAATCGGATATCGATGCCTCGCTGTTTTATCTCTCTGTCATACACAGTATCAAACCTTTCGTTTTGTGCAACTGTAAAATGATTTTTCCAATCACCGATACACCATGAAAAATAAAAATATATTCAACAATTAATATAATATCACATGACAAAGAATAGCCTGTGGACATTCAAACTTGATGGGTTTAGGTTCTAAAATATAATTATATTCCTATTTTCTACCATCAAAGTGAACCATGGAGTCAACAAACAGTTGTCTTAAGGATTTGCGATCCGGGTTTTGGACACCTTATTTCGAAAGATAAGAATTGGCTCCTGTATGTTTTTTTTAAATGGCTTATATGATACAATTTCTAAAATATATTAAAATACATGTACAAATATATGATAGGTGACATAAACATTTAACAAAATGTTTCAAAAGTGTAATACACATAATTTTAGTAAAACATAATGATGAATATGTGGTCATGCAATGCATGAAGTGCACTAAATCTTGGTCACATCCAAGTCAATCACACTAAGCACACTAATAAGCACACTCTAAAACGTCCGTCTTCGTATCACACAAAGATACAAAATATATTTTGAATGAGATAAAAATGGCGACCATAAAACTTGCACATAGTTCTGGTCCTCTCTCGAATCCCTGTGTTTTAAGTTTGTTTGTCAACAGTCGACATCGTTCACGAAAATCATGATACACGTATTTAGAGCAAATCCTAGAATACTGAATCAACTGCGACATGTAAACACTATAGGTTGGAGACGCAGGGATATTACTATAGAGAGATGCAAAGTTCAAGATCGAAACATTGAAATCGTCATGTTCATCGTATAGCTTAGTTGTAAGAATAAGTAGAGGTCAAAATAAGCAGATGATGTAGAGCTGGTATATAAGAGTATGCTTTGTCCTTTATTTCAGCTTAAGAAGGGTATATACGATCGACGTAGTCAGCAAACTTCTTGTTGTTTATAGACATCACATCGTCGATAAATCTGAAAATGAAAGTATAGGATTTGGCAAGGTTTTTGTTACATGTCCTCATAAGCTCTTCCATAAATTCAGCCTCGTATGAAAACAAAAACTAGTCAGCTAAGATTGGGGCACACTTAGTTCTCAACAGACTGTTGTAAAATCTCAGAGCTCAACAAGAATATTGTCAACCAGGAATTCAATCATTTGTTCTTTATCTCTTCAGTGTATTTCATCTTGGGTTTTGTTGTATTTTTCACTAAGTATGTTCCAATTTACTCAATACCATATATTTGTATCATCGTCCACCTTTTTTTGAAAAGAAAGCTTTCGTAGCGATATATCTAAGACGCTCATTCTGTTTTGTATGTTGTATGGTAGTGTACAGGATGGAAAAATCAAATGTTTTGATAGGAAACAAATTAAGGGGAAGGGGGATGTGTTATCAAGATTGTTTCAAAGATCTTTCGAGGTTTTCCAAAATCCAATGATTTATTGGCGCCTGTGGACATGAATGTGGTATTTTTTCATGTAAAGTAGTAGATTACAGACATATATTTTATAAACATTGGATGCTTGATTTTGAAAGTGCAAAATACCAACTCATGAACAGTAGACTTATCAAAACTAAAAAGCAAGCAACAAACCGACAGAAAATCTAGATCACCGCCTTCCACTCGTGGGAATCCTTGTCTTCTCTCAAACAGGCAAAATGTTGCCTCTACAAGCATATGATTGTGACGTCGATTCAAAGGTAGTTTGTCTTTATAACCGGCCATACGTTTTGTGTTGAAATACATGCATCGGTTGGAATTTATATTCAGAAGTAAAGATTTATGTAAATGGTCTTTAAGCTCTATTGTAAATAAAAGAAAATAACACATTCATGTCCACAAGCACCTGTGACCTATTGGTCAGCAGAAATTGTCACAGATACCATTTTCATGACCTATATCGCGGTCTTACAAGATGACGTAACACACACATATACTGCAACTTTTATATTTATTAATTTATACAGAATGGCGAAGAAATGAATCACACTGCATCATACAGCTGTTTCGTCCTCCTAGGACTCTTCAGTGTTGCTAGGGGCCAAAAGGTGGGAACATACATCTACCTTCTTCACAGTTCGTGTTCTTGCCTTTAGTTTCAATAGCGAGGGGGAAAATCATACCGGCATAAATACAAAAAGTTACCTTTCCTATAGATCGGTAATCTTCCGCCGTTTCCGGCATGTTTCCATAGGTTTGTTTCTCCTGCCATTGTTTCATGTTCGTTTTGAAGATTTTCAAATTGAACTGCTTTTTCCACATCACGTAAAAATGATTCTTGTCGATCAAGTTGAAGGAATTTTGTGAGTCTGTTGATGGTGTCACGCAGATTCTGGGAAATGGACGATTTAACCAATTAGCTGATATTGAGATATGCAATGTACAAATATGTGTACACATTTAGACTTGAACCTCATGTATAATAAAATATTGCTTTCTGCGATTGTTTGAGATTCGTGTTTAAAAAAAAAACCAAACCGAAATCGATAACATAATCAACTTAACACAAAAAAGTGGGTTTTCTTAACAGCCGTTCAACAAAATCGTATGATAAATAGTAGGTGATACCTTGTCTCAATTTGACTTTCAACTAACCATTGCTTTAGGTAGTAATAATATCTTTATCTTTACGTAGTATTGGTACATTTATCTTTAGGTAATATTGATATCTTTATCTTTGGGTAGTATCGATATCTTTATTTTTTGGTAGTACTGATATCTTATTCTTTATGAAGTATTGATATCTTTTTCTACAATAATTCACAGCATTTTCCCCTCTTTTATCTGTCAAAGATTTCATGAGCTGACAACAAAATGATGAGAATACCAAAGCGTCAAGAAAACCTTAATCTGATCTCAAAATCGATTAATCTAGATGCAAAAGAGGAACAAAAAAAAAGAAGATTTAAATAGGGACTCTCCTAAAAAGCACAAGAGAATAAGACCAGATGTTCCGGAAGAGTAAGCATCTTCTACATCATCGACGACAGCCGACATTAAAATCTTTTTTACATCCAAGTAAACATCAAGTTCTCAAAACGAGAACTGAGTATCATTGTCAATACACACACTAATGAGCATACTCAAAAACGTCCAACTTCATATCACTTAAAGATACAGAATATTTCTCAATGAGACAAAGATGGCGACCATAAAACTTGCCTATAGTTCTGATCAACATGAATCTCTCGAATCCTTATGTTGTTAGTTTGTTTGTCAGCAGTCGACATCGATATCGAAAATCAAGATACCTCTAGCAAGCTCTAGAATATCAAATCAACTGCCACATGTAACCATAGGTTGGAAAAGGAGGGATGTTACTATCAAGAAATGGGAAGTTCACGATCGGAAAATTGAAATTATCTCGTTTATCGTATAGCTTAGTAGTAAGCTGTCAATGTTGGTCGTAGTTTAAGTAGAGATCGAGGAAAACAGCTGATGTAGAAGAGTCTGTCGTGTCCTTTATTTCAAGTTCAGAAGGGTATATACGATCGACGTGGTCAGCAAACTTCTGATGGGGAAAAATATAAATCCCACACAACTCCAACAACCCAGGTGGAGTATAAAACCCGAGTGGGTGTTGCAGTATCTGTGCTGTAGCAATCAAGTGAGGTGGCACTCTAAAAGATGCCTTTGGAAACACGGTCCCAATACAAACAGAACACAATTCATATCCAGCACATACACACATACCCACACATATGGAGATATTAGCCAGGTTGTATATGATAAGTAGTTAGCGCCTGATATGGCAGTTCCTGCGAACTTTTCATAATTGTATATGATAGAACTGTATTTGTTAATTGTATTGATTTTATGAGAATTGTATATCTATGTACTGTAAAGCGCTTTAGAGTGGCTGATGTAAGGTAGATACGGCGCTATATCAAATGGTGTATATTTATTTATTTTATTTATTTATCGTCTAACCCTCGGCAGACCCTCGGTTAAGACAGCCAAGAATATCACCCCTTGGGTTGGAGATTTTTCTGTCACACCCTCAAGGTAGAGGATGATTCTATTTATCTGTAAGTAGTTTTGATATATTTATTGACATACCTGTTTAGCATCTTCATATCTCAGAGAAAGAACTGTGAGGCTATGATTTGTCAGTTTGGCTTTCTCCCATTCCCTGACGTACGAAAACCAATTTCCACCAAACAACGCATCTAGAAAAACAAGATGTCATCTATATTACTTTAATTCAAAAATATTTGAAACCTACTTTTAATATTACCAAACATAACAGAAACAATGATAGCGAACGTTAGCATTGAGCAATTCGTCAACACTCTGTTCTTTCTTACTAAATGCTAGTTCTAAATATTGAAAAGTTTCCCAGTTTTCTCGCGGATCGTATAAAACGGTGATGGATTTCCCATTTTCTTTTCATGTATTTTAAATTCTGAAATAGTATTTATCATTAATAAAAGAAATCAAATAAAATAGATATAAAACAACACAACAAATTGATTAAAATAAGAGAAAATAAAAATAATTCGTACGGGTATCTGATAGAAAGAAATCCCAAAATCCGCCGAAATCTCCTTCATATACGGGGTTTCCTACTCTTTTGTAATGATGATAAAAGGAGACTAAGGTGTCTTTGGGATTCCGAAGGACATGTACAATCTTCACTTTGCCCTGTCTCGCCATTTCTGGGATCAATGGATAAGTAAGATGTGTGTGGATCGTTCGGGGGGAATCGAGCTGGTCAATTTCGCTTGTTGAGTGGAATTCGAGCATGTATGGCGTTCCTCTGTACTGTAGAGATTCAGACCGAAACATCTGTATTATATTATACACCCAATGTGTTCCTGAAATGACAACAATTCAATTGTGTAAAAACATTCATTCAACTTTATTTACATTCTGTGTTGCCTTCGCCTATAAATCATTAATAAACCAAATTGTAGTATATCACCCTATATACTACAATGTGCAATGCCGCATCACATGACGTTTTTTTCTGACGCCATGTTGGACTACGTAATATTAAACCTTTGCACTCCGCCTCAGATAACATGTTTAGTGGCTTTGAGTCAATCGTTTAAATGACATTGATTTAAATCATGTTATTCTGACGTCATTTCTGGCGCCATGTTGGACTACGTTATGTCAATGCTTTGCACTCCGCCTTAGATAACATGTATAAGGGCTTTGAAGCAATAGCTTAGAAGACGTTGATTCAAATCTTACTCTTCCAGTAATCAAATACACATGGAAAAGGGAGAACGCTTTCAGGATTGTATCCCAAAGAAATAGACACAGGTATATTAAAAACATTATCCTTAATGTAAATATAAGCATTGAACTGTAACCAGCTGTAATGTATAGTTGGTATGAATACAATGACATATATGCGACTTTCTGTTTATATGTCACCCAAATTTTATTCATATCGACTGCATACTACATCTGGTAACATTTCAATGCTTAAATATTTACATTCTTTATTACATTTTCCTAAATGCCGTAAGTAATCTATATTGTATTCATAAACTGTATACTACAATTTACACTGATAAGGTCAGTGTATGAATACAGGAGTCGCGTCACCCTTAAGAAACTAATATGAATGCGCGATATAATCAACTTCATTAAAACATACGAGGCTGAATTTGTCGAGGGCTTATCAGGACGGGTAACAAAAACCTTGCCAAATCTTTCAATTTCACTTTCAGGTATATCGACGACATATGACATAAACAACAAGAAGTTTGCTGACCTAGTCGATCGTATATACCCTACTGAACTTGAGATTAAAGACACAACATACTCTCCTACATCAGCTTCTTACCTCGATCTTTACTTAAACTATGACCAACAAAGAGTAAACGATTATAGAAGCAATGTTATTATGACGAATTGAATTGAATAAATTGAAATTTGCTTTCGGCAAAAACCATATTATGTGTCTTTTTAAACACTGGCATGAGGGAGTATATGATTCCTGCTAAAATTCTGGCTCTTCCATTAATTGAACTTGATGACTTCAGTGATATGGAAAGCGGCAAAATGGTAATTTGCAGTCATAGGGAGACATGTATATTTATAGGTCACTGAAATTGTATTCATATCGACTGTATACTACCATTTTGCAACAGTTCACTGTTTAATTATACTGACATCTGAAATATTCATTTGCTTGATCTATAATATTATACTTTAAGAGGGTATTTATCTTAGTTAATTATATACGATATTTTAATATAATGAATTGGAGAATACCTAAGCGTTAACAAAAAAAATCATAATCCGAACTCAAAATCGATTAAAGGAGGGGCAAAACACGAACAAAGGAAAGATTTACAAGGAGACCCTTGTAAGAGCACAAAAGAGTAAGGCCAGGGTAAGCGTCCTCCGCTTAATTGATGACACCCGCCATGCAAATCTTTGTCACATCCAAGTTAACATCAATTTCTCAAACTGAGAACCGAGTTTCATTGTCAATCACAACAAGCAAACACACTAATGAGCATTAAAAAGATAATATTGGGCTATATTTAAATGGAAATAATTTTATACTTTGAATATAAAACCAGGAAACATCTGTTGTGAGGAACGTTATAATTATTACACACATATCACTCGTTTCCCGTCACCTGATGTTATAGGTCCATCCATTGGCAATTTCCCAAACATTTGCAGCATTAGGTTCTGGGTGACCTTTTAAAAATGCGTCTGGCGACATTGTAAAAATAACGCCCAATATACTATGCAGTTTAGTCCACAGGAGCATTAGAAATAATTGTTTTGGTACATTGAAATTAATAAATGTGTATAATTTGTTTTCTATTACGGTTAAATATATTTTCAACTATAATGCTTACCATCATATCATAAAAATAATCTTGAAAAAGAGTCTTTGTGTGATGTCAAAGTCCTGAATAGAAAATTACAGTTGTCGGATAGCGCAGGTGATAGAATCACCAATTGAATTGTGTCACGTATGTTTCTTTCGGGAACTCCAATATCCTTCAAAATTAAAACCCACCGTGACAGAAAGAGAAATTTATATGAGTTGGAAAACAATATAAGGCACACTTTTACTCGACCCTAGCTTATATTTCCTGGGCCACCCTATTTCCAGAAGTCAACACTGGAAAAGAAATTGAGAATATCCATATGTAATATTATTTTTTCTTGTTCCTTTGAAATTAATTCGATGAATTAAACAGGAATGTCTGGATCAAAATTAGAAACTCAGAGAATGGCTACTTTTAAATAAGCTGAGCAGATAAGAATTAAAATCAAATAAACGTTATCATATATTAATAAATCACTGTCACATTTATTTTCGATTGTTATAACAACATATTATCGAATATATCGTCGTCGTACGAGAGTCAAAACCTTGTAATTACACTTTTTATAAAAACAGATTTTGAACTATTTGTAATCATCCCGCCCAATACATCACCTCTCAAATACTTGTATTTATAAACCAAAGAAGAGTTTGCATTTTCATCATGTGATCAAAAGCATATATTGTCAATTAGGCTTGATATACCTTGTACTGCTCGGTGGCAGCAGCAGGTCCTCGTTAACGATAAACCGACTGACATGCGAGTCTTATTTATCAATTTATGCTATGTAAATGTAATATCAACGATAGTATGATATGTTGTTTGATGTATTTGTCAAACGAAAGTGATTAAAAAGAGATCAACAAAAATGGACGAGAACTGATAGCTGTTTATCGTGAGATATACTAATGTGTGTATGGGCGGGTTTGAAACTGAAAGAAAAATTACTTCCCGCACTAACGAAGTTTTGCAATTCATATTGAGCATGATCTTGTGGGAAAAAAATGAACTTATAAGTTTTGGGTTGAAAAAAAATCAGAGACTATCAAAGCATAAACAAAACCACAAACTGGGGCAAAATATGAACAAAGGAAAAATACATGGAAACCCTTGTAAAAGTACAAGAGAATAAGACCATGTGTTCCGCAAGAGTATGCGTCTTACGCTTCATCGACAAAAGCCTGATTGTATCTGCCAGATATTGCAGACAAAAAGATGGGAAAACCTCGGAACTGATATACAGACTAACAGCAGTCTGTCACGTGGTACATCACTTGTTATTACAGTGTGAAAATAAGTAATTGCATGCCCACTTGATAGTATCACATTCCAATTTAAGCTTCTACTGAAATGTAAGCATTTTTTAATTCCAAGGTATGATTCCCAAAATGACGATAAGATACGACTATAAAATACGCGTTTATATGAACACGTCATACATGCACGAGTAAACCTTAACTTAGAAATAGAGACAGTAATGAGTAATCACACTACAACTTCTAGCTATGACGTACATCTAGGACTCGTCGGCGATGTGAGGGTGAAAACGTAGGAAATCTAAATTGTCTAACCAACATTAAACAGCAGTTCTCATGTATAATGCCTTTTATGAATTTCAAATTATGAGAGTAAACGGTTTATTAAAATAATCTTAATAAAACATGCATATTAAGAACTAAGTAAATATTCAAATAAAATATCTTCGGTCATCAAGTAGTAGTGCAGATGTATAATGCCTCTTATGAATTTCAAATTATGAGAGTAAACGGTATATTAAAATAATCTAAATAAAACATGCATTTTATGAACTATGTCAATATTCAAATAATATATATTCGGTCATGAACTAACATTTCAACTGTAAAATTTAATGTTTATGTTTCAACTAAATTAACGATATTGCTTGTCAACTCATTTAGGTATGAATATCTTAATATTGTTATTAAATTGAAATAGAACTGATCTTCCTAAAACGTAAGTGCATTTACATACACGCACTCTTAAATGATTTGTTTTAAGAAGATTAAGACAGCCTTGAAACTGGAGCTTGTCCCTAACTTTCCTTTGCGAAACATTCATAAAGAAATATAAAAAAAAAAACATTGTGTCATATGGTTTGCCTTATGTCTAGGGAACATATTCAAGTTTGTAGGTATGCAGTGAGACAACCAGAAAATTGCAATATAAGATAATGGGCAGAAATGTACTCGGTTATAATTGTACCTGATATACCAACATAACTAAATACATAGACCAAACATAAGGTGCATAATACAAGTTTGTCATTTTACCTGATTTAGGGGCTGTACACAACAGCACATCGTCCGGTCGTAGGGTTAAAGAAAAAACATCCTTTAAATGGTCTTCTACGTTGCCTGGAATATATGGGTGGAATTTCAAACCTTTGTATTGTTTAAAACGAATCATATTCCCATTTGCATCTTTGGACTCCTGTATTTGCATCGCGGGCACTTGAAACGAATGTAAGATAGGATATGTATTTGACGGGGTTCTACAAACATCTGTAACACAGGTCAGATCGATACGGTTCGCTGAACAGAAAGTAGAAGCAAAAATACTGACAGACTCATCAAAACGAAAAGATGGACCAATGAAATGACGGCTAAAGTGTTACCAAGAAATGCATAGCGAATTGTTAACGTTGGCAAGCAGGGTTTCGCCGACAGAAAACCCACCTCACTCAGTGAGACACGAAAGGGTGGACTCATATAGGTGATAAACTCGTAACAAACCAACCATTATAACAGGGTAAAGAAATGAGGAAAAATATCGTAGTTGTATTACCGTGAATAATTTGTTTTAAAGTAGAAAGTCTATTGCTGAATTTCATGTTGATGTTTAAACTACAACAAATTCGCGGAAACGTTTCTACAGGAAAACAATAAGTTTAAGTTTAAGTAACTCCTTGCTTTAGCATTTATTTCAATCGAGAGACGTGTCTGTCTCCCTGGACCGTCCTTTAGGTAAGCGATATATCCTGATAATATCTTATTTTCAACCTATTGAACTTTCAAACATTTATAAAAAAAAAATGCTGAAGAATTATGCTAAATCTTACCATGTTTTGTATTGTATAAAAATCCTTTGTCAAATACTATAAAATACAACACAGAAATATTACTCTCATCAGCAGCCGTTATTTATCATTTACATTAAAATGTCAACAGTTACTTATATAAAGAGTATTTGATCATCAGTAAAGGTAAGTACAACGTTTAAATACTCCCAGGTCATCCCTAATGTTCAAAACGTCCACAACAATTTATCCGGATTTATACTATCCGAAATTTTATGTCATAACTAACTCAGAGTCTGTTTCTTCATCAGTAATTATACTTAACATGACCCAATCTTGTGTGATTCATCTGGCCATAAATCCAATTAAAGTATCTTTGTATACTATGATCAACACGGCCAACTACCTACTAAGCTGTTTGATAAACGTGAGGATTTCAGTTTTCCGATGGTGATCTTTCCCTTTCTTAATAGTAACTTCCCTGCTTTTCCACCCTATGGTGTTTACATGTCGCAGGTTGATTCGTTATTCTAGGGCTTGCTCTGGGTATCGGGATTTTCGTGATTGATGTGCTGCTTAAAATCAACTGACGCCACAGTGATAAAAGAGATGCAGGTTGATGAAGACTATGGGCAAATTGAGAATTATTCTGTATCTTTGTGTGCTATAAAGGTGGACGTTTTTGAGTATGCTCATAAGTGTGTTTACTTGTTGTGTTTGACAATGATGACTTGGTTCTCTTTTTGTTTACTTGGATGTGATCAAGATTTACATGGCGGGTATCGTCATTGAAGCAGAAGACGATTACTCTTCCGGAACACCTGGTGTTTTTTCGTGCACTTTTATAAGGGTCTCCATGTGGTATTTAGCCTCTAGTTTATTCGATTTTGAGTTGAGATCACGTTTTTGTCAACGCTTCTGTATTCTCTATTTATTTTGTCTAACAAATAATTGAGGATTAATCTAAATTAACATTAACTATTTCTACACCATTTGTTTTGCTGATTTATCATATATTTGTGATATTTATGTATTTATCTGAAACGGTATTTATTGCAAAATATTTAAATCAGCTGTTTTGTGTTGTTTTTCACCTTTTGCAGGACTGATTTTTCACTTTCTTCCATTTGTTTTAAATAAGGAATATTAAACCTAGTCTATATACTTGAAAACAAATCGTTTGTTGTATTGTTTTCAAATAAGAACATTTAAAACTAGCACAGCCAAATACAACTAGTTACAGTAAAAATGGTTCATCAATGTCTAGTTTAGTGATAATCCCATACTTATACATGTTGAGGGTTGGGGGTCCATTATGAAAAAATACATCTAGTGTTGTGATACATTTTCATATGCACCTTAGTTTTTAGAATTGGTAACGTTGTTTAATTCACAAGCACATATGGCCAGGAGAACTTTAATATAGATAACATAGTGAAATGTAAATAATTAAAAAACGAAAATAAAAACAAAAGTTTCAAATTTTCTTTTTATGTTGTTAATTTTGTAAAACAAAACCCTCAAAGTTCACCTTGATACGTCAAGCGGTTAAAAATTCACAAAAAAATTACTATCAGACACAGAAAAAGAGAAAAGGTGTGCAACGCAGCGGCAGAAAATAGTTACTTACTTACTTTCTGTTCATACTAAAGAAAGATGAACAGCCTCCATCGATCCTATATTTCCCTTTCTAAAAAGCTGTAAAGACCCACAATTTTATTTATCCATTGCGAGCGCTTTTTATAACATCTCCGGAAACCTCAGCAAATCCTAGTATAGGACTCACACAACTAAATCAGCCTATCACGAAGTATTCCTTCGTTTGTAGTCCCTACTGAAAATTTGTTCCGTCTAAGAACAGTGATTCTGAGTAATTTAAATAGGTAATTGTTGACCTATTTTGCATTAAATGAAATCTGTAGATATTTAACTTTACAAAAATATATACTTTTGGTAGATTTTGATATGTGATGGCGGATTGATATGGGGTCAAAAGTCAGAGGGTGTTCCCGTCCCATTTCACTGATTTGACATGTAAATTTCCGGTTGTCCGAAGCAGACGCCTGTAGCGAGCTAATATGCCAGTAAACTCCTCACAAATGCTCCTTGAAGCCTTTGTCATGTATGTATCTGTGAATTTAGGCAGTTTTCACAAGTGTTGAACTTCAAATATTAAAGTTATTAGCTCGAAAGCTTAGTTATAACATATAGTAAATTATTTAGTTGGGTGAGTCCTATAGTGATATAATCTAATGTTGAAGAAAACGTTGCTTATAACCAATGACGATACTTAGAGAAATAGGTTTTATTCAAAACATCAATCTACGTCATATTTAATGTATTAGATAAATGACGTATTGGGTGAAGCAACTGATGTCTCGTTATCAAATAAAATCACTTTAAATGTTTATTGCTAGACCCGATAAATTTAATAAAGAAAAAAATATTATTATCAGTAAATACAAACTGATTGCCATTTTGCCTTTGGCATGATTTAATTAATTAAAGAAATACAGCATTTCTTTCAAAACTAATTTATTGACATTACATTGTAACGGTTAATTTATGGATTATTTTTTTCCGAAAGCCCTATAAAAATATTAACATAATTATACATAGCTTATCCATCAGGTACTGGAAGAAACCGGACTCACCATGATTGTCACTCATAGGAAAATCGGATGTCAATGTCACTCATAGGATAACAATCGGATATCAATGTCACTCATAAGATAATCGGATGCCAATGTCACTCATAGGAAAATCGGATAGCAATGCCTTGCTCCTTTATCTCTTTGTCATACACTGTATCAAATTGTTTGTTTTGTGCAACTGTGAAGTGATTTTTCCAATCACCAATACATCCTGCAAAAATACAATTTATCAACAATTTATTTCAATGTCATATGGCACTTTGTCGCCATTCAAACCGGATGGGTTTAGCTGCTAAAATGTATTCATATTACCGTTTTCTTACATCAATGTTTTTTATTTAATTTGACATAGTATTATAAGATTATTTTTACGGCTGTGGTCAATAAAGACGAGCCTACATACATACGTTTAATGTATGGGTAGGTCCATGTCTGATAATGGACGATGTGAGGTTGGGTATGTAGGTGAGAATCTTATGTTGACTTCATAGTCTCACATAAATACCAAAGTGAAGTCACTACCTTTTTCGCAAAGCGTTGCTATTTGCCATAGACTTGATCTTGATAGGTAACAAAAGCCTTGCAAAGTCTTTTGATGTCACTTTCAGATACATCGACGACGTGTTTTCTACATCGACAGACGACTCTTCTTCGTCAGCTGCGTACCTCGATCTCTACTTAAACTATGACCAACATGGACATCTTACTACTAAGATATACGATTTCAATTTTCCTATCGTGAACTTTCCATTTCTTGACAGTAATATCCTTACTTATTCTAGAGCGTGCTCTAAATATCGAGATTTTCGTGATAGATGTCGACTGCTGACAAACAAAATTACTACACTGGGATTCGAGAGATGCAGGTTGATGAGAGTTATGGACCAGTTAAATGGGCGGCATCTTTGCCTCAATGGCAAAAAAACTGTAGCTTTGTGTGATATGAAGATGGAACTTTTTGTGAATGCCCATAAGTGTGGTGAATTGTTTTGATTGAGAATGATGACTCGGTTCTCACCTTGAGGACTTGATGTTTACTTTGATGTGACCAAGAATTACTTTGCGGGTGTCGTCGATGAAGCAAGATGCTTACTATTCCGGAACACCTGGTCTTATTCTCTTGTGCTTTTAAAGGTTGGTCTCAATGTTATTATTTTTTCTTCACATTTGGCCCTTATTTAAAAAATGTTGAGTTTGAATTATGGTTTTGTTAACGCTAAGGTATTCTCTATTTTTACTTTTAAATAGCAAAACAAAAATGCTTTAATATTGCATTCCGGCATGAATTATGTACAGAAAGTTACCCTTTCTATAGATCGGTAACCTTCCGTCGTTCCCAATATGTTTCCAGATGTTTACTTCTCCTGCTATGGATTCATGTTCCTTTTGAAGATTTTCAAATTGAACTGCTTTTTCCACGTCACGCAGAAATGCTTCTGTTCGATCAAGCTGAAGGAATTCTACAAGTCTGTTGATGGTGTCATATAGATTCTGGAAAATTAACGATTTAGTCGTTAGTTGATACTAATATTTGGAAGTGTATCGGAATACAATGTTATGAATGTATTGTTTCACTATATCATAATGTCAGGAATCGTTTACACTTCATTTCCCGCGCACATCTCATGAGATTCATTTTTTTGTTTTCTTCAAATATTATTTATAATACATGATAGTACACAAATGAATGGTAGACAGAAACAAGTGAATACACTTATATAAATATGTCACCGTTCACCTTTACTAACTGTACGTTAGGGATAGTGAGGTGAATACAGATTATTTACAGGAGAAGTTTGAAGTAAGTGTAATATACGGATACCTAGTTGTCAAGACAAATAAATCAGTTGCGTCATCGACAATACACTTTTAAGTTAGATGTTGGTTTAGAAACTGTTGCAAAAGAGTGTAAACATAATATATATTGTATAAAAGTAGAGCGCGCATGAACAAGTTAGGATTGGTGGATATTGTTTTTTACATTTCTTGGTGCCATATTAAATATGAAGGTAATATAATGTATAATGCATACCAATAAATGTAAAATTTGACAATCAATACGTTTATTTATATATTTGTTAACAAACATAAAGTCGATGCAGATATTTAAATATAGTATTAGTCAAAACATATTTTAATGTCAGGGAGAATCCTGATAGGGAACAGTCACAAGTTGGCAGTGGATCGGGCAGTGTAATAGTAGAAGAGACCTTGTTTTATTTAGACGATTTATAACATTCACGTAATATGGATATATATTAGCAAACCTGTTTAACATCTTCATACCGCAGCGAAAGAACAATGAGGTTCTGATTTGTCAGTTTGGCTTTCTCCCATTCTCTGACGTACGAAAACCAATTTCCACCAAAGAGCGCATCTACGTAAACAAAAATTCATATAGAACACCTAAGATTTCATAGACATGTAAACACTGGATTCCAATAACCGACCGCTAAACAAAACCTTACTAGCGGATTTTATCATTAAATATAAGGGAAAATGAAATACTTTTCCTCTCTCTCTTCCTTTTTTTTAAATGAACATGCTTTGAATATTGAAGAATGGGGTTTTCTGCGTTTTCCCTCGGATCGAGTTTTTTTGTTAAAATAAATAAATAATAGAAAATAAAACAAATGGACAAAAAGAAAAATGAAAATTAAAAATTAAAAAACAACAGTACTCTTATCTGATAAAAAGAAATCCAAAAATCCGCTGAAATCGCCTTCATATACGGGGTTTCCTACTCGTTTGAAATGATGACGATAAGACACTATGGTGTCTTTGGGATTTCGAAGAACATGTACAATCTTCACTTTGCCCTGTCTCGCCATTTCTGGGATCAATGGATAAGTAAGATGTGTGTGGACCGTTCGGGGGGAATCTAGCTGGTCGATCTCGCTTGTTGAGTGGAATTCGAACATGTATGGCGTTCCTCTGTACTGTAGAGATTCAGACCGTAACATCTGTATCATATTATACACCCAATGTGTTCCTGAAATGAAAACAATGTTATGATAGAAATGAAGAGAAGCATGCAAGGTAAGGTTGGCTAAAACACATGTTCTTCTAACCTGGCGTAAAGCTGTTTCTGAAGACTTAACACAATTAAAGATTGCGTAACACACACATGTACTGCACCTTTTACATTTAGTAATAGATACATTATGCCGAAAAAAATAATTAAACTGCACCATACAGCTGTTTCGTCCTCCTATGACTCTTCAGTGATGCTAGGGGCCAAAAGGTGGGAATCCAAAATTTCTAAACTAATGTAGAAGCAGAAGGGTCAGGTGCGTTAAACCCTTTTAATTTATGCATTTGGAAGTAAAATTAAACTATTTCTGTATAATTTCAAATCGTGTACTACGAAAATGTGTATATTATGTACCGTGACACTACTCAAATGAGATAACTGTGGCTATGGAGACTCCAGCAAACCTCGGGGACTAAACAGCAACTTATATCAATTAAATAAATTAACTTATATCAATTAAATAAATTAACTTATATCATGGTGTTTGACATTCTTCTCATTAAAAGTACAAACACATTCTTAAATTTCGTATAATTGGAAACAAATAAAAGGAAAGAAGACAAAAGAAACTAAAAGGATGAAAAGAACAATTCTGGTTTAACCGTTCCGAACACAATAAACGAAAACGACCCAAATGTTACCGCAACTTATACTTGCTATCCCCAGCACTCCCAGTATCTAGTGCAATGTAGCCTACATAATTATATTGATGAATATGTAAAGTCATTGCTCTTGAAGAATATTTCGGAATATGTAAGAGTGGACAAGTGACCGACACAGAGTACAATCCAAAATATAGGCGAACGGTACGGTCATAGGCGTCTGTTCTTTTAATCTTATACAATAAAGGGGTTCTGATTCACTTGTTTTGTAGCTATACAATATTCCTATCACTATTATTCGTGACAGTTTAAAATAGAACGAGGAAAACTGAAAAGATAGTGCTGTCGCTGGTGCTCGAACCTCTGACCCCTGGCTCTCCAGCACGATGATCTACCATTGAGCTAAAGGGAAATCTCCTACAGCTCACATTTGTAAGGCAACCTTATCGATACACATCTTTTACACTATTCCCGCCTTTTTCTAAATCTCCAACCCAGGTTCTTTGACTCCCCGCCAAGGATTCTCCCACCTTGAGACGGGGAGGGTCATCGGCTCCAGATGGGCATTTTAAATAATTTAAATGTATTTATGCAGCTGTATAATTTATATGAGTAATAATGACATCAGAATTATTCATTATCGTTTGATTCTTTAGACATTTTGTTAATCTCAATATATAATATGCGATATTTTAGTATTTATATATTCAAATGAAAACGCCCTGGTGCTTTGAAAATCAAAATCACGAATCATGTGTTTTGAAGAATATTGTGACAATTGCATACATACCACTCATTCCACAACCTGTAGCAACCTATAACATTTGTGGACTTGAGTGATATGGACTGGGTGACGTTTTAAAATACATTTGACTGCGTTTAAAACTTAAGCCCGAGACTATTCAGTTTAATCGACGGAATCATTAGAATTAATTGCTATGGTGCTTTGGAATGTGAAAATTTTTATACTTAATATAACTTATTTAGTGTACTTAAATTTTTTAACCACTTTATAAATTTCAAGAGCATAACATTGCTCATCATACCATATGAAATAAATTGGACGAAGATTTACAAGCAGAAGACGCTTACTCTTCCGGAACACCTGGTCTTATTCTCTTGTACATTTAGAAGGGTCTCCATGTAAATCTTTCCTTTGTTCCTATTGTGCCTCTAGTTTAATCGATTTTTAGTTCGGATAATGGTTTTGTTGACGTTTTGGTATTTCCTGATTTGTTTTGTGTGATGTAATAGAACTGAAAGAGACTGTATATTTCATTAATTATAATGCTAAAAATAAAAGAAAATAAAAATGAAATGCTAAAAAAAACAAAGCAAACAAAAACAACAAAAACACAACAAACAAACAAAATCCGAACACAAAATGGATTAAACTAGGGGATTGTGTAATTAGCGACAATTGCTATGAACGTTTCAATATATTAATACAACTAGATACATATTTCAGACATAAGGTGAATAAGAGAGGATAAAGAAGAAAGTGAACATTTTACCTGATTTAGGGTATGTACATAACAATATATCGTCAGATCGCAGGATTAAAGAAGAAACGTCCTCTAAATGGTCTTCTACGTTGCCTGGAATATCTGGGTGGAATTTCAAACCTTTGTATTGTTTGCAACGAATCAAATTTCCGTCGGCGTCTTTTGATTCCTTTGTCTGCATTGCGGACACTTTTAAACATATGCAACAGGGAATGTGAAGTTGATGGAGATCTCATGTTTTCTGTGTCACGGCGTCGAGATCGATAGTGTATGTCGCTACACTTCTATCAACCCATGTTTATGTTACAAAATAATGGTAGAACATTTAGAATGTTTGTCGACATGTTTTGAAACAATTTCTACCCCGGTTCAGTTACCACCTGGTGCCGACTTAACGACATTGTCTATTAAAACAACACCTGGCAATCTTGTGTATTGTTCGCTACAAAAACAATCGATCGCTTCGGAGCCTCATTCAAACTAGCTGCGGAACTCCGGATTTCTAGCTCTATAAACCGTAGCTTCAATGAGGTCCGATCTTTTTATCCCTTTGCATTTATTGGATCCCAGTTTTTACAATTATTATTTGTTTTTATCAGCTAACTCTATTTCTACATCGAAGAACTATTTTATTAACAATATATATATAGATACAAAAATTCATGCATGCATTATCAAAAGAATCAGTCAACAGACTAAGTCTATATAAGTCTTCCTCTAGAAATACCTTCGGTTAGACCTGACAGAAATGCTATTTGCTATGTCCCATCTTTAGTCATTAATTACAGGAGCAACAGATATATAAAACAAGAGTAATGCAGGGAATAACAGCATCCTTCCATGTATATAAATAGAAGGTGTAATTGTATCAAAGAGCATACAGAGTATTGCTGAAGCAACACATGTCCCCTACCGGTCCCCGCAAGTTAGCTGTCAGGTGCAATTATTTATGATTTTTTTTACACAACCAAATTATGTTTTTATCTGACGTTTCGATGACCAGTACAATATGTACCCTGTCACCTTCATCAGACGAATGACAAACAAAGCGTATGCACACAACAGTTGTAAAATGTGTTCGAGTTGGTAAATGACAAATCGGTCATTTCGTCTACGCTGTTAGGCGTATGTACAATAGTTTATGACTTGGTCATAGATGTGCGATAGTCTGTGAGCCACCTATTCCCGATTTAGAACCGGTCCACTGCGGCGTATCCAGAAGGCTTCTTTAATCTGCCTCCTCAGCAAATTGCTCTCTCTGTCTATCACTTTGGAGTTTTCCCAGATAATCACATAATTGCTCTGTACGGCATGGTCTGTGATTGCCGATTTGTTTATCTGAGACTCCGCCTGCTTCTTTTCTGATCTGGTGAATTTCTTTCCTTCTTGTTTGTTAGTATCTTTCTTGTGTTCACCCAAACGAACACCAAAACGTCTCTCTAATATATGACGCGTTGCAGCTTTGGCATCCGATCTTGTACACGCATTCTGCCACTTTTTCTTTCGGTGTTTTATCCTTTGGATGTACAAGGATGTTTCGAAGTTTTTTGTGGGGCTTCATTGCCTTTGATATACGGGATGACCACTTGACCATTGGTTTTGTTCTTATCCCTAATTGTTTTTTCTTGTTTTCCCCCTTACTTTTACAGTGCTATTCTACCAGTTTTAGGGCCCATTCCAGATATCCAAATTGTCGCAGTTGATTCAATATTCTAGGGCTTGTTCTAGGTGTTGTGATTTTCGTGATCGATGTCGACTGCTGACAAACAAACTAACAACACAAGCATTCGAGATGCAGGTTGATAAGAAATATGGGCAAGTTTTATGGTCGCGATCTTTGTCTCATTGAGAAATATTCTGTATCTCTAACTGATATTAAGATGGACGTTTTTGAGTATGCTCATTAGTGTGTTTACTTGTTGTGATTGACAATGATGCTCAGTTCTCATTTTGGGAACTTTATGTTTACTTGGATGTGACAATACACAGATCTACATGGCGGGTGTCGTTTATGAAGCAGAATACGCTTACTCTTCCGGAACACCTGGTCTTGTTCTCTTGTACTTTTACAAGGGTCTCCATGTAAATCTTTCCTTTATTCATAGTTTGCACCTGATTTAATCAATTTTTATTTCGGATTATGATTTTGTTAACGCTGCGGTATTCTCTAATTTATCTTCTATAAATAGCAACATTGAACTTGAACGGACAACCTTGGACTCAAACTTGTCAAAGAGATTTTGATACTTTAAATAAGATGTTAAGTTTGATGCAAATCAGTTAAGAAACGAAGCCAATAAAGTGTTTCTATAAAAATCATGGTTCAAATAATTAACCAAACACGTAATTCTATCTTTCAAAGCGTATTTATTGATATACCACTGTAGCAATCATGATTAGGGATTATTATTCGTCCGACAGCCGAATAAAAAATATACATAATTATACATCATTTATCCATCAGGTACTGGAAGCTTCTGGACTCAACACGAATATAACTCATAGGAAAATCGGATATCAATGTCACTCATAGGAAAATCGGATATCAATGTCACTCATAGGAAATCGGATATCAACGTCACTCATAGGAAATCGGATATCAATGTCACTCATAGGAAATCGGATATCAACGTCACTCATAGGAAAATCGGATATCAATGTCACTCAAAGGAAAATCGGATATCAATGTCACTCATAGGAAATCGGATATCAACGTCACTCATAGGAAAATCGGATATAAATGTCACTCAAAGGAAAATCGGATATCAATGTCACTCATAGGAAATCGGATATCAATGTCACTCATAGGAAATCAGATATCAACGTCACTCATAGGAAATCGGATATCAATGTCACTCATAGAAAAATCGGATGTCAACGTCACTCATAGGAAATCGGATATCAATGTCACTCATAGGAAAATCGGATATCAATGTCACTCATAGGAAAATCGGATATCAATGCCATGCTCCTTTATCTCTTTGTCATATACGGTATCAAATCTTTCGTTTTGTGCAACTGTGAAGTAATTTTTCCAATCACCGATACACCCTGGAAAATATAAATACTCGTCAATAATTTATTCCAATATCACATGGCAAAGAAAACAGCTTGAGGGTATTCAAACTTGGTCGGTTTAGCCCCCAAAACATAGTTATATACCAGTTTTCCTACATCAACAACAATTGTTTGATTTTGGCGTTGTATTTAAGCTGTGGTGGTCATTGGTTTATTTGATTACATGCCTTCGTTAATGTAGTGTATGGGTTCAAGTGTGAAATATGATGATCAATTTATGTCTGTATGGCTATACTAGTGATAGCGAGAATCTGTTGTCGACTTTATAGTCTAACTGAAAAAACATGGCGAAGGCACCCGGCCCAGCACATGCATTTCATCCGGTCACATTACTTAGACTATTGTTCAACATTTTCATGATTTCAATCAAAGCAGAAAGTTTCACTGATACCATTTTCAGGGCCTATGTCGCATACAACATACACCTAACTTCTTCACTGTTTTCGTTCTTTGCCATTGCTTTCGATAGCAAGGCATGCTTAAATATTTCATACCGGCATCAATGATCTACAAACAGTTACCTTTCCTATAGATCGGTAATCTTCTGCCGTTCCCGATATGTTTCCCTATGTTTGTTTCTCCTGCTATTGCTTCATGTTCAATTCGAAGATTTTCAAATTGAACTGCTTTTTCCACGTCACGTAAAAATGATTCTGGTCGATCAAGCTGAAGGAATTCTACAAGTCTGTTGATGGTGTCAAACAGATTCTGGAAAATGAACGATTTAATCGATAAGTTGATATTGGAATATGAAATGTATCGAAATACAATGTTTATTGTCTCAGCATGTTATTATATCTATCCGTTTGTATAACAATGGCTTTAATTACACCTCATTCACCGCGCACACTTGTTATTGGGATATTGTGGTAGTCATTTTGGACAAATGTCTGGAAAGTTGACGTGACACACACATATGCTGCCCCTTTTAAATTTAGTAATAGATACAGTATGCCGAAAAAAAAAATTAAACTGCATCATACAGCTATTTCGTCCTCTTTGGACTCTTCAGTGATGCAAGGGGCCGAAAGTTGGGAATCCAAAGCTTCTAAACTTTTCTGAATAGAGGACCTAATAGACTTCACCCACTCTGAAAGTGAATCCAATTCCGCACCGAGTCCATAAGAATCTTGAAATTCACATGCCAATTGATGGATTGAGTCTCTCGATACCTAGGACCTTTCATGAAAAGCTCCTGGAGCTTTATATTTGCAATGTATGTATTGCTATCTTCATCTCTAGGTAGCATTTTTATCTTTATCTTTAGGTAGTATTGATATCTTTATCTTTAGGAAGTATTGTAGCTTTATCTTTAGGTAGTTTTTATATCTTTATCTTTAGGTAGTACTGATATCTTTATCTTTAGGAAGTATTGTAGCTTTATCTTTAGGTAGTACTGATATCTTTATCTTTAGGTAGTATACATATCTTTATCTTTAGGTAGTATTTATATCTTTATCTTTAGGTAGTATTAATATCTTTATCTTTAGGTAGTATTAATATCTTTATCTTTAGGTAGTATTGATATCTTTATCTTTAGGTAGTATTGATATCTTATCTTTATGTTGTATTGATATCTTTATCTTTAGGTAGTATTGATATCTTTATCTTTAGGTAGTATTGATATCTTTATCTTTAGGTAGTATTGATATCTTTATCTTTAGGTAGTATTGATATCTTTATCTTTAGGTAGTATTGATATCTTTATCTTTAGGTAGTATTGATATCTTATCTTTATGTTGTATTGATATCTTTATCTTTAGGTAGTATTGATATCTTTATCTTTAGGTAGTATTGATATCTTTATCTTTAGGTAGTATTGATATCTTTATCTTTAGGTAGTATTGATATCTTTATCTTTAGGTAGTATTGATATCTTTATCTTTAGGTAGTATTGATATCTTTATCTTTAGGTAGTATTGATATCTTTATCTTTAGGTAGCAGTCATATCGTTATTGACATACCTGTTTAACATCTTCATATCTCAGAGGAAGAACTGTGAGACTCCGATTTGTCAGTTTAGCTTTCTCCCATTTCCTGACGTACGAAAACCAATTTCCACCAAACAACGCATCTAGATTAACAATAATTCATATTTTTTTATTTATCCTTAATTCAAAAATATTTGAAATCTACTTTTAATATCGCCAAACCTAACAGAAACATTGATAGCGAACGTTCACATTGAGCATTTAAGCAACACTCTTTTTTATTAAATGCTATTTTTTAATATTGAAAATATAACATTTTTATATAACAAGTTTCTCCGTTTTCCCTCTGATCGTATAAAATAGTGATGAATTTCCCATTTTCTTTTCATGTTTTTTAAATTTGAAATAGTTTGTTATTCATTAATAAAAAAAAAAAATAGAAAAACCCAAACAAATTGATTAAAATAAGAGAAAATATAAATCATTAGTACGCGTATCCGATAAAAAAAAATCCAAAAATCCGCCGAAATCTCCTTCATATACGGGGTTTCCTAATCGTTTGTAATGATGATGATAATAGGACACTAAGGTGTCTTTGGGATTCCGAAGAACATGTACAATCTTCACTTTGCCCTGTCTCGCCATTTCTGGGATCAATGGATAAGTAAGATGTGTGTGGATCGTTCGGGGGGAATCTAGCTGGTCAATCTCGCTTGTTGAGTGGAATTCAAGCATGTATGGCGTTCCTCTGTACTGTAGAGATTCAGACCGTAACATCTGTATCATATTATACACCCAATGTGTTCCTGAAATGACAGCAATTCAATTGTGTAAATACATTCATTCAATTATATTTACATTCTTCATTACATTTTCCTAAATGCCGTTAGTAATATTGTATGTATAAACAGTATTTTATACTTACACACTGTCGCGTCAAGCTTACCAAACTAATATCTATGCGCGATATAATCCATTTCATATAAATATCAAAGAGTAAAAGATTATAAAATTATAGTATATTATGACGAATTTACACAAATTTAATTTCAGACAAACTTTATAATATGTCTTTTTTGATGACTGACACAAGGGAGTATATGATTCCTTCTGAAATTCTGGCTCTTCCATTAATTGAACTTGAGTACTTCAGTGATATGTAAAGCGGCAAATTGAAACGCAGCATTAGCTGTAGTTCAAAACAATTTATGAATGTAAATATAAGCACTGAACTGTAACATAATGGTAATTTGCAGTCGATAGGAATAAGATTTGGGCGACAGATAAATAGAATATCGCCTGTTAGGGCGACATTAATATGTATCTGTCACCAAAAATATATTCATATTGACTGTATACTACCATTTGGTAACAGTCCACTGTTTAAGTGTACTAACATCTAAAATATTCATTTGCTTGATCTATAATATTATACTTTAAGAAGGTATTTACCCTAGTTAATGATATACGTTATATGTTGCGAGAAATATTGTAATTATTACACAAATATCACTTATTTTACATCACCTGATGTTATAGGTCCATCCATTGGCAGTAAACATTGGAGATGACACATATGCTGCACCTCTTAAATTTAGTAATAGATACAGTATGCCGAAAAAAGGAATTAAACTGCACCATACAGCTGTTTCGTCCTCCTAAGACTCTTCAGTGATGCTAGGGACCAAAAGGTGGGAATCCAAAATTTCTAAACCAATGTAGAAGCAGAAGAGTCAGGTGCGTAAAACCCCTTTAATTTATGAATTGAGAAGTGAAATTAAACTAGTTCTGTATTATTTCAAATCGTGTACTACGAAAATGTGTATAGTATGTACCGTGCCACTACTCAAATGAGATTAACTGTGGCTATGGAGACTCCAGCAAACCTCGGGGACTGAAAATTCCACCAGCAGAGTCTGCCATCCCATATCATTAAAGATGACGTAACACACACAATTGTTTTGGCACATTAAAATGAGTAAATATGTATACAAAAATGTTACTCAATTATATTTTGTACTATTAAATAAAATAAGAGAATACCGAAGCGTCAACATAATCATAATCCAAACTCAAAATC
This sequence comes from Mimachlamys varia, assembly GCA_947623455.1. NCBI lineage: Eukaryota > Metazoa > Mollusca > Bivalvia > Pectinida > Pectinidae > Mimachlamys > Mimachlamys varia. The sequence goes on along the minus strand of OX392534.1, from coordinate 47,071,343 downwards.
GAATAAACCAGAGGCAAAATTTGAACAAAGGAAAGATTTACATGGAGACCCTTGCAAAAGTAAAAGAGAATAAGACAAGGTGTTCCGGAAGAGTAAGCGTCGTCTGCTTCATCGACGACACCCTCCATGTAAATCTTTGTCACATCCAAGTAAACATCAAGTTCTCAAAATGAGAACCGAGTATCATTGTCAATTACAACAAGTAAACACACTAATGAGCATACTCAAAAACGTCCATCTTAATATCAGTTAGAGATACAGAATATTTCTCAATGAGACAAAGATGGCGACCATAAAACTTGCCCATAGTACTGATCAACCTGCATCTCTCGAATCCTTGTGTTGTTAGTTTGTTTGTCAGCAGTCGACATCGATCACGAAAATCGGAATACCGAATCAACTGCGACATGTAAATACCATAGGTTGGAGAAGCAGGGATGTTACTATCAAGAACTGGAAAGTTAACGATCGGAAAATTGAAATCATCACGTTTATCGTATAGCTTAGTAGTAAGCTGTCCGTGTTGGTCGTAGTTTAAGTAAAGATCGAGGTAAGAAGCTGATGTAGGAGAATATGTTGTGTCTTTAATCTCAAGTTCAGCAGAGTATACACGATCGACTAGGTCGTCAGCAAACATCTTGTTGTTTATAGACAACACATCGTCGATATACCTGAAAGTGAAATTGAAAAATTTTGCAAGGTTTTTGTTATCCGTCCTGATAAGCTTAAAATAAAAGGGAACGATTAACATTGAGACTCTTGTTAAAGTACAAGGGAATCAGACCAGAGGTTCCGGAAGAGTAAGCGTCTTCTGCTTCACCGGCAAAACTTTGATTGTATCTAACCACATTCAAGTTAAAAATATTTTTGAGTAGTGGCACGGTACATAATATATACATTGTCGTAGTACACGATTTGAAAATATACAGAACAAGTTTAATTTTACTTCTAAATAGATAAATTAAAGGGGTTTTATGCACCTGACCCTTCTGCTTCTACATTAGTTTAGAAATTTTGGATTCCTACCTTTTGGCCCCTAGCATTACTGAAGAATCCAAGGAGGACGAAACAGTTGTATGGTGCAGTTTAATTCCTTTTTCGGCATAATGTATCTATTACCAAATTTAAGAGGTGCAGTAATGTGTGTTTTACGTGATCTTTGTCCCGACCCCTAAGCCCCCCACCCCCGGCGTGGGGTGGTCATCACCTCAATTTGTATAATTTTTAGTCTCAACCTCCCATAAATGTTTACAACCAATTATGATTAATATCCAGTGCATAATTCAAGAAAAAATTGAAAGTTTTTTTGGCCCCGCCGCTCAGCCCCCTGGTTGCTCAGCCAAAACATGAGAACATTTTTGAATCAACAGTATCTAGGTATGCTACCAGTGAAATATGGTTGATATCCTTTGTTGATTTCAGAGAAGAAGTCGCTTAAACCAATATAACTAAATATATTCCTTTTTTGCCACGCCTTTTAGCCCCCTGGGTGTCAGTCCCACCATTAGTATAAGTTTGAATCCTGAGTACCTAGGGATGGTTTCTGCCAAATTAGGTTGATTTCCAATCAAAATAAAAATATGTGAAAACTTCGTCACTGATATACAACCTGAAAAACAAACTAACGTCAGTCTGGTGTACATAACTTGTAAATACAGTGTACAACCTGAAATACAAACTAACCTCAGTCTGGTGTACATTACTTGTAAATACAGTGTACAACCTGATATACAAACTAACCTCAGTCTGGTGTACATTACTTATTAATACAGTGTACAACCTGATATACAAACTAACCTCAGTCTGGTGTACATTACTTGTTAATACTGTGTACAACCTGATATACAAACTAACCTCAGTCTGGTGTACATTACTTGTTAATACTGTGTACAACCTGATATACAAACTAACCTCAGTCTGGTGTACATTACTTGTTAATACAGTGTACAACCTGATATACAAACTAACCTAAGTCTGGTGTACATTGCTTGTTAATACTGTGTACAACCTGATATACAAACTAACCTCAGTCTGGTGTACATTGTTAATACAGTGTACAACCTGATAGACAAACTAACCTCAGTCTGGTGTACATTGTTAATACAGTATACAACCTGATATACAAACTAACCTCAGTCTGGTGTACATTACTTGTTAATACAGTGTACAACCTGATATACAAACTAACCTCAGTCTGGTGTACATTGTTAATACAGTATACAACCTGATATACAAACTAACCTCAGTCTGTTGTACATTACATGTAGCTATTACGTACATCTAGGACTCGTCGGCGTGTGAGGGGGAAAACGTAGAAAATCTAAATTGTCTAACCAACTTTAAACAGTAGTGCTCATGTATTATGCCTCTTAATAATTTCAAATTATCAGGAGTAACGGTTAATTTGAGTAATATATACAACATGTATATCATGAACTATATCAGTATTCAAACCATGTGTCTTCGGTCATTAAACGGACATTTCAACTGTTAGATATTAATATTCAAGTTTCATCTAAATTAACGATATGATCTGTCAACACATAGAGATAATACGATAATAATAGTTTAACCTTATTTAAATATAATGTTCTTTAAAAATAAGTGCATTTACATACAAGCACTCTGAAATGTCTAATAAAATAATTTGTTGTAAGAAGATTGAGACATCCTTGGAACTGGAGCTTGTCCCAAATTTCTCTTTGCGAAACATTCATAGAGAAAGGATACAACATAATGTTATATGGTTTGCTTAATATTTAGGGAAAACATTCGAGTTTGTAGCTATGCAATGAGACAAGACAGTATATACAGAAATATAACATAATGGACAGAAATGTGATTAGTGATAATTACGTCCGTAATATACCAATATAACTAAATCATGACCAAACATTAGGTGGTTAAGAGATGATCAAGAAAAAAAGTGAACATTTTACCTGATTTAGGAAATGTGCACAACAAAACATCGTCAGATCGAAGGATTAACGAAGAAACGCCCTCTAAATGGTCTTCTACGTTGCCTGGAATAAGTGAGTGGAATTTCAAACCTTTGTATGGTTTGAAACGAATTATATTCCCATCTGTGTCTTTGGATTCCTTGATCTGCATCTCGAACACTAAAAAGCGTACGTACAGCTGATGAAGAGCTTGTATGGTTCTACACATCGTCTGTAACACGAGGTCGGGATCGATACGGTTTGCTGAACAATATACTGACAGTCTCATCAAAACGTAAATATGGACCAATGAAATGACGACTCAAGTGCTATCCAGTAATATATAGAACATTGTTAACGTTTAAAGCAGAGTCGTGCTGGGAAAAAAGGAGAGAATACCGTCTGTGTTCATATCACACAAAGATACAGAATATTCTCTTGTGCTTTTAAGAGAGTCTCCATGTAAATCTTTCTTTTGTTCCTATTTTGCCCCTGGTTTAATCGATTTTGAATTCGTATTATGGCTTTGTTGCCGCTTTGGTATGCTCTGATTTTTTTTATAAGACAAAGATGGCGACCATACAGCTTGCCCATAAAACCGACCTCCGTCAGTTAGACATAAAAAGTGGAGTCAAGTAGGCGCTAAACTCGTAAACAATCCAACTAACCAACCATACAGGTTATGGAATAAGTCGGGGATAAGGAAACATATCGTAGTTGTAATATCATAATAATGTGTTTTTAAGTAAAAGTCTATTGCTGAAGGCTATGCTAATGTTTTAACTACAATAACGTCGCGTGGCGTCAGGAAAACACAAATAAGAAAACTTCTAAATTGATTTAGTGTCGTATAAGTTTATGTAACTCTTTGCTTTAGCATTAATTCCAATCGAGAGACGTGTCTGTCTCGCTGGCCCGTCATTTAGGTATGTGGCATCTCCTGATAATATTTAATTGTCAACTCTGGGAGCTATAAAACATTAGGAATGTTAATGGAGAATGAACAGCGTGCCATAACTTACAATTTTTTGTCATTTGGTTTGATTATCTATATTTACATGGCAAACCAGATATTAACTAACCAGAGGGACTAACAAGGTGATTCAGGGAAAATAAATGACGCCAAACGCGTGACGATTATGAAGCAATTATGTTGGCATAGAAACGGCGAAGGTTTGCCGTTAAAATGGCTGTTCCATTTTTTGTCGAGTTTTGAAGCATTTATCATAGTTTACAGTTTATTTGTACACTACAAAAATACACATTTACAGCATGTTTGTACACTAGTAAAATACACAGATACAGGATTAGAAGGGGATATAGCTCAATGGTAGAACATTCGACGTACAGCGGTTATACCTCCAGCTCATCTATGTTCAAAACGTCGACAAGAATGAATCTGGTTCATTCTATTCGGGATTTTATGTCAAAACCTCCACAGTCTCTGATGAAGAAGTTTCTTCGTCAGTAACTCTGCTTAACATGTCCCAATCAGTTTTATTTGATATAAAATTAAAGAGATAGGTGTACTAATCATTTAAGATTTTGTTATTGCCAATTAAAGTATCTTTTTCGAAGTGATCTAAGTGTTGGGGTTTGAGAAATGATTTATTGTCATTGATATCATTTTTAAGTAATGGTGACTGAAATACTTAGAGAATACCGAAGCGTGAACAAAACAATAATCCAAACTCAAAATAGATTTAACTGGAGGAAAACTAAGACAAAATATTTAAAATAAGTTTCTTTGTATGTTATTAATTTTGTAAAGCCCTAATGAAAATAAACTTCAGCTTGAAACGTCAAGCGGTCAAAACAACACTGGAGAGAGAGAAGGTATGCAACTCAGGAACAGGCAATACCATGACCACGTCAAAAACTTACTTCCGTTCAAACTAAAGAAAACCGAACAGCTTCCATCGATCCCCAATATATTTATCTTTCTAAAAAGCTATAAACATCAACACTTTTATTTATCCATTGCAAGCTCGGCGTTGTAACATCTCCGAAAACCTACAAATTCGGCTGTTTCGGAACGACACGTGGTGGTACACTAACAAATACGACTGCACTGATAGAGAAATTCATCGTATTGAAAACATCAATTTACGTCATATGTACTGTATTAGTTAAATAATAAATTTAACCATGAAAAAATTGTAATCAGGAAATAAAAAGCGATCGCCATTTTTCCTCTGGCATAGTTCAATCAATTAAAACACAGCAATTCTATCTTTCAAAGCTTATTTATTGACATTTCACTACAACGATAAAGATAATGCATTATTTTAATCCGAAAGTCGAAAAAAGAATATACGTAATTACACATTGTTTATCCATCAGGTGCTGGACGAATTCCGACTCAGCATGAATGTCATTCATAGGAAAATCGGATATTAATTCCTTCCTTCTTTATCTCTCTGTCATATACGGTATCAAATCTTTCGTTTTGTGCAACTGTGAAGTGATTTTTCCAATCACCGACACATCCTGAAACACAATTTTTTTTTTTTCAATATCACATGACCAAAAAAAAACAAAACTTGTCGACATTCAAATATGATGGGTTGAGCTTCATAGTCATAATTATATTCCAATTTTCTTACATCAATAAAATAAATGTTTGCTTTAGTATTATAAGGTTATATTTTCAGCTGTGGTCATTTAAGAACGAGCCTACATGTGTTGCATGTTTGGGTTCATGTATGATAATTGGTGATATGTATATATGGAGTGCCTGAGGCAGGGTATGTAAGTGTTGTTGCATTCTCGATGCGATAATCTGATCACGACTTTATAGTCTCACAAACATATAATGGCGAAGGAACCCGACCTAGTACAAACAATCCATCCGGTCATATAGCCAAAATAAGTGTTCAAGAATTTTTGTGATTCCTCTAAATGCGCAAAGTTTCACAGATACAATGTTCAGGACCTATGTCACTGTCTAACAACATACACCTACCTTCTTCACTGTTCGTGGTCTCTGCCATTGGTTTCGATAAGCTAGGCAACATACATGTTAAGATATTTCATCCCGGCATCAATGATCTACAAAAAGTTACCTTTCCTATAGATCGGTAATCTTCCGTCGTTTCCGATATGTTTCCAGATGTTTGTTTCTCCTGCCATTGTTTCGTGTTTCCTTTGAAGATTTTCAAATTGAACTGCTTTTTCCAAGTCACGCAAAAATGATTCTGGTCGATCAAGCTGAAGGAATTCTACAATTCTATTGATGGTGTCATACAGATTCTGGAAAATGAACGATTTAATAGATTAGTTGATATTGGAATATGTAATGTATTGAAATACACTGTTTATTGTCTCAGCAAATTGTTCTGTGTATCCGTCCGTATAACAGTGTTTTCTTGTTACACTTCATTCACCGCTTACATCTCTTGAGATATAGTGGTAGTCTCTTTTAGAGAAATATCTGTTAACATTCAAACTAAACCGTTATGTTCAACAAATTAAACAGACAAATAATGATTTCCTACGATTGTTCGAGATTCCTGTTTTCAAAACCGATAACATAAAGTATGATAAATACCTGATAGTAGAAGATATCATGTTTCATTTAGACTTACCTTCCAATTACTTTAAACAGTACTTATATCTTTATCTTTAGGTAGTATTGATATCTGTATTTTAGATAGTATTACTATCTTTAGCTTTAAGTAGTATTAGTATCTTTATCTTCAGGTAGTACTGCTATCTTTATCTTTAGGTAGTATTGATATCTGTATTTTAGGTAGTATTACTATCTTTATCTTTAGGTAGTATTAGTATCTTTATCTTCAGGTAGTACTGCTATCTTTATCTTTATAATTATAGTATTGGTATTTTTATCTTTAGGTAGTATTGATATCTTTATCTTTAGGTAGTACTGCTATCTCTATCTTTATAATTATAGTATTGGTATTTTTTATCTTTATGTAGTATTGTAGATTTATCTTTAGGTAGTATTGATATCTTTATCTTTAGGTAGTATTGATATCTTTATAATTATAGTATTGGTATCTTAATCTTTAGGTAGTATTGATATCTTTATCTATAGGTAGTGTTGTAGCTTTATCTTTAGGTAGTATTTATATCCTTATCTTTAGTTAGTACTTACATCTTTATCTTTAGATAGTTTTGATATCTTTATCTTTAGATAGTATTGATATCTTTATCTTTAGGTAGTTTTGATTTATTTATCTTTAGGTAGTTTTGATTTATTTATCTTTAGGTAGTACTGACATCTTTATCTTTAGATAGTATTGATATCTTTATCTTTAGGTAGTTTTGATTTATTTATCTTTAGGTAGTTTTGATTTATTTATCTTTAGGTAGTTTTGATTTATTTATCTTTAGGTAGTTTTGATTTATTTATCTTTAGATAGTACTTACATCTTTATCTTTAGGTAGTTTTGTAGATGTATCTTTATGTAGTATTGTAGCTTTATCTTTAGGTAGTTCTGACATCTTTATCTTTAGGTAGTTTTGTAGATGTATCTTTAGGTAGTATTGCTATCTTTGTTTTAAGGTAGTATTGATATTTTTAGGTAGTATTGATATCGTTATTGACATACCTGTTTAACATCTTCATATCTCAGAGAAAGAACTGTGAGGTTCTGATTTATCAGTTTGGCTTTCTCCCATTCTCTGACGTATGAAAACCAATTCCCACCAAACAACGCATCTAGATAAACAAGAATTCGAGAACTTAAATTTTAAAGATATTTAAAATCTTGATTTTAATATCAGTCAACGTTACAGAAATAATGCTGGCGAACGTTACCATTTAACTTTGGAAAAATGTAACACTTTTACTATCTCTTCCCTTTTACTTAATTAACTTTAATGCCGAAAAAACTAATTAAACTGCACTATATAACTGTTTCGTCCTCCTAGGACTCTTCAGTGATGCTAGGGCCAAAAAGTGGGAATCTAAAATTTCTTATGTAATGTAGATGCAGAAGGTGCGTGGAACCCATTTAATTTATGAATTTAGAAGTAAAATTAAACTAGTTCTGTATTATTTCAAATCGTGAACTAGAAAAATGTTTATATTATGTACTGTGCCACTACTAAAATGAGATTAACTGTGACTATGGAGGCTCAAGCAAACCTGCTAAATAGCAGAGTTTGAAGAATACAATTCCCAGAGAATACCAAAGCGTCAACAAAACCATAAATCTGAACTCGAAATCGAATAAAATAGAGGCAAAATAGGAACAAAGGAAAGATTTACATAGAGACTCTCGTAAAAGCACAAGAGAATAAGACTAGCTGTTCTGGAAGAGTAAGCGTCTTCTGCTTCATCGACGACACCCGCCATGCAAATCTTTGTCACATCCAAATAAGCATCAATCCTCAAAATGAGAACCGAGTCAACATTGTCAATCACAACAAGTAAGCACACTAATAAGCAAACTTAAAAACGTCCATCTTCATATCAGACAAAGATACAGAATATTTCTCGATGAGAACAAGATGGCGAACGTAAAACTTGCCCATTGTCTTCATCAACCTGCATCTCTCGATTCCCTGTGCCGTAAGTTTGTTCGTCAGCAGTTGACATATATCACGAAAATCTCGATATTCAGAGCAAGCCGTAGAATGACGAATCAACTACGACATGTTAACACCATAGGATGGAGAAAAGGGATGTAACTATTAAGAAAGGGAAAGTTCACGATTGGAAAATGGAAATAGACACGTTTATCATACAGCTTAGTAGTAAGTTGCCCGTGTTAGTCAAGAAATGAATTTTAAAGCTTTAAATTTCCTTTCAAACGTATTGAATTTAAAGTATAGGACATAGGTCGTAATAACAGTGTGCTTCTTTTCCATGTTATCTTTTAATGATTGTGAAATAAGTTATTTATTAATTTATTTGTAAAAAAAGAATACAGAAATAAAAATTATTTTAATCAATGTAAAATACAAATAAACATCAATTAATCTTGTTTGTAAGAGGCATTTGGATTGGCTTAGTTATTGGTGTTATCACCTCATAACGTAAAATGGCGTCACTATTTGTAAAGATGCTTTTAATTTTCTAATACAACAGCGTTTTATGATAATACTCGGTGCTATGGCTCACTAACATGAAAATATTAATTACAGTTGAAATAAAAATCAATAGTACTCTCATCTGATAGAAAGAAATCAAGGAATCCGCCGAAGTCTCCTTCATATACGGGGTTTCCTACTCGTTTGCAATGATAATAATAGGACACTAAGGTGTCTTTGGGATTCCGAAGGACATGTACAATCTTCACTTTGCCCTGTCTTGCCATTTCCGGGATCAATGGATAGTGAAGATGTGTGTGGACCGTTCGGGGGGAATCTAGCTGGTAGATTTCGCTTGTTGAGTGGAATTCGAGCATGTATGGCGTTCCTCTGTACTGTAGAGATTCAGACCGTAACATCTGTATCATATTATACACCCAATGTGTTCCTGAAATGACAACAATGTTACAATATGAATTTAGTAAGGCTTTCAATGTACGGGTGACTAAAACACCTGTTCTTCATATCTGAGGTCAAGCTAATTAAGAAAACTAAATGATAAATAACAAATAATATATTGTTTGGTATTCTTATCTGATCATACCTATAAAAGTACACGCACATTCTAAAATTTCATATAATTGAGTGCAATTCAGAGGGAACAAGAGAAAGCAGAGAAAAAGTGTAATTAAACTCTTGTCTTCACATTCCGAGCACAATAAACAAAAACGGCCCAATGCCGACTCTTGCTTGCTGAAATACCTAACCCTTACCGTAACACCAATTCTAACCGTAATCCTAACCCGGCAACCGAACTTTCTAATGTAATGTATCTTAATATCACTATATTTATTAAAGTGAAATACATTGCTTTGTTTCTACCAGAATATTTAAGAATGAACAAGCGACCGATATTGGGAACACATCAAAGTCTTAGCGAATGGTACGATCATTGGCAGTCAAGGGTGTTATGATGGACCTGCCTTGCAGATATACAATGTACCTATAACACGTTATTGTGGCGTCCATATTAGTTTGAATAATGTAAATGTATTATTCAAACTGTAAGATTTATATCAGTAATAACAATACATGAATGATTTATTAAGCATTTGTTAATTTTAATTTATGATATACAATATTTGAATATAATAAAGGCCCAAATTTGAATGAAAACAGTTTTATGTTATAAATATCAAAATCAGGGAACATCTGTTGTGAGGAATATTATAAGTATTGCACACATATCACTCGGTTCACATAGCCTGTTATTATTGGTCCAAACTTGTGCAGCATTAAGTAATGTATTCTTCGTAAAATAAATCTAACGGAAGTTTTTACTTTAAAGACAGCCGAAGTCTATAATTAAGTCGATGGGAACAGTAAAATTATTTGTTTTAGCGCATTTGATTGTGTAAATGTGTATATTTTAGGCAACATTATAAAATGTTTATTACGGCCATATAATATAAAAGGTACAACTATAGCCGTCATTAGAAATAAATGGAACAGAATGGATACTTAGTTGTTCTGTTGGGCTGGCTAAGTCAGAGTGAGTAGAGTTTATGTATTGATATATCCAAAGACAAAAAAACAGTGCCGATTGTAAGTATAAAAAAATTCATTGAATACCAAAGCGTCAACAAAACCATAATCCGAACTCAAAATCGATTAAAAAAATCAGAGAATACCTAAGCGTCAACAAAACCATAATCCGAACTCAAAATCGATGAAACTAGGGGCGAAATAGGAACAAAGAAAAGATTTACATGGAGACTCTCGTAAAAGCACAAGAGAATAAGACCGGGTGTTCCGGAGGAGTAAGCGTCTTCTGCTTCATCGACGACACCCGCCATGTAAATTTTGGTCACATCCAAATAAGCATCAATCCTCAAAATGAGAACCGAGTCATCATTGTCATCACAACAAGTGAACACACTAACAAGCAAACTCAAAAACGTCCATCTTTATATCAAACAAAGATACAGAATAGTTCTCGATGATATCAAGATGGCGACCATAAAACTTGCCAATAGTCTACATCAACCGTCAGCAGTCGACATCTATCACGAAAATCGCGATATTCAGAGCAAGCCCTAGAATAACAAATCAACTGCGACATATTAGCACCATAGGATGGAGAAGTAGGGATGTTATTATCAAGAAAGGGAAAGTTCACGATCGGAAAATCGAAATCGTCACGTTTATCATACAGCTTAGTGAGTTGTCCGTGTTGGTAATAGTTTAAGTAAAGATCGAGGTAAGAAGCTGATGTAGGAGAGTCTGTTGTGTCTTTAATCTCAAGTTCAGTAGGGTATATGTGATCGACTAGGTCAGCAAACTTCTTGTTGTTTATAGACAACACATCGTCGATATACCTGAAAGTGAAATTGAAAGATTTGGCAAGGTTTTTGTTACCCGTCCTGATAAGCCCCTCGACAAATTCAGCATCGTATGAAAACAAAAACAAGTCAGCCAAAAGTGGTACACAGTTAGTGCCCATTGGATTGCCAACAGTCTGTGGAAAATTATTCCTCCGAACTCAACAAAGATAATTTGTAAACTAAGAGGCAAAAAATGAACAAAAGAAAGATGTACATGGAGACCCTTGTAAAAGTACAAGAGAATAAGACCAGGTGTTCCGGAAAAGTAACCGTATTCTGCTTCATCGACGACACCCGCCATGTCAATCTTGGTCACATTCAAGACAACATCAAGTCCTCAAAATGAGAACCGAGTCATCATTGTCAATCACAACTAGTTAACAAACTAATGAATAACAAAGACCAAAAATAAAGTGGATACGAGAGAATAAAGAAAAAAAATTACATTTTACCTGATTTAGAATATGTACACAACAACACATCGTCCGATTGTAGGATTAAAGAAGAAACGCCCCTTAAGTGGTCTTCTACGTTGCCTGGAATATCTGGGTGGAATTGCAAACCTTTGTATGGTTTGAAACGAATCGAATTTCCCTCTGCGTCTTTGGATTCTTTGATCTGCATCGCGGACCCTTGAAAGCGTTCGTATGACGGGATGTGTAGTTGATGGGAGCTTGTATGGTTCTACACAGCGTCTGTTGCACGAGGTCAGCATCGATACGGTTCGCTGAACAGGGAATGACAGGTAAGATACTGGTAAACCAGTCCTACCGTGACCAATGAAATGATTGGTAAGTTGTTACCCAGTAGTGCATAGAAGAAAATCATCAACGTTTCCAAGCAGGGTTGTTTCGCCGACAGAACACTGGCGTCGTTGGTAAGGCCCAAAAGCATGGAGTCATGTAGGCGATGAATTCGTAAACAAACCAACCAACCATTAATCAACAACCAAGCCACCAATAAAGCAGGGTTATGGAATTGGTCAGGGATACGGAAACATATCGTAAATGTATAACTTTGAATAATTGGTTTTCAAGTGGAAAGGATATTGCTAAAACGAAGTTTGTGCTGATGCTTGAAATACAATAAGACAGAGAATACGCTGCTACAGGAATGCAAAGATAATACAACTTCTGAATTTATTGAGTAAAGTATAAGTTTAGGTAACTCCCATCCTCGATATCCAGCGTTTCGATCACACATCCAATCTCTCCACCCATGGAATATATCATGGCAAAACTGATGGCGCGCTCAGGTAAAAAAAACCTGACCAATCGCTAGGCTGCATGCCTGTCCATTGAAGATTACAAAGGAACCGTGACCGACTTCAAAATCTGTCAATTATTACAGTTATGTGATGTACATCAAAGGGTCGAACCATTTTCTTGCCTTATTAACAAGGTGGCGCACACAGGAGCCTTTAGTTTTGCCATGACATATTCCAGGGGTAGAGAGAGCGTAGTTGATCGTAACCCCTGGATATCGAGGTTGGGTAACTCCCTGAAATAGTATTAATGTCAATCGAGAGACTTGTCTGTCTTGCTGGTCCGTTCTTTAGGTATTTGGTATCTCCCGATAATAATTTGCTATCTTCAACTCAGTGAACTTTGGAGCATATTATATAGAAGTGTTGCTGAAGAATTTACAGCATGCTTACCCTTATCAAATACAAATTACTAGTAAAATACTATAAAACAAACAACATATAGAAACATTCCTCATATCGACATCTATCCTTTAATATTTACATATCAAAATGAATTAGAGAATACCGAAGCGTTACAAAAAATATAAACTAACCAGCGAGACGTGCGTTTTTAAAGATAATAAATTACACATTTTTTCAACACTTCTTAGACACATTCCAATTTTGCTTTGGAAAACATGCACTATAATCCTACATACGGAAACACGGCTCAGACTGTTATTCTGAAAACATCACAATCGCTTTATCCCTCAATACAATACAATTAATTTAAAAGTAAGATTATGAATTACGCATGACATTTCATGAGACAATAATGAGGGTGTGATGTTCTAGGTTTATCATCGAAATTATATATTTAATAATACGAGATTACAGTACACGTATATACATATTACTCAATCAATAAATTAACTTTTGCATTAATCAATACAATTCTGAGTAATATAAAGTAGCTGCCTCATCAGCCGTTAAACACTAGCCTCATTTGTGTAATATCGCAAATTCATATATAAAAGCAATCTGATTAAAATACAGATCCTTGTTCTCACTCCGTTTTACAAGGATCTGACAACACCCCATAAGAGGTCACGTCCAGATGACCTTTGTCGCCTCTTTACTTAACACAAAAAAAATTTCCAACGACCTGCCATCTTGTAGTAAGCCATTTCGTCACAATATTCCGCACAAACTTTTTGGTGAAGAAATGACTAAACGGAAAAATGTGTTTATGCAAGCTTTGTCACCTCAAAATTTAACTGTCAAGATTTTGCCAGTAGTAATTTGATTGGCTAATGAGAAAGGTCATCGGGACATGACCCCCTATGGGATTATTTCAGATCTTAACGCAGCAGAGAGAAGTTTTTACGGAACGGCGCGGAGATCAAGATATGATTTTAATCAGATTGATATAAAAGATAATTAATTTTATACACGGAAATGTTCACGACGTAAATAATAATGTGTATGCCGATGATGACGGCAACACTTATACAATATACTTTTTTTCCAAGTTTCCTTCCCTTCGACAGCAAAATATTAGAAAATATTATGAAACAAGTTTAACAGTGCGCATGACAATACAAACCTACCATGTCTAAATAAGATATTATATTACGATATATTTATGTCGCATTTTACGTTTTCTAACGCTTAAATTTTACGTACCCAAAATTGCATTAGTTTATCTGACCTGTTGTTGTTTTCATACGAGGCCGAATTTGTGGATGAGCTAATAAGGGCAGGTAACGATAACCTTTCCAAATAGTTCAATTCCACTTTCAGATATATTGACGACGATGTGTTGCCTGTAAACAACAAGAAATTTGCAGGAAAATGTGCGACAAATTTTTTTAACAATTAATGCAATGAGTGCAAACGTTGCACAGCTTAAGTTTTAATAATTCTAAAAAATGGTTCACTATGGTTATAGTATTTCTGTTGAAAAAAAATCAGAGAATAGTCCGAACTCAAAATAGATTAAATAAGAGGCAAAATATGAACTCAGCAAAGATTTACACGGAGACCCTAGTAAAAGTTCAAGATAATAAAACCAGGTGTTCCGGAAGAGTAAGCGTCTTTTGCGTCATCGACGAAACCAGCCATGTAAATCTTTGTACCATCCTAGTAAACATCACGTTCTCAAAATGAGAACCGAGTATCATTGTCAATCACAACAAGTAAACACACTAATGAGCATACCAAAAAACGTTCTTCTTCATATCACTAAAAGATATAGAATATTTCTCAATGAGACAAAGAAGGCGACCAAAAAACTTGCCCATAGTTCTGATCAAACTGCATCTCTCGAATCTTTGTGTTGTTTGTTTGTTTGTCAGCAGTTGACATCGATCGCGAATATCACGATATTTGGTTTTACTTTTACAAGGGTCTCCATGTAAATCTTCCCTTTGTTCATATTTTGCCACTAGTTTAAACAATTTTGAGTTCGGATTATTATTATTTTAACGCTTCGGTATTCTCTAATTTATTTATATAGAGACTCTGAGTATTCTGAATAATAAAACATACAGAAAGGTTATTATCCCACTGACGGCAAAAAATCTCATTGGTTAAAACAACGTCACATCACGCCAGTAAATTCCGTATCACGTCAGTAACGGGTTATCGTTCCTGAAAGAAATCTCCATTCAATAACAATCATGGCTGCTGATAAACACTTCGGCTACATCACGGAATAAATTGGCTCAGAAACGCCACAAAGTAAATTATTAAAATGGTCTTCTACGTTGCCTGGAATATCTGGGTGGAATCAAACCTTTGTATTGTTTGAAACGAATCAAATCGAATCTGCGTCTTTGGATTCCTTGATCTGCATCGCGGACACTTGAAAGCGTACGTATGACGGAATGTGTAGTTGATGGGGAGCCTCACCTGATACAAGTTTTTTAGACCCGATATTTTTCCGTATCAGGTCACTTACCAACTATGTATCTAATAGTATCAAGTCAATGATTGTTCAACATCACTATTCCGTAGTCATGAGAGTGTGTCCTATATAAATAGCTTCCGTCTGTATAGAGAACCCACGCATTGTCATAAGTTACAACATAATGAATAAATAACAACAAATAAGTCCAACACAAGATTCAAGTTTCTATTCTCTAAATATACGTAATGAACGTTTTAGCAACGATATTACAGTCGTCCTATAACACACATTGTTATTGCTGACAAACTTACGTAGACCCCAACAGGCTTTTATTGCGTTTGTCACCAATAGCAATGTGTGTGTAGGAGTGTAACAACGTTTGCTAAAACATTCATTGCTTAAATGAATCAGGAAACAAAGATCTCATAACATTTGTGTAATGTTTCCTTTTGTTCTATTTCATGTAATGTACCATTGGGATTTAAAACAAATTTGGCCCAAATAATGTAAGGGAAAAGACAACAACAATAACACATAATCAATATAGATACTATCCACCTACACAGAATAATTAACTGCCAATTCTTTAACAATAAAAGTTATATATATCAGAATCTGGAATATTACAAAATGTGTAATACTTAAACATATCATCCTTTATATTTAGTATATGGATAGTGCCTGTTGTTATACCCTATGACGTCATGACGTGTATCCTGTAAACTTTATGCAGGGTAAGTTTCCCAAGGACTTTTTTCACAAACAAATAATTTATTGAGCTGTATCCTAAAACCATTTTTGTAAAATAAGTTTAAAAAGAAACAAAATATGTTTGACCTTGACTGGTTGTAAGTATTATTCACATAGATACAGTTAAATAAATGAGATAAAATGGTGAAAATATTCAGATGATTATGTTTGCAGTTTTACTATGTAATAAGATACTTTCGCTTTAGTATATCTTCGCTTTTTCGCACTCCGATTTCACTACTTCTATTTCAAGTTAACCGCATAGCACACATAGTAATTGTTAGTAGCGAAGAGTGATGTCATTGTGGAATGGCGAAAGTATGACTGAGCAATAATCAACAAGGGCAATAATTCTAAATACTACTTCCTCTGCTTAAGCATTATATGTGTGTAGTCAACATGGATGGTGTTACGTATCGGCCTAGGAATACACAACTTTGGTGTACAGACTCGTATCTGTTTCTTATCTTCTATATTTGTTGTTTGTCTGTTTTTGTTGTAAGCATAGCTCATTAATCCCGTATGCAAAACATATACAACATTAAGTAATGAAAGTCATTCATATAATCTGTAACATTAGAAATAACTTATGTATTTTCTTTGAAGTCTTGTCATTAACTGTATATAATTGTACATTATTGTAATACAAGAAGAGTAAGAGAAACACAATCAATGCAAGTATTTCACTCATAAGAAAATCGAAGATCAATGCCATACTCCTTGATCAGCTTGTCATAAGCTGCATCGAATCGTTCGCTTTGCGCAACTGTGAAGTGGTGCTTCCAATCGCCGACACAGCCTGAAAAATATCAAGCCATCTGATTAATGATTTTGGAGTTACAAGAAAAACAAGGGAATACCTAAATGTCAACAAAACTATGATCCGAACTCAAAATCGATAAAACTAGGGGCTTACAATGAACAAACCAAAGTTGTATATGGATACCCTTGAATAAGACCAGATGTTCCAGAAGAGTAATCGTCTTCTGTTTCATCGACAACAACCGCCATGTAAATATTGGTAAGAATAAGGATCTATATATAAAATATCTGTTTTGTCGCTATGGATCAGAGAAAGTATATGTATTATTTTTGTTTTCTTATCTGGTAAAATGATTTTACAGCACTGTACCTTTCCTGTATATTGGTAATCTTTCTCGTTTTTTCGTATCTGTCATTAATGTAGATTCTCCTGCTTCTGTTTCGTGTTCCTTTTGAAGATTTTCAAATTGAACTGCTTTTTCCACATTACGCAAAAATGATTCTTGCCGGTCAAGTTGGAGGAATTCTACAAGTTTGTGGATGACGTCATACGGATCCTGTAAGGTTAATGGTTAAGATAACGTTAAATTGATCAACACTTCTGCTTGTAAACATCAAGTTAGAACGAAGTCAGAATTTTCTCCACAATGAAGATGACGTAACACACACATGTGTTGCACTTTTTAAATTTAGTAATAGATACAGAATGCCGAAAAAATGAATTAAACTGCACCATAGAGCCGTTTCGTCTGAAATTCGTTCAATAAACAAAATGTTTCTTCAGTCAATATATCAATGAAAGGGAACATCAGGTGTCATGCGCTTAAAACTACCGCCAGTTTTGAAATATTTAACACATTGATTCGTGATGTGAAACCGTAACAAAATTCATCTACTATGGTAGTAATTATTCTTAAGTAAGAAATCGCTATATACTGAGTTTGTTTTGTACACAAACAGGAATTGGAAACTTAATTTGCGAGCTTTCGAAAAAGTCTGTTTCCTTTGTCAAGCAAAGAGTACAGTCAAAATTGTGTACAAAACAACCCCAGTATATAATTATTATCATTCATACCAAACTGTTGAATCTTATTCCTAATAACAGATCGCTAATCATACAGTAAATGAAATATTTGAATTTACGGATTCAATTCATTTTCAACGTTAGCCTCAAGAAATGTGAACAGTAGATCACTGATCTAACACTCATGAACTGATTTATCAAATGTTTGTACTAACAAACCTTTTTGATATCTTCAAAATGCAGAGAGAGCACTGAAAGGTTCTTATTTGAGAGTTTGGCCTTCTCCCAGTCTCTGACATACGAAAACCAATTTCCACCAAACAGTCCAACTAAAAAGATATCATAAAATTAATAAGCATTTAATGGTGCTCATAAGGTGCAAATTTCAATCTTTTTAATGCATTGTTTATAATAAAAACAATAGTTAAAAAGAAAAGCGTTTCTACTGGCTACAAAAACAAAAAAAAAACAAAAAACAGCAAACAAAAACAAAACAAAACCTACATGCACTGCTGTTCGGTTATCAGTAATGCAAAAACCAAAATTATATTGAAACATATTCTAAACAACATCAAACTGAAAAAAATTTTCATTAAAAAAAAAGAAAACACAAAAAAACAAACAAACAAACAAAACACAAATAAATAAATAAAGCAAATGGCATTATTTGCATACACATATTAGTAAACGTTGATTAAGTGATTTAAGTAATTTTGTTTGAAAGATAACGTAACACACACACACACATGTTGCACCTTTTTAGTAATAGATACAGTATGCCAAAACAAAATGAATTGAACTGCATCATATAGCTGTTTCGTCAAGTGCGTAAAATCCCTTCAATTTATAATTTAGAAAACAAAAATAAATTAGTACTGTATAGTACCACGAACGTGTGGATATCATTAATCATGACATTACTCAAATGATATAATTGTGACTATGAAGGCTCCAGCAAACCTCGCGGACTAAACAACCACCAGCTTTAAGGTCCATAAACAGTTTTTTTCATAGATTATACTTTTGCACATTTCCTTAATTTGTTTTACGTTGAAAACTAGTTTATCAAATCTCATCAATAATAATAAAATTGAAAAGAAATAAAAATAAGTAGAGATCTAAAATCATTAGGTAAAAAATATTGGTTACACTATACTAATGTTTACTAATCATTTACATAAGTTACGACATTTGGAATCAATCCCACAGTTTTTGTTTGTTTTCACTAACTCTATGTAGCTAAAACGATATGTTTTCATTTTCAAAACATGATGCTTGACACAATATGTTCACGAATTAATTTTTCGCATGTGTTTTGGCTTAAGTTCTTCACGACAGTTGTTCGTTAAATATCAGTTTCAACAGTTTTAGAATACATCACTCAGAATTTGTATGAAAATTTCTATTTTATCCGCATTTATTTTTTTTTCTTTTTCCTGTTTATCAATTGCATATGTGTGTGTTACGTCATCATTGAAGAGACAAATAAATATAACATGTCATAAAGACAACATTCGACGAAAAAACATTATAATGCAGAAAATATCAATACATTCATCCGATAAAAAGAAATCCAAAAATCCGTCAAAATCTCCTTTGTATACCGCCCTTTCAAACTTTTTCCAAAATTCAAAAAGAGACTTTGCTGTGTCTTTGGGATTCCGAAGAACATGTACAATCTTCATTTTGCCCTGTCTCGCCATTTCTGGGATGAACGGATAAGTAAGATGTGTGTGGATCGTTCGGGGTGATTCAAGCTGATCGATCTTGCTTGATGAGAGGAAATCGATCATGTCTGGTGATCCTTTGTATTGAAGAGTTTCTGACCGTAACATCTGTATTATATTATACACCCAATGTGTTCCTGAAATGACAACAATGTCACGATATATTAGTCGACAAAGAGACAATTATCACCACAAGTAAAGGTCCATATACGTTTCCGCGGCTGGGCAATCGTGTAATGGTCACCAAAATCAAGTGCAGTGTAGACTCGTGCACATGTTTAAAGTAACATTTTTATTTCTATAAACCAGCTATAACTAAGACATATCCAGAAACAGTTAGCGCAAAATGACCTACTGTCATGAAAGGTCGCATAAATAGGCTATTAATTACGTTGACCGATGACGGTTGGACAGGTTTGATTAATTTTATTATTAAGAATGATTGAAAGAGTGTGTTCGCCAAAATGAAGTACACTGCAGACTCATAAACATTTTTAAAGTAACGTTTTTATTTCTATAAACCAGCCAAAATAAACCGTTGTTGGCCTGAATTAGTTGTGTATCAATAACTCCGGTGTTTAACTTGAAAGATGACGTAACACAATCTAATGCAGCACCTTTTCAATTTAGTAATAGATACAGAATGTCGAAAAAATAATTAAACTGCATCGTACGGCTGTTTCGTCCTCCTATGACTCTTCAGTGATGCTTGGGGCAATAAGGTGGGAATCCAAACTTTCTAAATTAATGAAGAAGCAGAAGGATCAGGTGCGTAAAGCCCCTTTCATTTATCAATTAAAAGTACAATTAAACTAGTTCTGTTTACTTTCAAATCGTTTACATGAAGACTAGTAGCTAAATTACCAGGGGGTATCATATATTTTATGCCTAGTTGCTTGTTTTCTACCCACGCAGAAACTAAAATGTCGTGAACCATTCCTGATTTGCATAAGTGCATATTTGTACTAGTTAGTATACATGAATTAATTTCAATTAACGTACAGTTTAGAAGGTTCACAGAGTCTTGTTTATGATGCCCAATAGATAAATAACAAGTAACTAGATATATAATAAAATCTATTTTATTTCAAAAGTTATTTTATGATTTAAGTAACACTATTATTTCTATATTTTCAAGATAAACAACATGTGCCACACATGCTTTCGAATTCATTCGAATTTTACTGCATCTGTGTCACTGCCGCTTTTATGTCCAACCCTTTTATCTAAATAGTGCATATTTATAAATCAGATAGTATATTTCCTGCAAATAACACCGACATAAACCACGACAAATATGCTTAATGAGCACTTCACACAGGTTGACACTTCCATTAACGGAACCAATCAAGGGTGATAAGGGTGATTTTCTTTTATCACATATACGGTGTATAAATTTCCATTTTTTATCTAAAGTATGTTTTAACTGTTAAGACTTCATAGTAGACACAATACGCTTCAGTCGGTGGGTGTCTTCAGAGAAGGTAAACCCGCGCGAGTAATTGTCTCTGTTATGTCCAAGTATTTACGTCAGTCCTTCTAATGAGAGCAAGTAGCATCGCTATTCTAACAAAGGTTTACAAAGGTTTACAACGGGGTAGTAACTTCTGATGAATCTAAAGAATGACAGATGTAAATTAAAGAAAATATGTATAAATGCGTTAACTGGAAAGAGTATTTCCCTTTGGTAAGTAGACACACATGCAACATGTGGTGTAAATACATTTTTCCAAACTTTTAACTAAGACATATCCAGAAAATGTTGGCGCAAAGTGACTTACTGGCATGAAAGGTCGCATAAATAGGCTATTAATTACGTTGACCGATGACGGTTGGATAAGTTTGATTAATTTTATTATTAAAAATGATTGAAAGCCAAAATTAAGTGCACTGCAGACTCATGAACATTTTTTAAAGTAACGTTTTTATTTCTATAAACCAGCCAAAATAAACTGTTTTAGCCTGAATTAGTTGTGTATCAATAATTCTGGTGTTTAACTTGAAAAATGACGTCACACAAACATATGCTGCACTTTTTTCAATTTAGTAATAGATACAGTATGCCTAAAAATGAATTAAATTGCATCATGTAGCTGTTTCGTCCTTCTGGGACTCGTCAGTGATAAAGGGGCTGAAAGATGGGAATAAAAAATTTCTAGATAATGTAGAAGCAGAAGGGTTAGGTGCGCAAAACCCTTTTAATTTATGCATTTATCTTTCAATTAAACCAGGTTTTATTCCCCCTTTATTGTTATGCGTTTAACAATTTTTCTAAAAACATATTTGCTCTTAAATGGGTTAAGGATAAGGAAAGGCAGTCAATGGTTACCTGATTTAGGGAAGGTGCACAACAACACATCGTCCGCTCGGAAGGGAAATGATGCGATATCCCTCAGATGGTCCTCTACGTTTCCTGGAATCCTTGCATGGAATTTCATACCTTTGTAAGGTTTGAAAAGAAGTGTATTTCCATGAGTATCTGTTGATTTTTGCATTGCAATAAGATATTTGCTAATATATAGATGTAGGGAGGTCTGTACTTCCTACACGGCGTCACAGCTAAGACTGATACAGTTCACCTCTATGTGTCAGATACTATATCACATCACTAAAAGGCAATTCATAATGGATCTTTGAAGCACTGAAACATGTTTTGTATTTTATATGATATGGAATATTTTTACTGCATATCAAATATGTAAATAAACACTCTGACCTTTGATCATGATAAGGTCGCTTCATTCAGCTAAGCTACCTACTCAGTAAAATAAAACAACAAATAAAAAAGGGATATTAGGGATGATACAGATCTATACATTCGAAATTAAAATCGATGGTATAAAATAAAAGGAAATATAAATATGCAAAACTGTACAGACAGCTGTAGAATTATTTTGATCACCATTGTGTTCCCTAGAAGAGGGAATAAATGCAGGTCCTCAATTCTGGAACGTGTTTCCAGGTGTTTAGATGAATCAGAAGACGCTTACTGTTTTGGAACACTTGGTCTAATTAATTATCTTGTTCTTTTACAAGGGTCTCCATGTAAATCTTTCCTTTGTTTTTGTTTTGCTTCTAGTTTAATCGATTTTGAGTTCGGATAATGTTTTTGTTGACGCTTTGGTATTCTCTGATTTTGTTTTGTATTACATTAATCGCGTCCTATAACAAACAACGAGAGAAAGTTATTTTTTTCTCAGTCCACCTGCAAGTACATTAGTTCCAGAGCTTTAAATCGTTTCTGATCAAAAACAATTAACATTATATACAATGACTACCGGTAGCATGTAATGAACTGATAGTGTGGGAGAACTTGAGAACGGCACTTGGTAATGAATTTTCTTGAAAAGAGAACGTCACGTTTATCTAAAACTATGACCAACATAGACAGCTGTCCGGTAAACGTAACGCTTACGATTCTCCAGCCTATGGTGTTTACATGTTGTAGTTAAATATCGAAATTTTGGTGTTAGATGCAACTGCTGACGAACAAACTAACAACAGAGGAATGCAAGATTACCTGGTTGATGAAGACGATGAAAAAGTTTGATGGTCGCCATCTTGGTCTCATTGACAAATATTGTTAATAGAGGATCTGTCACGAGCTTTTAGGCGAGTGACATATTAAATAATTTAACGAGTTTAATAAATTCCATATTACATTGACACGAGTGTAAGATTCTATTTATCACATAACTTACATTAATGAGAAAAAAACAACAAAATTCTCTATAAGAAAGACACATTTCTTCTGTGACGGTACAATTTTCAATACCGACGCAATCATATGACGTCATAAAGACGTCATTTGTTTATGACGTCACAATAGTGTTATTACACGTGTGTAATACCATTTTTATGACATGGCCTTATGACATGACTGAACGGGTCAGTTATGTGATAAATCCTGGTATGATATGGTTAGATCATTAGTGTGCCTACTTGTTGTGATTGAGAATGATACCTCAGTTCTCATTTTTGAGACCATGCCATTTACTCGGATGTGACCTATATTAACAAGGCGGGTGACGTCGATGAAGCAGATTACTTATTATACTTCGTTCATACGCACAAATAATGCGCAATGAGCGAAGTCAAACACGTGTTAACGTCGATTGCTGACTGAGCATTTGGTTATCCAAAAATACATTTTACTCTGGCCTCACAATTCGTATACAAGTAGTTGTAGTGAACTTTTTTATTCAAAATACCAGTCTATATTATTGGATTAATAATATGTATTAAAAACGTTCATTTCTGATCTACTAACAATCTGTATTAAAAATAATATTAACAACTATATAATTAAAAAAATATATACAAACAAAAGTTTCGAATTTTCTTTTATTGTTATTAATTGTCTAAAGCCTTAATAAAATTGATAGCCAAATTTCAGCTTGATACGCCAAGCGGTTATTCTCCTTGCCACATTTGTCTGATAGTCGATTTTGTGTAATTTTAACCACCGTCTTTAGATTATTCATATTTCGCTATACTATCAATATATATTGTCCTTGCCACATGTGCCAGTGAGGAATAGTGTTCTTTGTAAATAAAATAAATGATTCACCAAAATTTAGGGGACACCCGGGTTCGAACCAGGGACCTCTCGATCTGCAGTCGAATGCTCTACCACTGAGCTATATCCCCTTCTTGTAAAAAAAGGAAAATTAAGCATGTATGTGACGCAATATGCTCTTTAACTTTTAGTGTTTGAATCAGTGTAAGTTTATAAAACTACAAATGTACATGTATAATATAAGCTAAAGTTTCTGGCTTAGATTTTATTAATATTATTCGTTTAACTGGTCAAGTGTTTGTTTAATCATATTTGTACTGTGTCATATTTGTTATGGTCATGTTAGATTAGTCATGAGAACTGCATGGTCCTTAAGTTAGTTCATCCAGCATCTGAGGCATTTCGATTTATATGGGAGAAAAACGGCACAAAACGTTCATGAAATTAACAGCATAATATTGTAATCGATATTTATGTTTTTATTTGTCATTGCGTATTCATAGCTATATACTACGTAAGGCGTACTTAACTTATCGATTTATGTGATACAATATCTATAAATATTCACCAACACAAAAGGCGGAACTTAAACAGTTATTACAAACATTTTAATACGTAAAAAATCGTACACAAGTCGTCTGCTGACGAGGCACATCGTAATCTATAAATACACCTGACTGTGACGTCACAAATCGTCCAGTAGACGTATTCCCAGTGTATATAAATACAGCTGTAGAGCTCGGTGGTTAGTGGACACACAGGACGGGATGGCATGAACACAGAGGTATGTAAGTCATACAGCTACCCGGAATTAACATGATATTAAGGTTTCTCTCGAGGTACTTTGATTGTAATACTATCTATAACGATACTTTTTATTATGCTTTTTGTATCACATAGGAACTAGTTTGACACATAACTTCTATATGGAATTTTGATTTAACGTTTTCAATTCAAAATTATTGTTTCACTAAACAGTGATTTATTTTTCTTTCATAAGTATATATTACGTCCTATGACGTCTTCATATGAATATCCTTTTTTTTGTATTTTACAGATTTACTCATTTTTTTTTCCATTTCATGATAAATGATTTAATTTTAGTGATGTGAAGGTGACAAACAACAAATTCTATTATCATTCTATATTCAGTCTAAAAAGTATGACTAACATTTCAGAAGTGTCCACCAGATGGGGCCCGTGGTCAGGATAAACGTTTGAACTCCTGAGATTCGTCGATAGCCAAACCCATTTTAACAACGTGAAAGGGGGAGTGAGCTATGACGTATTTGGGTTCAAAGGTCACACAGGAACCTCTTGTTTCTGTCGAAGTGTGTCCCGACCCCTTTACCGGCAGGGGAGGGACATATTGGATGGGAATAATAACACAACTCAAGCTACTTGGGTTTAGCGGAATTTGATGGAATATGTTATAGAGAAATCAAACGCGGTAAAAATACGAAGATGATAGGATGAAAGAAGAGATAGTAGAAGAAAACTTGATCTAAATGAGGAAATTCATTTTTCATAATGCTGTTTATATCATGCCTTTCAATGGTTGCCTGTACAGCTCAACACATGCTGTAAATGTTGATATTTTATATCGAGACACTTCAAATAGGTCGTATGAAGATAGGAATTTGGGACATGAAGATTCATTGAGAATAAAGTGAGGCAAGTTCATCAATGGACCCTGTTTATCCCTGTGGCTCCTGCCATCCATTAAAAGCGGATAAAGAAAATAGCCAAACCCTTCCCTTCAGCAAATTGCGTTTGCATAAAATTTGAAGAACAGAGATTGTATTGTATATTCCAAATACAAGGAAACGTTCCATCGCTTATGAACACTGGATTTGTATTCAATGTTTCACATAAGGAGAAAGAATAGAGACTAGAATATCAATTCGGGAAAAAATGTCTTTGAAATGGATGTGCGCTGAAATAAGTCCAAATATTTCATATCGACATTGTACACTACGTGAAAAGTTCAACTATATTCAACTGAAAACGGAAAATAACCAAGGGAAGTCAACCAACTACGAGTTCATTACACAAAATTATGTATTCTAAAAAAGAAATATGTACTGTGTAGTTGATTACAATAAACAATTCGTTAGAAACAGGTATCAAAATATAATGAAATTGGGCGAGGAAAATATCTATCCCGCCGGTATACCGTTCGATGTAGATATGTTGAGGTATTATGGTTAGCCGGCTATGTAACACCCACAGATGTAGTTCCACCCAGTAGTGTAAAACGATTAGTATTGTCAGCATCCTCCTCCAATGTAACCGGATTACGTGACTAGGTTGAGCTATAGCATTGGTTGTACACATTTCATTAACTTATTACATTACAAAGTATATCAAAGGAATATCTATGTGAAGATCTGTAAATATTTTTTGTAGATATCAAGTCTATAGATTTTTTCTAGTCTTTTTTTTTCCTGAACTGCTTTTCGTGATATCTGTATCTTTTTCTGAGTATTAATGTGAATATGATGTGCTATTTAGTTCATCTTTTTCTTAGTATCAATGTCAAAATGATGTTTTTTGGTGAGTATTAATGTGAATATGTGATAATATGTATGTATTTTTACATTCTTAACGTCATACGAGTACATAATTTTGAATTATTTCAACTGTTTTTGTGCATAAAAGGTAAATGTAAATTGCTATTGTATTACATGTACTAAGTACCATATACCTATCAGAATGGAGTGTCATGTGTGAAATATATATTATGATTTTATTTTTATATTTTACTCCTACACCTGTACATATTTTTATGAAGTTACTATCTTAATTGTATTTAATCAATTGGTTCGTACTTAGATATAGTTTCTTGTGAAATTAGTAGAACTCATGTTGTACCTTCTGTACAAATATTATCATATTTAAAAAAATTGTTAATGTTAATATTTTCATGTAAAATATTTTATAATACAGTCCATGTATACAAGAGTGATAATTAAAATTTGTAATAGACGAGCTTCAGAATTGTAAAATATATACAGTTGGATTTATACAAAATTTGAATTACAAAATGCAGCCATACTCCGTACACCTTAAAACTGTGTAAAAAACCATTAAAGTTACTTGCGCCAACCAATTGTTTTAAAAATGTTGTGTTCTTAGGCTGCTGCAACCAATTATGTCAATTAATCAGCTGTTGTCACTGAAAACGTCAGCAACATTTCTCTTCTGCTCCCCTCACCCAACGATAAAAATTTCATCAATAACAATGTGTGTTATAGGACTGTAGCATCATTTGCGAAAACTGAATCATGTAACAAAAGTCTCATAACACTTGTTTCTGTTTCCTTTTCTGTTTCATGTAATGTAACATTTGGATTTAAAAGAAAATGTAACCCAAATAATGTTAGTAAGAAAAACATCAACCTCCACCTACACAAACTCGATTTTTTTAGAACAATTAACTGCCAATACTTTTACACTAAACCCTGTGAAACTACATTTATCAGAATCTGGAATGTTACAATATACATAATGCATAGTATAACCTCATTTTTATCTAGTATATAGATAGTGGTTGTGCTTATATATATATATATATACTAGGACTTGTATCCCGTAAAATTTATGCAGGATATGTTTCCCACTTCACTACTCAATATCCTATACATAAGTTAACTGCTACTGAAAATAGAGAGGACAAAACAAAGAAGACTTATTTAACAAGCAAGTAATGTATTGAGTTGTATCTCCACAACAATAATTTGTTCGGATAGTATTATATATGTATTTTTTTTGTAAAATCAGTGTACATATGACTTAAATAAGCTTAACTGGGTGTAATTAAGATGATTTATTTGCAGTTTTACTTTGTAATACTGCAAATTTCGCTTTAGTTTATCTTCGCCTTTTCGTACTCCAATATCACTACAGGGAATTAAAGTAAACAGCATAACACAATAGTAATTGTGAGTAGCGAAGAGTGACGTCATTGTGGAATGGCGAAACTATGACTGAGCAATAATCGACAAGGGCAATAAGTCTAAATACTACTTCCTCTGCTTAGGCATTATATATGTATAGTCAAGATGGATGGTGTTACGTATCGGCCTAGGAATACACAACTTTGGTGTACAGACTCATATCTGTTCATTTATCTTCTACACCTGTTGTTGTTTTTTTTGTCCTATGTTATTGTTGTAAGCGTAGCTCATTCATCCAATATGCAAAACACATACAACATTTAGTATTGAAAGCCAGTCTGTAACATTAGAAATAGCCCATATATTGTCTTTGTTGTCTTTGAATCTTGTCATTAACTGTATATAATTGTAAATACTTGTAATATAAGAAGGAAAAGAGAAACACAATCAATGTAATTATTTCACTCATAAGAAAATCGAAGATCAATGCCATACTCCTTTATCTGATTGTCATAAGCTGCATCAAATCGTTCGCTTTGCGCCACTGTGAAGTGGTGCTTCCAATCGCCAACACAGCCTGAAAAATATTTAGAAATCTGAATAATGTTACCATCAAAATTAGAGAATACCGAAGCGTCAACAAAACCACAATCTAAACTCAAAATCGATTAAAGCAATGGATAAATAGAGAAAGAACAGGTGTTCTGGAAGAGGAAGCGTGTTCTGCTTCATTGACGACACTAGCCATGTAAATCTTAGTAAGAATAAGAATCTACATACCAAAGCAATCATCTGTTCTGTCGCTATAGACCTGAGGAATTATATGTATTATATTATTTTTCCTTACTTACAAAACGCTTACCTTTCCTGTATATTGGTAATCTTTCTTTGTTTTTGCTATGTTTTTTGAAATTAGTTTCTCCTGCCTCTGTTTCGTGTTCCTTTTGAAGATTTTCAAATTGAACTGCTTTTTCCACATCACGCAAAAATGATTCTGGTCGATCAAGTTGGAGGAATTCTACAAGTTTGTTGATTGCGTCATACGGATTCTGTAAGGTTAATACTTTAGATAACGTTAAATTGCACAACACTTGTAAACATAAAGGTAGAACGATTGCCAGAATTGTCTCCACAATAAAACAAGCCCAATTAACAACATGCTCCTTCAGTTTATATATCTATGAAAGGGTACATAGGGTAGTATGCACTTAGACCTACCGAAAGTGTTGAATTTCTTTTCACATTGATTCGGGTTTAAAACCCGTTACAAATTTTTTTTTGTTTTACGATGAACCTAACACACACGCATATTCTCTACCTTTTGCATTACGTTTAGCATGTAGATACAGTTTGCCGAAAACAAATTAATTACACTGCATCATATGAGATACACTCATCAACTGAGTAATAAAATGTTTTTACTAACAAACCTTTTTGAGATCTTCAAACTGCAGAGAGAGCACTGAAAGGTTCTTATTTGAGAGTTTGGCCTTCTCCCAGTCTCTGACATACGAAAACCAATTTCCACCAAACAGTCCAACTAAAAAGAAATCATCAAATTAATTAAGCATGTAATGGTGCTCATAAGGTGCAAATTGCAATCATTTTAATGCATTGGTTATAATAAAAACAATATTTAAAAAGAAAATGGCTACAAAAAAAACCCCACGAAAACAGAAGACAAAAACAAAACAAAACATAGAAGCTGTAACATGCACTGTTGTTCGCGTATCAGTTATACAAAAACATAAAACTATATTAAAACATATTCTAAGGTTCCATAGAATTTTTCAAATTTTCAAACTGAAAAACAGTTTTCATTGAAAAAAAAACCCGAACAAACAAACGAAAAAAAGGCATTATTTATATACACATGTTAGTACACGTTGATAAAGTAACGGATACTTTTGTTCGAAAGGATGACGTAACACACACACAAACTGCACCGTTTAAATTTAGAAAAATATATAGTTTGCCGAAAAAAGCACTTAACTGCATCATACAGTTGTTTCGTCAGGTGCCTAAAACCCCTTCTATTTATTAAATTGAAACAAAATGAATTTTAGTACTGTACAGTTTCAAATCGCGTACTACGAAAGTGTGTATATTATTAATCACGACACTATTCAAATGGGATAACTGTGACTATGAAGGATCTAGCAAACCTCGGGGACTTAAAAATCCACCAGCAGAGTGAGTGTACCAAAGGTCCAAAAACTTTCACCTAGTTCATCAAATCTCATCAATATCCAAGAAAATCAAAAGAAATAAAAATTTTGGTTACACTTTACTAATGTTTACCAATTATCTACATAAGTTACGGCATTTGGAATCCATCGAACAGTTTTTTGTTTATTTTCTCTAACTCTATGTAGCTAAAACGATATGTTTTCATTTTCAAAACATGTGGCTCGGAAATTATACACTATGACGCAATATGTTGACGAATAAATTTATTTTTCTCAAGTGTTTTTGCTAATGTTCTTTACGATAGGTGTTCGTTAAATGTCAGTTCCAAAAGTTTTGAAATAAATCAATTTCTATGATTATTTCTATTTTATCCGCATTTTATTCCTTTTCCTTGTTCTGTTTATCAATTATATTGAGTAGACAAATAAGTATGATACGTTC
The DNA here is from genome assembly GCA_947623455.1 of Mimachlamys varia. Lineage (NCBI taxonomy): Eukaryota > Metazoa > Mollusca > Bivalvia > Pectinida > Pectinidae > Mimachlamys > Mimachlamys varia. Next base: position 47,040,611 of record OX392534.1, on the reverse strand, counting down.
ATGTATGCTGTCATAAGGACCTTCTTCGACAGAAGACAACATACGAAAAATAAATATAGTGCCGGAAATATTATTACATTCATCCGATAAACAGAAATCCAAAAATCCATCGAAGTCTCCTTTGTACACCGTCTTTTCAAACTTTTTCCAAAATTCAAAAAGAGACGTTGCTGTGTCTTTGGGATTCCGAAGAACATGTACAATCTTCACTTTGCCCTGTCTCGCCATTTCCGGGGTCAATGGATAGGTGAGATGTGTTTGGATCGTTCGGGGTGATTCAAGCTGCTCGATCTCGCTTAATGAGAGGAAATCGAGCATGTCTGGTGATCCTTTGTATTGAAGAGTTTCAGACCGCAACATCTGTATCATATTATACACCCAATGTGTTCCTGAAATGACAACAGTTTAACGATATATTAGTCGACAAAGTGGCATTTATCACAACAAGTTGAGTTCAATATGTTTCCGTAACTGGGCAATCATTTTTTAAAGTAACATTTTTATTTCCATAAACCAGCAAAAATAAGCCGTTTTTAGCCTGTATTAGTTGTGTATTACTTATTCTGATGTTGAAGTTAGAATATAAAGACTAGTAGATTTGTTGCCAGCGGACATCTTGTAGTTTATGCTTAGTTGCCTACAGAAGCACGCAGATACTAAAACGTCGTGAAACATTCCTCATTTGCATAAGTATATACGTTTACTAGTATACATAAATTAATTTGAATTTACGTACAGTCTGGTTCATTGTCGTGTTTACAATGCCTTATAGATAAACAACAAGTAACTAGATATATGATAAATGCGTTTTAGTGATGTGTAATTTTAGGATTTAAGTCACATCGTTTTTCATATTTCAAGATAAACAACATATGCCACACATGCTTTGAAAATCATCCAAATTATATTGCAACTGTGTCACTGCTGCTTTTATTTAAAACCATTTTATCTCAATAGTAAATTGGAGTGTATATGAATAAATCAATAGATTCTGAGACGTCAGGTGATTCCTATGTGAGGTAATGCTATTCACATTCAGTTGTTCTCTTAGCATCATGTTTCCTGCAAACAATACGGACCTAAACTACGACAAATATGTTAAATTAACTCCCCACACAGGTAGCACCTTCCATGTATGGAATCTGTCGATAGGATTAATTGATATTCACCGAGACGTTCCAGACTTGAAATTCTGGCTACATGCCTGATTCTCTGTTATCACATATACAGTGTATACATTAATATTTTTGTTTTAGCATATAGTATGTTTAAACTGGTCGAGACTTCACAGTAGGAACGATATATTTAATCAGCGGGTCTCTTCACAGTAGATACCTGGTTATAATCCTGATTACAAGGAGCAATATTAAGATTATGGTAAGGAAACCTGGGTGAGTCATTGTCTATAAAATTTAATAGAGAATACGGAAGCGTCAACAAATCAATATTCTGAACTCAATATTGATTAAACAAGGGGTAAAATATGAAAAAGGAGAGATTTACATGGAAATCATTGTAGAAGTACAAGAAAATAAGACCATGTGTTCCGGAGGAGTACGCGTCTTCTTTTAGTGTTAACGTCAGAACCTCTGATAAGAGCAAATAGCATCGCTTTTACAACATACATAATTCAGTCAGTGGTTGGGGCTTCGATTTAATTTTTTTATATACTGTTATTTACACAGGGACATGTTGCCAGGATAACAAATATCTTTATATAGATAACATATTGAAATATGAATAATTAAAAATCAAAATAAAAAAAGTTTCAAATTTTCTTCTTATATTATGAATTGTCTCAAACCGTAATGTAAATGATAGCCAAAAACCAGCTTGATACGTCAAGCGGTAATATTTCACAAAAATCGACAATCAGACACTGAAAATGTCATTTAATAGTTCATTACTTTGACAACCCTTTGCTTCCATAAAACTGTTTCAAGTGTACCTTGATACGGTGGGTATATTTGAAGGTCTGACTATCTGACACATTCCACTGGTAAATGTATAAAAACAACACGGCCTGATTCCCCCAGGACATTCATGCCTGCAGTAATTAAATACCAACGGATCAGGTGACAAGCATTTGAACATATTGTATTATAAGATTTTTAAACAGTGGCTATTTTCGGCTGTAAGTAAGAAATAAAAGATAACTAAATGTGTTCTTTTAAAAATGTACCTTTTCGGTTATAAAAGCGATACAATGTGTATCGTGGTAAGTAAAAGTAATGAAAAGTTTCAGGCCGACCGCTATCGGTTATCGCATGATCGTCAAAACATATATAGTAGACGTCTATATACCTCATCAACCTGAAGACTCGTTATTATCCCCTGTTCTAAGCAAAAATCATCTACGTTAAATCAAGTAATAAAAGGTTTCGCTCGTGTCACTGAACGGCATGATTTCGCTGACAAGTGTCATTATTCATCCAATCAAAACCATATGATGTTTTTGAAAAAAATTGAAATGATCAGATATTTACGTTTCAGTGAATGTCATGTTTACATTCGGGTAAATCAAGTGTGCTTTACCGGTAGAGTGAACACGTTAATATGTTCCATAAGTGGGCGTATTGTATAGATATACAGGTTAGATTAAAACAGGATGACGTGCGTAATGGTGTCTGGATTCTACCAAGTTCGACTGACTTCTTGAAAAGGGAAGTTTACTCTCTAGCAATGTATCTTTCAGGAATACAATTTGCTCCTTGTTGTAATATGATTTAAAATTCGGGAGAATGGATCGTCTTATGGATGGCCATGTATGATAATTAAAATGAAGATGCAAAATTATGTTAGATTAACAAGAATGACACCTCAAGATTATAGTGATGTTGCATACGTTTCAATAAAACCTGGCGTTGTTCTCCCTTCATTTTTTTACGGATACCAATGTCTCTATAAGCATTAAAAGTGGAAAACGATAAGCAAATTCAATGGTTACCTGATTTAGGGAAGGTGCACAACAACACATCATCCGCTCTGAAGGGAAATGATGCGATATCCCTCAGATGGTCCTCTACGTTTCCTGGAATCCTTGGATGGAATTTCAAACCCTTGAAAGGTTTGGAAAGAATTACATTTCCATGAGAATCTGTTGATTCTTGCATTGCAAGTTTTTTGAAAGATTGAATATGTAGATAAAGGAAGATCAGTACTTTCCTACACGGCGTCACGGCTAATACTGATACAGTCCACCTGTATGTCTCTGTGTCAAATAAAGTGACAAATGACTGATACGAACATTAACAATGGATCATCGCAGCACAGAAAAACGTTTGATATTTCATATGATATGAAAATAGTTTACCCGCATATCAAATATATAATTAAACACTTGGGCCTCCGATCACGATACGGTCGCTCTTCCCAGCTAAACTACCTGCTCAGTAATGCGAAAAAAATAAATAAAGGGATGTAACTCTACTTAAATAATAACCCATCGCTATGCAAGCGTTGGAATATATGGCAGTATCAATTGCCTTCCTCGCACGTTAACAACAAAGGCCAAAAGGGAGGTATTTCAACACAAGGCATTAGGAAGTAAAATCGATGGTATGAAGTAAATGAAATATCAATATGCAAAATACTGCATAGAAAGCTGTAGAATTATTTTTATCACAATTATGTCAAAGAAGAGGGAATAAATGCAGGTTCTCAATTCGGAAGGTGTTTCCACGTGTTTCGAAGAAGCAGAAGACGCTTACTCTTCCGGAACACCCGGTCGTATTCTCGTGTACTGTCCTTTGTTCCTATTTTGCCTCAAGTTTAATCGATTTTGAGTTCGGGTTATGGGTTTGTTGACGCTTTGGTATCCTCTGATTTTTTTGCTTCCACATTAGTCGCGTCCAATAAACACACAATGAGGGAAAGTTATTCTTTCTCAGTCGACCTTCAGGGTACATAAGTTACAGAGCTTTAAGTCGTTTCTGATAAAACAAAACTTGGCATCTATATACATGGACTGCTTTAGCATTTCATGAACTGATAATGTGAGAAGAAGTTGAGAAAGGCACTTGGTATCGCATTTTCTGGGACGTTTACCAAAACTTTGACCAACATAGACAGCTGTTTTGATGGTCGCCATCTTGGTCTCATTGACAAATATTTTGTATCCTTGTATGCTATGAAAGTGGGCGTTGGTTAGGCACATTTGTTTGCCTACTTGTTATGATTGAGAATCATGCCTTTGTTCTCATTTTGAGGACATCACATTTACTCGGAAGTGACCTAGATTTACATAACGAGTGACGTCGACGAAGCAGAAGACGCTTACTCTTCTGGAATACCTGGTCTTATTCCCTTGTGCTTGTTCAAGATTCCCGTGTAAGCTTTCGTTTCTTCATGTTTTGCCGTTAGTGTGACATATTATGAGTTCATATTATGGTTTTTCTTACACTTAGGTATTTTTTGTACTTTTGATACACACTTTTAGACATCACCTATGATCAAAGCACAAATAACGTACGGTCAACTGTCAAACACGTGTGAACTTCGACTGCTGACGGAACATTTTGTTATCTAAAATAAATCTAACTATGACGGCACAAATCGTATACGATGTAGTTGTACGCGAACTATTTTATTCAAAATACAATACCGGTCTATATTGGATTGATAATAATATATATTAAGAACGTTTGATGTCTTTTCTAATGACAGACAGAAATAAGAGCTACAATTATATTATTAAAAAAAATATAAAAGACCAAAAGATTCAAATTTTCTAAAACCCTAATGAAAAGAAAAGCAAAATTCCAGCTTGTTACGTCAAGCGGTTATTCTCCCGGTCACATGTGTCTGATAGTCGATTTTGTGTGAAATTTAACCGCCGTCTTAAATTATACATATTTCGCTATGCTATCAATATATATTCTCCTGGCCACATGTGCCTGTGAGGAATAGTTTTCTTTGTAAATAAAAGAAATGATTTACCAAAAATTAGGGGACACCCGGGTTCGAACCAGGGACCTCTCGATCTGCAGTCGAATGCTCTACCACTGAGCTATATCCCCTTCTTATTTCGTTAGACAAGGAAAATTAAACATGTATCTGACGCAATATGCCATTTATAGCTTTTAGGGTATCGACAAGTTTAATAAACTTATAACATATGCTATAGTTTCTTGCTTAGAGTTTAGTTATGTTATTACTTAACCTGGTCAGGTGTTTCTTTTATCATTTTGTCCAGGGTAATATTAATGTCGATTTTAGATTAGTATTGACAACTGCATTGTCCTAAAGTAAGTACCATGTACATCCATCACATAAGGGATCTTTTATTTATAAGGAGAAGAAACGTCAAAAAGATTATGATAAAATTAACAGTATAATGTTGTAATCGATGTTTATGTTTTTATTTATCAAAACGTATTCATAGCGATTTATTGAGTAAGGCGTATTATACGTATCGATTTATGGTATACAATATCTATAAATATTCACCAACACAAAAGGTGGAACACAATAAAAAATAAACCTTTCAATACGTTGAAAATCGTACACAAGTCGTCTGCTGACGAGGCACATCGTAATCTATAAATACACCTGACTGTGACGTCACAAATCGTCCAGTAGACGTATTCCCAGAGTATATAAATACGGACGTGAGCTCGGTGGTTAGTGGACGGGATGGCATGAACACAGAGGTATGTACAATGTAAATCATACGGCTACCCGGAATTAACATGATATTAAGGTTTCGCTCGAAATACTTTGATTGCAATACAATCTATAACGATACGTTTTATCATATTTATTGTATCACATAAAAACTAGTTTGACAATACCTTTTTTATGGAATTTTGATATGACATTTTCAATTCAAAATTATTGTTTCACTAAACAGTGATTTATTTTTGTCCTTTATTTATTTTTCTTTCATAAGTATACACTACGTCCTTGTTTAGATGATATAAATACTTTTTAAGCACGATAACATATATATATATTTTTTTTCTTTTTGTATTTTACAGATTAAATCATTTTGGTTTTTTGTTTAGTTTTTTTGCTTCTTTATCCATTTCATAATAAATGATTACATTTTAGTGAAGTGAAGGTGACAAACAACAAATTATATTTTCATTCCATATTCAGTCTAAAAGTATGGCTAACATTTCAGAAGTGTCCACCAGATGGGGCCCGTAGTCAGGACAAACGTTTGAACTCCTCGGATTCGTAGATAGCCACACCCATTTTAACAACGTGAAAGGGGGGGTGAGCTATGACGTATTTGGGTTCAAAGGTCACACGGGAACCTCTTGTTTCTGTCGAAGTGTGTCCCGACCCATTTACCGGCGTGGGAGGGACATATTGGATGGGAATAATAACATAACTCAAGCTACTCGTGTTAAAGGAAATTTTATGGAATATGTTATGGACAAAACAGGAGCGGGGAAAATACGAAGGAAAGAGGAGAATGAAAGAAGAATCGATTAGATAGTAGAAGAGGAAGGCATTCACGGTATAGACGGATGATAAAATTGATTTAAATGAATAAATCCATTGTTAATAACGCGAGTATCACGTCATTCAACGACTGTCTGTACAGTTCAACACATAATGTTAATGTTGATTGCAAAAAAAGGAATATTGTCTAATGCCGAACATACTGAAGATATTTTACATCGAGACACTTTGAACCTGTTTATCCCTGTGGAGACAGTATTCGAGAGAAATGTTCTTTAGCCATCCAAAGAAAGAAATCCAAACCCTTCACTTCAGCAAAGTGCGTTTTCATAAAAGTTAAGCCACTGTTATAAGAACCGCGATTGTACTATATATTCCAAATACAAGATGACTTAACACACATATGCTGCACCTTTTAAAAGTAATAGATAGAGTATGTCGAAAAATGAATTAAACTACACAATACAGCTGATTCGCCCTCCTAGGACTCTTCAGTGATGCTAGGGGCCAAAAGGTGGGAATCCAAAATTTCTAAACTAATGTAGAAGCAAATGAAAAAAACAAGCACGGAAACGTTTTCCATCGCTTACGAACACTGCATCTGTGTTCACTGTTTAACATTAGGAGAAATAATAGAGACTGCATTTAAAAAACATTTCAAGTCAACTACTTTCGCAGACGATTTACTCGGCAGAAAGGCCAAATGTTTTGGGAATGGATGTGGGCTGAAATAAGTCCAAAGACTTCATATCGACATTGTACATTACGTGAAAAGTTCAACTGAAACCGGAAAATAACCAAGGGAATACAACCAAATATGAGCTCATTACACAAAATTATGTATTCTAAAAAAGAAATATGGACGGTGTAGTTGATTACAATAGACAATTCGTTAGAAACAGGTATCAAAATATCATGAAATTGGGCGAGGAAAGTATCCAGTCCATCGGTATATCGTTAGATGTAGATATGTTGAGGTATTATGTTAAGACGGCTATGTAACACCCACTGTTGTAGTTCCACCCAGTAGTGTAAAACGATTACAGTAGTGGTAATATATAGTATGGTCACTGGATTACGTAACTGGGTTGAGCTATAGCATTGGCTGTACACAGCACACATGGTTTTCATTATTTTAAACATTAGAAAGTATATCAAAGGAATATCTATGTGAAGTTGTGTAAATAATTTTGTAGATATCAAGTTTATAGGGTTTTTTTCTAGTCTTTTTTTCATCAAATGCTTTTCGTGGATATTTGTATCTTTTTCTGGGTATTAATTTGAATATGATATCCTATTTTGTTTAATTTTTTCTTAGTATCAATGTAAAAATGAAGTCCTATTAAGTGCATCTTTTTGGCGAGTATTAATGTGAATATGTGATATTGAGTTCATATTTTTACATTCTTGACCTCATACGTGTACATAGTTTTGATTTATTTCGACTGTAGCTGTGCATAAAAGATAAATGTTAATTGCTATTGTTCAACATGTACTAAGTACCATATACCGATCAGAAGGGACGTGTCATTTGTGAAATATATATTATGGTTTTATTTTTATACTTATAAATATTTTGTATGAAATTAGTATCTTAATTGTATTTAATTAATTGGTTCGTACATAGAAATAGTTTCTTGTGAAATCAGTAGAACACATCTCGTACCTTCTGTACAAATATTATCATATTTAAAAATAGTTTGGTTCGTACATGTTCATATTTTCATGTAAAATATGTAAATATTGCAAGAGTGATTATTAAAATTTGTAATAGACGTGCTTCAGAAATGTTGTAAAGTAAAATTTGATTTAAAAAAAATGCAGCTATAAATTGGTGTCTATAAAAGAACGTTTCTGTTGTAATTTTGGACAGCTGCAACCGCATATGCCACTTAATCCGCTATTGTCACAGGTCCTGGAAACGTCAGCAAGATTTCACTGCTACTCCCTTCACCAAACGACGCAAAATAAATTTACATTTGTAGTACGGAAATGCAAGTTTATTTGTATTACGTACCCGGTAACAGTAGCAAGCTCCAATCAAGATTTTAATGCTACAACAGACGTGGACAGTAAATGCAACTAAAATGCATTATTTAAAGCAGTTGTAATGTAAATAGTCTTAACGGAAAGACTTATTCTGTTTTCTAGTTTCCTCACGGATTGATAAGAATTGCAACATGTCGATATAAATACAAATATATCTCTTTTGGAAGTTTCTTTTTTACTAAAACGTGATATGTATTACATGTATGTCGGATTTTTTTAATGAATTGTTTGATTTACTTTTGCACCCTAGAATATGTCAATTGCTGTGTATTATCAGATCGTTATTTGTAGTCCTTGTACATGTACTATATTATATCCTACTAATTGTTATATTATTTTGGGAAAATATGTTTCAATAGTCATAATCTAAATTTTAATATGTTCTGCGCTTGTACTTTGATTATACATTTTATGCACGTTATATTATCATATATTATATCATTATTACACTAAATACCAGCTAGGTCAATTGATCTACTGTATAGCATATTTCATAAAAATGTAGGGACAAATCTAAACACACTTCTCTGATATTTATTATAATGTTTTTAAATATTCAAAGATGACGTAACACACACATGCGCTTCACCTTTTATATTTAGTGATAGATACAGTAAAATATGAGGATTGAAACGAAAGTTTAAATTTGATGAATATCAAAGCGGGCAGAGAGACATGGTTTAAGTGCGCTGTTAATTGCATTCTTGTTCTTTCCTCAACGAGATCGAATAAACCTCTGTAGGATATCTTTACGAAGCTTTTTATCATCTTCATTATTAATAATGTACGTTCCATTTCTTAAATTAATTGTTGGGCGGACCTCTACGCTTCCACATATATTACTATCTGTTGAAGTGTTTTAGAGATAATTTATATAACACGGTGTGATACTGTGATGGGGTCGCTACTATATTCAGGTCAATTCTTTAATGTACATGGCGGTCAGCTGTGAAGTCCGCCTATATATTGGCTTTGTTTTACGAAGGACAGCTATTTCAATTAAATGTATGACACTCTTGGGTGTAAGGGAGGCTACTCGAAGTTTTAATAGGAATCCAGAAACTAGATACATAAATCGTTATATTAACTATCAACAGCACACACATTTTCTTCTCTTCAGACGAAGTCTGATCTGATTGATATACATGTGATTATATCTGTATTAAAGAAGATTAGTTTGAAAATAAATTATAGTATCATTAAAACCTGCCTTAAGAAAGTACGTTTCCATTGGGCGTGCACATATATATATCATGTTCATGTTATGTAAATAATGCGATCCATTCCCTTGTTCGGCGACATTTGAAATTACATTCCTGACTTATAAATATTATCCTGATAAAAACAGCTCATCAGCAGAGAATGGACATGGACATCAACTAGATAATTAGCACATATTTATGGGAAACTTACAAATTAGCATGGCGCAATTGATTCATCGAATATGTCCTTTAAGTTGGAAAGTCACAGATTCACTCTTTAATAAAGCTAACAGGGACGTATCTGCCATTTTAGCACATAAGCCCGTGCTTGCACATCATTTTCAAAAGTAAGTATATTAAAGTTTCATAAATTTCAACTAATATTCGACTAAAATTCTTAAAACTCCACTGATATTGTTACTCTTTCTAATCGATGCGTCAGATTATAAGACCAGACTTGCAGGAAGTTTTTTATTCGTATAATCATATGTCATATCATGTTTAGTGACATAACTGATCCGTTCAGTCATATCATGTCATACGACCATGTCATGAATATGGTAAAACCCATGTGTAATAACACTATTGTTACACCATAAAGCAATGACGTCTTTATGACGTCACAGTGTATATAATTGTCTCAGAAGGGAAATTCATACCGTTAAAACAAAATCAGAGAATACCAAAGCGTCAACAAAACCATAATCCGAACTTAAAATCGATTTAACTAAGGCAAAATATGAGGAAAGGAAATATCTACATGGAGACTCTCGTAAAAGTTCAAGGGAATAATATCATGTGTTCCGGAAGAGTAAGCGTCTTCTGCTTCATCGACGACACCAGCCATGCAAATCTTGGTCACATCCAAGTAAACATCAAGTTCTCAAAATGAGAACCAAGTATCAATGTCAATCACAATAAGTGAGCACACTAATGAGCATACTCAAAAACGTCTATCTTCATATCACACAGGGATACAAAATATTTCTCAATTAGACAAAAATGGCGACCATGAAAATTGTTCAAAGTTCTCATCATCCTGCACCTCTCGAATCCCTTTGGTGCAGCATATTTGTGTGTTACGTCATCTTTCATGATAGGGGATGGCATACTCCGCTGGTGGGTTGTTTTGTCCCCGAGGTTTGCTGGAGCCTCCATAGGGAAAGTTATCTCATTTGAGTATTGGCACGGTACATAATATACACATGTCCTTAATATATGATTTGACATTTTACAAAACAAGTTTATTTTTACTTGTAAAATCATAAATTAAAGGGGTTTTACGCACCTGACCCTTCTGCTTCTACATCAATTTCGAAATTTTGGATTCCCACCTTTTGGCCCCTTACATCACTGAAGAGTCCTAGGAGGACGAAACAGCTGTATAATACAATTTAATTAATGTTTTCGGCATATTGTATCTATTACTAAATTTAAAAGGTGCAGCATATGTGTGTTTTAACGTAATCTTTGGCAGCAGTCGCTTTCCATTTCTCGATAGTAACTTCCCTACATATCCAACCTATGGTGTTTACATGTCGCAGTTTTCATTCTAACATATTTTATTGATCATGAAAATCAAAGGGATAGGACACAAGTTCTCACAACTGTATTTCATATTGTAGGTCTGGCTCTATATATCGAGATTTCTGTTTAAGTAAGTTCATGATTGGAAAATTGAAATCTTCACATTTATCATACAGCTTAGTAGTAAGCTGACCATGTTGGTCATAGTTTAAGTAGACTGTCATATATTTCAAGTTCAGAAGGGTATATACGATCGACTGGTGAGCACACTTTATGTTGTTCATAGAAAACTCATCGTCGATATATCTGAACGTGAAATTAAAAGATTTTTCTCGCCTGTCCTGATTAGCTCTTCCACAAATTCAGCATCGTATGAAATCAAAAACAAGTCAGCTAAGAGTTGGGCACGGTTTGTTCCCATACGATTGCCAGCAGACTGTCCTCCAAGCTCAGTAAAACATTTTCAACTAGGAATTTAATCATTCGTACTATATCTTCTTCCGTATATGTCATCTTAGCTTTTGTTGTGTTTTTCACAAAGTATGTTAAAAGATAGCTCATTACAAGAAAGTAACAAGAGAGTTACAAGATGGATTGATCATAGACCCCATACTTTAGCACGAGATCGGTTTCATAACTAAATGTCTTGGTTTTATTCTATTGAACCTTTTCGATGGTTTCCATGTCAATCTTTCCTTTGGTCAAATTTTGTCCCTAGAATAATCGATTTTGAATTCGGATTATGGTTTTGTTGACGCCTCGGTAGCTTCTGATTTTAGTTAGTGGATAACTTACGAAATATTTGTCTCGCCATCCACCTAGAAATTCACAGATGCATATGTTTGTCATTTTCATTGTTCTATTCGGTTTTACACCCAAAAGCATCAACAGAGTGCCTCAATCACTACAGTCGTGAGAACAGAAAACTTACACAAAACTAATACACAAGCTAGACTTAGACAATGCAATTCTGCTCTCTCAAATTATTATGATGTGTCAACTTCGTCTTAGATGTAAATTGTTTAGATTATATTATGGAAGTACCTAGCCATGTCACTTATTTGTATGATTGTCATTCGGATACTAATGCTCGTACATTAATATTTTAGTACTTTATTCGTTCATCTATAAATTAAAGTCTCTGAACCTTTAGCACATCAGTCGACTTGAGGGTTGAATCAGTTAAAGAATTTAAATACATTGTTCGTAGATAAACTTGAGGTATCACTGTGAATTATTCCATAATAAAATTGATTTACATATTGCAATCTTGATTTTAAGTTTCTTTTACTTATGATTTTTATTTACTTATACAAATAGTCTTATTCAAAACGTCAAAATGATTTCATTGGTTGTAATAACGTGGACCTATCTTGACAATAAGAAATGCCTTACGTAACGTGTTTTTGTATCTGTCATTATATTCATATATATATTACGCAAGAGAAGCCACCATATAATGACAACTCGGACGCTTCTATTTTAAGTTCTATTTGTTATTTTGTTCATATGTATTATTCCGTTTTTGAAATTGACACTTCGGACATGAACATAACACACATGTACATACAAGTGTGATTTATATTTGTATTATAAAAACAGTATGGCAACAGTGATACACACATCTGTTTCGTCCTTCTTCAACCTATGGTCACAATTTATTATTCCTGCTCTAAATATCGAGACATATGACAAACAAACGTACGACACAGGGAGTATAAAAATGCAGCTTGATGAAAACTATGAGCAAGTTTTCTGGTCGCCATATTTGTCCCATTGAAACATATTCTGTATCCTTGTATGATATAAGGGTGAACGTTTTTGAATATGCTCATTAGTTATTTGTTGTCATTGAGAACAATACCTCACTTCTCATTTTCAGTACGTGACATTTATAACGACCGAGAAGACGCTTACTCTTCCGAAACACCTAAAAATATAATATTGTACTTTTTCAATGGTCTCCGTGTAAATGACCTTTGCTCATATTCCCTCCAGTTGAATCGATATTGACTTCTGCTCATAGTTTTGTTGACACCTTGGTATCCTCTGATTATAGTTTTGTTGACACCTTGGTATCCTCTGATTATAGTTTTGTTGACGCCTTGGTATCCTCTGATTATAGTTTTGTTGACGCCTTGGTATTCTCTGCTTATAGTTTTTGTGACACCTTGGTATCATCTGCTTATAGTTTTTGTGACACATTGGTATCCCCTGAATATAGTTTTGTTCATGCCTTGGTAACCTCTGATTTTTTTTCTAGAATTTGCCGGTGACTTAATCAAATATGTGCTATATATTTGGATTTCTTTCTAAACGTTTGCAGAAACAGAAAAGCAGGTATGCAAACGCCCTTAGTTAATAACCCTTATTTTAATGGTTGTTTTCAAATAAAATAAATTGTGAAAAATGTATATCAATGCTCCTCTCCAAATAGGCAATTGTGGCCACCGAGGATCAATGACCTTGACCTTCGCCTACGATCCCGGAAATATTACGCGACACTCCAAATCGTGCAATCCTGGTAAATATCACTATAAAATTTCAGTAAACAATATTGATGGTTCAGAGAGCGAAGTAGTGAAACGAATCGAACTTATATAAATATACGCATTCACACATGATTGAACACACAGGCCATCAGATACCTCCTACGTACGAGTTTCTTCTGGCTCAATCACCGGACGTTTTATAATTCTGGCCCACATCCGATGTTATCTGTGAAAATGTGTGGCAAGGGCCGGAGGAAACTCTAGCTAATAGCCTTTGTAAACCAATAGAAACTGTTGAGTCGGTGATGGTGGGGAGGGGATAGACAATCATACTACATGTACGTTAAAAAGTTACGTCTTGCGTGACCAACATCCCTCGATGGATGTTCATGCCAACTTAAAATTACATTGTCGGTACATATCTCTACAAACATTTTGCTTAATCATGCGTAATATCAATGATTTTCAGTCCGTGACAACATCCTTTAATGGATTCTTACAGAAGTTTAACATCGTCTCCAACTTCAGATAATCTGAAAGAAAACAAGTGCATGGCGTGTTATATTGACCTTAGATGTTTACTTACAAAGTCAAAAAATATTTGATAAGTAAGCTGCACATTTTATGTGCTTCAAATTTGTTTAATATCCTAATCTATCTATCGCTTGCCGAAGGCGATCAATAATATAAAACAAATATACTTCATCGTACTATCTAGACACACACATTTGCTGCACAATTTAAATTTAGTAATAGATACAGTATGCCGAAAAACTGAATTAAACTGCATCATACAGCTGTTTCGTTCTCCTAGGACTTTTCAGTGATGCTAGGGGCCAAAAGTTGGGAATCCAAAATTTCTAAACTAATGTAGAAGCAGAAGGGTTCAGGTACGTAAAATCCCTTTAATTTATGAATTTAGAAGTTAAATTAAACTAGTTCTGTATAATTGCAAATGGTATTACGAAAATGTGTATATGTGTTATATCAAATGATAGTCTAAGCAGAATCAGGATTATCAGTAATTTACCGTTATACAGACCGGTCATTTTATCGGAAAAATTGATAATGTGTTGATGTTGTTGTAATGGTAAAATAATCTCTACACAAATACATGTAACTGCAAGAATACATCAGAACAATGTTTTATAGTCTTTCTCACGTGACTGTATGGGAGCTGCTATCAATCGTATCACGATTACACAGTTATTGGCTATCCGTTACTAAGGAAACAGGTTTAAATCCCTTCCTGGATACCAACAACATGATTAGGTTATAAAATAGAGTTTATAACGATATATCAAACAAAATAGCGTTAGACTTTATAGTAAAAGATTGCAGAAATGATTTAGTTTTAACTGTTTACTGATCTATATAAAGGCAACAAATGATTGGTCGATATGGGTAACCCTGATTAGTTTATATGGGTAACCCTGATTGATTGATATGGGTAACCCTGATTGGTTGATATAGGTAACCCTGATTGGTTAATATGGGTAACCCTGATTGGTTGATATGGGTAACCCTGTTTGGTTTATATGGGTAACCCTTATTGGTTGATATGGGTAACCCTGATTGGTTGATATGGGTAACCCTGATTGGTTTATATGGGTAACCCTGATTGGTTGGTATGGGTAACCCTGATTGGTTTATATGGGTAACCCAGATTGGTTTATATGGGTAACCCAGATTGGTTTATATGGGTAACCCTGATTGGTTTATATGGGTAACCCTAATTGGTTTATATGGGTAACCCTTATTGGTTGATATGGGTAACCCTGATTGGTTGATATGGGTAACCCTGATTGGTTGATATGGGTAACCCTGATTGGTTGATATAGGTAACCCTGATTGGTTTATATGGGTAACCCTGATTGGTTTATATGGGTAACCCTGATTGGTTGGTATGGGTAACCCTGATTGGTTTATATGGGTAACCCAGATTGGTTTATATGGGTAACCCTGATTGGTTTATATGGGCAACCCTGTTTGGTTTATATGGGTAACCCTGATTGGTTTATATGGGTAACCCTAATTGGTTTATATGGGTAACCCTTATTGGTTGATATGGGTAACCCTGATTAGTTAATATGGGTAACCTAATTGGTTGATATGGATAACCTAGCCCGTATGAAAACGTGGAATTATCCGACTGCGGAACCTTTATATTCCTGAAGTACACTCACTGTCTGTATAGCTTCTAAAGACAGTGAATTCCTATAACATTTTGGTACGTATTAATACAAAAGTGATCGAATTTGAGATAACTTTATACGGGAAACTATTTTATTCCTGGATTTGTTTCTTTGCTTGACGCTCCTGGATTTGTTACACTATATTACATTTATGCAACAATTTTACATGTATATATGCATGTGTAATCAACATTTTCTAGATGATGAGAAAATTGCTATGTGCAAAAACTACATATGTATTTAACGAACATATACATGTAGATCTTTATACGTAAAATACTTCATGTGCGTAAACAATGCTGAAGAGTATAGATAAATGAGCTTGTATTGCCATAATAATGTGTGTGATACCTACATTTAAGTTTTGTTGATAATTAAATTTTTGTATTAATACGCTGTATGATGTACTATTGGCTTACAGGCCGGAAATAATTAATAAAATGAACTTGAACTTGTTTGAATGATACCTCAATTGAATTACAAATGTTTATGATATGTAGAAGTTGTCCAAAAAAGGTATAACGGTCGTAGCAGCACCTGTTGGTCGTAGATTCAAAATCAATCGAAATTTTTCCGTGAATTTCGTCTACGATGTTAGGCGTATGCTCAATAGACGTGAGACATTTGTCACAGAACAGCATGACAAACTGAATAAGCAGAAACCTACTGCATGTGCATATCCGGAATTAGCCGAAAATGGGAACAAGAACATTTTCAAAGTTGGGGGGGGGGGGGGGGGGGGACCAAAAATGGCAAAGTAACTAGTGAAACCCTTGAAATATCCTTGTACATTCTAGTTCAGATAAAAAAAAACGAAAGAAGACGTCGAAGAATGCGTATAAAAAGTCGGATGCAAAAATGTATCATATTACTAAAACACAAGAAGTAAAGAAATTCACCCGATCTGAAATGAAGCAGGTGGAGTCTCAGATGTAAAAAATAATCGGCAATCACATACCATGCCATACAGAAAACCATGTGATTGACAGGAAAAATTACAAAGTGCTTGACAGAGAGAGCAATATGCTGAGCGGCCGTTAAAAGAAGCCATCTGGATAGGTTGCAGTGGATCGGTTCTAAATCGAGATGAGGGGGTCACAGACTCTCGTGCATCTATTACCAAGTCTTAAACGAAGCGTAGCTGAATCGAGCTGTTTCGGTGCGATTACTTTACTATTGTAAATACGCCTAACAGCGTAGACGGTATCGCCCGATTTGTCGTTACCCTCGTAAACAATTGACACCTTTTGTGTGCATACGCTTTGGGTTGGAAAATAATCTTTACATAATGCATCCGAGATTCCCCGTGAAGAAACAACTCTAAAGCTATCGTCTTAAATATCCAAAGTTAACATGATAAAGGCAACACGAATACTACGACGGGAGCTGGGTGTTCTACAGTTATCGTTATTTCTCAGAGACTATCGATTGTATCTCCCTTCCTATACTAGATACGCCTCTTGTCTTATTTAGTTAACTCATTAAAATTCCGTTCCTGTTGTTCTATTAGAAATTAAATCCATTTCTAGCGTATGATTCCGGTAATTAGTCTGGATGGTACACGTTGTGCCCGCTCTGAATTACCCTTTCTATACATCACGTATATCCTTGATAGAGAATAGTTATTCTTATTTTCTTAGAAGATAAATTTCTTTCATTTAATTTAAAATTTCTTAAAATCACCTAATTACTTTCCAGGTTGTCTGATCGGACGTGAAACAGGTATGGATCACGTGCCTGACAGCGTACGTTTTCTCCAGGTACTCCAGTGTCCTCCCGAGTTTTGATCCCTGCGTACTAACAATCAGACAAACAGGAAAACATAATAAATTTTCATAATTGTTGTAAGATAAATGAAATTTATGTCGTGGGAATAAGCTGTACTGTTTTGTTACATGTTATTGTAAGAGCTAGCGACTGACGTGATCCTGCGCCTACAACTTTTCGCATTGGTCTACTGGCTCTGTCTTTGCGGTGGTCTCGCAATCACCATGTTATGAAGTTATACGATACTTTGGGATATTATGGATATGGTTATAGTTTGGTTTATTTGGCGCCTGAGGTGAGCGAGCTAAAATAAACTGTTGCAGGGGACGTAAATTCCGATATAAATAGTACGAATTTGAACTAAATCTATCACATATATACTCTTGTAACTCTAAAATAATTCGTAGTAGACGAATTTTTAAAAAGTGTACTTGTTTATTATAGCGCCAGATTTCGAGGCATTCACGGTTACATTTAAAATCTTATGTTAGAAAGAAATGCTAAACATATTTTTGCTTAAAATATCCTGCTTTCGAAAAGGAAAGCGTTATCACCTTGCCGTAAGTTTTTGGTCCAGTGTTCAACGTGAACAGAAATAAAATCATTAAATGTCATTATAGTCGTGCTATGGTTTGCCATCCCCCATCCCGATCATCACCACCAACCATCCCAACAACCACCCCCCTGCCAACTTTCATTACAAACCATCACCCATCCCAACCACCAACCACCCACAGTAAAAATTTGTCAGCAGCAAGCACCTCTTCTACAACTCAACAGAAAAATGAAATCGAGTACAAGTTTCGATAATACAGGAAATTAAATTAAAGTTAGGACATTTTTACGTACCAAAATGATACCCTGGAACATAAGAAAGGCCTTATATTCACAGGTATCGTTATAACCCAGTTCAGTTGGTTTATATTGATGACATGACCGGAAGTTTCCACTCGCGCCACAATCCCACCGACCATTGTTGTAACCTGGGCCAAGCTAGAAACGACGTTTTCGAGAGCGAAGTAAACAGAAGCTAAGCCTGATAATCCTATTACTGTGTGTTATTGTTTTACTTCGGGATAATAAAATATTTACTGTCTTTATGGTAGGCACTAGGACAATGGGCAATAAACGAACAGTATCGGTAACGTTTTACTACTGGGAGGTAGAGGTCGGCAATAAACGTACAGTATCGGTAACGTTTACTACTGGGAGGTAGAGGTCGCCCTGGGAAGTCATATAATATCCTCGTTTGATTTGTCTTAAATAGGCATAATGTGGAAGCTTTTATAGAGAGAAACTGGACTTGGTAGGTCTTTTTACTTATCAATACACTTATCTTGTTAATACGATCGACTCTCATGGCCAAAACACGTGCTGAACGAACTGTCGGGATGGAAAGAAAAAGTGTTGTTATGACTACGGAAGCTCTTGGGCATGATCCGGTCCGGAAATCAAAACCGGAAGTTGAAATGACAAGGCGCTCCCGTAATTTGTCAATGTTACACATTCATTCGATTGGTATAAGAAGTTGAAACGTTGAACTGTAAAGAAAGCACCAGGTACAGATTCGAACCGAGGTTAACCTCTGTAAAATGCGACATATGTAGTTTTAAGGGTCCATGCGTACGCGGTCTGCTAGTTTGCCTCAGTTCTTTGATCTTAAGATACGTTATATAATTACATATCAATGAACGCGTAAAGAAAGACATTTTATTCTTGATATATTGTTATTTCTCCTCCAAAGCTATGGATTTTTCGCTGTCTATAGTTCGGTCGATGTGCGTTCGTTGTGGCCCTATAGACTATTGGACATAGTACAGATTTATCCTCTGTTGATGTATATATGTCCGGAATACCGAGTCTAGAATGTTACGTTGTCCCGACAATAAGAGTTTGGATTATCATAAGAGCTAAAAGCTAACAGGCTAATAAACTATAGGAACCCATTGGTATGAAGTATAGCTATTGGCTTTAATGCATTCACATTGGTCTAAAACACTGGGGTAACCTCAAACTTTGTTATCATTAAACATGTATATCACATGCATGTGTGTCTGGAGCACGTGTTTAACATGCTCTGGGATCAGACGCATCTCTTCACGCACCGCTGACAATCTCTCTTTTGAAGTCGTTGTTTCTGATACACCGGTGTTACGTCTGCATGAGAAAGGTGCATGCTAGGCAGTTTTATAGTCCAACTGTTTTACAAAGTGAACTTTTCCTCCGTCATCTCCGAGCCTCAACCCTCACTATTCCCGATAATCTCACCTCCTTTTTGTATAATAGTCTGGTGCATGTACAGAGCGGCGCTGAACAGGTGCTGTATGTTTCATGTGTTTCAATAAATCATAAAATCCAGTTTTATTCTAAAACAATGCCAAGCGCAAGTGTAAGTCATCACGGATAATGATAGATTTATCAAAATACGTTTTACCTTTGCATTTGATGTACACGTGTATGATTAAATTATCAGTGAATATTTCCTTAAGCCTTTGTAGTGAATTGTGCAATGTTAACTAACGAAAGCCCGCAAGAAAAACAACATTAAAACACAAAAACAAAGCTCCTCGATCAGACACCACATACTTTTATTTTTATACATACTACACAATCTATTCAGACGTCTGGTGCACTTTCTCACTTTAATGGATAATATCGTGACTCAGAAAGTAAATGAAAAATGGCATTGTAAGTTAATGTATATATAGAGCCTTACAATTTTCTCAATTGCGGCAGTACATGCATATCAAACTCTCCAGTCAGAAATGTAAATTTATTAATATGGATGTTAGTTATGATACACCTTCATAAACAGTGCGAATTAATTTACGTTTGTTCATGCCGGGCAAACGTGTTGCAAGTGCTGTTGGGTTTTTATTGTAGTATTATGTGTTTTTATTTAAGTTAAGAATTACTGTCCACCAAAAAGATTTAATTAGATATCAGTTTTTACATTGTTACACGTGCAAACCAATAACTTATCACCTTCACGTTGGCAAGAGACAACCATTGATGCCACATGTGCAGGAAACACTTAGTAGTTCCGGGGCACCTAGAGGTCATTAATGTCACTTCCGGTTACATTTTGGTCATGTCATGTTTGTTTACATTTCAACGGTGTATAAAATTTGACAGTTTCTCCCAATAAATACCACACATTTTGATAATGTGATTCGTTTACATTTCATACGAGATTCGGGGATTAAAATTCAGTGTTTTCAGTTAGGAACTCAGCTCATTTCTTTCTGAAGAGAAGTTGCAGTAATAAACAGCAAAATATTAAAAAATCTAGGAGCTCAGAGAAGTTAGAGAT
Organism: Mimachlamys varia; assembly: GCA_947623455.1. Classification (NCBI taxonomy): domain Eukaryota; kingdom Metazoa; phylum Mollusca; class Bivalvia; order Pectinida; family Pectinidae; genus Mimachlamys; species Mimachlamys varia. The sequence goes on along the minus strand of OX392534.1, from coordinate 47,019,655 downwards.
ATATATGATATTGTTAATCGTGTGACCATTTTAAGAGGTCTATAATACCTTTATAATGTAACCTTGTGCTGTAACTTCACTGAGGGCTGTCTTCTACGTAAATACTGTAAGTGTTGTGTACTATCAGAGAAGGGTGAACTACCACCTCTATATTGATACAAAGAAACCTTACTTACATAAGTATATGTATAGTATATTTGACTCTTTTGGTCATTAATATACCCTATCGTCCAAAATCTGTCAAATAGTATGTATACATACATATTTTTGTATATATGGCTTTTAGACAACAAGAATTATTTCTGTTGATCAAACAGTCACACGCCAACCCCTCCCCTGCCCCCCCCCCCCCAAAAAAAAAAGGTTTTTAAAAAAATTGTTTCGGGTAAAATTTCAATCCTGACTAGTAGCTATTTAGATCCATATAGAGTCTGTTATATTAGCTATATACCGTATGCTAAATTTCGCGTTTTCTATATAAAGTTACAGGTTTTATATTTAGCGTACTTTATTTTTAGCGTTGACCCAGCTACAATTGATAACTCAACGTATGTATGTATCATATACAGCACAAACAAATGAGTAAGGTACAATTATATTTATTGAAAACCTTCGGGTATTGTATCAAATACTATCGTGAAGGCCAGAGTAGCACGACAATATGCCATTGTAGGGCCACTAAAGTTACATCATGTCATATATAACGGGTGACATTGTATAGTACCATAGTTACATATTAGTTACATATATATCTCCACAGTCTGTTATATCAGCTAGATATATAAACTAAAATGGTCATCACTAGTCCTTGCGGAGGAATATTATAAATTAAAAATAGAAACCTCTTGCGTTTTCGTCACATCAGATGTTAGAAATTGTGTCGAATTTTTTTAAAACTTATATATATTCTCTCCATCTTTTAGTTTTAATGTATCTTTGTGTAACCTTTAATCATTGAGTCTACCAATGCTAGGATTATTTTGTTGTTGTTTCCGGTTTTGTGAAGTTCGGCGAAATTCAACGAAACCATGTGAAATTCTTTTCATTTATACTTAGTTGTTGTTCGTTAATTAATAAATGGAAGCTGATCAGGGATTCGGTCCAGGACCCACGATCAAAAGCATGCATTTTCAAAATACTGCTGAATCGCAACCGACTCAAAATGAGTATCAGGTATAACTGTATACAGGAAATAGCGTGTTATATATGACCGCTTTGATTATTACCGGAAACACTCCCCATACTTTACTTGTAGCGGCGATTACCCTGGACCATCCACAAGGACCTGGGAATTTGTTATGGCTAGTTTTGGAGCTAAACTAAGTCTTTTCCAGTAATTTTACATTTTTGTGAGTTTGATAAGCACGTAAATATGACCATTGAAGGAGACGGGCGCATTTTTATCGGAAATTGATCTAAATATATAAAATTACTCAAAACACCTAAGGTTAGGTCCAAAACTAACTGAAACAATTCCTCGGGTGCCTGTGGTACCGTCTGCGAGTTCGTCTGAGGCGACCAATGTAGATCCCTCCAGGATGTGACCATTTCTTTTTTCCGTGTCTTCTTCTCTGGTATCCATGCCAACTGTCTGCTGTATCAATAGCAGCTCATGTGACTTCTCTGTCGGTTGTATCAGCTCTCTGTCAAAATAATGTGACATGCATTATGACACGCTTTCCCGTCTTGGTTGAGGTCATTTCAGTGAGGCTGCACTTTGACGCTGGTCTTGTATTGTCTCGTTGTGTGTGGACATTACCCTGTAGGTAGGGTGTAAGAATTGTTTGGTTTGGTTTAGGTTGATTGGTTTTACGTCCTATTAACGGCCTTGCAGTGTGGGTGCGTATCTCTGTCACTCTAGTCTGAAAAATATTTCAGCAAAAGTCACTAAAGACCACTTTTCTCTTTTAGCAAATAAGAATTTCCTTTCGTTAATAACGAAAATACTAGTGGCTAGAATGAGCACAGCGGGTATATTTGGCTTATTTAGAGTGCTATCACACTGAAGACAACTGCCGAAGGCTCCCAGAAGAACACCCGGTCACATTATACTGACAACAGGTGAACCAGTCGTACCACTCCCATAATGCTGAGCGTCAAGCAGGGAGTATGGTATGCCTCGGCCTGAGAACAGAACCAATTGCCTTCCTCACAGGGGCGAACGCTCAACTGAAGTCAAAAGTCAGGAGGTGTCAAGGGTGACATTATAGAGAAAGTTGTTTAGAAAGAAAAGAACAGATAAGATCAAAATTTAGTCGCCTCTTACGATCATGCAAGGGGACAGCAGGTGCAATTATTACGTCCTACATGCAGGGAGTCTGTAAGAATTGTACCAGATGCCCACATTGCATGATCTAAAAGGCGACTAAAGGAGACTTATATTTTCGCTTCCCTATAACTGCCATTTTGCATTTACAGTATCTCCCTACCTCCGTTCTTAGTTGAGCGTTCGCCCCTGTGAAGAAGGCTTTGGGAGTGTCTCAAAAGGTGGTACTAAAGTAATAATAAGTAGCTACTGTTCTTTGCTTGACGCTTTCGAAGCATTATGGAAGTGGGACAACTGGTTTGGAACAGTATCATGTGAACGGATGGGATGCATTTCCGGGGCCTTTGGCAGTATACTTCAGTGTGGTAGCACTTTAAATCGGCACTATATCCAGACTATCACAAGGAGGCTTTTACGGTCAAATCGCAGCCGCCCAAAACGCACTCAACACACACAACGGGAGACCTTAGTTGAACAAAACAAAACCAAACACCGTGGACACTTTCTACGTATGACCTTAGCCGTCAGGAGGATACAAAACCGTTTTAATGGCCAATGTCATTGAAAATAATAAAATGTACGCTAGTCCAGTTGTCTGGCTCGCAGACGACCGGGGCTCAATTCCCGCTGAGACCTTGATAACTGTTTAGAGGTGTCATTATCCTATTACAGGATTATTAGACAGAACTTTAGGTCCAGCGTCCTAATGCACGGACAAACAGGCCAAATTAGAGAAGGTCATACTACACTTCAACTCAGCGGTGAAAACAAGAGTTAATCAGTGAAAACTCCATCCGACTGACGTCATCTACACGTGGTAAGTGTGAAGGTCGCGTGCCAGTGATCATTGATACTATTACGTGGGCGAGATTCAATGGTTACATCCTATATACACGTAGGTACATACAACGACTAGTAAAATCGTTTCCGTTCAATTTACATCCAACAATGACAGAAACATCTGTTGGGGGATACGGCCCTAGTCTCCTCTAAAACATGCTGACTGCAGGTTAACTCACAGGGACCTGCGAATTAGGATAAACATTTAAATAATAATAGGTGTTACTGATATGGGAATATGCTACAATGTATATATAGTATACGTTAGTTATAGGTTCAAGTATAAGTTACATTATACATGTCAAATGTCCTCGGTTAGATCGGGGTTCAAACCCTTCCGAACTCTGGGTGGACGGTTAGAACTGGGTTTAAGCCCTTCCGAACTCTGGGCGGGCGGTTAGATTGGGGTTCAAACCCTTCCGATCTCTGGGCGGACGGTTGGATCAGGGTTCAAACCCGGGACCTTCCTTTCGCTAGGCGGAGGGTTAGATCGGAGTTCAAACCCGGGACCTTCCGAACGCTAGATAGGCGGACGCACAGGGGCTAGGCACGGACCTATGTCACTATGAAATGATTGTCAGATATCTTTTTTACCTTTCTCGAATATAGCCCCCCCCCCCCCCCCAACACACACACTACTATATATCTGTGACCAGGGAAAGAACTAGCCTCAACGAGAAAATCGACCTATTTTCACTCTAAGCTTGTTTTCGTCACTGAATGAAGTCCAATTTTTTACATGCATGCCTCATTTTAAAGGTGAAACTTTTATCTTTCAGCCGATACCAAATATATCCCGCTACACGCATGTAAAAGCTCTCTAGGCTGTCTAGAATCCGAGGTTTTGCATGAAAATCCGCAGGTGAGCACTTGCGTGTCAAGTGCAACTGTTCGGAGTTTGTCGGTCTACATGAGTAGTGAGAAAATCTAGATGGATTCCGAAAATATGTAAACTTGAAAAATGGCGGATGAAGTTCACATCTTCAGTGAACCGTAAATTTAACCTCGGATGACCTGGATTACAATAACGATAAACATTCGACTTCAAGGTAGGATAATGTGCTTTAGCATTAGTGATGGAACTGCAAAGCCGTTTTCAGTAATCACCACGTTAATAAAGCTATACCCATGGTTAGACAAGGTATGAAGCACTGGACACGCAAGTGCCCACCTACGGATTTTCATGTAAAACCTCGGATTCTAGACAGCCTAGTGAGCTTTTACATGCGTGTAGCGGGATATATTTGATATCGGCTGAAAGATAAACGTTTCACCTTTAAAATGAAGCATGCATGTAAAAAATGGACTTCATTCAGTGACGAAAACAAGCTTAGAGTGAAAATAGGTCGATTTTCTCGTTGAGGCTAGTTCTTCCCCTTGTCACAGATATATAGTATTGGGAGGGGCTATATTCGAGAAAGGTAAAAAAAATATCTGACAATCATTTCATAGTGACATAGGTCCGTGCCTAGCACCTGTGGGCGGACGATCAGCCCGGGGTGTAAACCCAGGACCTTCCGAACTCTAGGTGAATAGTCAGACCGAGGTTCAAACCCGGGACCTTCCTAACTCTAGGCGGACGGCCAGACCGGGGTTCAAACCCGGGACCTTCCGATCTCTAGGCGGACGGCCAGACCGGGGTTCAAACCCGGGACCTTCCGATCTCTAGGCGGATGTTCGACCATATCAGGTATAATTTGTACCTGGCCATGACCATCAGTTGATGTGAAACATCTAGTCTTAGAACTAATAAAAATAACGGTTGAAAGTGGGCAGGAAACATGCCGAGCACCGTTAAAGTCTCTTCTGCGCCGCTACAATTAAGGCAAGAGTACTGCAAATAATCACTTGTATTACAGTTTTCATGCAGTTGAAAATCTAGTATCCCGTATTTGAATGAAAGTAATCGTATTTTCATTGTAATTTAAAAACAAAATCGGTCGTTCTGGCATGCGGGATCGTCTGTAAATGACACTAGCTAATTCCATGTGGAGTAAAATGGGATTTTGATTACTCGGATAGTTCAGACAAAAGAAAAAGCCAACTCTCCAAAGCGTCAACGTTCGGAAATGATGCTTTTATTTTCAGGTGCCAATAGCCTGAATCTTTCTCGTCCTTCTTCATCCTTCATTTATCTGTGTATCGAGAAGTGAAACGAATTCGTCAATGCTCGTATTTTGACGGAGTTGGCCGAGACATTGCCAAAGCACCCGGTGTTTATTGTCACTAAATGGTTGACTGGCAATTAGGCAACCGCCATCGTCGGAAACCCACGGTACACTTCCCTGACGTTTGCATACGTCAGAGAAGTGTCCCATGGCTTTTCGACGATGGGCAACCGCAGTCTAAGGCCATTTCGTAGATGTGTGCAAGTATTGTTTTATTAACAATTTGGTGAATTGTCAAATGAAAGGAGAATTAAAATTTTGATCATTTGAATGAAATATTTTGCAATACAGGCCAGGATTTGAACCCGGACTTCCCATATAAAATACGGGCACTCTACTTTGAGTTACCTGCATTTTCTAGCTCTCATTCAAGTGTAAATTCAAGTGTTTTGATGGTATTATAAGTCTACACTCTAGGTCTACTTTAACCTGGTAACTGCACTGTAGGTATTTTCAATGTGTTGTTTATTAGAGGTAAAAAGTAAACATCGAATACTAGGCCTAATAACATTTTTTTCTGCTTAAATTGGAGTTCAAAGTTGATCAAGATCTAAAAGTGCACTTCGGTTTTCGGTCGATACATCGATAGACCAATTTATTACCTAGTCCAATCCTTAAGATAGAGTTTTACGAATGTTTGATACAGATTTTCGAATGTTTTGTGATGTTTTACAAAGGTTGTTTAGAGCTTTATACTAATAGAGATTTACTAATGTTTTATGAAGTTTTATGATGGTTTATACATGTATATAGAGATTTATGAGGATTAAATAGATTTTTATGAAGATTATATACAATGTAGATTTTTATAAAGATTATATAGATTTTTATCGAGGATATACAGGATACAAATGTTATATTAAGTTTTACACGGATAGGCCTATATAATCTATACAAATGTTATACAGATTTCGAAGTAATATGGTACCAATATGGCATACTTGTTTTAATTTCGTTCAAATTGTCAGCGGAAGAGAAAACATGCAATAAATTATTAAATTGCATAAGATTAAATGTTCTTATTCCTTATTGACAAACTAGTAACGGATAACTAAATGATGTGGACAGGGGCGATCGCCGATGACCAAGAACTAGCTTTCTTCTAAGTCGATGAAATGCCAATACACTGTCCAAAGGTCCAAAGTTCGTCCATTTAAAGTTCTACTTGAACACATCTAATATTAAACCATTTAGTTCAAGAAGGTCACGGGTTGAGTAACCACTATGGTTGACCGGATGCTGGCATGGCTCGCAGAGGGTCTGCATGTGCATTGATGTGGGAGGAAACCGGAGTACCCGGAGAAAAAACGCACGTGACCGGGTATACGTATGGCTAATCTTTACGGCCTGTTCTAGTCGCGAGCGGTGGGATAAGGTTTCGTGGATAAATTCGCTTGCCTTACCAATCATGTGTGTCACTAGTTTCGCCTTACTTTCATGATGATTTATCCTGTTCTTTTTTGTTTTTTTGTATCGTATCAGTTCTGAAGTTATCTTTTTTAATCAACTTAGAGTTCAGAATTGCAGCATGACATAATAAGAAAATCAATCACTGCATTGCAGTGACGATGCACTTTTTCCAGAGACGTACAATTGTATATAATATTTGCAATGTCTCTTTAAATTAAGTGTCATTAGTTTTCTTTCATTTCACCAATAAGACATGTATCATCTGTCATGCGTCACATCTAAAACATATAGGGTAGATCACAGTTGCTTGATTTTCTGTCAGTAAATAATATATATATATATATAATATAAGGAGCCGCCCATTACAGAATGTAATGGAAGCTTCCATTATATATTCTTTAATGGGTGGCTCCTTATATAAATATAGGTCTATACTTTTTTTATTTATTTTTTTTACTGACAGAAACCCAAGCAACTATATGTACATTTGTATACATGTGGGTTGATCTATGTAAAATGCAGTAAACTGGGCAAGTCGACCTCTACATCTGCCATATGATATTCTTGTGCTTAATTTCAACATTCCATCAACTACGTGTAGTCTATTGACTCTTTTATTTTAATGCAGCCCCTTATAACGTAGCAATTTGTCCCGTTTCAAACGGTATTTAATAAATAACGGTATAACGTATACCTGTACATCAATGAAACATGGACGTACAATGTACATGCATACACTTATATTTATTACCACGGACTTAGATCTAATTCCGTGTTATAACATATTAACAAATACAGCGTAAATTACAGTGTAAACGTTAACGAATAAATAAAATAAAATAAATACAGTACGTAACAGATCAATGCCGCAAAAATACACCCGTGTGTGATAGTGTATGCCTTACTCGCCACTACCCACAAACATGTTACGTTGAAAGTGAAACTAGGAATTATTTATGTAACAGCCTATCTGTTAACACTACTGTAGATATGAAACATTGAATCGTTGCTATTACTCACTGCTAACACTTGCTGTTAATGAATTTTAACCGGAGGACAGGTCGTGTAGCTGTCGTGAGTCAATCACAACCTGTCTAAGGCCATAAATTTCGTTTTAACGCACTTACAAGATATCAAAGTGTGACTGAAGGAGCGGATCGGCTGGTCACGTGACTGACGACAGCCAAAATGTCGGACGCAGACGTGAACGGAGAATCAGCTGGCCTGCTGGCACAGAAGCCGAACCCGGGCCTGAAGTTTGACAAGAAATTGTCAGAGACGGAGAGGTCTACCAGGGTACGTATTCTTCCATGTTTTGTCGCGTTTTAGTTCCTGTTGTGGTCTCTGCTGACGGCATTCGGTCGTGTTCTGGGGAGAATCTGTGCCGAGATGGATAACGTCTTGATTGAGCACATGTTCAACGAATGAGATACCCTAACGTGCGCTAGTGTCAGACATACATCGATTTTTCTCAAGTCGGTCTCGGGCACATTATTTGTCCCTTTGTCTTATGATTCACCTTGTCTTTAATATATGTGTTAGTTCTTTGTTTTGGTTGGTTTCTTCTTGAAATCTTTATATTTAATTTCAACTGGCCATTGGCAAAGTGCAGCATGCCCTTTGGGGGATAATGCTATTAAGACCATCCCTTATGAGTCGTTGATAACACTACTTTTATGTAATCACAATACATACTTCACATATCTCATAGCTGATATCTCGATTGGTGTTATCTAGTTTAAATATTTGACTGTCTTGACCTGGTGGACAAATGACCCAGAGAAGATTATAGTTATAATAATTCTTTATTTTCTGATCGTCATACATTTTGATGTTCTGCTAAGCAGCTCCTCTTCAAAGTAGCTGAAGCCGTAGATATAGATGGATTCAGATAATATTTCCACAGTCAGTTTATGATTCCGAACAGATGGAGTATATGTTTATATAAATGTACAGCGGAATGTAAACAAGCAACTCGGCCAATACTTGTTGTATTTAGTATCAAATTAAAGAAAATTATTGCAGGAAGTTGAGGACATACATTTTTTGGTGTTTTAAAAATGAAAATTTTCATAAATTGCAAAGATTATGTTAAAAAAAAAAATCTACACCAAGTTTGAACTTTTATTGGTATATTGCTTGGTTAATTGACATGAAGACTATGTAAAAACCTCTTAGACTATATATAGAATTGAAAACTGAGGTTTCTAGTAAATGTACATAGATTCAGTCGATCAACATCGTTTTGCTATATAATAGCTAATAGGAATTTGGCAGTGCATGTGTAGCCAAAACCTACGGTTTGTATACCTGATATAAGTAAGCACGGTGAATGTTTACAGGTGTTAATAGGTTTCGTAGACACAACACCCGGCTGCCACCTCTACGATACACCAAATAAACATGGTTTTGGACAGTTTCGCCATCACATATATGTATAACCCTTTTTCTTAAAACTGTGTTTATATACATGCAAGGAAAAAAATAAAGATTTGTTTATTAGTTGATATTCCTTATCAGTATTGATGTCTAATGATGAGAATAAATTCAACTTTTAAATTCATTTTTTTCCGAACATTATTGAACTTAAAGTTGGTAGTTTATTAATTTTTTTAATTTTGGATCATTCACATATAATATGTCTAAAGTAAAACATACTACTAGGCCTATACATTTTAAGGTTACCGGTATACAATTTTGATAATGTTTTTTTTTCTATTTTTTTTATAAATCTTGATCTATCATTCCTGAGTGAATGTTTCCATTACTAACCTATTTATCCATCCTTCTTTTTCTCCAGTCCCCATGGCTGCAGCCTCTAATAATATTTCAGTGCTTGACAAAGTACAGTAGCTAAAATTCTGGTACTTACATTACATGCATTGCAATGATGTATTAAAGTTTATTTTAACAAGTTATTACAAAATGTTAAAACCTTAAAAAGGCAGAAAATATATTCAATTTATAAACATTTATAATATTGTGTGTTCCTATGTGGAAATTATACCTATAGATTGAGTTAAAAGATAAAATCTCTTGAGGATTTAAATATCCTGGTAATCCAATAAGGGTAACGGGTTGTATTGTAATAGATTATCTCCCTTTGACCAGCACAGATTTAAAGGGCAAGACTTCTGAGCAGTGATTTAAAATAGAAATATACAATGTAATCTATATTCAGAGTTTTCTAATTATAACTTTATAGAGGAAACTGTTCCAAAACAATCATTAATTATAACTTAATCAAGGAATCTGTTCTTTCACGATCAGAAACCCTTACACATTTCTTGGATTTAAACACACTTCCAGGGTTCGAATTTAACACTCGCACACTCGCCAAATGCAAGTTGATTTCTGAAATTGCGAGTAGAAAATTATTTTACTTACATTTTTTCGGCGAGTGGGTATAATATCTGTTGAAAAGTTTATTAATTCAAATCTGTACACATGTCAGAAAACGTCAACTGTATTTATAAAACAAATCGTGAAACGAAACCACACATACACACACAAATAGTACAATGTCTTAAAAGGTTATTTGAACACAATACAACAGTTATATATATTTTACTTTTAACACCGTGATAGTTAAAGTTAAATTCATTTTTCTGAACTAAATTGTAAATTAGACTGATTCAGAATGCATTTAAGTGCTTTCATTATCCACTTTAAAATTACAAGCAAGATTCTAATTTGGTTAGCTAAAGTTTAACCCACTCGCCACAAAAGTTAAATTCTACCTCTGACTTCATCCCTATGTAACTCTCAGTCTGGGACGTTAGCCACTAGTCTTATGCCCTCGACTAGTAAATTTTGGTTTGGACTAGTGGAAAGTCCTTAAAATTAATTTGAATTTTAATATATTTGTTAAAATAAACACTGCATTTTGTTTGTCCGGACTAGTGCTTGAAAATGCTAAGGTCACAGACTGAACTTTGCATGCATGTAAATCTTACCATACATTTGTTTTAATAAGTCAATTAGTTGTGAAAGGGTTAACAGTAGCAGTGGAAAGGAAGAAGAAATATAATATGTATTTAATTGTTTTCTTGAAATGTGGTAAATTATTTAGCAGATTTTATTATATAAAATAAAAAAAATTAAGAGATATGATAAAAAATGAATCTTGCTTATATTTGAATTTAATGTTTTATTCCGAAGATAGAAACAACAATCCGATTGTCAAAATAATTTTTTTAAGTCTTTAACACTATAGACCTAACATCTATAGAAAGACATTCTGATTTACCTTATCTCTCTATAATACAGTTATCATCATATTTAGGGAAGGGTCATTCATATAGATGTTATATTATTTTTTCTTACCAGCTATATATATCTAGAATAATGTTAAACAAATGATATTTATACACAATGGTTTCCATGTCTCAATGTCATGGTGTTAAATATTCATTGTACAGTTGTAAACTTAAATGCAGAATCATTAATCAAACACAGTCATAGCCCATAGATATTAGATTGTCCTCTGGTAATGAAATAAATTGATCAACGTTTATTTTTCCTTCAAGAGTATTGAAGACAATTGTTGGAGGAAAAAAAATGATAGAACAGATGATTTAAACTGATAATTACAATACACTTCCCTTTAATTAGAGCTGTAAGTGTGTAAAGATTGTCTAAAACTAGTAATTGAAAATAAAGGTATATTCATTATCAAATCCAAAGATAGAATATTAATGATAGTGTTGTTAGATTGATAGACAGGTGGGAAAACAAAGACAAGTAAAGACATTGCTTTAACAGTACAGAACAGCTAGGCATTGTCACATTCTGTGGCATGTCCCGAGGGCTGACGCACCAGACTTATGAATAAAGAGGTGAGGTGAAAGTGAGCATCACCTGAGAGGTGTATGATATATACTGTCTGAGAAGTAGATTAATGACATTGTTGTAATGAAATCACCTTCACTAGGCCACAATGTCGTGTGAAGGTGATGAGCCTCGTGATGACAGCTTCCTGTGTACCGCTAGTGTAAAACATATCCTAGTACAAACATCAGTGGTCGACTGTAGCCATAAAGTAACAGCCCAAGTAGGTAGTAGTTAATACTGACATCAAAGAAGAACATAAGAAACTTGTATATTTGACATTTGTATTTTGTAGATATTGAATTTTAGCTGTTAAACGTTTGAATTCATTAAAAAAAAAATGCAGAGTAACACTATATTATGTTTTAGATGTCAGACAGGAAAAATATAAAAAAAAAACAACATTTGTTTGTGATCTTTACTGTGATTGGAAAACTGATTTGCTGGTTGAATCTCAGTTATTATTTTAACTTATTCTTATCTGTAGAGCTGTCAGAGTTATTTCCCTTATGCCACTTTATTTTATGTAAAAGAACAATAGCAGATAAGATATGTTATATTGAAACAAAATAAATACCTTCAGCTGTAAGTAATGTTTTCTTTTATTAAGGAGGGAGTATTAGTAAATATTAATTTTTGGACAATTTGAAGGCATTAATAAATACTGAAGGTAACTCATCACTACAAGTCAACTAAAGGATGTATTTCATGTACACATATTCTTGAATGGTATTGGATGATATATACTTTAAAACTGTGAACAATCATTTAATTTGATAGAACCTACTTGAAATGACCAAAAATGATATCATAAAGAAGTATCATAAAAAGTGCCTGATTTTCTTCCTTGCTGTAACTGCATTTTCCATGTGTGACAATTCAGAATCGACTGAAGTGTTCAAAAGCACATATATATGTACTTTCTTTTTTTGTGTTACCAAAGTCTTACCCAGGGATCACTTTGGGGTGAGATTTGGGGATTTTTACCCATATTTTTCTTGAAAATCTCATTAAAAACTCAAAATTATATTACTTTATGTAGAAAAATTTCATAGATAATTTGCTGATCCCATAAAATCCCCCCAATTCTCCCATAAGTTGTAAGAGTCAGAATTATTCCTGCTTACCAGACGAATTAAAATCCTTAATTGTCTATAGTTTGTTTGATTGTAGTGCCATTAATCATGATTGTTCAAGTGGTCAATTGTGTTAAACGATCCACAAGGTCTTAATTATAATATAATGATGATTTGTTTGAGTAGCTTTTTTGGATGAAGTGTTATCAAATTTATTTGAATAAATGACCTTGACTTGCTTTCGTGATAACAGCTGTGAATCGAGGGTGTCCAAATTAAACTGAAATAGCACTGAAAACTCTAGTTTCTCATCTTAAAGCCTTTTATGAAGATTTGTAATAATGGATTGTAACATATGGATGTAAGTATAATTATTTTAGTTGTATGAGCTGGTTTATCAATCCCTTAGAAAATGACATTGTTTTAACAGCATTTGACATTATTAGCATATCTCTCAGAATGTGATCACATCAGCGGCTAAACCCCAGGTTTTAGGGCTTAAATCTAGCTTCATCTAAAGATGGATTAGATCTGAACGGGCCATATAGTGTGTCCAGGTGAGGAAGTGAAAGGTGATGATGGTAGTGATACTATGGTAATTTGTTCGGCACTGCTTACTAGCATTTCCCTTTGATAAGAACTTGTAGAGAAATTAAAATCTGATTTGAAAACTGCTGGAAAAGTGCTTAGGAACCAGTGGTATTGGGAAAACAGGTCTAGACACATCCTGATTTAGTGTGACCCCCCCCCCCCCCCCCCATCTTTTTTTGAGAACCTACATTGTGAGTTCTCTAATTAGTTACTGGGTAATTGGGTCCAACAAAAGTTACAAAGTCCCTGGTCTAATACAATATTTTGAACTGCTCTCTTTTTATTGATTTATAACTTCAAATTCTATTACGTATACTTTCATCATATTGTATCACATATGGCTCATAGCCCCGCATACACCTCTTGTATTCACTTCTTATTTCTTCCAGATGTCTCTCATGAACACAACCATTCATGTTTTTGTGTGCTGACTTTAATGTACCAGGGTATACTTAATCCCCACTTTATAGGGAGTTGATGCACTACTTCTATACACAAATAAATAAAAAAACAACGTATACAAACTGCAGTCTGAGGTCACGACCTTCAAGTCTAGGACTATTGTATAGAGAATGTCAGCTGGTGTAGACGATAGCTGTACCTAATGCCCATATTTGTGAGGTTGGCAGAAAACTGTGCATTATACATGTGTGTATTTGATTCCGTGAAGGTCGCCAATGTGCTCCAGTGACTATGTTGTTATCTTGGGTTTGGTGACTTACTTTTTGACGCCCTCAGATTAAGGCCAGATAAAACAGCAAACATGTACCATACATATATAGCATGAGAAGTCGTGTACTTCAAGTAAGCTGCCTTATTTAGATTTCTGGAGCTTGTATTAATCAAAAACTTTATATGTTTATGGTCTAGTAAGGAGTTTTTGTATCTGATGAATAGCCGTCAATGAGAAATAATAACACAATATTATGATAAAGGAAAGCATTGAACCTATTGATTTCCCATTAATAAAGCTGGTAAGATTTTCTCCAAACAAACTATTATGGTTGGAAACTTATCCTAGATTGTCTGAAACACATTTTGATTACCGGTATTGAGGGGCATTTACAGTTTGAAGAACAAACTGACTGTGAAAAATGAACCTCTGCTAGCCTGTCTGAGGTGTATGTGGATCCAATTATAAGGACATACTTCCGTGTGTGAGATGCATAACTGGTATAACAGCCAATAGGATCACTTGTTTTAACTCCAACATTCATCCTCACTGATCTATTTTAGACTTGTCAATTCTGTCTTTTAGTCGGTAAGCTTCAACTTGAGGGATAAATGAGTTTCAGGGACATTTTTGTTACTCCTGATTCCAATGAGTCTAGGAGACACTTTGTTACTCCTGATTCCAATTACTTTCATATTCGCAAATCCTGTAACAGTACCATCAGAATTTAAATACCTGTGTTATGACCTATGAGATCACCTATATTATTAAATTACCACATTTATTAAGAGACCACCTACAGGTTTAAAGATATCACCTGTATTATGAGACCCCACCTGTATAAAGATATCACCTGTATTATGAGACCCCACCTGTATAAAGATATCACCTGTATTATGAGGCCACACCTGTATAAAGGTATCACCTGTATTATGAGGATACACCTGTATAAAGGTACCACCTGTATTATGAGGACACACCTGTATAAAGGTACCACCTGTATTAAAAAGTTCAGAAGTTTACAGAATTTAAAAACAATATTATATACGGATCCTTTACAATTGTATTTCTAAAAGTAATGTGTCCGACAGTGATAAATTGTACATAGAGTTAAATTAGTTTTATAGGTTAAAGTTGCTATTATGTGTATGCACATTAAAAAATATTTTGATATTTAAAAATTATATAAATTTTTCAGGGGAGCAGCCAGAATCAGGTGTTTTTTGTGTGTCATAATGTAACATTTAGGGAGCCAGGTAAAATAATATAAGACTGTTTTTGTGATGTAAGTTGATCCTGTATGTCATTGGAATAGAATCTGTCTGAATTCCCATCAGAATTGGAACAAAAATCATTGGAAACTGACATAGTAGACACATATACACACTGTATTGATTCCTAGCTGTTTTATTATGTATGGAATAATCAGACAATGATTTCATTACGATACTGCATTATGTATACCAAATAAGTCATGATAGTCCATTAAAATTCCGGCCAACATCCAAGTAATACAGAAACAAAATTACGTTTTTGCCTCAAATGAGCAACATGCTGGGTACAAAACTTAAAATAGCACATACCATATGACATTTAAACTAGAAAAAAATGTGTTTCAAATCTTGAATGTAACATATAATTCCAAATTCCAATATGAATTCTGAAAATGAATTCCATTATACTTGATCATGTTTGTTATAAATAATATGCGTACAACTGTATGCAATGTAGATGGAGTCTGTTACTAGCTGTATCAGACCTGGCCACAGTATATACCCTTTGATCAGTGAGCTGGTGATTGCATGCTATTGCCTCTAACTTCTAGCCTATATTCTAGTACATTCCACTGTACAGTTTCATTATTTCTTACCTTGGATTTGTGATTAATACCTTCCTTTTGGTATTAAGTGTTTTGTGTAAACCAGACACGGGCCGAAAGACAGGCTGTCCATCATCCTTAGTTTGTATGGTGGTGCACCACCTGACAAAACTGGTTGTGGAAACTTGCGTATCTGTCAGGCAATCCCTGGACATTATCTGGACTGTAATGTCCTTGGCCTGTCATTATATTATCAGCCGGACAATTTCTCTCAACCTTCAACTCCTATCTGACCAAGTGAGGAGTAAGAAGCAATACTTACTTGTTTTAGTGGTACTGACCTGAAGTAGTAGTTGTGCTGACCAGAGTTTCGAGCTGTGCTGGCCAGGGTGTGCAATAGTGCTGACCGTCTGTGTTGGTATTAATCAGTGTGTCCTAGCTGCCACCACGGTTGGTGCTATACTGTGTGCTTTACCCCGTACATACCTGGGTAACTGTTGGGTGTCCTGGTGGTCGTATTATCCGACACATCACTCACTGTGTGTCACTCAGCCGTCCTATTTATACTGGGGATTTTACTCCTGAATCACACGGGGAACTAAGTCTACCCTTGACTGGACTTCTATCACTGACTTGGATTGGCTTGGATTTTTTGTGTCCAATACTTGAATTCAGTTGTCATCATTAGCACCGCTTATTGGATGTCCTGACCTGGGGTGCTGATACATAAGCACGAGGACTAACTGATTCTGTGACAGCTGAGCCGGGAATAACCCACGAGGGTATATAGTCCTGTGATACCGGTGGAGAACCCCTGAGGGTACACAGTCCTGTGACAGGCTTGCTGGGTACCAGTGGAGAACCCACGTGGGTATATAGTCTGTCAACATGGCCAACACGGTGCCTCTTCTCAGCAGAAACAGACGGCCTTCGGCTGCTGTCGCAGAAAAAGATATCATGGTGTGTACTTCGGATGCATTTAGGGTGGTAATAGAAATACAGATTTTTAGAGTAATAGATACAAGCTTCAGTATGAATCATGTTTGACATCAGCTGTAAATCTTATACATTAAGAACTTATCATCGGTACATACACAAATAAATGTGAAGATGTTATCCAAAACTTAATAATATTTTAAAACATACCTCAAAAAGACACATGAATGACTCTTTATTTAAAAGTTATACAATTTACATGTAATTGTTATAGACTCGCTAATACAGTCATCAGGCCCCAGATACGCTCTACTTTCTGTGCAACCTATATGCTGGAACATGCCTCAAGTTAAATTGTAATCTTTTAGATTTTTAGTGTGTATTAAACAGGTTCACATACTACACAGGTACAGGGAGTATATTGATACAGGTATTATAGGTAATGTACAGGTATTATATAGGTATTATATAGGTACTGTATAGGTATTATATAGGTACTGTACAGGTATTATATAGGTATTATACAGGTATTATACAGGTATTATATAGGTACTGTACAGGTATTATACAGGTACTGTAAAGTAATGTACAGGTAATGTAAAGGTATTATACAGGTGCTGTACAGGTATTATACAGGTATTGTACAGGTATTGTACAGGTGCTATACAGGTATTATATAGGTACTGTACAGGTATTATACAGGTGCTATACAGGTATTATATAGGTACTGTACAGGTATTATACAGGTATTGTACAGGTACTGTAAGGTAATGTACAGGTAATGTAAAGGTATTATACAGGTACTGCACAGGTATTATACAGATACTGTACAGATATTATACAGGTATTATACAGGTGCTGTACAGGTATTATACAGGTGCTGTACAGGTATTATATAGGTAATGTACATGTTTTATACAGGTACTGTACAGGTATTATACAGGTACTGTACATGTTTTATGCAAGTACTGTACAGGTATTATACAGGTATTGTACAGGTATTATACAGGTAATGTAAAGGTATTATACAGGTAATGTACAGGTATTATACAGGTACTGTACAGGTTTTATACAGGTACTGTATAGGTATTAAACAGGTACTGTACAGGTAATGTAAAGGTATTATACAGGTACTGTACAGGTATTATACAGGTACTGTACAGGTATTATACAGGTATTATACAGGTACTGTACAGATATTATACAGGTATTGCACAGGTACTGTACAGGTATTATACAGGTACTGTACAGGTATTATACAGGTACTGTAACAGATATTATACAGGTATTGTAAGGTAATGTACAGGTATTATACAGGTACTGTAACAGATATTATACAGGTATTGCACAGGTATTATACAGGTATTATACAGGTACTGTACAGATATTATATAGGTATTATACAGGTATTATACAGGTATTATACAGGTACTGTACAGGTATTATACAGGTATTATACAGGTACTGTACATGTATTATACAGGTATTATACAGGTACTGTACAGGTATTATACAGGTACTGTACAGGTATTATACAGATACTGTACAGGTATTATACAGGTATTATACAGGTACAGTACAGATATTATACAGATACTGTACAGGTATTATACAGATACTGTACAGGTTCTATACGGGTATTATACAGATACTGTACAGGTATTATACAGGTACTGTACATGTATTATACAGGTATTGTACAGTTATTTCTGTGGAATATTGATGGCTTACCTGGTCAAGAGGAAAGTATTTTTTCTGTAAATCATTTAAATTTTTCGCCCAAAAGTGATGAAAAAATTAAACAAATGAAATGAAAACTTAAGAAACTGAAGTGTCATGATGAATTTCATATTTTATAGTTCTTCATCAAAATCAAAGAATTTTTGAAATTATATTAAATGCCAAAATCGTGTAATGAATATAATGCCTATAAAATACCTTTATAGTACCTGCATAGTATTCCGGGCCCTGTAAACTATTAAACCTACATATATATGTAACATTTTATAGTACCTGAACAGTAGCTGTATAATACCTATTCATTACCTACGTATATAATACCTGTAAAGTACCTATATAATAATCAGTGCAGGTATTATAAGGTCATTTAGGGTTAATATTATATAGGTATTATACATATTATATATTTGTATTTTGTAGGTGTACTGTTGTACAGGTATGATACAGGTATTATATTACAGGTCATTGAGGGATAATATTGTAGAGGTAATTTAGGGTTAATTAATATTTTATAGATATAATGCAGGTACTATATTTTGTAGGTGTAATGTTGTACAGGTATGATACAGGTATTATATTACAGGTCATTGAGGGATAATATTGTAGAGGTAATTTAGGGTTAATTAATATTGTATAGATATAATACAGGTACTATATTTTGTAGGTGTAATGTTGTACAGGTATGATACAGGTATTATATTACAGGTCATTGAGGGATAATATTGTAGAGGTAATTTAGGGTTAATTAATATTTTATAGATATAATACAGGTACTATATTTTGTAGGTGTAATGTTGTACAGGTATGATACAGGTATTATATTACAGGTCATTGAGGGATAATATTGTAGAGGTAATTTAGGGTTAATTAATATTTTAAAGATATAATACAGGTACTATATTTTGTAGGTGTAATGTTGTACAGGTATGATACAGGTATTATATTACAGGTCATTGAGGGATAATATTGTAGAGGTAATTTAGGGTTAATTAATATTTTAAAGATATAATACAGGTACTATATATGTATTTTGTAGGTGTAATGCAGCAATCAATTTACAATTTATTTCCATGGGTCCTTTTTATAAATATTGCTGAAAACTATGGGTCCCACAATGTTAAATTGAAGTATTATCTTAATTTCTATGAGTCCTTTCAGAATTTTATGAGTACTGGACTCGGGACTCGCACGTAGATTGATCACTGGTAATGTTGTACAGGTACTATGCAGGCACTATACAGGTATTTTTGTATTATTGTACAGGTTCCATAAAGACATTACACAGGTAAAGTAGGGATACTATAGTAAAGGTGCTCCCTATATAAATTTATTTTGAATCAAATTGATTGAAAATACAAAATGTACTTGACAAATTGTTAGATAGGTACCGTAAGTTATAAAACTTGAATCCGTTTGAAAGGAAGTCAGAAATACCAGTCTTTGACTTTAACATTTTCAAGCACTATAGTCCAAACAAGTAAAGTGCAGTGTTTATTTTAACAAATATATTGAAATTCTAGGAATTTCCACTAGTCTGAACCAAAATTTATTAGTCTTTGACATAGGACTTAAGTGGCTAACGTCGCAGACTGCAGAACTATAGTCTTATCTGTTGTGCATCTGAATGTCTTTATGATATCGCTATAGAACACATTTACATAATATTTGGTGTTAGCAACCAATACGCATGAGGCTGCAGTGGCTAGACTTAAATGGCAAGTCTATAATAGACTTAGTGAAAAGTTTAGGCCTAATCAGAAAGATGTAAGGCTTCAGATCTTCTTAGAAATAGTGAGGAGATTACGAAGTTTAATTTGCTTTGATGAAATATTGATGTAGAATGAATGATTGGGTGTGGAGACTATTGACTTCTCAGTGGGCACTGAGCAGAGGTTGTATGGGGCAAGATACGATTTGTTACCCAACAACATTACACATTATTATAGGCCAAACAATCGATGATTTCTGTAATGAGGTTTGCAGATTGTCTGAAATGCTCAGCAGAAATATGCTAATCGGGAGAACTCTTCACCTATCAATGCTGCAGTGGTAATTGATGAACAAAGCAATTATGTAAATTAACTGTTCATGTTAGCCTCATACTTTGGATGGGATGATATATTTAGTGTCAGATTTTTACAGAATACTGGTGTCTTCTCTCAGGAATTTAAGATGCATTTTGGAAAGTCACTGAATAATTTCCAACCCTTTCTTCCAATGATAAACGACTTAAGTTCTTTGATATGCTACATGTGAAATCATGTTTGAAGATGACAGCTAGATGAACAGTATGTGTTATTAAATTAAGTAATTAATGTCTCGAATACATGAGGTATTAAGGGGTCCGCCCATATTTGAAAAGCAAGAAAATGCTCAGTGATTGCAGTATGACCTTGTTGTATTGCTGGTCTATAAAAAAAGTTGTAATGTTGAACACCACAAACAACTAATTTTATTTTAGATTCGAGATGTTCATTGTGTATCTGGATTAGTTGAAAAGGTCTGATGTAAATTGACTTGTTTTTCCAAACTGAAAAAGTATTTTATGAATGTCATAATTATAATTGACAGCGCTTCACTTACAGCCCATTCTTGGTTTTAATTTCCCACTCTTAGTAAAGGACAGGTATATTGTCCAACGCATCTGTCACATGTCAACTCTAGATTTAAGTACAAACTACGTCTAACAGTATAGGAGGTACACAACCAAAACCAAGTTTGTACTAGTGAGAATCAGTAAAAAGTTGGTTAAACAAAAGTCCGAAATGTGTGTGATCCATTTCATATGTGATTAAGTTTGATAATGTTTTGACAACAAATCATTTCAAAGTAAGATTGTTTTCATATGACAATATATTAAGATATGTATCGCAATATTATCCTCCTTCTGTATTGCTATGTTTTGTGGTACACACCAGGTATATTATCAAACTACGTCTAACAGTATAGGAGGTACACAACCAAAACCAAGTTTGTACTAGTGGCAATCAGTAAAAAGTTGGTTTAACAAAAGTCTGAAAGGTGTGTGATCGAATTCATATGTGATTAAGCTTGATAATTATTTGACAACAAAGTCATTTCCAAGTAAGATTGTTTTCATATGACAATATATCAAGATATGTATCGCAATATTATCCTCCTTCCGTATTGCTATGTTTTGTGGTACACACCAGGTATATTAAAGTATGTGTAAATCCTTATTTGAAATGGCTTGTCCATTTGCTGCATAACAATTGCAAGAAAGCTGCACTTCCTGACAGGATCTTTGTTTTGCTTTATCTTTCTAAGGGCCACCAATCAATCAGGTTATCTTTGTTTGAACATAATGGATGGAAACAATAGAACTTCCAACAAAAATCAAAATGTCTGTGCCTGTGAACAACTAAAGTGGCAAGACTGTAGTACCCCAACTCAATCAGATTTCACAGGAGTGTCGTCTGGAAATTAACTGTATGGTCAAGGTAAAAATTGTAAATTAGCAAAATACTGTATTACTATCAATCCTGTTGGGTTTAACACAGCAAAACCTCCCTAGATCAAACTGGATTACGGGTCCCTTGGGCCTTTTGTTGACTCTGAGAACCAGTAACTGTTATTGATTAACTGTACGGGACTGACAGAAGTGTATTATACTTAGTGTGGAGGGGAATGTCTTCATTACATGTATACACCAGTATAACACCACTTACCACACAGATAATGGAACTCCAATCACTAATTGGTGTTTCTGTACACACAAAGATCCCCCAACATACTGGCCTCACTGATGTAATGTAGAAAAAAACGATTGGAAAATTGTTTTAAAGATCATGTGGCTAATTGTTTACCACTTAAATTGGTGCAAAGCTTTGTTAGGACATGTTAAGGTTTCTGCAGAAAATGCCTGAAAAAGCAGGATTCATTACATGTAGATAATTCAGGAGGGGATGGACCAATAGGTCGATACCATTTGTAGTTTATTTACTGTGTGAAGCTTGCATACTTGAAAAAAGTGTCATGCAAAGCATGTGCATGTACTGAGCCGTCTCCATCAATCGATGTGGACACAAAAACACAATGTATTGTGATCAGCATGATTCAGTATGTTATCTGTACTACAGGTCCCTTATTTCATTTGTTTACTTGACAGCAAATGCTGGTACCCATTTTAACAGCTCTGTTGACTAGAAGAACTTTTAACTTATTCACCCCTAAAGACACGTTTGGACTCTTCCAATTTAAAGGTTAGAATACTAGCTCATTTTGAAATTTCAGGGGTCATTAAGTTGATAGATTATTGGGTGAACTACTGTATCTTGTTCAACATTGCTACCAATATGACAAAGGTGTTGGATATACAAAGGAACATTATAAAAAGCTCTGAAGGAAAATCAAGGTATTACATTTTGATGCTTACATTGATTAAAAAATTGGGGTTAATGGCAGAACTGCTATCGGTAGGATAAATGAAAGTCTTCATTTGGACCTGACGGAACATTATCTTCCGATCTAAACCTGTTTTATTTCATTCTGTATAAAAATCCAGAAAGTTTACTTGCTCGCATTGCAAAAAATTATTCCAGAAAAATTAAAGCAGAATTCAGTAATGTTTTGGAAAAATCTCCTTTCAATAGACGTTTCTGCTTTCAATTTCACAGTATGATAGCATATATGTGAAATAATGTTTTTGAAAGGACGGAAACCTGCAAATCTCTTGACTATTTTTATTTCCATCAACAAAAATCAAAAGATACCTTGGCCAGAAAATGAAACACATACCAAAGATTTTTACCTGAGTTAAATTGTACCATCAATTAAATATTGTGAAGAGTATATCCCTGAAGGCCTAATCTAGAAACGAGGAAAATGCCATTTGAATGTCTGCCAGCATTTAGAGCACTTAGCTGAAAATTGTTAATGACATCTAACTCTACTTAGATGTATAAGGTTTCTGTAGTAGTCTATCTTTAACATCTTACCTTAATTGAATTCCTGAGTTCTGCCAACCTGTGGAAATTCTCCAGGTTTCTCCAACTATTTGTAAGACTTTCCTGTACCTGTAATAGAGCAAAACCTATATGTTTGATAGACAGTTAGGTATAGCTGGACTGAAAGCCACAATATTTGTGTATTTGTGTTCAGACACACTGAGTCTAATATAATATTAATCCCTAATATAATCTATGTTTTCATCTCTGTACGCAAAATATATCAAACTGCTTTCAGTATTTAGATTCCTGAAAGATTTGTCAATAAAATTAATGTCAGGCATGTTCTTTGCAAAAAACTTAAAAAAAGAACTTTTCTTAATAATCTGAAGGTACATTTATACTTAGAAGTTATATTCGGAACATTCCTCTAAAAACATCTTGTGAAAATTGGCTGTTGCTTTGGATGTGTTGAAAGTAGATTTCAATGAAAACTAAATACAATTAAGTCCTGCAGATCAGAATGTTTCTAAAACTATTAAGTGATGAAAATAAAAATAATTTTAAACATTCTCCCCACAGTAGCAATATTCAGTACATTTAGAGTTCGTTTTTACTGATTTCGATAATACTTAAGGTAAAAAAGTGTAATTAATTTTTGTAAATATATTATGTAACATAGAAAAGTTTTGTCTTTCTAACTTTCTTACCTTTGAATTTGTAAAATTTCGTTGTTGTAATGTTGTAATATTATAAAATCATTCGGGGAAAAAAAAATCCTTTTTGTGTCCCACACAACTGAAGTGTCTCATCCATATCAAAGATTAAATTAATATCAGTGTAAAACATCAGACACCTATTTTATAGTATATATTAATGTAGACACTTTTTCACAGTTATATGCAAAAAAAGAAACAATGCTAATTGTCTTAATATGGTAATACACTGGAATAATTCATGACGTGTGGCAGGTGTAATCAACGTAGGTCTTGGTGTTTAAGGACAGAGGGACGTTAAGTTGGAGTTATTTCCGTTTATTAGACGCTCGTCGTAGTGTGATGTTAGATATGACCGGCGAGACTTGTATCCCTGAGGCCACTACGGCCGAAGAAAAGAACGCTGAGGCTGATACCCATGGGGTGAGTTAGGAAACAAAAAAATTAACTAATTATGAATTTTGTTATTGGTTAATTGAAACTTCAAATGTTAATCCCACATGTTACAATGGGATTTCTTTTTGACCTTCAAATGGACATTGTTTCTGGTGTATAACATATACAGTCAAACCTCCTTATCTCCAAGTCAGTGGGACCACGAAAAGAACAAAATTCGAGGAAAGTTATCTTGAGTATACAAGTTAGGTGAGGTCGAATACTTACTGTTATGTCATGCCAGGACCAACAAAATACTTGCTGTTATGTCATGCCAGGACCAACAAAATACTTGCTGTTTTGTCCTGCCAGGACCAACAAAATACTTACTGTTTTGTCCTGCCAGGACCAACAAAAAATACTTACTGTTTTGTCCTGCCAGGACCAACAAAATACTTACTGTTTTGTCCTGCTAGGACCAACAAAATACTTACTGTTTTGTCCTGCCAGAACCAACAAAATACTTGCTGTTTTGTCCTGCCAGAACCAACAAAATACTTGCTGTTTTGTCCTGCCAGGACCAACAAAATACTTACTGTTTTGTCATGCCAGGACCAACAAAATACTTACTGTTTTGTCCTGCCAGGACCAACAAAATACTTACTGTTTTGTCCTGCCAGAACCAACAAAATACTTAGTGTTTTGTCCTGCCAGAACCAACAAAATACTTACTGTTTTGTCCTGCCAGGACTGACAAAATACCTCAAATTAAACGGTCTTCGAGTTAGACGAGTTTGAGAAAAAAAGGTTCAACTGTATTTTCTGTACACATATTTTCTTATTTAAATGACCTCGAACACTGATGAACATTTTCAATGTGATAAAACTGTATGTAAATACAATAATGTTGTCTTGTTAGTTGGTACATCATGGAAGACGACTGTCCACTATCCATATAATTTCTACTTTCCTGCTGTTATATTGTTGGTTAAGTGATTTTATTTATTCCATCCTACTATATTGATATATTTCAACTCTTTGTGATATTTGGCTATGATTTCGTTAGATTTGAATGAGATAACCAGCCTTAAGATTATTACAGCTTTAGGTAGTAGCATAACAAGCGGAAATGTATATATATATATCATCACCAATTGGACTGTTTCACTGCGCAATAAATGTTGACATTTGTCAAAGTCATAAAGGCACCAGAGGTCGTTGTGTACAAGGGCGCACTTGACAAGTGACTTTCTCTCAGGGGGAAATATATAGATCAATCACAGCATGTATGTGTCGAGGATGTCAGAATTAATTCTGTATGAACTCTAAATTGTTCATGTGTATCTGAATGGCGTCAACAATACAACTTCATTCATAGATGTATAACTGTTAGAGACATATGTTAAAATATTGGTGGTAAATCTAATTATATTCATATATGCTAATCCCTTATAATGGTAGTGATATTGAAGGTTCTCTCTTAGGAAGATGTCAACTTTGGAAGGGTCTGTTTGGTGTGTTTAGGAAATAAAAAACTATTTCCTTTTTGGTATTTGATTGGTTAAATATTATTTGTCTAGTGTTTCCATTGTTGATTTAGTATTATTATCTGTTTGTTATCATTATTCCCCCTGCATAAAAAGTTATGGGCCCTGACATACAAAGTTATGGGCCTTGACATACAAAGTTATGGGCCCTGGCATACAAAGTTATGGGCCCTGGCATACAAAGTTATGGGCCCTGGCATACAAAGTTATGGGCCCTGGCATACAAAGTTATGGGCCCTGACATACAAAGTTATGGGCCCTGACATACAAAGTTATGGGCCCTGGCATACAAAGTTATGGGCCTTGACATACAAAGTTATTGGCCCTGGCATACAAAATTATGGGCCCTGGCATACAAAGTTATGGGCCCTGGCATACAAAGTTATGGGCCCTGACATACAAAGTTATGGGCCCTGACATACAAAGTTATGGGCCCTGGCATACAAAGTTATGGGCCTTGACATACAAAGTTATTGGCCCTGGCATACAAAATTATGGGCCCTGGCATACAAAGTTATGGGCCCTGGCATACAAAGTTATGGGCCCCTACATACAAAGTTATGGGCCTTGACATACAAAGTTATGGGCCCTGGCATACAAAGTTATGGCCCCCTACATACAAAGTTATGGCCCCCTGCATACAAAGTTATGGGCCCCGGCATACAAAGTTATGGGCCCTGGCATACAAAGTTATGGGCCCCTACATACAAAGTTATGGGCCCCTGACATACAAAGTTGTGGGCCCTGGCATACAAAACTATGGGCCCTGGCATACAAAGTTATGGGCCCCTACATACAAAGTTATGGGCCCCTACATACAAAATTATGGGCCCCAGCATACAAAGTTATGGGCCCCTACATACAAAGTTATGGGCCCTGACATACAAAGTTATGGGACCCTACATACAAAGTTATGGGCTATGACATACAAAGTTATGGGCCCTGACCTACAAAGTTATGAGGGTTGAGGTTTGCTATACAAGAATCAGCTGGTCAGTTCACTTTATTTTCTCGACAGAAAAGTGTTACAGTTTTTAATCAACATTTTTTACATGTCTGGATCCTTGAAGTGTGCAAAATTACATTATGTGTGAAATATATGAAAGACTACTTACTGTATATTTAATAGGATTAGATGGAAAGTGGTTTTTTCATCCTTTATCATGGGAACACTCCCTCCCTACATTCTGATTGTTGAATGAAATTATTTTCATTTCAAGAAAAACCTCAGATTTAAATCTTTATGGGAAAATACCTAGAGCAAGGATTAAAATGATAGAAGAAGGGTTTATAAAGTAACACTTGATATCTGTATGATTCTTTATTCATATGCAGTTGTGGTATGGAACAATTTTAATATTATATTTTGACCTTTTGAAAAAGAACTGTACAAATTAGTTTTATTAGGTCATCTGACCCGAAGGGTCAAGATGACCTATTGCCATCATGCTTCGTCCGTCGTCGTCCGCCGTCCGCCGTCCGCCGTCCGCCGTCCGCCGTCCGTAAACTTTTCCTTTAACAATCTTCTTCTTAGTAACCAAAAGGCTCTAGGTGCTGATATTTGGCCAGTAGGCACCTGGGATTGAGTGCTACAAAGTTTCCTCATTTCAATGACCTTGACCTGTTTTCAAGGTCACAGGGGTCAAATATGTAAAAACCTTTAACAATCTTCTTCTCAGTAACCAAAAGGTCTAGGGTAATGATATTTGGCCAGTAGGCACCTGGGATAGAGTGCTACAAAGTTTCCTCATATCGATGACCTTGACTAACTTTCAAGGTCACAGGGGTCAAATATGTAAAAAAGCGTTTGACAATCTTTTCCTCACTAACCAATAGGCTATGGGTGATCATATTTGGCCAGTAGGTACCTGGGATAGAGTGTTCTAAAGTTTCCTCATATAAATGACCTTGACCTACTTTCAAGGTCACAGGGGTCAAATATGTTAAAAAATCTACACAACATTATCTAAAGAACTAAATGATCTAGAGCAATGATATTTTTGTATGATATGTAGACCAGCAATGCGAATCTTTTTCTAATATATTGTGTTTAGGTCAAAGGTCAACTTTGAGTGCTGGACGGGGTCAAAGGTTAACATGGGTTATAATAGGTAAAAAGCTTTAAGAATCTTCTTCTCAAGTTCCATAAGGCCCAGGGTTCTGATATTTGGCCAGTAGGAACCTGGGATAGAGTGTTCTAAAGTTTCCTCATATAAATGACCTTGACCTACTTTCAAGGTCACATGGGTCAAATATGTTAAAAAATCTACACAACATTATCTAAAGAACTAAATGATCCAGAGCAATGATATTTTTGTATGATATGTAGACCAGCAATGCGAATCTTTTTCTAATATATTGTGTTTAGGTCAAAGGTCAACTTTGAGTGCTGGACGGGGTCAAAGGTTAACATGGGTTATAATAGGTAAAAAGCTTTAAGAATCTTCTTCTCAAGTTCCATAAGGCCCAGGGTTCTGATATTTGGCCAGTAGGTACCAGGGATGGATTACTCTAAAGTTTTCTCATATAAATGACCTTGACCTACTTTCAAGGTCACATGGGTCAAATATGTTAAAATATCTACACAACATTATCTAATGAACCGAATGATCTAGACCGATGATACTTGCATATATTATATGTAGACTGGCAATGCAAATCTTTTTCTGATATATTGTGTTTAGGTCAAAGTTCAACTTTAAGCGCTGGACGGGGTCAAAGGTTCACTGGGGCTATAATGGGTAAAAAGTTTTAAGAATCTTCTTCTCAAGTTCCATAAGCCCCAGGGTCCTGATATTTGGCCAGTAGGTACCTGGCATGGAGTGCTACAAAGTTTCCGCATATGAATGACCTTGACCTACTTTCAAGGTCACAGGGGTCAAATATGTAAAAATCTTTAACAATCTTCTTCTCAATAACCAAAAGGCCCTGGGTGCTGATATTTGGCTGGTAGGTACTTGGCATAGTGTGCTATCAAGTTTCCTCATATGAATGATCTTGACCCACTTTCAAGGTCACAGGGGTCAAATATGTAAAAATCTTTAACAATCTTCTTCTCAATAACCAAAAGGCCCTGGGTGCTGATATTTGGCTGGTAGGTACCTGGCATAGTGTGCTATCAAGTTTCCTCATATGAATGATCTTGACCCACTTTCAAGGTCACAGAGGTCAAATATGTAAAATCTTTTAACAATCTTCTTCTCGCTAACCAAATCCCCCAGAGTAATATGGTATTTGGCTAGTAGGTACCTGGGATAGAGTGCTACAAACTTTCCTCATACAATGGACCTCAACCTACTTTCAAGGTCATAGGGGTCAAACATGTAAAAATACCTTTAACAATCTTCTCCTCAACAACTTAAAGGCCCTGGGTGTTGATATTTAGCCAGTAGGTACCTCTAATGGAGTGCTACAAAGTTTCCTTGTATGAATGACCTTGACCTACTTTCAAGGTCGCAAGGGTAAAACATGTTAAAATCTTTTAACAAACGTCTTCTCGCTTACCAAAAGGCCCTAGGTGCTGATATTTGGCCAATGGGTACCTGGGACAGATTGGTGCAAAGATTCCTCATATAGACCTTCACTTATACTTTCAAGGTCACAGGGGTTATAAACATGTATGTAGATATCTTTGAACAACTTGGCAAAAACAAACACAAATGATATAGATCTTTATAGTCAGATGACCGTTGAGGCCCCTGGGCCTCTTGTTCATAACCTTAAATTGATGTCTGCAGTAAGTTCTGTAAAAGGCGGTAAAATCATACTGACCACTTGAATTACAAAGTTAAGAAGGTGGAAAGGGAGATGTTGGGTGAAGAGGAAGAATGTGTGTGGTGGGTAGAAATATGTAGGTTGATGGAGTCGGCCCTGGGGGTGGGGAATAGGCCATTGGGAGGGGGTTATCATAAGGATCTGTACTGTACTGGTAATTTTATTTAAGACAATTTTTGACCTGATTACTGATGTAGACTCAATATAAGTACAGCAATAACAATTGTATACATGTATCACAATCACAGACCTCATGATTACCTAAGGAATGAACAAGTAATGCAGTCTGTCCTCACATTTGGAAAAATCAATTTTCCAAGAACATAACATTATACAGCTATCAGAGTTGTTGTCAATGTGTTAAATTTAGAATCCTTCAAGTAATATATATATACCATGAAATAAGCGCCTTGAATTCACATTTTTAGGTCATCTGACCCGAAGGGTCAAGATGACCTATTGCCATCATGCTTCGTCCGTCGTCGTCCGCCGTCCGCCGTCCGCCGTCCGCCGTCCGTAAACTTTTCCTTTAACAATCTTCTTCTTAGTAACCAAAAGGCTCTAGGTGCTGATATTTGGCCAGTAGGCACCTGGGATTGAGTGCTACAAAGTTTCCTCATTTCAATGACCTTGACCTATTTTCAAGGTCACAGGGGTCAAATATGTAAAAACCTTTAACAATCTTCTTCTCAGTAACCAAAAGGTCTAGGGTAATGATATTTGGCCAGTAGGCACCTGGGATAGAGTGCTACAAAGTTTCCTCATATCGATGACCTTGACTAACTTTCAAGGTCACAGGGGTCAAATATGTAAAAAAGCGTTTGACAATCTTTTCCTCACTAACCAATAGGCTATGGGTGATCATATTTGGCCAGTAGGTACCTGGGATAGAGTGTTCTAAAGTTTCCTCATATAAATGACCTTGACCTACTTTCAAGGTCACAGGGGTCAAATATGTTAAAAAATCTACACAACATTATCTAAAGAACTAAATGATCTAGAGCAATGATATTTTTGTATGATATGTAGACCAGCAATGCGAATCTTTTTCTAATATATTGTGTTTAGGTCAAAGGTCAACTTTGAGTGCTGGACGGGGTCAAAGGTTAACATGGGTTATAATAGGTAAAAAGCTTTAAGAATCTTCTTCTCAAGTTCCATAAGGCCCAGGGTTCTGATATTTGGCCAGTAGGAACCTGGGATAGAGTGTTCTAAAGTTTCCTCATATAAATGACCTTGACCTACTTTCAAGGTCACAGGGGTCAAATATGTTAAAAAATCTACACAACATTATCTAAAGAACTAAATGATCTAGAGCAATGATATTTTTGTATGATATGTAGACCAGCAATGCGAATCTTTTTCTAATATATTGTGTTTAGGTCAAAGGTCAACTTTGAGTGCTGGACGGGGTCAAAGGTTAACATGGGTTATAATAGGTAAAAAGCTTTAAGAATCTTCTTCTCAAGTTCCATAAGGCCCAGGGTTCTGATATTTGGCCAGTAGGTACCAGGGATGGAGTACTCTAAAGTTTTCTCATATAAATGACCTTGACCTACTTTCAAGGTCAAATGGGTCAAATATGTTAAAATATCTACACAACATTATCTAATGAACCGAATGATCTAGACCGATGATACTTGCATATATTATATGTAGACTGGCAATGCAAATCTTTTTCTGATATATTGTGTTTAGGTCAAAGTTCAACTTTAAGCGCTGGACGGGGTCAAAGGTTCACTGGGGCTATAATGGGTAAAAAGTTTTAAGAATCTTCTTCTCAAGTTCCATAAGCCCCAGGGTCCTGATATTTGGCCAGTAGGTACCTGGCATGGAGTGCTACAAAGTTTCCGCATATGAATGACCTTGACCTACTTTCAAGGTCACAGGGGTCAAATATGTAAAAATCTTTAACAATCTTAACAATCTTCTTCTCAATAACCAAAAGGCCCTGGGTGCTGATATTTGGCTGGTAGGTACTTGGCATAGTGTGCTATCAAGTTTCCTCATATGAATGATCTTGACCCACTTTCAAGGTCACAGGGGTCAAATATGTAAAATCTTTTAACAATCTTCTTCTCGCTAACCAAATCCCCCAGAGTAATATGGTATTTGGCTAGTAGGTACCTGGGATAGAGTGCTACAAACTTTCCTCATACAATGGACCTCAACCTACTTTCAAGGTCATAGGGGTCAAACATGTAAAAATACCTTTAACAATCTTCTCCTCAACAACTTAAAGGCCCTGGGTGTTGATATTTAGCCAGTAGGTACCTCTAATGGAGTGCTACAAAGTTTCCTTGTATGAATGACCTTGACCTACTTTCAAGGTCGCAAGGGTAAAACATGTAAAAATCTTTTAACAAACGTCTTCTCGCTTACCAAAAGGCCCTAGGTGCTGATATTTGGCCAATGGGTACCTGGGACAGATTGGTGCAAAGATTCCTCATATAGACCTTCACTTATACTTTCAAGGTCACAGGGGTTATAAACATGTATGTAGATATCTTTTAACAACTTGGCAAAAACAAACACAAATGATATAGATCTTTATAGTCAGATGACCGTTGAGGCCCCTGGGCCTCTTGTTGGGGAAAAAAGCAATGATTTCAGGAAGATATCATATGGCTTAAATTCTAGTAAAAGGACGATGATTGACACCACATATATCTCTACTATCACTGATTAGTTTAAAAAGTAAAAATTTATAATTCATGACCAGTACCAGGATGCTTTGGGAGTAGATGTTGATAAAATCAAACGATCTCATTTTAAATGGTGATCAGATTATTTTTAGGCAAAACTCTAAATTGGATGGTCTCTAAGTTACAGATATATCACGTACACCAAATTGAAATGTACTTTTAAAGTTAACTCGTAATTATCTTAAAAAACAACAATAACCAAATGGTCCTCATTGACTGATGTTGTGTGCTGATAAACACAAGTAAACAAAACACAAAATGATTTATTGGCAATGGGACTGAGCAGAAAAAGAAATTGATACATTGCCCCGTTTACTATACTTATATCTTGTCTTTCTTTAAACTTCCCTGCTCTTTGTTTTTGGCAAGATCCCCCTTGTTACTTATCTCCATTGTTTAACTTGTCTCTCTAGTTACTTGTCTCCCTTATTACTTGTCGTCATGGTTACTTGTCTTCCTATTTACTTGTCTCCCTGATTATTTGTCTCCATGGTTACCTGTCTTCCTGGTTACTTGTCTTCCTATTTTTTTGTCTCATTGATTACTTGTCTCCATGGTTACTTGTTTCCCTGATTACTTGTCTTCCTGATTACTTGTCTTCCTGATTACTTGTCTCCATGGTTACTTGTTTCCCTGATTACTTGTCTTCCTGATTACTTGTCTCCATGGTTACTTGTTTCCCTGATTACTTGTCTCTGTGGTTACCTGTCTCCCAGATTACTTGTCTCCGTGGTTACCTGTCTTCTTGGCTGCTTATTTCCCTGATTACTTGTCTCTCTAGTTACTTGTCTTTATATTTCTTGAGCTGTTGAAAGGATGTCAAAATCTCCTAGCTCACATTAACAAACCATCTACTCACATATAATTGAAATTTATGGGATATTGGATCATGCATGTATTGGATAGCACTCCTGTCTTTTCCTGATCAGACTGGAAAGTGATGGGATCACTTGTCCAACCTGATATTGGTTTTCTTTAGGAACTAAAGTGTGGTCATCTGACTTCTATTATAACCTTTTTAGTTTAAGACTAAGTTAAACCTGAGTTACATGTTGTACAATTTTCTTTATCTTGATAAGTAAAATCTGTATGTGGTAATCTAGTAACACAGTATTGTTGACTTTGTTGTTAAGTGACCTGAGGTTATCACTGCCGTGATAATACCTTTCTCAGCATCCTGGGGGGCCAGTACACCTCACACTACAACCCAGCATTGTCGTCAAGACTGGACCTGTTAGGCTGTTTAATGAATTGTTCAGCCTGGCGTGACCTATGAATCCCCCATGTAGGTTTAATTTGATGTGAGATTGAATTGTTGATGGTATAAAATGAGAAACTTTCTATATAGGTCCCGTTCAAGTGACACGCTGCATTACATAGAACATTTACATTACTCTCTGATAATTCAAATAAGGTTTCTGAGTTTCAATCATGAACAATTTTTATGTGATAGCTAGTTGTATCAATATATTTTACCTGTCAGCTGACCTCCGCCCCTTCCAATCACCCTAACCAGAGTCCTTTGTCTGACCCTAAGAATAACACCAACTGCAACACTTACTGCTTACAATAACCCCATTGCCCCTCCCTCACCCAATCCCTAAACAGTAAAGAAAACCACAATCTCTTCCTCTATCCCTTCTACTGTATTGATCTAGTTTTTATCTCATAAACAGGTGAGTTTAGATAAGTTTTGGCACAACTGTCCTTGTAACAACCTATACTAACCAATCTCAAATCAAACTTCAGTACCAATATATATATATAAAACCAACAGCAAAGGGCTGTAACTCTGTATACTGAAACATGACACTTGATTTCAGTGCAAAATATCAAATGCTGAGATTTAAAACTTCATTTCAATAGACAAACTTTATTTAACAGCAAGATTGAAACATGTTTTATCAACTTATGTTAATTATTCTGCTGTTGGTGTAGATGGGTGTTATGTACTGTATTAGTCAACCGCCCATTACTTCAAATCAAAATCAATATCACCTGTTGATATCCACCTATAATGACATACTCCTTTAACCCTGCTGGCTGTTAAATTAATATTGTCGACATTTACATAATATATAGGTAAATACTAATTATCTCCCATACCTTCCTTAGTGTGTTGCAGACTGCAGTCTCACCTGTAGGATGATAAACAACTTGAGTACATGCAGAATTTGTGTACATTATATTTAATGCCCCATCATGAATTGTAGCTATATAGGTCACTCAGTCACTTCATACTGATTTTACAGCAGATAAAAACGTCAGAAATGCAGGTAAAAACTTGAGGTATGCAGGTCAATAAAATCTTTCTACAATTCCTACTAGATGGTAACCAAGCTGTTCCAACCTATGTGCACTTGACCTAACTACGGGGGTAGCTAGTTACCAAGTTGTTAAAATCAGGGACACTTCCTACCCGAGACTGGTTTCCTGGACATTAAAATCTAGGGACACTTCCTACCAGACTGGTTACCTAGTCATTAAAATTCAGGGACCCTTCCTACCAGACTGGTTTCCTAGACATTAAAATCCACAGACGCTTCCTACCAGACTGGTTTCCTAGACATTAAAATCCATAGACACTTCCTACCTGACTGTTTTCCTGGACAATAAAATCCACGGACCCTTCCTACCAGACTGGTTACCTAGTCATTAAAATCCCCGGACCCTTCCTACCAGACTGGTTTCCTGGACATTAAAATCCATGGACAATTGAAATCCAGGGACCCTTCCTACCAGACTGGGTACCTGGACATTAAAATCCGTGGACCCTTCCTACCAGACTGGGTACCTGGACATTAAAATCCAGGGACCCTTCCTACCAGACTGGGTACCTGGACATTAAAATCCGTGGACCCTTCCTACCAGACTGGGTACCTGGACATTAAAATCCAGGGACCCTTCCTACCAGACTGGGTACCTGGACATTAAAATCCAGGGACCCTTCCTACCAGACTGGTTTCCTGGACATTAAAATTCAGGGACACTTCCTACCTGACTGGGTACCTGGACATTAAAATCCATGGACACTTCCTACCAGACTGGTTTCCTAGACATTAAAATCCATGGACACTTCCTACCAGACTGGTTTCCTGGACATTAAAATCCACGGACCCTTCCTACCAGACTGGTTTCCTGGACATTAAAATCCAGGGACACTTCCTACCAGACTGGTTTCCTAGACATTAAAATCCATAGACACTTCCTACCTGACTGGGTACCTGGACATTAAAATCCAGGGACCCTTCCTACCAGACTGGTTTCCTGGACTTTCAAATCCAGGGACACTTCCTACCAGACTGGGTACCTGGACATTAAAATCCGTGGACACTTCCTACCAGACTGGTTTCCTAGACATTAAAATCCAGGGACACTTCCTACCAGACTGGTTTCCTAGACATTAAAATCCAGGGACACTTCCTACCAGACTGGTTTCCTAGACATTAAAATCCATGGACACTTCCTACCAGACTGGTTTCCTGGACATTAAAATCCACGGACACTTCCTACCAGACTGGTTTCCTAGACATTAAAATCCATGGACACTTCCTACCAGACTGGGTACCTGGACATTAAAATCCATGGACACTTCCTACCAGACTGGTTTCCTAGACATTAAAATCCATGGACACTTCCTACCAGACTGGTTTCCTGGACATTAAAATCCATGGACACTTCCTACCAGACTGGTTTCCTGGACATTAAAATCCGTGGACCCTTCCTACCAGACTGGGTACCTGGACATTAAAATCCATGGACACTTCCTACCAGACTGGTTTCCTGGACATTAAAATCCATGGACACTTGAAATCCAGGGACCCTTCCTGTTGATAACCTTAATGTTTTGTATATTTCTACTACAACAGAATAATCTAATACATGTATTTATATTTGTATAATCCATCTTTAGAATCCAATCCTTCTAATGCCTGTAAGCTTAACCAGTAACAGATGATCATTTCTCTGTGTGGGATTGGATCTGTCTACCTGAAAATATCCAGGGTTCTTGGGATTGGATCTGTCTACCTGAAAACATCCAGGGTTCTTGGGATTGGATCTGTCTACCTGAAAACATCCAGGGTTCTTGGGATTGGATCTGTCTACCTGAAAACATCCAGGGTTCTTGGGATTGGATCTGTCTACCTGAAAACATCCAGGGTTCTTGGGATTGGATCTGTCTACCTGAAAACATCCAGGGTTCTTGCTAATTAATGCCTTTAAACTAAACCAGTAACAGATGATCAGTAACAGATGACCATTTCCTCATTTCCTCATACACTTCAGTGGAACTCTTGTGTTAATCTGATAAGGCACATTAGATAGCTACATTTATGAAACAATATGAATGCCTGGACTCAATTTTAAAAGATCTTTTCATATTATTCGCGAATTAATAATACAATGTATCTTTTGTATATGTATTTTACTCTCACACTTCATATTAAAGGCCCAATATACGTAACTTCAGGGAAATTTTTCGTGATTCTGGAAAATTCTGAAAAAATATCCAGTTGATAACCATGCAATAATAAGCCTGAAACGAAGCAAACTTGAGCGGTAACTTACAAGAAACTCTTGACAGAAAAATCCAAAGAATTCAAAATGATTCAGGTGGGGCCCACTTCAACAACAAACCAAAGTTAGAAGACGGTTCAAAATGGACGCGTGTTTACAAATACCGAGTTTCAACTGCTTTTGTACCGGTAACCGCGAAAGAATTCATCTTGAATATTGCTGATATCAGTTAATCTTAGCTTAACTCTTTACCACTCGAACATTGTTGCAACATTGTATCTATTTTACTTGGTGGGGGTGTCAGAGTTGGCTCTGTTCCAACCTCTGCAACAGTGTATAATTTGTGCACCCATTTCCTCAGGCATTTTTTCAATTTTTATTCAAAATTGATGTGTGTTTTTAAAACTTATTTTTCAGATAATATTCAACAAAATATGGTATTATAAGTATACATTTTTTGTTTCAGTGGAACCTGCACAATATTTTGATACATATTTAAATTTCAAAATCAGAAGTATATGCAAGTTTCAATAGATTTATTGCAAAACATTGATGCAACGAATGGATATTTGCAAAAAAATAGTTTTTCATATTTTTTTACTGTTATTACAGATTTGATCCCTTCATATTCTAAAAATGTCTTTAGACCAAAAGTCTTTGTAAGATGGTAATTGAAATACTCCCATAAAGATAAGCATTGGCAGGCAGACATTTCGTTTCGTTTTCTGTAATGTAGTGTACCATATCTGATCTTCTCAACCCTTTTTCTCACATTTCCGCCGGGTGTAATCATTAGTATATCGCACGATATCTACCGAACTTTCTGGCTTAAAGACGAGATAAAACTAATCTAAAGGTGTAGTAGTATCAATATTAAAACCATCACGCAATACTGGTCGAGTTTCTTGCGGAAAAGCATGAACAATAACATCGTTAAGCTCACACGGTTGATCGCTGTAGCAGTGAGTAGGGTTGAACGCTTCCGGGTTGTCTTCGTCGCTCTCATCGCCAACCTGAGTCACTGTCACTACTAAAAACTACATCACTTTCAATGCCTGAATCCTTCTAGTTTGAAAAACCATAAAATCTATCTGAATCTGAATCGTCATAGTTGAAAATTTCCTCATTGGAATTCGTTCCCGGCTCGGCCGCCATTACGTTTCTAGCCACGCTTTCACAAGTTGACATTTTGCGATTTCTTGACTGAATTACGTCACAAGGTCAAGGTGATGATCTATAAAAAGTATCTAATTATATTGACCAATCACAGAGCTACACGCAGGTATGCGTCATTCAGCCCAGTCATGTACAGTGGCCGAGATATTTAGTTTATAAATAGGTACACGGGGAAACACGCTTCCGCGGAAAACATGGCCATGCGTTCTCGGTCGCTTGTGAGTAAATACGATGCATGCGTCCAGACACGCTTCTGTGGAAATAACGGACAGGCGTCCAGACACGCTTATGAGTGGTAAAGAGTTAATCTATAAAAATAATAAGTTATAAGGTTTGATTTTCGCTTCAAGTTTTGCCGAAAATTACGTATATTGGGCCTTTAATTAAAAGTTCTTAGCTTTCTTAACTATTCACCCCAAAAGACTCATTCGGACTCTCTCTATTTAAAGATTGGAATAGTCCATTATGAGATTTCAGGGGTGGATGAGTTGAAGACAATCTTAATTCTTCACAAGGATGTTGCCAAAAATCTGTGGGCTTGCATCTTTAATATTTTGAAGAGTTTTGTACAACAAGGTAGGGGGGTTGTAATTTCATTATGAGATTTCAGGGGTGGACAATCTTTATTCTTCACAAGGATGTTGCCAAAAATCTGTGGGCTTGCATCTTTAATATTTTGAAGAGTATGTTACAACTAGGTAGGGGTGTTGTGTTTCATAATGAAACGTGGTGCTGCTACAATGTTGTGTGATAAATGTATGTCTAACTGAAATGCTTGAGGTTACGATAATGAAGTGACACTGGTGAGGATGTCCCGTATTTCCTGACAAATGTCACGGTAACATGAATTAAGCTGGTCGGTATCTACTGACCCAGCACACTACACTGAAATGAATTATTTTCTTGACAGCAAGCTCGTCAAAATGTGTCCAGGCTTGGCTGAATCCCCATCAACCTGGCATATACATGTAGATCTAGCCAGGTGTCACTGCCTGTTTGAAGTATGTTGATGGGTCAGTAAAGGTGACCGGTGAAAAACTGGCCATTAACACTAGGTGTTTGTACATAGAAGAGGTAATAATTCAGGGACATCATGTTGACTTGATCAATTACCTTCAAATAGGTCATATATAGTTATGGTACTTCATACTATGACAGTTTTCATTGGTCATTCTTAACGCTTTACCTCAGGTATATGTATAATGTATATTGTATAACCCATCAGTATTTTAATGGTACTTTTATACTATGACAGTTTTCATTGGTCATTCTTAATGCTTTACCTCAGGTATATGTATAATGTATATTGTATAACCCATCAGTATTTAATTCTCGGGTAAAAATCTCGCTAAAGCCTTTTGATTCAATGAGTTTTCTGCTAAGCATACAGATTACAACAAACTATGTTAACTTGCATCACATAGTACAAAACATTTAAATATTTTTAGGCCCTTGATAGAACAAAATTAATTAAATATGGTGGTCGGGAGGTGCAGTGGATAGCGCACTTGCCTTTCACCTAGGCGGCCGGGGTTTGATTCCCTGACCGGACGTGAAAAGGTTTAGGGTCACCTGCCCGACCTTGTGGGTTTTCTTTGGGTACTCCAGTTTCCTTCCACAATAAGACCCCTCACACGCTAACATCAGGGCCAAAAAAAGTGATTATTAGAAGTTGCATAACTTGTTTCATAATTTTTTGAAATAGATAAAGTAATTATGGATGAAGGAACAACTTGGTCCATATTGGTCGCTTCATTACGATACAAATCTGTTTTACTTCTATATTTTTGCATTGAAAGATGCACAAAGTACTTTATTGTTAAGTGTTCAATAATACTTGTTTGTTTTCAGTCTCAATAGGGATGCTGACCCAGGATAGAATCAGACTTCACTATGATAGGGTAGAAGTAGGCTTTTAGTAACATATTGACATGCTCTTTTTTTTGTTGACAGGAAATCAAGTACAACTTGACCCCTGGCCGCAACAAGTTACGTAGCCGTTCTATGTCACAGTCGTCGACGGACAGTAACAGCTCCAGTAAGTATACCTCAGGTACGGACACACATTTACTACACACTTCTGGTATATCGTGATGCTTGGTCTAGTCTGTCCTATAGCTTGTCTGGCTAATTCATGCCTCTGGTTCAATTTGGTTATTGCTTTTGCAGCGTTTGGAATGCATTTGAATTTTGTCCTCAAAAATTGGCTTGAATCTTGAAGACGTGTTCCATTATGTTATTCATGGTTTTGTCGTGGCTGCAGAAGTTTGCATGAATATATCCGTTTCTTGGCAATTGTTCTGAATTAAAATTCAAGATTTCCTGTTCCCTGGTGCATATACCTGGTGTGATTTTTCCTCGTTCCCGATACAAGCCTGACAATACACCTTGACACTGCTGGAATCGTAAATGTTGGTCCAAGAGAATCGTGACAGATATTTTGCATGTCAGTGGTATGTACTTGTCCCACCCACACCCGTAACATCACGATTTCCTGGTGATTGCTTTGTCTTTCCGTTCCCTGTAAATGGTGGCCAGTATCCTGCAGCATCCTTGTTATTGTCATGGATTTTCGATATTGATTGATTATGGTATGGCTGTTGAAATTATACTGCCATTGGCCATGCAATTTGCCAATATGAAACTCATTTGGTAGAGTTTAAAAGCTAGATGTCATGAACACAGATATTGCTTTGCTAGAAATAAAACTCTAGCAGGAAAATTAGAATTTTGTGACAGTGAAATTTGTTACAATGTGCAGCTTGAAGAATGCCACAAATTTGAGATATTTTTTTCAAATACAACCATGTATTGATCATTTTAATGTATAGAGAGGCAATTCCTGTTTTTATGCTCTTGCCATGAAATGGGGGGGGGGGGGGGCATATAGTTTTACCCATGCCCATAGTAATGTAACTAGACATTTCTAGTTCCTGTATTGCTCATACTGTCCTTGTTATATTCAAGGTGCAATTTGATTATTTAGTGTTTAATTTGTTTTGGTAATGAAATAATGTGTCAAATGTTTTAGCTGTATTTCATACTCATATTTGACATAAGTATTGTGCCTCCAACAGAAACTTATTTCAAAGGGAAAATTTCCTACAATTCCACAAAAATGTAGTCTTTACATGTACATTGGTCTATATTGTTTGTAATGTCAAAAAATGAAAGGTTTAATTGTTTCTTTTCTGGATTACATAGGTATAATTTTCACAGAGACCTATGTATCAGGACAGAAGTATAAGAGGATGGCATGTTTCGAACCAACAATTTCTAGATTCCTGGTCCGACACTATTGCAGTCACTGAGATATAGAGAAATTCCCCTTGTTGAAGCTAGAAGGCGACCATAATCTTACGTACAATTAAAATCTGCCACATAAAGTTCTAGTTTACCAGTTTGAGATGTATTGAGACAACAAACAATAGATATTAACTCCCCTGGAACACTTGTTTGTGTGTAACAGGAAACACGTTGGGATTTGACCTCTAGACCATGTTTATCTGTACTCTGCCCCATCTTTGGGTTGGTCATTATGGTTGGCTTCCCTTGTTTTATGGTGTACATCTCCTGTTTTGTAAAAGATTTTTTTTCCACAATAGGTTCACAAAAACAATTTAGAAGGAGACATGTACTGTTCGTAGATACTTGGCTTTTATTGGTTATATGCTGGCCTGCCACAGGCACCAACATAAGTCAACATTGATGGTGATTTGGGAATCAATGTGGTATCCGTAAGTGGCCTTTGCTAAGCTGTTGGGAATACCGAAATGTAGTCACTCAATCAGTTCCTTTGCAGTGCTGGCTTTTTATGTCTTTCTCGAAAAGCCTTCTCTCTGTCGCAATGAGTTTTTGAGAGGGTATAGCTCCTGGTGTTTCAGGCCACATTTTACCCTGTCTGCCATCACTGTTTTTGTTTCTGAAGACTGATGAACGATTGTTAACATACAATCTTATAGGATGTGGGTCCCACTATCAGGCTTAGTCTGTTTGATTTTAATGGAGTTAATTTTTTTTCATTGGAATGCATATGTTGTTGCAAGAAAAGTCTCATAGAAATGAATAAATTTTTTATCCAAATAAAAATGTATTTATAATGTGAAGCATCAGAATTGTATAGTTAGGTCAGAGTAATTTGTATCTCATTATGGCGCAGAGATTTTTTTTCCCGAGGAGTGTTACATACAGATAATACTGAGTCAAGCTTGATCAGCTGTGGATTGTGGTGGAGCCCTTAATACATATAGTAGTTTCAAATAAATATGCACATTTTGTAATATGCAGACTGATTCTCATTAGTCAACCGTAGGCAAGGTTCATTTGAGTGTACAATTTAATCAGTCACCGGATTGTTTTAGACCCTGTATAAATTACACCGTTTAACATACATGTATGTAAATGAACTCTGCCAGCCTGTCATTATCAATTCCCGTACTGAGTGGGATTGTGTGACATACAAGACTACCTGTTAGGCTCAGAAACTCTAGATAGCAAATATGATTACAACAAACTGTTTATATTGGTACTTAAAGGTTAAAAACTTATCTGAGTTCAACATTTGACAATAAACACATTTTGCCTTGAAGGCAATTATT
The DNA here is from genome assembly GCA_947623455.1 of Mimachlamys varia. Classification (NCBI taxonomy): domain Eukaryota; kingdom Metazoa; phylum Mollusca; class Bivalvia; order Pectinida; family Pectinidae; genus Mimachlamys; species Mimachlamys varia. The sequence goes on along the minus strand of OX392534.1, from coordinate 46,976,990 downwards.
AAATTTTGAGGTCATTGACTTTTGTGCAAATAACCAGAGAAAGCTGTCTGTAAATCATTTACGTTTTATGTAAGGGAGATAATCCAATTTACAAGGGGAGATTTCCAATCGCATCACAGCTCAAGGAATGTCTTTTATATTAATGAGTTATCTTTTTAAAATGAATTTTTGACATGGTTAAAGCTAAAGATTACCAACTAATATAATTACCAGGTAGATGAGGTATTATATAATGCACCTCCTTTAACTAATTATGATGTGGTAATGTAATATACCTCCTTAACAAGTCCACATAAAAGGGATATGTAAATAATCCTACCTGAAATTCAGATGACGATAATTAATAATCATAATATGCAACATTAGTATGCAACATTTATGTTGCGCTCTATATAATTTACACAATATCTCCTAGGTGCTTTACAATAGGCATTTCTTGCTAGAATTACAGAAGCGTGTGTGTTTTTGGTGACAATGTGACGTCATGGTGTCGGTCTCACTCGGCTAGATGGCTCCGTGACAATGTTTGCGATATACTTCAGACACGTCGTGTAAAAATGCTCCTGATGACCTGCGGCTTGACCGTTAGAGCTTGACCGGGATGTCCTTGTTATCACCTGTCAGGTGGTAGACACATGAATATCTTAGATACACGATGCCCTACACACTTAAGTCACAAAGCAAACACAGGGCTTATATTGTCTCAGCCTTAATAGTTTCACAAGTATTTTTAGGTCATCTGACCCGAAGGGTCAGGATGACCTATAGTCATCATGCTTCGTCCGTCGTCGTGCGCCGTGCGCCGTGCGTCGTGCGCCGTGCGCCGTGCGCCGTCCGTAAACTTTTCCATTTAAACATCTTCTTCTCATAAACCAAAAGGCCCATAGACCCAATATTGGGCTTGTGCCATGCTGGGATGAAGGGGTACCAAGTTTGTTCAAACAAATGACCTTGACCTTCATTCAAGGTCACAGGGGCCAAAAAGGTCAAAATCTTTGAACGACTTCTTCTGAATAACCAAAAGGCCCAGAGACCTGATATTGGGCCTGTGGCATGCTGGGATAAAGGGCTACCAAGTTTGTTCAAAGAAATGACCTTGACCTTCATTCAAGGTCACAGGGGCCAAAAAGGTCAAAATCTTTGAACGACTTCTTCTGAATAACCAAAAGGCCCAGAGACCTGATATTGGGCCTGTGTTATGCTGGGATAAAGGGCTACCAAGTTTGTTCAAACAAATGACCTTGACCTTCATTCAAGGTCACAGGGGCCAAAAAGGTCAAAATCTTTGAACGACTTCTTCTGAATAACCAAAAGGCCCAGAGACCTGATATTGGGCCTGTGTTATGCTGGGATAAAGGGCTACCAAGTTTGTTCAAACAAATGACCTTGACCTTCATTCAAGGTCACAGGGGCCAAAAAGGTCAAAATCTTTGAACGACTTCTTCTGAATAACCAAAAGGCCCAGAGACCTGATATTGGGCCTGTGTTATGCTGGGATAAAGGGCTACCAAGTTTGTTCAAACAAATGACCTTGACCTTCATTCAAGGTCACAGGGGCCAAAAAGGTCAAAATCTTTTTAAACATCTTCTTCTCATAAACCAAAATGCCCAAAGACCTGATATTGGTCCTGTGTTATGCTGAGATAAAGGGCTACCAAGTTTGTTCAAAGAAATGACCTTGACTTTCATTCAAGGTCACAGGGGCCAAAAAGGTCAAAATCTTTGAACGACTTCTTCTGAATAACCAAAAGGCCCAGAGACCTGATATTGGGCCTGTGGCATGCTGGGATAAAGGGCTACCAAGTTTGTTCAAACAAATGACCTTGACTTTCATTCTAGGTCACAGGGGCCAAAAAGGTCAAAATCTTTGAACGACTTCTTCTGAATAACCAAAAGGCCCAGAGACCTGATATTGGGCCTGTGTTATGCTGGGATAAAGGGGTACCAAGTTTGTTCAAACAAATGACCTTGACCTTCATTCAAGGTCACAGGGGCCAAAAAGGTCAAAATCTTTTTAACCATCTTCTTCTCATAAACCAAAAGGCCCAGAGACCTGATATTTGTCCTGTGTTATGCTGAGATAAAGGGCTACCAAGTTTGTTCAAAGAAATGACCTTGACTTTCATTCAAGGTCAAAGGGGCCAAAAAGGTCAAAATCTTTTTAAACAACTTCTTCTGAATAACCAAAAGGCCCAGAGACCTGATATTGGTCCTGTGTTATGCTGAGATAAAGGGCTACCAAGTTTGTTCAAAGAAATGACCTTGACTTTCATTCTAGGTCACAGGGCACAAAACGGTCATAATTTTTAAACGACTTCTTCTGAATAACCAAAAGGCACAGAGACCTAATATTGGGCCTGTGGCATGCTGGGATAAAGGGCTACCAAGTTTGTTCAAAGAAATGACCTTGACTTTCATTCAAGGTCACAGGGGCCAAAACGGTCATAATCTTTAAACAACTTCTTCTGAATAACCAAAAGGCCCAGAGACCTGATATTGGGCCTGTGGCATGCTGGGATAAAGGGCTACCAAGTTTGTTCAAAGAAATGACCTTGACTTTCATTCAAGGTCACTGGGGCCAAAACGGTCATAATCTTTAAACATTTTCTTCTGAATAACCAAAAGGCCCAGAGATCTAATATTGGGCCTGTGGCATGCTTGGATAAAGGGCTACCAAGTTTGTTCAAAGAAATGACCTTGACTTTCATTCAAGGTCACTGGGGCCAAAACGGTCATAATCTTTAAACATTTTCTTCTGAATAACCAAAAGGCCCAGATACCTAATATTGGGCCTGTGGCATGCTGGGATAAAGGGCTACCAAGTTTGTTCAAAGAAATGACCTTGACTTTCATTCAAGGTCACAGGGGCCAAAAAGGTCATAATCTTTAAACGACTTCTGAATAACCAAAAGGCCCAGAGACCTGATATTGGGCCTGTGGCATGCTGGGATAAAGGGCTACCAAGTTTGTTCAAAGAAATGATCTTGACTTTCATTCAAGGTCACAGGGACCAAAACGGTCATAATCTTTAAACAACTTCTTCTGAATAACCAAAAGGCCCAGAGATCTAATATTGGGCCTGTGGCATGCTGGGATAAAGGGCTACCAAGTTTGTTCAAAGAAATGACCTTGACTTTCATTCAAGGTCACTGGGGCCAAAACGAAACTGTTGTTATTTTTCGTGTAGTCAAAAATCCAAGATGGCCTCCACAGCGGCCATTTTGAAAACACATTCTAAACTTCTCAAGTTCTACCAGTGGAATTGAGCTGAAACTTGCCAGAAATGATATCCTGAGATGGTCCCAACAAAGTGTTGTTATTTTTCAAGCCCATCAGAAATCCAAGAAGGCCACTATCTTGAACTTGGCAATCTATACAGGCATATTATAACTTGATTTAATGACTACACGTATTTTCATAGTGATTTTACAATTGGTAGTCAGATGACCGTTAAGGCCCGTTGGGCCTCTTGTTTCTCCCCAAACAATGAAATGATATTTAAGAAACATGATTTTTTCCATGTGTTTTTTTGTTTCAAGTCACCTGTAGATTTAATTTCTGGTTTTGAATGAAAAACCAAAATTACATAATGCAAAAAAACCCCATTTTTGGATTATTCTATCAATAAGCTAACAAGGCCTGTTACAATGGGTCCAAGAACTCCTACGTTATGTTTGGTTACCTTTTGAGGATCTTTTCACTCGTGCATTGGCATAGGAATTTCAAAAATAACAAATAGTTGTGTGAAATCATATATTTCCAATTAAAAAAAATGAGTTTATGAAAAAGTCTTGCTCTGAACTGTTATCAGGTTGTTCATGTGTTGAATAAGAGAGTTCAGAATTACAAAGATATGTCAGATTTGTAAAATGATAAGACAACTAATTTTGTATCTTTTAGACATTTTCTTTATCATGAATAAAAAAATAGTAGACAATTATAGCTAATATGCAAATACGAAATAGGAAAAAAATCTAATAAATAGAAGGCCAAATTAATGACAAAAATACACCATTTAGTATTCATGGATTTTGAAGATGTCAATCTCTTACTTAAATTACACAATCAAAAACAAAAAACAAAAAAACAATAAATTGTATTGCATTTGGATGCCATGAACAACTCACATGTCTCATGAAAATGTGGTCATGTAAGTTATAAAAGGAGGTTGATGACGACAAACATTCAGCATACTGGTAAATATACAAGTATGCTGTTTGTGTCTGGTGTATAATTCCATGTCATGAAGACATTTTATAATGTAAAACACATTCTATAAGAAAATCATGTTGTTGTAGAAATGGGTTAGTGGTCAAAGGGGAGACAATCCAAAGTTTTTATCTATCAGCTATTCCCTGAGAACTTTTATTAGAAACATTTTCAGAAATTTGGAAAAAATTATGAAGTTAAACAAATATGGTTTCTATCATTAACCCAAAGAGATTAATTTCCAAGTTTTAGAAATTTTTGAAGTTATGATTGATATTGCATAAGTAAGGTTTCCTGTTTTGTGGCCGAGAGCTTTGTCAGGTTTCTTTATACTGCGACATGACAGTTTGACAGGGGCTAGGAATACATTAAAACACTATGATAAATTGTCACTTAAATATCTACTGAATATTCTGATCTGATTCCAAAGATTAGTCATCATGTAAAGCTTTGGTTTATAGAAACAAAAATTTGATATAATGTTTACTTTCATACTTACCAAACTGGCACAGGTGTCTCTTGTCAAACTGTCCGAGTTTAAGATTTTAGCTTTAATATAATACTGAGTAATCTATGCAAATAGAAATATTTATTCCTATAATAATTGTTTGAGAAGCTCATCAAATTAGCAGGTGGATGGAAATTTAACATCGTAAGCTTACCAGTAACAAGTTATCTCAATGCTTTGTCATAAATCTGCCATAGGTAAGACAGGTTAAATGACGATAACTTGACGATGTTTAAAGTGCCGATTTATAGATATGTGTTAACAGTCCTGTCGTAGAAGTGTTGTTTCAGCAGCGTTTACATTCACTATATAAAAATGGATGCTTTGGATTCTGATACAGGTAGGTGTGGTGTATAAACAGATGCTGATAAGGAATGCACTTTAATTATTACTAGCCTTAAACTGTCTATTATAATACTTTTATCTCACAACTGCAGCGGACTCCGTCAAAATTCAGTGAATGTTAGTAAGCGAATTACGATTACCCGCGAGCTAATTCTTAACTCTTTGCATAAATGTCTGCATTTCACAAAAAAATTATCAAGTTCTTAGAAAAGTTTTTAAAATGATTTTATCTCATTAAATATGCAGCCAACACAATATTTGGGTATGTGACCATGTGCATTTATTAAAGGGTTTTAACATCATGAAATTGCAATTAGCTTTTGCTATGACCATGATGATGGGATCCTGCCTGTCAGCTTCATAATCATTAGATTGTATTTGTTCACTTCCTTTTATTCAGATATATTTCTTAATTTCAACAAAAATACAAATTCTTAGAAATTTCATATGAAGGTCAAAATTTGTTTGTGATGGAATAGATGTCCTTGTGTCTTTTGGATTTTCTTAAAAAAACATTTTTTTTGTTAGTTTTTTAGGGCTTCGAATATGCAGTTAGTTTTGAGGAAATTTAGATGAGGTTTACCAGGATAACATGCTTATCACAATAATATTAATCCTATTCTTTACCTTAACTTTATCCCCTCCATTATACCCTTTATTTACTGGTATAATCCAGTATATTCAGTAACATGTCCTAGATGCTCACAAAGTACTGACGGTTACACACACCAACTACTAGATGTACTTTCTTTATGTATTTTATTGAAGAAAACAATGATTTCACCGACCGTAGCCCAGATATCAACAATATACAGTAATGATAAGATCATGATAACAGATCAGACAAGTGTTGCCCCAGGTTTTACAGACTTGCACATGTACAACACTGTCACTGTCTATCTCTGTATACATCACACAGCTCACTGGGGTTGGTTACAAAAGTCGTATTAGCAGTGATCTATAGTATTGTGTTAGGTTTTGATATGTTTTGATAGAACATATGACTGCACTTAATGGATCTAGTAATTACATGTATTCTATTTGTAATGATTGAAGTAATATCCACAAATTAATATTGAAAATAAGGGTTTTGCAATGAACAGTGCAAGGTAAGAAGAGTTATCTCCCCTTAGTGTGCAAAAAAAGCAGTTAAAAAGATAGACAACTTACTTTTAAAAATTCCTTATTTTCGGACATACATTAAGCTCTGAAATTTTTTGTACCATATTTTTACAACATGAAGAAAAATATGACTGTTTATCTTTGTGTATTTGAAATAAGAAAATTATCATTATTATTTGTACTCTAAAATTTTCAAGTTTTGCATGTCTTTGTAAGAATAATGTTATGTATAAGGGTATGCACTTTATTACAATTAAACTATTCTCTTTATTTATCTGTAAAATTGTTTTATCCTAGACTAATATCTCATGTTTAGACTCGATGTAATAATAGCAAATAGTGAAACAGTCATTGCTGACATAATAGTGCAAGAAAATGATTAAGTCAAGAAGAGTTAGTTCCCCTCCATCAGTGATAAGAGTTGGCTACCTTAGAGTTGCTTTACTCTTATAGTGTTTCATGAATTTAAAACTGCTCAGCTTCATTGGATACAACAGAAAACTTTACAAATGAATCATATACTTGTTAATGGATTATTGTTAAATTACTTTAGGTAGATGTTAGAAATTTCATTTAAACAGAAACAACTGCTCATAAGAATCTTAATATACATAGTGAGCTGGTGATGTTAAATGGAGCCATAACCCATGCCGATAGGATTTCTGACCATCTGACTCCACTGATACACATAAGACGGATCACTGACTTGTACAGCATTTTGATTGAAATTCTGCCACCTTTGTTCACATGTGATGTTATTTCCAGACTAACTTATAATTTGAAATGAACAAACATTAATGTCACATGGTAGATATTTGGTAGACATATATGGTAGAAGTAAGTACATATTTTATCCAACACCACATTAAAGGCTATATTTTACATTATTATATCTATAATCAGATAAATCCTGCTGCAACTATCATTTTAAGTTGAATTCTACATTGTGGTCAGATGTGTGTTGGTACAATAAATGGCAATGGGAGTTGTGATGGTCAGATATGGGACATTCAGCTGTATATTACAATGTGCCTATGATTGTCGTATAGGATCAAGAATGAGTGGTATTTCAAGGCAGAAACTAGATGGTGGTGTTACCTCCCTTTAACCATTCATATATTTAAATAAGATAGTTCTTACTGTGCAGGGAGAAGATGTTTTAGATTAAGACGTGACTACGATTTTTCTACTTAGAAAAGTATAAGTTTTGGTTGACTTAACTCAAGAGAGTTAAAACATTTTTGTATTTCTTCAATTTTAATCTTTTGTGGCTTAATTTTGTTACTTCTGCTTGAAACTGTTGTGACTTGAATGATTTGCTGCGGTGCACCATGAAATGGTGAATAAAAAATTAGTTGTTGTGTTACCATGTCAAAATTCACAGCATTTTCATGTTGTGCTTAATTTCTTTAATGACCTTTGCTGTAGTGCTAATACACTGATGACCTTTGCTATTGCTGATGATCAATGATATAATGCTAAAACACTGATGATCTTTGCTATAGTGCTAAAACGCTGATAATCTTTGCTATTGTGCTAAAACACTGATGATCTTTGATATAATGCTCAAACACAATGTGATCATTGATATAATGCTAAAACAATGATTACTTTCGTATAGTGCTAAAACAATGATGACCTTTGATATAATGCTAAAACACTAATGACCTTTGATATAATGCTAAAACACCATGTGATCATTAATATAATGCTAAAACACTGATGACCTTTGCTATTAAAGTGCTAAAATTCATATAACATTATTATAGTGCTAAAACACTTGACTGCATTTGCTACGGTATTGATATTTGTAATGGGGTAATAGTTGGCAGCAGCTCTATACAAAGTGGGGAGAAAGCAAATAGATCAGAAGTAAAAACTAGGTGAAAAATAAGCACTGAGTACAGTTACTAGAGAGGTCAATGATAAATAAACCTGGTGTGATGTTCAGGTTGGTGTTTCAGACGTACCCGACATTGAAGATAGGACAGTTTAGGGTATCAAGTTGTCTGTTCTTCCATCTGTAGCTACAAGAGTTCATAATACTTATATACTTTATATACTTTATCAATGAATTTATTTTACAAATTTACGACGAACTATTCCCCTTTATTTTAAAAGTATTCAGTTCTTGACAAGCTCATCCAGTCATTGTGCACTTATTTATCATTTCATTTTTCATTTCTGTGTATTTGTTGGAGTTAATTCCCTTTACATGACTGTGGGTATAAAATACTTAATATTTCCTTAGAATACAATTAACTTTTCATTTTCAAATTTCCTTGTAGGAGTATGCTTCTTTGTGTAAAAGAAGTGTCTCTAAAAGAATTGAATCACGGTCTTATTCATTCAACTTGTCTTTGAAAACTAGAAGCATGAATTAACTTCATACATGTATATAGTTGTTCAGAATAGTCTCATTCGTAGTTTTCCTACGATCTATTTAGTTAGAGCACAAATCTATTTGCATTACTCAAGTTTCGAGACTTCGAGAGTTTTAAAGTCGTTTAACTACAGAGTTAATCTATTACACCAGGTCAGGGCCAGGTGATTTAGTCTGTTTGAAGCCCGAGATAAATCAACATTTATTGACACAATTGTTAATTTATAGCAGTTTATAAGTTTCAATTTGGAATAATCTCTTCAATTTGGTACAGAGAGTAGGTGTTATATATCATTATATGTTACCAATAGCCATCTTATTCTGTTTAAGACACCTGCAAAACTCTGACATGGCAAAATCATGATAGCTTCAAGTGTAAGCATTTGTTTGCATTGTGATCAATAAAATTTAGACAACCTGTTACATCTTAAAGAAGGATTTTGTTTTATCCTGAATCAGGAACAACAGGTCCAATCAAACATTGTCATGGACAGCTTAACATGGATCATTCTTATCAGTAGCTTCGTTTTTGTCTCTGTTTGAAGTGAACACGTTTATTAGTAAGTTAACCAGACTTTGACATCCCGACCTTGTTAGTTTTTTTTCTGTTTGAAGTGAACACATTTGTTAGTAAGTTAACCAGACTTTGACTTTTTGTCTCTGTTTGAAGTCTGTATCAAATTTTGTTGATCCTCTTGCTTTATGTAAAGGTAGGTGTTTCACAGGACATTTACAGGTGTGGTGGGGACACGGTCAGTAACGACCGATTATGTAAAAATCTGGTTTCTACTTGCTAAAACACGTTGTAGAATTTAATCTATAGTAAAAGATAGGTACGTGATGGCTTACACGCAAATGCCATTCTTATATCTGTATGCTGCATGTAAATATCTGACAAGTACCGCTCTCAACCTTTTAAAAATACATTTTACCTACTGCTTAATGGTTAACAATGAATATTCAACAGGGAAGTTTCAGCTCCCAGGAGATATTATGGTTCTTTAAAGCATTCAACATCTAAACTCAAAATGCTTTCTCACATGAAAGGTTTTGATTGTGTATTATACAAGATTGATGGTCCAATATAAATAAAATGTCTAGCTTCTCGGCAATTGACGTACAAAATTCAACTTTAATGTATTGATTTATAACAAACTTAGACAGTTATAATAGAGTCCAGTAGACATTCAAATAAATTTTGAATTTATCGGACTTGAGTAATTGATAATAAACTGGGAGCATGTATACACTGCTGGTGAATGATGGCGTTATCAGAGATCTCTGTTGCTTGATAGACCCGCACTTCAAGCAATCTTTCACTCCATGATAGACCCCCACCCCAGGGAATCTTTCACTCCATGATAGACCCCCACCCCAGGAAATCTCTAGCTCCATGATAGACCCCCACCCCAAGGAATATCTAGCTCTATGATGGACCCCCGCCCCTGGGAATCTTTCACTCCATGATAGACCCCCACCCCAAGGAATCTCTCCCTCCATGATAGACCCCTACCCCAAGGAATCTCACTCCATGATAGACCCCCACCCCAGGGAGTCTTTCACTCCATGATAGACCCCCACCCCAAGGAATCTCTAGCTCCATGATTGACACCTACCCCAAGGAATCTTTCCATGATAGACCCCTACCCCAGGGAATCTCTCACTCCATGATAGACCCCCACCCCAAGGAATCTTTCACTCCATGATAGACCCCACCCCAAGGAATCTTTCACTCCATTATAGACCCCCACCCCAGGGAATCTCTAGCTCCATGATAGACCCCCACACTGGGGAATCTTTCACTCCATGATAGAACCCCACCCTAAGGAATCTCACTCCATGATAGAACCCCACCCAAAGGAATCTTTCACTCCATGATAGAACCCACCCCAAGGAATCTTTCACTCCATTATAGACCCCCACCCCAGGGAATCTCTAGCTCCATGATAGACCCCCACCCTGAGGAATCCCACTCCATGATAGACCCCCACCCTGAGGAATCTAACTCCATGATAGACCCCCACCCCAAGGAATATCTAGCTCTATGTTAGACCCTCACACTGGGGAATCTCTCATTCCATGATAGACCCCCACCCTGAGGAATCTCACTCCATGATAGACCACCACTCCACCCCAAAGAATCTGTCACTCCATGATAGACCCCCCCCCCCCCCCCCCCCCCTAAGGAATCTCACTCTATGATACACGGTAACCTCAAGCAAGCAATCTCTAGCTCCATGATAGACCTCTTACCCCAAGGATTCTTATACTTACACATTATCGGCTAGAGGAAGTTAAGGTATAATCTCTGAAATCTGTTGATGTTGATGAATTCATATATTGAGTTCAGTGTTGTCATCAGTAATGATTAATGGCTTGTTGTATGAGCAGGGTGCCTCAGTAGAGGGATCAGCAGAAATAAACTGGTCTCATTGCCAATACCACATCATAAACAGTGCACACAAATTGGTCTATGTGCTTTGGTCCAGCTATACCATGTACATAGCACAAATACACTAAACAGCCAATCACATTTTTCCTGTTGACTTTGTCATGTGTGAATTTGAAAACACATCAAAACTGGCAAATGAAATTGTTTTAGTCACTGACTTGAAAACCAGTAAACCTGAAGCAAATAATTTGTGTGCACCATCATTTGTCACCTGAAAATTTTAACAATCTCATTATCCAAGTCCCCCAGCTGTACAAATTGGCAGTCTGATGTCCTGTTCTGTACGCAGGCTTTTCTTAAAGCTGTTAACCTTTGAACTGTTACATTGTCCAGGAGCATCATTAATACAATAGTCAACATAGCTGCATATGGATCAGCATGTGGGGAAGTAGTGGTGTGATTGACCGGCATCCTCTTATTGACAAGAGAGAATAATTGCTTTCATTTCTATCACATATTTACCCAAAAGAAGAATCATTTTCAAAAGAGGTAATTATTGATGGGCTTTCTATTGATTGTGACTGTGGAGTTATTTAGATTTTACTGCACCAGGTGTTGTTGTTGTAGATAATAAGTTTTAACCAACGTCCTTTCCTTAGGCTGCAGCAGTATTGGTCACTAGGAAAGATTTGTTATTGCATTCCTCAGTGAAATAGACTTGTGTAAGCTGGGGATCTGTTCTGCATAATTAGCAATACAAGGTCCATGTTCACACCGCCCCCTCTCCCAACACAAGGTCCATGCTCACCCTACCCCCTCTCCCAACACAAGGTCCATATTCAGCCCACCCCCTCTCCCAACACAAGGTCCATGCTCACCCTACCTCCTCTCCCAACACAAGGTCCATGTTCACCCCACCCCCTCTCCCAACACAAGGTCCATGCTCACTCCACCCCCTCTCCCAACACAAGGTCCATATTCAGCCCACCCCCTCTCCCAACACAAGGTCCATATTCAGCCCACCCCCTCTCCCAACACAAGGTCCATATTCAGCCCACCCCCTCTCCCAACACAAGGTCCATGTTCACCCCACCCCCTCTCCCAACACAAGGTCCATGTTCACCCCACCCCCTCTCCAAACACAAGGTCCACCTTCACCCCACCCCCTCTCCCAACACAAGGTCCACCTTCACCCCACCCCCTCTCCCAACACAAGGTCCATGTTCACCCTACCCCCTCTCCCAACACAAGGTCCACCTTCACCCCACCCCCTCTCCCAACACAAGGTCCACCTTCACCTCACCCCCTCTCCCAACACAAGGTCCATGTTCACTCCACCCCCTCTCCCAACACAAGGTCCATGTTCACCCCACTCCCTCTCCCAACACAAGGTCCATGTTCATCCCACCCCCTCTCCCAACACAAGGTCCATGTTTACCCCGCCCCCTCTCCCAACACAAGGTCCACCTTCACCCTACCCCCTCTCCCAACACAAGGTCCATGTTCATCCCACCCCCTCTCCCAACACAAGGTCCATGTCCACCCCACCCCCTCTCCCAACACAAGGTCCATGTTCATCCCACCCCCTCTCCCAACACAAGGTCCATGTTCACCCCACCCCCTCTCCCAACACAAGATCCATGTTCATCCCACCCCCTCTCCCAACACAAGGTCCATGTTCATCCCACCCCCTCTCCCAACACAAGGTCCATGTTCACCCCACCCCCTCTCCCAACACAAGGTCCATGTTCACCCCACCCCCTCTCCCAACACAAGGTCCATGTTCACCCCACCCCCTCTCCCAACACAAGGTCCATGTTTACCCCACCCCCTCTCCCAACACAAGGTCCATGCTCACTCCACCCCCTCTCCCAACACAAGGTCCATGTTCACCCCAACCCCCTCTCCCAACACAAGGTCCATGTTCACCCCACCCCCTCTCCCAACACAAGGTCCATGCTCACTCCACCCCCTCTCCCAACACAAGGTCCACCTTCACCCAAACCCCTCTTCCAACACAAGTTCCACCTTCACCCAAACCCCTCTCCCAACACAAGGTCCACCTTCACCCTACCCCCTCTCCCAACACAAGGTCCATGCTCACCCCACCCCCTCTCCCAACACAAGGTCCATGCTCACCCTACCCCCTCTCCCAACACAAGGTCCATGTTCACACCGCCCCCTCTCCCAACACAAGGTCCATGCTCACCCTACCCCCTCTCCCAACACAAGGTCCACCTTCACCCCACCCCCTCTCCCAACACAAGGTCCATGTTCACCCTACCTCCTCTCCCAACACAAGGTCCATGTTCACTCCACCCCCTCTCCCAACACAAGGTCCACCTTCACCCAAACCCCTCTTCCAACACAAGGTCCACCTTCACCCAAACCCCTCTCCCAACACAAGGTCCATGCTCACCCCACCCCCTCTCCCAACACAAGGTCCATGTTCACCCTACCTCCTCTCCCAACATAAGGTCCATTTTCACCCCACCCCCTCTCCCAACACAAGGTCCATGCTCACTCCACCCCTCTCCCAACACAAGGTCCACCTTCACCCCACCCCCTCTCCCAACACAAGGTCCATGTTCACTCCACCCCCTCTCCCAACACAAGGTCCATGTTCATCCCACCCCCTCTCCCAACACAAGGTCCACCTTCACCCCACCTCCCCTCCCAACACAAGATCCATGTTTACCCCATCCCCTCTCCCAACACAAGGTCCATGTTCACCCCACCCCATCTCCCAACACAAGGTCCATGTTCACTCCAACCCCTCTCCCAACACAAGGTCCATGTTCACCCACCCCATCTCCCAACACAAGGTCCATGTTCACTTCACCCCCTCTCCCAACACAAGGTCCACCTTCACCCAACCCCCTCTCCCAACACAAGGTCCATGCTCACCCCACCCCCTCTCCCAACACAAGGTCCATGTTCACCCAACCCCCTCTCCCAACACAAGGTCCATGTTCACTCCACCCCCTCTCCCAACACAAGGTCCTGTTCACCCCACCCCCTCTCCCAACACAAGGTCCATGCTCACCCCACCCCCTCTCCCAACACAAGGTCCACCTTCACCCCACCCCCTCTCCCAACACAAGGTCCTGTTCACCCAACCCCCTCTCCCAACACAAGGTCCATGTTCACCCACCCCCTCTCCCAACACAAGGTCCATGTTCACCCACCCCCTCTCCCAACACAAGGTCCATGTTCACCCAACCCCCTCTCCCAACACAAGGTTCATGTTTACCCTACCCCCTCTCCCAACACAAGGTCCATGTTCACCCTACCCCCTCTCCCAACACAAGGTTCATGTTTACCCTACCCCCCCTCCCAACACAAGGTCCATGTTCACCCCACCCCCTCTCCCAACACAAGGTCCATGTTCACCCTACCCCCTCTCCCAACACAAGGTCCTGTTCACCCCACCCCCTCTCCCAACACAAGGTCCATGTTCATCCCACCCCCTCTCCCAACACAAGGTCCATGTTCACCCCACCCCCTCTCCCAACACAAGGTCCATGTTCACCACACCCCCTCTCCCAACACAAGGTCCATGTTTACCCCACCTCCCCTCCCAACACAAGGTCCATGTTCATCCCACCCCCTCTCCCAACACAAGGTCCATGTTCACCCCACCCCCTCTCCCAACACAAGGTCCATGTTCACCACACCCCCTCTCCCAACACAAGGTCCATGTTTACCCCACCTCCCCTCCCAACACAAGGTCCACCTTCACCCCACCTCCCCTCCCAACACAAGGTCCACCTTCACCCCACCCCCTCTCCCAACACAAGGTCCACCTTCACCCCACCTCCCCTCCCAACACAAGGTCCATATTCACCCCACCCCCTATACCAACACAAGGTCCATGTTCACCCCACCCCCTCTCCCAACACAAGGTCCACCTTCACACCACCCCCTCTCCCAACACAAGGTCCACCTTCACCCCACCTCCCCTCCCAACACAAGGTCCACCTTCACCCCACCCCCTCTCCCAACACAAGGTCCACCTTCACCCCACCTCCCCTCCCAACACAAGGTCCATATTCACCCCACCCCCTATACCAACACAAGGTCCATGTTCACCCCACCCCCTCTCCCAACACAAGGTCCACCTTCACCCCACCCCCTCTCCAAACACAAGGTCCACCTTCACCCCACCCCCTCTCCCAACACAAGGTCCATGTTTACCCAACCCCCTCTCCCAACACAAGGTCCACCTTCACCCCACCCCCTCTCCCAACACAAGGTCCATGTTCACCCCACCTCCTATCCCAACACAAGGTCCATGTTTACCCCACCCCCTCTCCCAACACAAGGTCCATGTTCACCCTACCCCCTCTCCCAACACAAGGTCCATGTTCACCCCACCCCCTCTCCCAACACAAGGTCCATGTTCACCCTACCCCCTCTCCCAACACAAGGTCCATGTTCACCCCACCCCCTCTCCCAACACAAGGTCCATGTTCACCCCACCCCCTCTCCCAACACAAGGTCCATGTTTACCCCACCCCCTCTCCCAACACAAGGTCCATGTTCACCCCACCCCCTCTCCCAACACAAGGTCCATGTTTACCCCACCCCCTCTCCCAACACAAGGTCCATGTTCACCCCACCCCCTCTCCCAACACAAGGTCCATGTTCACCCCACCCCCTCTCCCAACACAAGGTCCATGTTCACCCCACCCCCTCTCCCAACACAAGGTCCACCTTCACCCACCCCCTCTCCCAACACAAGGTCCATGTTTACCCCACCCCCTCTCCCAACACAAGGTCCACCTTCACCCCAACCCCTCTCCCAACACAAGGTCCACCTTCACCCAACCCCTCTCCCAACACAAGGTCCATGTTCACCCAACCCCTCTCCCAACACAAGGTCCATGTTTACCCCACCCCCTCTCCCAACACAAGGTCCATGTTCACCCTACCCCCTCTCCCAACACAAGGTCCACCTTCACCCAACCCCTCTCCCAACACAAGGTCCACCTTCACCCCTCCCTGACCCCACTCACATGTTCACCTTTGATGACAGGAGTTGAACCAATGCCCATCAACACTGATTTCGATTTACTTTGTCTAATTCTCTAGAATTCGTGGCTGACCGACATTTTACATGCTACATATGCATGTCTTTCAGTTAGCTGTCATGTATACCATACTACACAAGTATAAGGTTTCACCCCCATCATCTTCTCCAATGATATGAGACATGTTTTACCTGAGGAACAACATTGGATAACCTAGCTTATACTGCCACACAGTCAACATCTTGTGCTCTGTTTAATTAACCTAAATTACATCCGTACAACTGAATTAGTTTTTTAATTACAATAAAGTCCCATAAACTTTGTAATCATTTTCTCAAAGATTAATTTCCACAGAATTATATGTTGGGCTGCTTTTATTTATGTCCAGATGCTGTGGGCAATAAAGCTGTAGAAGTCAGGAAATCGGTAAAACAGAACATTGTACAATATGTTATTGTAGTGTAATTTTGTGACCTTTCTTTAATTTCCAATTTTACCTAAATTATCAGCAGACAGTTCCAGTGGTGGTAGATAATATATGATTTTCTTGTTGT
This sequence comes from Mimachlamys varia, assembly GCA_947623455.1. Lineage (NCBI taxonomy): Eukaryota > Metazoa > Mollusca > Bivalvia > Pectinida > Pectinidae > Mimachlamys > Mimachlamys varia. The sequence continues at coordinate 46,960,444 of OX392534.1, read as the reverse complement.
AATTTGAACTCCGTGGGACTTTAATCTTCAGCTGTATTGATTAATTCTTAAATCTCCTTACAGAAGTACAAATGTACTTTGTATTTGTTTATCGTGTATAGGTGCTCCAACAATAGGTAGACTATTATTGTATATATCAGATATACCATCCTGTTAAAGAGGCTATTAGTAAAGTCTACAACAACAAATGTCAGTTTTGATTTGAGGGCGTTTTTTTGTTAGTGTGGTTCTCCTTCCTAATAATGAAGGTCAACATCCATTAAATTGTCTTAAAGGGCAATAAGTTAATGATACATGTGTTAGATAACACAAATCATGGCAATAATATGTAAGGTAGCATATATCCTTCACTCAAACACAAATCATTGAGATAATGTGTAAGGTAGCATATACCCTTAACTCAAACACAAATCAAGGAGATAATGTATAAGGTAGCATATACCCTTAACTCTAACACAAATCAAGGAGATAATGTATAAGGGCATTTATATTGTAATAATTAACTCTAATACAAACCATGGGAATAATGTATAAGGTAGCATATGGCCTTAACTCTGACACAAATCATGGCAATAATTGTAAGGTTACAGCATATTAATCCTTAAACTTTTTTACAAATGACACATGTAATGTGTACAGTTAGCTATAGCCTAAATTCTTAATACCATGTCTCATATTCATCATGGATATTAATTTTAGCATGTGTTCTAAACCACATAAGGTTTGATTGTAATATAAGTTGATATTACAAGTTTTGTGATTAATTGAATTTCTCCACAATGAGTCAGTTGTCTCAGTGCGGGAAGTGTGTCTGGGTGTTGGTTAGATATTGTCTGTGTATACAAACATTTTGGTTCTGGTAAACAAACGTATATATACATTAAATACCCTAATTAATGATGTAAATCTCATCTACTTTCACTTCAAGTCATTTATATCCATATGTTCTAAGGCTTAACATCAGTTTCATGTTCATATTTTTGGAATCAATAAATGGTTTTAGAACAGTTACAAAATGGTAAACGCTAATTGGCTGTCAAAGACCGTAATTGATTTTGTTCTGCTACTCGTTAATTAATCACACATGTATAGGAAAGTTATTTTATGACAAACAGTATGACGTACCTTGATGTGTGATGTTACGATGTCTGCTGGTAGGGGATGTGTGACCAACTTTCCTGCCCGCGCCACTGGACACTGGTAACACAGTATGTAAGTGGTTCCTGTGTTTTCCTGTTCTCTCACATACGTCAGTACGTAACCTTACGTTCCTTTTCCAGGGGGTGGACTATATATAGAAGGTAGGGCATCCTCAGGTCTCCCCACAACACTAACAGACTGAGGTATCTCCTGGTATCTCCACTGATCATGGTTTTGTGTGAGGATGTGTATGTTTCATGTAACTCGGTAGACTTGACACTGTTGGGGAAACTCCAGCTTTATTAGGGAGGCAGGCACTTCTGTAATTATAATCCTCAGAGGCTGCTGTTTTGTTGATTTGTGTTAAGTCAGCTGGAATCACCTCAATGATCGTACCTGCCTACTGTTTACCAGCATTCTATACCCGAGATATACGGTTAATAATTCTCGTTTGTTTAGAGTGACATTGGATTGGTTCAGTCATTGTTCCAACTGGACAGGTAATGCGTGCATCGTGTTCAGGTGATTGGACCGGGATCAAGTGTTGAGACGATTTGTCCTGTGATAGTCATATACATGTGGCTGTATATATATTGTACACACATATCGTATGTGAAAATACACCTAAAATCTCCGACTAGTCTTTAACAGTCCAGACAGGGGATAGTACAATACAGAGTTATAAACTCATTAAGTTTACACCTGTGTACATACAGCAGAGATACAGCTCACAGAGTCCTGGGATTATTGACAACTGGAGCAGTGTGTGTCGGTATCAAATGATCATAGAACCGCAAAAACTCTCCGCTTCTGATCATGCTCTCTAAAAAGCTGCACAGCAAACACTCTTCTGACAGTCAGGTACGGTTTGACATGACGGAGAAAGTGATGACTATGGGTGAGGAGGAGGCCTTTAAGATGAGGGCCGGGAGGAAGAGACACAGCGTACAGCTCGACAAACGTATCACACAGCAGCTTCTGCAGGCAGACAGGAGGTCCAGTAACGCTAGCTCCACAGGGGAGAGTGTCGACTCCCTATGTAAGTTTACAGGGCTCACGGTGTCTCCTACACAACCATATGACCTCAACGTTTGTCATGTGACCTCAGCAGTTGTCATATTGTCTTAGCAGTTGTCATTAGATATTACATGTTGTCATATCTTTGATGTTAAAGATAAACTTACCACTAGTGTGGACTCCCTTTGTAATTTATCAGGGAACACTGTGTCTTCTACACAACCATATGACCTCAACTTTTGTCATGTGACCCTAGCAGTTGTCCTATTGTTTTAGCTGTTGTCATTAGATATTACATGTTGTCATATCTTTGATGTTAAAGATAAACTTACCGCTAGTGTGGACTCCCTTTGTAATTTATCAGGGAACACTGTGTCTTCTACACAACCATATGACCTCAACTTTTGTCATGTGACCCTAGCAGTTGTCCTATTGTTTTAGCTGTTGTCATTAGATATTACATGTTGTCATATCTTTGATGTTAAAGATGAACTTACCGCTAGTGTAGACTCCCTTTGTAATTTATCAGGGAACACTGTGTCTCCTACACAACTATATGACCTTAACTTTTGTCATGTGACCTTATCAGTTGTCATATTGTCTTATAAGTTGTCATTAGTCTTAATAATATGTTGTCATATCTTGACATGACCTTTCTATGGAATCCCTATTTAAGTTACACAGATATCACATGGGATGAGACAATCAATACCACCTCGGCAGTTTTCATACGACCTCGGCAGTTGTCATACAACCATAGCAGTTGTCATAACATTTTTGCTGCTACTGTTTGACTTGACATGTTGTCATCTCTTAGATAGTTGTCATTTGAAGACATCAATTGTGATGAGTGATATCATAAGAATTTTGCTGTTGTCATTTGAAGACAATGATTTGTCATGAGCTACAACATGATATTTGATTTTGTCGTATGACTTTACTTATAATATGGCTGTTGTCTGATGTCTAGCCTGTAGTCATATGACATCAGGAGTTTAATATCTTTATCATTATTAAATGACCATATCTGTTTCATGACTTTAACTGTTGTCATGTTTTCAAATGTTGTAATGCTTGATGTAATCTGTTAGATAGTGACTTAGTTGTCAAATAACTAGCTGCTGGTTGACTTATGACTGATACTGTTGTCATATGTAAACAGTTGTGATTTGACTAAGCTGTTGTCATATGACTTAAGCAGTTGGTTGTCATATGACTTTGATAAGCTGTTATCATATGACTTAGGTAAGCTGTTGTCGTATGACTTAGGTAAGCTGTTGTCATATGACTTTAGCTGTTGTCATATGACAAGCTGTTTTGAAGATGTAAATTTTCAGTGAAATAAGCATTATAAACTGTGATCCTATTCAGGATATGTAACCAGTATATGTCTGTGATAGACCTATGTTAATTATAAAGTGGTGAGAGGGTTAATATGCATGGTCACAAGGTTATAGTGTTTCAGAAGCAGTTACCGGTAGAACTGTATACCTCTGTCAATATAAACAGACTCAATCAATTCTCCTTTGAATTTTATGATCATTGGCTCCCCAGATTGGCTGTGTTGTAGGGATCATAACAATTTCATGGGTTTACTGATTTGGCTTGTATAGTCATTCAAGCTCCTGGCCGTAATGTCACGGGTTTGTATTCATGTCATGTACATTCCCTTTGTGACTCTACAACCGACTCAGAACCAGTTGGTTAAATAACATGCCAGCTAGGTTATAATAAAACGTCATTAATTTCAAACACACTGGTCAAGGTATGATTCAGGTTATAATAAAACGTCATTAATTGTAAACAGACTGGTTGGGGTATAATACAGATGTTATAATAAAACATCATTAATTGTAAACAGACTTGTCAGGATGTAATACGGAGGTTATAATAAAACGTCATTAATTGTAAACACACTGGTCGGGGTATAACACAGATGTTATAATAAAACATCATAAATTGTAAACAGACTGGTCGGGATGTAATACAGATGTTATAATAAAATGTCATTAATTGTAAACAGACTGGTTGGGTTATAATACGGAGGTTATAATAAAACATCATTAATTGTAAACTCACTGGTTGGGATGTAATACGGAGGTTATAATGAAATGTCATTAATTGTGAACAGACTGGTCGGGGTATAATACAGAGGTTATAATAAAATGTCATTAATTATAAACACACTGGTCGGGGTATAATACAGATGTTATAATAAAACATCATAAATTGTAAACAGACTGGTCGGGATGTAATACGGAGGTTATAATAAAACGTCATTAATTGTAGATGTTATAATAAAATGTCATTAATTGTAAACTGACTGGTCAGGGTATAATAGCTACAGAGCAGTACAATGGTTAAATCAACACAGCTAATATGGGTATTATGGTGTAGCAAACTCTCGTTAAGGTAATTAGAGAACTACGTAATGAGGAAGCAGTGTCTGATGGTAATACTTATATCCTCCTCTCCCGCCTGTCTAGACCACTGATGATCTATAAATTGCTTCCTCCCTGTAATACCACCTCACCTATAAACTTAGGAACAGGTACTTACATGACCATGCATATAATTGTATATAGATCGTAATATACCTACCACGGTACTAAATTTACCTGGAGGTCAAGGGTCACTGACCATGCATACATTGTTGTTGCATTGTTTTATTTCCCTATTACAGTATTAGATTTTAATATCTTTAAGATAAGTAATTGATATGCTAATATTCAATTTCATGAATACTGAATATGGAATTAAGATGAATCAGACAGGAGGAGGAATGGTTGATACACGTCTCCTATCAGTTTCAATTCATGTGTGGAGTATACCATGTGTTTCTGTAAAGCCATCAATATCTTGTGAATTCTTGAAGTATCTGTTGGTAATTTGCCTTGATTTATAGCTTACTTAACTGAGCGCTGTATATCCTCAGATTCTGTCCGATTGCACTAATTGATATATATATACAAATACATAAACTGATGGATCTTAAGAAGTCCTTATGTTCACCCAAGATCTAGGGATTAATGTCCCTGCAGCATAAACAAGTGTCGGAGGTAATTGCTTCAGAATATACCACATAATTACAAACAACCTGAGTCAATTGAACAGGGATATACTTGTTGTTGCTGGAAGGAAGTTGCGATTTGGTTTCCTTGGCAACCGGAGTTAGGGATATAATCACACTTGCCTTGTGTTTCCTGCTGGTTTACCTACAGGTTACTATATTACTCTAAGAGTGTTATAGATAATGAGTTTTCAGTTTTCTTGCATGTAAATTTCATACAAATGTTACATAGATTCTTCTCTACCAAAACACACAGTAAGATAAAAGTCCAGACTTAATGTGGATTTATTCTGTTGTAAATTGATTTTCATATCTGATCAAAAAATAATCAAATTCATGGTCTAAACATTTTTTTTATGCAGAATTACAAAATGAAGTTAAGATTGTTTATTATCTGGTTAAATTGAGTTTGGTGTGTTGATAGTGATTTAAATAATCTAATGGCTTATGTTTGGACCGAATTTATATCAAAGAATACCCTAACCAGGCTGATTTCAGGAGCAATTACTGATCTTGAACCCATTACACCAATTATAAGGGGCAATGAACAAGCTGTATGGTTCTACTGTTCAGTTATCCCTAGGCACATATCTCAGGAGTAGTACCTATATATCTACTGGCATTGTATGCTTTATACTCATCCCTAGTTTGATGACTCTAGACGACCATTTAATAATCAATTTGTAGGTGTAGAGAAATCGTACACCAATCTAGCTGGTACACCTTGCCTTAGTCCTGTAGACATTATATACAGTGCTCTAAGGTCGAGTGTTATAGTGATGTTTTCCTGTACATGCTCTCAGTAAACGTGAGATAGGAAGTGGCTTATAATTCAGTAAGTCACAAATAATCAACAAACCAAGGATTCAGTTAGTAAACAAATAATAAATCAAGGCATATTTAGGCTTTAATTGTCATTTTCTAGAATTTTTTTGAAATTTTTTACCATGAATGTCATCAGCGGCATTTCTAACAAAAGAGAAAGAAAATTTTCCTATCATTGTTTGAAATTGTATTCAAATGAAATTTCTTTGAAAAGTAGCAAAACTTTTTATTGAAAATATGTTTTTTAGCATTTTACAATATGTAAATGATCATAACATTTTATTTCAAAAGCATACACAGTCAAAAGGAATATATATAAGTCTGAATTGTTACGGAACGTGACGGCATCTAGAACCTGACGTAGGCATACAAATCATACAGATCCGTCACAACATAACATTTAATCAGGTACCAGGGGCTGTAATTATATTTAAGAAATTATCATTGTGATAATTTGTATATTTTGTACATCCCGGCTTGGGAAATAAACAATATTTTACAACAAAGAGCAGAAATGAAACTTGTGAGACGAGCCGGGGTGCGAACCCGAGACCTCTAGGTTATGGAGCAAGGACGTTACCACCAGGCTAAAAGGTCCGAACCAGTTAACGAGCGGTTTGTAATTTCCTGATATTGTTATGCAAGGTCGTGTCTCCACGTAACAGAATAAATAATCTGCCCAACATTCCTAATGCTGTTGTGTTATGACTGCATGTAGCAACATTTTTAGTGGAAAATGGATTTTTTTCTACTGTTGGCATATACATTCATGGATTTTTTTAACTTTTGGCATGCATTCTAAATTCATCAGGAAGATGGAATTAACATGATGTGAATGTAGACGTAAGGCTCAATAGCTGGAACAGTGCACGGAGAAGGTGCACCAGGACTCCACATCAGATATACCGCACAGTAAATATTTTATTGATATCATAGACGGTCTGAAGGGTACACCGAGTTCATGTTTCCATTGGGAAGCTATTGGGCCATCCTTAAAATATATTTGATTGCTGTGCTTCCAGCCGCAATGCAATCCTGTCTTCACATCAATGCCATAAAAAGTGAAAATATATTTTCTGGATGAAATATAAGGCTTTAATAAAGTTTAAAATTTTGATCTCAACAAAGAACCATGGAGCTTATGCACTGTTGTAGCGTCCTTTTGTCTGTCTGTTGTCCAACAGCGCCTTTTACATAAATTCCTTCATAACCGATTTTTAAACGTGTTTGATATGTTAGAGAGTGAAGAATCAAATAGGGTGTAAATGGATGATGTAGACAACCCACAGGCTGAAATCTTTGCCCAGTAACAGCAAAAAAAATGGATTTCAGCTATTAATGCATTCTTCCGAAGCTTTTGATTTTAATCAAATCTTATATTTGATATCAGAATGACACTGTTCTATAATGAAAGCTTGCATCCCTGAATGCCAGGGCCATAAAAAGACAGAATAAGGTGATACAATAGCCTAATCCTTTTGCTGAAGGACAGCAAGGATAATACAATATCCTACCATTTAGTCTGAAATATTATTTGGAAAGGTGAGAATATTTAAAATAAAGGAAGTTTTTAAAATTCCTGGGGCCAGAGAAGATGGACCATATTTAGAGGCGGAATATATACAGCAAAAATTGTCAAATTTTGAACCCCAACCAAATTAAACAAATACAATTTTGAGTTTATGAGTTCGGGATAACAAGGTTCTACTGTACTTCTAATGATTAAGGTTGCTGACTTACTTATTAATGTGCATGCATGGATGCCATGTTGTTTCCTGTGATTTTAAACAGAGTTACGGCCCTTGATTTGATATCGTAACATTGTTCTGTCAACTGCTCTCATGAGTCATACAGTGTAAAACATGTCTAATAAAAGTTGGGAAATATGTTGATCATCCTTAGTGCATGAGTAAATGTTGTGAAGTGTCAGCTCTGTTCTACAGAGTTACGGCCCTTGATTTGATATCGAAACATTGTTCTGTTTATTGCTACAAAAAGACCTAATAAAACTTGCGTAACATGTTTAACATAGGAGTATCCTTGGTGCATGAGTAAGTGTTGTGATGTTTTACCTCCGCTCTACAGAGTTATTGCTTTTGATGCATTTATCCATTCCTCCTTGTCATCCACAATTTCGTCTTGTACGCGGCTAATTTGAAAAAATGCATCTTTTGCAAAAAGTTCTAGCCTGTGATATAATGTATAATCTGAGATATGAATGCACATTCTGGTACTTATTAAGTTATTGTTGTTCTGTTTTAATTCCACACAGTGCTGCATGATAAAATTGGAAATAACCTGTTTAACTGTAAAATGGAAGTAGGGTACATCGGGGATCCATTAGTCAGGGAAATAAACAAAGAGGAACAATAACAGGGCAGGTATAGTATTAAAGTAACAGTGTAGAGTAAATGTAGTGCTACATTTACTCTACACTGTTACTTTAACTACTATTTCAGTTTGGTTGTCATAATCTCATGCTTTAAGCTGTGGTAGTAGAATAGTTAATCTAAATAACAAAGGATTTCTGGTGTTATACTAATCAGCACCAAGGCTAAAGCTAAGTATTCATTGTATACTGGCCAATCTGGTGACTGACCCATAAACGTGACAAAACACATAATGAACAGGCGTTAGTGTCTATCATGGCCGCCTACAAAGAGTTACCACTCTGAGATTGTCTAAGGACATCCACACTGCTGTTATTTATACAATTTGCAACATGTGCATTCTTGGACGGCTTCCACAAAACACTACAGATAAGCCCTGCTACTGCCAATTATGAAAGTCGAGTCAATCCCAAAGGTGGATGTATCTCTGTCTGTGAGCAAGGAACACCTGAGGAGAGATGTTTGTGTATGTTGTGTATTATATTAAAAATACATGTAATTATTGGCTGATTAGGTGAGATTAGATTTACTTACTGGAGGTTTTTGTCTATGCCTGTGTGTAATCTAGGATTGAGTACATGTACAAAGTGTTGTTTATGTGAACGTAATCTATGAAAATGTTTATAATAGAATAATTATACCTTTGTATATTTAATCAATACAGGGTTTTGTTCCTGTCCGTGTGGAATTCGTTCATGGTTCTTTTGGGATGGCAGTATTGTTTATCTTTTCACTTCTTTATCAGATTTCCTTCAAACATTTTCTTGTGATGATGTGACAGCATGAACAGGTTGGCACAGTGTTCTCAGATCAGTCATGTCTTTGATGTACCATATTTATCTGAATATAAGCCCATCCCAATGATATACTAACTCCACCTGTCCTTTCCATGGGCCTCCAATTCTTTCATTTTCCTTTACAATCAATATCCCTTCAATAAGCCCACCTTTAAATTTTGCCACTTTTTCTTGAGGCCCCCTGGTTTGATTGTAGGATTGTTACGGTAAGGAATGCACTGTTAAAGTACAATATCCACATGTTGTTGTGGTTATGTAAGAGTATTATAAATAAGTGAGGTTAGTACAACGTGGTGCTGAAGGCATGCATGTTATGATGTAATAAACTGTGTATACTCTAAGAAAATAAATAGAGAATACTGAAGCGTCAGCATTATCATAATCCAACCTCAAAATCGATTAAACTAGAGGTAAAATAGGAACAAAGGAAAGATTACACAGAGACCCTTGTAATAGTACTAGAGAATAAGACCAAGTGTTACGGAGGAACTGTGAATATGTAATGAATTGTGTCTACTCTAAGATTGTTTGTTACATCCTTGTACTCTATCCATCTGTCATTCATGATCTTTGCATCTAGAACTTTATTTTACAACAATCAGTTTATATTATCTTATATAAATCCCTGTAGTTGGCCCAGTTGTTAGCGTGCTGGGGTTGGGGTTGTCTAATTTGTGGGAGGAGGGCCACACTGTGGCTGAGTGGTTAAGGTGTTCCGACATTCTACCACTAGCCTTCCACCTCTGGGTTGCAAGTTAAAATTCCACATTGGGCAGTTGCCAGGTACTGATTGTAGGTCGGTGGTTTTTCTTCAGGTACTCCAGCTTTCCTTCACCTTCAAAACCTGGCATGTCCTTAAATGACCCTAGACGTTAATAGGACGTAAAACTAAATAAACCAAACTAAATAAATAAGGGGTTATTCATTACAAGTACAAAAATATCGCCCATGGTCACAGAATCCTTCTGTACACTGCTACCAACGTATTATGAATACTTTCAAAGCCTTTTGCTTTTAACAAGAATCTACAGTGCTATAGCCTCCAAGTGATACCAGTAGGTTGTCCAAACTTTTCATCAACACAACTCTAATATCTAGAGATAATGTGCAGGTTCAAGTCCTCCAAATTTTAAATATATGCAGCTTTTTATTTTGTACCTATAATTGCTCAAAATCAAAGGAAAGAAAAATAGATATATTTTAGAATTTTTTTTTGTCCTCAATAAGTATGAAATAAAGATTATATTCCATTTCCTTAAATTTTAAATTTCTGATTAATTCTTTGCTGTTTGATGTAAAGTTTGGAATTATAATGATAAATGCATCAGCACATTTGAACAGCATAAGTAAACATACTTCATAACACATTGTATATATATTAAAATATCCGCAAAACAGTGCAGAAATGAATTTCAGAAATTTCTGAACGGAAGCCAAAATAAGAAGAAATCTGTGAGTGTGTGTGTTAGAAAGCTGTAGGGTATTATGTATTCTGATCTCCAGAAGATGTCTACAGACACCTGTAATGGACTGAAGGAGACACAAATCTGGTTTTTGGTGTCCAGGCTTACTGGCTCAGTCCTCAGACGGGAGGTCAGTGGGGTAATTACATGTTGTCATGAAATAACACTAATTCCAGGAAGCTTTCCTCCACACAGACCTTTGGTCATTTCCTGTAACAGACTATTAATTTGTCCCAGGTCTGCAGTATTAGGGAGACTGTCCTTCCAATTACAACCGTGTTGCCTGGGATTTTACGTCTTTACACAGACCAAATAATGAAATACATCATTGGTCCTTGCAGCTGTTTGTAAACCCAAAAAGGATTTCTCTTTTTCTTGATACCTATGGATCCCTTTGCAAAATGTATCTGTCTTTGCGTAATGTGTAGTATAAAAAAGAAAGCTTGGGTCTGTAAAATAACAGGTTAACTTCATATTTATACCATAGTGATTGAGCTACATGTAACTTTAAACCTTGGTCATGCAATGTCAGTGGTTCAAACGTGGACCATGATTGAACTAAAATTTACTAAACTTTTCTTTTAAATTTTATTTGAGATATCTGGCACAACATTTTGTTTACAGATTTTGGCGGAGAGTTAGATTCAGCCTTTGATTTCAAGGACAAACAAGAGCAAATTTGTATCTTATATTTCCTATTTTACACAGTATCATCCCCTCAGAGACATTGGCTTTGTGTAGTTACCTTAAAACCGCTCCATGGTAGGGCCTTTATTTCGAAGATTTAAACCCTGGCTATTGGTTCTGTGTAGTTCCCTTATATCACCTTTATTGTTTGGGGGAGGGATGGGGGGTATTTTGAAGATTTAGGACTACAGATTTGATATTTGTTCTGACACTGTTAAGTAGGCACCATAAAGATTAAACCTTGTAAATTGTTTGAAATGACAAATTTATATCTCCCTTCAAGAATTTAAAATTTGATTATTTAAATATATAGTATTATAAATCTGAAGACGTTGATTTCTCTATTCCTTTTGAGATATTGTTGATCAATTAAGCACCGTTAGATGAAATTAAAATTTCAAAATAAAAAGCAAGAATATCCTGTGATAGTTTATAGTTTTTTTTTCTAGCTGAGTGTTAAATTGTTTTGGGGGAATAGGTTATAGCTTTATTTCAAGCTGAGGGTTGAATTGTTTTTGGGGAATAGGTTATAGCTTTTTTTCTAGCTGAGCGTTAAATTGTTTTGGGGGAATAGGTTATAGCTTTATTTCAAGCTGAGGGTTGAAATGGTTTTTTTTTTTTTTGGGGGGGGGGGGGTTAGTTTATAGCTTTATTTCTAGCTGAGAGTTGAATAGTTTTGGGGGGGGGGGACTTCTTTGGAATTGACTGCAAAGTTGATTTAGTTAAACCATTTCTTACACTTGCTTCATTGTAATCTGATGTATGAGCCCAGTATCAAGTCTGAATTAGATCTTACCGGGCTGCTAAGTGACTCATCACTGCATAATTATTGCTTCAATTATCAATGAAATGCTACCATCAATGCACCACACTGAAGATTAAGGAGCTTGACATTTTAGACAGGGGATAATGCAGCGTGGGGAAATTTCTGATTGTCATGGAGACACACTGGGTACATGCATATCTTAATGATGAAACTATAATTTCAATATTAGATATTTATTGTTTCAGTAGGTTTGCCATGTGTTATATTGAAAAGTATTCAAAGATTAAAAGACATATCTGTCTTGCATTTGAAACTAATGATTTAAATTATCTCCCTTAAGGATGGACACTAGCTCACACAATATACCAGTGATTTGTGTTAGAGTTATCTCCCTTAAGGATTCACACTACCTCACAAAATATAACCCGTGATTTGTGTTAGAGTTATCTCCCTTAAGGATACATACTACCACACACATTATAACCTGTGATTGTGTTAGAGTTATTTCCCTTAAGGATACACACTACCTCACACAATATACCAGTGATTTGTGTTAGAGTTATCTCTCTTAAGGATACACACTACCTCACACATTATACCAGTGATTTGTGTTAGAGTTATCTCCCTTAAGGATACATACTACCCCACACATTATAACCCGTGATTGTGTTAGAGTTATCTCCCTAAGGATACACACTACCTCACAGAATATACCAGTGATTTGTGTTAAGAGTTATTTCCCTTAAGGATACACACTACCTCACATAATATACCAGTGATTTGTGTTAGAGTTATCTCTCTTAAGGATACACACTACCTCACACATTATACCAGTGATTTGTGTTAGAGTTATCTCCCTTAAGAATACATGCTACCTTACACATTGTACCTGTGATTGTGTTAGAGTTATCTCCCTTAAGGATACACATGTTAGAGCTATCTCCCTTAAGGATACACACTATTTTATACACATGATACCTGTGGTTAGTGTTAGAAGTTACCTCCCTTTAGGATACATACTACTTTACACATTATACCTGTGATTTGTGTTGGAGTTATCTCCCTTTAATGAAATGTACTGCCATACATGATATATCTTAAGGAAAAATACTTCCATGCCCATTAATTATAACTGTAATTTGTATTATTGCGAATCACACGTGTACTTCATAAGTAGTCCTTTTTCATAGGAAAAGATTTCAAATGAAGAATAATTTATAGCATAATAGATGTATATATTATAATGTGTCTGCAACTTCAGATATTAGAAGCTTGTTCCCTTGTAAAGGTGATGCATTTAGATTTTTAACCAAAGGGTAAAGGTCATAGGTTAAGTGTTACTTACCCCAGGGTTGTGAGACAAATGATACATATATAAGTGTGGATGAGTCTGTCTGAATCTCTCAATTTATTGTTTTGGTTCCAGGATCCCGATTTGCTGTGTCTACATTATCCTTGCCTTGACAATAAAACAGCTAAATATAGATCTTATAATGCAATTGTTCTCTGCATACTCTGTGCTAAAAAGGTCAAAGAAGACTACACATTATTTTCAATGTACACTGTCAAGTTTTTACTGGGAAAAAATATTTCTTACTTATGAGTATCATAAATGATAAGGATATTAATAATATTGATTTATGATGGTGGAAGTAATAGCGACAGTACGGACAAATAAATTGTCAAATTTTCAAGGCTATCCGCCCCTTTATCATGACACATAAAATACACGTTACATCACATAAACAGGATATACATAAAACATGAAACAATAGTATTGATTTATATATAATTGCAATAGATTGCAAAGTTATATAACATTTGAAGACATTATTGAGAACAAAATGCAATACAGTAAAAATTACTTATCGGAAAAAGTGTGATTTCAATAATTTAAAGGTTCAAATTTGGCATCTTTTAATTCATTTTGTAGTAATTGCAACTAAAAATTACAGATACAATGTAGTATATAAAGCTGCGATTTATTACAAGCACTGGTCAGCTTAAGATATTGGTTAGCATACAAGTCCAGATAAAGATCCCCTCTCTGTCTTATCATTGTGTGTTAAGTCAGTGTCACTGGTCAGCAGTGGCTATATATAGCTAGCTGGTGCCCAACCCAGGAATTTCACTCTAACCCTCCCGTGACCCAGATATATAATGCACAGATAACCATATTATCACGACCTACTTACCATTTCTGGGTACCTGGAATAAGACTTGGGTAATAAGATTATACTGCTCTCAATTATAAATAGAACAGTCTTCATGTAATCTCTTTTAAGGATTTCATTGATTTATCCATCTATGGTTTCAGGATTCTGATATATTGTCAAGTTAAATCTGGGGTGGAAGAGCTCACCCCGGTACTCATAAGTGGCGGGGATTTCCTGTGTATGTAAACAGTCACACTGAGTACCTGTACATCATAATAAACCAACTAGTGGTACTTGTTGTATGACAGGAGCATTGCTCCAGATACCAAACAGGTACAAAATATCACCTGCGTCATATATATCCAGGTGTCGGGGGCCAGATGTCAATGATCTAGCATCATTCTGGATTTGTGGAATCGTCCCCAGGAATTGTAGACGAAGCAGGTGAACTCTTGTTTGGTGTTTGATGAAGAGTTTTGTGGAAAATCAACAAAACAGAAATTGACTTCTAGGATCAAAAAGAGGTGAATGTTGAGTTGGAGAAGCTAGAGGGTTGAATTGGCTGACCAGAAGACATTTGTGCAGAAGTTACTTGGTTGAGTATGAAAACTTCACGACAAAGTTGTCTGCTTTAACTGCAGAATATTGTGGACAAGTTCATTGGTTGAATGGAAGAATTTTGGGAGTGAATTTGAGTCAGATAACCAGGGTAATTTTATTTTAAAGTTTAATTTGATTTAATCTGTCATGACGTCCATTGATCCACGAGCGAAGTTTGCGCAGGGTTCAAAAAGCTTGGCAGTAGTCAGTGGGAAGACTGATGTAGTAAGACGTAAAGTCAAAACAAAGGCCAGTCCACAGAAACGAATCAGTGACAATAGCAGCAGCGGTAAGTTTTACCTGTCGCGTCGTCATGACAATCTTGTTTACGACAATGTCTGATTAATTTACATGTTGTACCATCCTATATTTTAGTGTAAATTGGCATCAGGTTACGGAGATGTTGTGATCACTTATTTTATGAAGTATTCTGCATAATGTCATGTGTCAGTTGCCATGGCAACGTGATGGCAACGGGATGTAAAGGGCACACATTGATATTAACAAGAACTAATTTTCTGCATATATGGCAACACTATTAGCTATGGAGTGGAAGTCAATACAAAAGTACACAATTTTTACAAGACAAAAATTTGAAATGCTACATATATTTTTCAAAAAATTTTTATTGAATATCAATAAGATTTGACAACAGCCTTTGCCTATATTAGTCCTGTAGAACTCTTTTATGCTACATATATTGTTAATGTCGTGATTATATAGTGATGTTGTAGTGACAATGTCATAGTAACAATACTATGTCAGTGTTAGCACTTCAACATGAAACAGTGGAAATGGACATTCTGGAACTTTGCAAGAAAAGTCACCATTGTTTTCATACATCAAGCTCAGCTTGCATCAAAATTTCTTCATGCCATGTTTTGCATAGATCTGGCAACTAAACTTGATATAAAAATGAAGTTCATATATGAAACAAATGAATGGTAATAAGCCTTTAACCTTTACCCTACAACCGTGTTGATACACCAGCTATAGGCTATAAACAGAAGGGCTTAAACAGCTAATTGGGTTAAAACTTCTATCAAGCTTATAAGATTTCAGCTGCTGTATTGTTAGTGATAATTATTGGATCTATTTCCAGCGAACAACACTTATATCGTATACTGACCATGGGCAGTATATTTATTCGGCTTCATATGTTGCAAGAAGTTGATACGTACTTGCAGTTCCTTCACAGACAAAAGTGTCTGTATTATATCTTGGAGGAAATATGTAATGGCTATAGATTTAATAAGGCTGTCCGATCTTTCTATCTTAGCTACTGTATCCTGTTAAACATCATGTCTTCCTGTTCTTTGATAGATTGGAATTTCATTCCGTTATCTGAGGTAATATAGTACACTAGAATATGTGGAGCTAGATCTCGGTATCAATTAATGGTTCACCATGTGTACCACGTGCCTTGAGAATCTGGTTTTAAATTAAAAGGAAACAACATATCTTTTATACCCAAAACATCTGAATAAGACACCGTTTCCCCGCTGTATATATAACAGGTAGGAAGACTTCCCCAGACTGGCTGGCCTCCAGAGGGATACCAAGTGTATAGTCTGAAGGTTTAGGTTAGTTACTGTTGTACATACACCTCTGTGTGGGAGGACCAATCAACTTTATCAGCTTGGAATTGTCCGTTTTTAATAATACACATTTTAATTCATTTATAAAAAATGCAGACAATTTCCAATGTTTTGTCCCTTACCATTAAAAACACCACCACTCCATTAAGAAGGAATACCTGATATCTTACATTTTTTTTTTTCGATGTCTTGCATGGTGGGTTTTATTCACTGATTTAAATGTCTATAGATGTCCAGGGGTATCTTGGAAAATATCTAGAGATATCAAGGATTACAATGGATATGCAGGGTTAGAAATTATGGGTTGGGTTCTACAATTTATGTTTTAGGGTATTGAAGCATCACATAAATTGACTTAAAGATAGGTATTGACGGAGCTTCACAAAAAGTTGTGAAGAAAACAAAGAGGTAGACTTTTTAAAAACATTAGATGATACATTTTAAGAAAAAAAGTACATAAGATTTTGTTTGTTTACACAGTTGTTGATCAGTTTGTAAAATCCTTGAACAGTTTGTACAGTTGTTGAACATTGTGTACAGTTTTTGAGCAGTTGTTACATTTGTTTGACAGTTTGTACAGTACATTGAACAGTTTTACAGTTGTTGACCAATTTTTATTTTGGACTGTTTCTACAGTTGTTTTACAGTTTGTATAGTCCTTGAACAGTTGTTGAACAGTTTATACATTTGAACATTTTATACAGTTGTTGTACAGTTTATACTGTTGAACAATGTGTACAGTTGGACAGTTTATACTGTTGTTGAGCAGTTTGTACAGTTGTTACAGTTGTTTCACAGTTTGTATAGTTGTTGAATAGTTTGTACAGTACATAGAACAGTTTTAGTTGAACAATTTGTTCAGTTGGACTGTTTCTATAGTTGTTGGACAGTTTGTACAGTTGTTGAGCAGTTGTTACAATTGTTTGACAATTTGTTCATTTGTTGGGCAGTTTGTACAGTTGGACATTTTATACAGTTGTTTTACAGTTTGTGCAGTTTTTGAACAGTTGTTACAGTTGTTTGACAATTTGTTCATTTGTTGGGAAGTTTGTATACTTGTTGAACAGTTTATACAGTTAAACAGTTTGTACATTTTGTACTGTTGTTGAACAGTTTGTTCAGTTGGACAATTTGTACAGTTGGACAGTTTAAAGGTCGTTACTAATTCATGAGTTAGACATGTGAACATGGTTTTTCATCCCACACAGATACATGAGCTCTACAACAGACCCCACACTAATCACAACCATTAGGAACATTCATTTAGTCAACAAAACATTTCAATATTATTTATGTTTTATATTTACTGCATTTAATATGCACCTTGTTTTATAGATTCCATTATTTGATATTGGTTGAAAAGATGTAAATTTGTTTTGAGAATAACCAGAATAAATACATATATTCATGAAAGTTTTCTTGCAGCTCCATCACAGGTAAGTAAAGGTAACAGTCTGAAGTATAAAATGTAGACATGTTGCTGTAAAGAATTGATAATTGAACTTCACCATTGTGGGAATTTCCAGTCAAGATAACATGCTTCTCACGTGCTACTTAAGAACTATAAAAGGACAAGTTAAGTTGTTCAGTCTTTATCAAAGCATTGTTTGCCATCAGATCAAGAAATCCAATTCATCCAAAATCATCAAGTAATTTTGAATGACACTTTTGAACTTTGTGAACAATGAAAGAATTTAACGGAAACGAAAACCATTAATATTGCAATGATAATTTGTATACTTCAAATGAGGAGAAATATTGATTGGAAATTCACAGAAGTATCCATTGATGTCTTAGATGTACCATCAGACTTAACCCCTGGTAGTATTGTTACTAATTTGGGTGTGCTTATTTTTCCAGCGTCCTACACAGGCAGTTCCTCCGAGGGAGAAGACATAAACCCCAGAGAGAAAATACAGGTACGGTAAACAGGTGTTCTTTGGCTTGTGTATGGTAAAACCTATAGCTGTTACTTTTATGTAAATCTCCGTACTACATACAGTTTAATCTAATAAACTGAACAGAACCCTAAATAATTCAAACCTCTGTCTGAAACAGGCTATACTTAAGTCTTGTTTTGTACGGTTTTGTGTAAACTGAATATATAAATGTAAAATCTGTCTGTTTGGTATATACAAATTATTTTGATGGGGACCCAGCTGATGGTATTTTTGGGACAGGTTTTATTGTCTGTTTACTATTAAAAATGTCGATCCCCTTTAAAAACTGCCTGAATCCTATTTGTTATTCCGAATCATAAAAGGCTTTAAATATCCGTATCACAGCTCCTATGTATAGGGTGTTTTGTTTGAATGTCGTCAAGTCGCGGAGCGATACTTCTAGGTTGTTGTTGCAGGTAATGTATATGGATATGTGAATTCTGAATTTAATTTTTATCGACATCATAATAGATACTGAGTATCAAATTGATGATTTAAAACCTTATGCCTATAAATAGGTTATATCGCCCTACACATGATAGTTTTCAGAATTTCAGTTAAGATAGACTAAATCTTTGCTAAAAATTAATTTGTATGTCATGGGGATAAAAATAATATTTCCAGTTATGTGCATTTTAATCTAACACATCAGCATTAATCGTTTAGTAAAGAAAACTGTAAAATGATATAAGATAGAAGATTGTTCAGGAAGCATTTGATCATTTGGTTTTAATTCCACACAATTTGGTAGGAGTAATCATTGATCTGAATGGCAAGTTTAGGGAAGTCAGTAGAGAAATAAATAAATCATTGTAGTGTTAGAGGGAAAACTATTGGATAAAGTCAGCATTAGGTCCTGTTGTGATAGAATTCCACGGAATGGATTCCTCTATAATTCATCATCTCATCAAGACCATGCTCAAATAACTTTATTATTGAAAATAAAAAGTACACACCAAAAATCAGGAAGTTGGGAAACCATTTCTGATATAGAGCCCAAGATCTGGGAATCAATTTTCTAAGATTAAGTTTGCCTGTTATTATTAGATCAGCTTTATAAATAATGTATTTGTAATTCAATATACATTTGTCGCCTAAAGGTTTCTTGTTTCTTATATTAATTTATCAATTTGCATACCACTCAGTCGAAGTAATACATTCTCAAGTCTTAGCTAGCCTAGTGACTGCCACTTCACCATAACATTAATATGTATTGTAATAGGGATGACCGTCAGAAAGATTTCGTCTATCTACAGTGCCATGGTTTCTTTGAGGTTTCTTTCGTCGTATATATAATTGTTTTTATTTGTGCTGAACTTATGAAACTCTTGACCATATCGGAGAATACATCTTATCTTACCAGTACAATTACAGTAAACGTAAGTTGATCCAATGAGAACAGTTTCAAAGGGTTTCCTGTATTGATCAGTGATTGGACGAGATTGAGGACAGAGATTTCCCCGTCTGACCGTTTAGCGTATTCTGGCGTAGGGTTGTTTATATAACCGTTACTTCTCGGTCCAGACTCGAGTCTAAGTAATAGCAGCTCTCCTCGTATTTACCAATTATAGTTTCTTATTAAACGGACTTGTAAAACCCAGTGGGAAACTCTGTGACAGCTTTATTGGTGAAATGCTTGATGGTTGATCCTAGCAGAGTTTGGCTCAGTACCATTTACATTGGTCCCCAACGAAGACAGATCGAAGAAGCCATGGCACTGCTCACAATAATTTTTCATCACAATTTTAAGTGATAATTGAAAGTGAAATAATCATGTGTTACTTATACACTTACTCCAGTACTATATATCACAGATCCATTCCTGAATACTGGTAATTGATCATCATCACAAACCGCAAGCACAGCTATTATTTTTAATTTTTCAACTGAAACGCAATATGTTCCATTGTCATTAAAGCAGATCTGTCATGTCAAATTTTATAGTGCTTCTTCCATAAAGCACAATCGATCCACACTTCTGCCAATTAGGAAAGAAACACAAGTAACTTGATAAAATGATAAAAAAAAGAAAAGTATTGTCAATACCAGAAAAGAAACTATATTGCAAAGATGTTTAAATGTCTAGATACCAAGGTATCATTTAATTAAATTGGATACAAAGATATCACATGATGCCTTTGTACAGACTGTGTACCATTGCTGGAAGGTACATGTAGATAAATTCTGGTTCTATATGATAGCGCTAACCATTATGTAAATGCCTCCATTTTCCAGAGAGATTTTGGCATATAAGGAGATTGGGTTGACATATACCTAAAGGAACTGTTCAAAGAAAAAAAATCATAAAAGAAACCTTGAACTATGTTGCTGATAGACAAAAATGTAATTTAATGAGGGTGTTATGTTTTTTTTCTTAAATCTGAAAATACCAAGAACTGAAATTTTATTAAAGTATAGGACCAAAATATAAACAAGAACAGGATTTACACGGAGATCTTTGAAAAAGTGCAAGAGAATAAGGCCAGGTGTTAAGGAACAGTTAGTGTCTTCTATTCTAGCTGCTTCATCAACGACACCCCCATGTAAATCTAGGTCAGATCCAAGTAAATACCATGACCTCAAAATGAGAAATTCTTAATCACAAGCAGGCTTACTTAAATGTGCATATTCAAAAATCCATCTTCATATCATACATGGATGTAAAATATTTCTCTTTGACACCAAGACAATGGTTACCAAAAAACTTGCTCATAGTCTTCATCAACCTGTATCTCTGCAATCCCTAAAGTATCATATAATTTCATTTGTTGAAAATATCGCATGTGCAGATATTGTAAATATTCGAAGAGGTTTGTTTTATTTGGGCTGTCATCTCGCTGCCGTTTACATGTCATCCTATTGGTTTATTGCGAGGCCAGACACTAGAAACATTGGAGACATGTCTTAATTTTCTCGTTATGTTCGAAAACATTTGTGGCGACTGAAGACGTACTTAAGTGCCGGTAGAATTGGGTTTGTGTTGCTGTTAAGAGCCGAGAGAGACCTCCTTTTTACGGGCAGAAAGGATTGCTTTCTGGTGAAGACTTTTCAAGATCTGTACTGTATGACAATTATCAGACTGGGTAACGTTTCTTGTTTTAAGTATCCAGGGAGGGCTAGGACAGAAATAGGTTTGTAATTTATACGTTTGTTTGTTGGAACCAGATGTGTTCTGACGGTGTTGTGAAAGGTTTTGTCCTCTATATTTAGTGTTTGTATAAGAAAAGTAGACTTTTTTGAAAACATCATATGACATCCATGTCTGCTCCTTGTACAATGGATTATCTGTACAAATGCGTTTTGTAGAATATCTGAAAAGCTGATTGAAATGAAATAGATTTTGAAGCATCAGGATAATGTCAGACCTTCTGTGTTGTACATTGATTTAAGGATCTGTAGACACCTGTCTTTATCTTTGTGGTAATCAATCATGTCAATTTAGATGTCAAGAAAAATATCTTATAATCAGATCATCTTCCAAAATCTTGGATTACGACAGGAAAATAAGTTGTTTCAAAAATATTTTTTTGTTACCAAAAATACTGTGTATTGTCTAGAATCTAAATAAAACTGTTGAGGAAATGGTTATGTTTTTGTTAACCAAAGATCCTGTCTACTATTTAGAAAAAGTTGGTGAGGAAATTCTTTTTGGAACTAATATAAATCACTGTATATACTGATTTAAACACACTTGTCAGGAAATTCAAGTATCATACCAACATACGTCCAGTTAGCTCCTAATTCCTGTCCGTCCAGCTAGCTCCTAATTCCTGTCCGTCCAGCTAGCTCCTAATTCCTGTCCGTCCAGCTAGCTCCTAATTCCTGTCTGTGTCTGAATCAATATTTACAGACCAAAAGCTGGTGGGACTCTAAATTCTGGTAGATCTTACAATTGGGCTATATTCACACTGCCTAAATTAACCCAAACAAGAAAGAACTATTGATTTGAAAGATTTTTTAGTAAATTAATGGAATTATTAAAAACTTTGAACAGATTGATAAAAATTAAGCAAAGACATGTCCAACACTATCAAATATCCTTGGTAATTGTTTCCTACGCAGCTAATTAGTGCGGAAATTGTTTTCCTGGATAGGAGCAACCTAATTGCTTGCCTGGATCAATCCGATTTGATTGATTTAATCTGAGTGTTCTGCTAGTAGTTCACAGCACGCAAGTGATGGATTACTTCTAGTCTTACTGTGCAACCTGTTAAATTGTCAGGACAGTGTTGTAGGTCTGTGAATAGTGTAAACTTGCTTTCACAAGTTAGTTTTAATTAGATCTATAAAGTCAGATCTGGTGTGAATTTGTACAAAATCTAAAAAAACTTCTTTGTTTGTGATGCCTGAGAAAATTGTTTTCTGGCTATCATTGGAACAAATACACAGAAACCATTGATCTAATAGTTGATCATACAAGAGCCTTGGATATGGTTGGAAATGGGTGTGGCATCTTTAGAATTTTAGAGGATTTTTCCACAAACAGTATATATCTATCGTATTTTGATGATTATCCCAATGTTTCAGCAGCAGATTGAGGGTCTCCAGTGTCAAGTTGAATTCCCTGTTCATTAATTGTAATGTTGTTTGACATCATAAATCACATCATTGGAAACCCACGGTACACTTCTCTGATGCTTGCATACCGTGGGCTAAAATAGATGGAAACCCTCGTTTTTCCTGCTAAAATAGTAACCAATCATTTTGATACTTTCATCCGTGACTACATCTAGCCAGGGTATCCCGTTTAAGATGTAGCACTGCCTGTCAACAAAACCTGTCTACTATGTTATAATTGTGTCGATTGTGATTAAAATATAAAGTCCTACTAGACAGAGATTGACATCAGCGTAATGCCCTCAAAAAATATACTGGTCGTGGTCAAGTTAAATGATCTATCAGAGTGTCACGAGAAATGACCATTGTGATTGGTCGAAATTTCTGAATAAACTTCTTTTCGGGGAAACGAAGATTTACATCTATTTTAGCCCACGGTATGCAAGTGTCGGAGAAGTGTACCATGGGTTTCCGACGATGCATAAATCAGTCACCACACTTGATGAGACATTATAAACCGTCACCATGCTTCGATCAGTTGTAGAAGCATGGTGACAGTTTTGTTCATTACTATATTGGTTATTGAATCATCTTCATAATGCATTGTTGTATTTGCTAGATTAGAAAAAGCAACTAGAGGACTAGTTTTTGATATTTTACAATTTTGATTTCAGTTTTGTTTTTCAAAACCTTCAGAGTACTGTCTTAAGGAACTCTTTTTCAGTTATAAGTATAATTCATTAAGGAACAATGTTCATATTGGTTTTTATGTTTCATTACAGAAAAATGGCAAAGGAGGAACAGACTTCTGCGTACGCAACATTGAAAGTGCAGCCTTTGGCCGAAGAGAGATTGAGATTGCAGAACAAGGTACCATAATAACCTAGTCATAAAGCTTAACTTATAAAACCAGAATTTGGACCTTAAATCTAAACAAACAAGACACATTTTTGACACACTGAATTTATCACAGTTTCTACAAATCTGACATTAACCTAAATGATTCATACCTGTACATTGGGCCATGTCATCAACGAGTGCCCAGATTATTCTGGTTCACTCAGTGACACATCTCGCTGAGCCAGTAGCATTAAGTGACTAAATAAGTTCACCACTGTGACATAATATTTAAACCTCTTGTCAAGTCAGTAACAAGTGACTCGATAATTCACCAGTGTGACATACCTCTAGTCGAGTCAGTAACAGGTGACTAGATGGTTCCCCACTGTGACATACCTCTAGTCGAGTCAGTAACAAGTGACTCGATAATTCACCAGTGTGACATACCTCTAGTCGAGTCAGTAACAGGTGACTAGATGGTTCCCCACTGTGACATACCTCTAGTCGAGTCAGTAACAGGTGACTAGATGGTTCACCACTGTGACATACCTCTATCTGAGTCAGTAACAAGTGACTAGATGGTTCACCACTGTGACATACCTCTATCTGAGTCAGTAACAAGTGACTAGATGGTTCCCCACTGTGACATACCCAGGGTTCACTTTTGGGCGCGATTTCGCGAGATTCTCGCTGTATTTTCAGATAAATCGCGTTAAAGTCCGTTCTAAAACGAGAAAGAATCGCGCATGTCAAAATTCAGGTATAGTGGATACCTACATCGTTCAATAATACCGATCGTAGTTCCAGAAGTATTCCTTTCTGCAAATCCTAATGATAGTGCGTACCAGTCAAAGTCTCAATGACGCTTGTTTCTCAATCACTTGCAATTCAAATGTTTAGATGACAAAGCCACCATGCAAACACAAAGGTGCAGGTGTCTGTATATTTGTGACAGGTTGCGATTGGGGGGAAATGTAAGTAGTTAATGCCTCCAGAAACAGTATTGAAAGTTGATCTAACAGCCAGGGATGTCTTAGTTCATTAAATTAACGTTAACCAATGATGAATCCATGGAAAACAAGTAGATGGTTGAGAGAGGAAATGACTCCACCGGTGCTGGGGCCAATAGGCCAACGGTACTGACTGTATCCGTGACGATGTCAATGCTATTGATGTTTAGTAGCAAGTTTAATGTTATATTAGGAATGATTGATTTTAGAGGAATTTTAACTTTAATTAGGCCTGTATATGACAGAGTTAAAATCACAAACAAGGACGATTTTCTCCAGGAAACAAAATATAATTACTGTACCTTGTGTTATTTATTAATTAACTTAATAAATTTAATTGTTATGAACTTATAGCATTCCTATCAATTCATACTAAATTACGTGTCATAATACCAAAAATCCCATCCATATATAAAAAAATCTCACTGAAATTAGGTAAGGGAGATTTTTTCTCTCATTGTGCCCAAGGTCTAGGGTGAACCCTGCATACCTCTATCTGAGTCAGTAACAAGTGACTAGATGGTTCACCACTATGACATACCTCTAGCCGAGTCAGTAACAAGTGACTAGATGGTTCACCACTGTGACATACCTCTAGCCGAGTCAGTAACTAGTGACTAGATGGTTCACCACTGTGACATACCTCTAGTTGAGTCAGTAACAAGTGACTGTTTACCACTGTGACATACCTCTAGTCGAGTCAGTAACAAGTGACTAGATGGTTCACCAC
Organism: Mimachlamys varia; assembly: GCA_947623455.1. Lineage (NCBI taxonomy): Eukaryota > Metazoa > Mollusca > Bivalvia > Pectinida > Pectinidae > Mimachlamys > Mimachlamys varia. The sequence continues at coordinate 46,934,858 of OX392534.1, read as the reverse complement.
TGTGACATACCTCTAGCCGAGTCAGTAACAAGTGACTGTTCACCACTGTGACATACCTCTAGTAAAATCAGTAACAATTGACTAGATGGTTCACCACTGTGACATACCTCTAGTCGAGTCAGTAACATGTGATTGTTCATCACTGTGACATACCTCTAGTCGAGTCAGTAACAAGTGACTAGATGGTTCACCACTGTGACATACCTCTAGTTGAGTCAGTAACAAGTGACTAGATGGTTCACCACTGTGACATACCTCTAGCCGAGTCAGTAACAAGTGACTAGATGGTTCACCACTGTGACATACCTCTAGTCGAGTCAGTCCCAAGTGACTAGATGGTTCACCACTGTGACATATATACCTCTAGTCGAGTCAGTAACAAGTGACTAGATGGTTCACCACTGTGACATACCTCTAGCCGAGTCAGTAACAAGTGACTAGATGGTTCACCACTGTGACATACCTCTAGCCGAGTCAGTAACTAGTGACTAGATGGTTCACCACTGTGACATACCTCTATCTGAGTCAGTAACAAGTGACTAGATGGTTCACCACTGTGACATACCTCTAGCCGAGTCAGTAACAAGTGACTAGATGGTTCACCACTGTGACATATATACCTCTAGCCGAGTCAGTAACTAGTGACTAGATGGTTCACCACTGTGACATACCTCTAGCCGAGTCAGTAACAAGTGACTAGATGGTTCACCACTGTGACATACCTCTAGTCGAGTCAGTAACAAGTGACTAGATGGTTCACCACTGTGACATATATACCTCTAGCCGAGTCAGTAACTAGTGACTAGATGGTTCACCACTGTGACATATATACCTCTAGCCGAGTCAGTAACAAGTGACTAGATGGTTCACCACTGTGACATATATACCTCTAGCCGAGTCAGTAACAAGTGACTAGATGGTTCACCACTGTGACATATATACCTCTAGCCGAGTCAGTAACAAGTGACTAGATGGTTCACCACTGTGACATACCTCTATCTGAGTCAGTAACAAGTGACTAGATGGTTCACCACTGTGACATACCTCTAGCCGAGTCAGTAACAAGTGACTAGATGGTTCACCACTGTGACATATATACCTCTAGCCGAGTCAGTAACAAGTGACTGTTCACCACTGTGACATACCTCTAGCCGAGTCAGTAACTAGTGACTAGATGGTTCACCACTGTGACATATATACCTCTAGCCGAGTCAGTAACTAGTGACTAGATGGTTCACCACTGTGACATACCTCTAGCTGAGTCAGTAACAAGTGACTAGATGGTTCACCACTGTGACATACCTCTAGTCGAGTCAGTAACAAGTGACTAGATGGTTCACCACTGTGACATACCTCTATCTGAGTCAGTAACAAGTGACTAGATGGTTCACCACTGTGACATACCTCTAGCTGAGTCAGTAACAAGTGACTAGATGGTTCACCACTGTGACATACCTCTAGTCGAGTCAGTAACAAGTGACTAGATGGTTCACCACTGTGACATATATACCTCTAGCTGAGTCAGTAACAAGTGACTAGATGGTTCACCACTGTGACATACCTCTAGCTGAGTCAGTAACTAGTGACTAGATGGTTCACCACTGTGACATATATACCTCTAGCTGAGTCAGTAACAAGTGACTAGATGGTTCACCACTGTGACATATATACCTCTAGCCGAGTCAGTAACAAGTGACTAGATGGTTCACCACTGTGACATACCTCTAGTCGAGTCAGTAACAAGTGACTAGATGGTTCACCACTGTGACATATATACCTCTAGCTGAGTCAGTAACAAGTGACTAGATGGTTCACCACTGTGACATACCTCTAGTCGAGTCAGTAACAAGTGACTAGATGGTTCACCACTGTGACATACCTCTAGTCGAGTCAGTCACAAGTGACTAGATGGTTCACCACTGTGACATATATACCTCTAGTCGAGTCAGTAACAAGTGACTAGATGGTTCACCACTGTGACATACCTCTAGCCGAGTCAGTAACAAGTGACTAGATGGTTCACCACTGTGACATACCTCTAGCCGAGTCAGTAACTAGTGACTAGATGGTTCACCACTGTGACATACCTCTAGCCGAGTCAGTAACAAGTGACTAGATGGTTCACCACTGTAACATATATACCTCTAGCCGAGTCAGTAACAAGTGACTAGATGGATCGCCACTGTGACATATATACCTCTAGCCGAGTCAGTAACAAGTGACTAGATGGTTCACCACTGTGACATACCTCTAGCCGAGTCAGTAACAGGTGACTAGATGGTTCACCACTGTGACATACCTCTAGCCGAGTCAGTAACAAGTGACTAGATGGTTCACCACTGTGACATATATACCTCTAGCTGAGTCAGTAACAAGTGACTAGATGGTTCACCACTGTGACATATATACCTCTAGCCGAGTCAGTAACAAGTGACTAGATGGTTCACCACTGTGACATACCTCTATCTGAGTCAGTAACAAGTGACTAGATGGTTCACCACTGTGACATACCTCTAGCCGAGTCAGTAACAAGTGACTAGATGGTTCACCACTGTGACATATATACCTCTAGCCGAGTCAGTAACTAGTGACTAGATGGTTCACCACTGTGACATATATACCTCTAGCCGAGTCAGTAACAAGTGACTAGATGGTTCACCACTGTGACATATATACCTCTAGCCGAGTCAGTAACAAGTGACTAGATGGTTCACCACTGTGACATATATACCTCTAGCCGAGTCAGTAACAAGTGACTAGATGGTTCACCACTGTGACATATATACCTCTAGCTGAGTCAGTAACAAGTGACTAGATGGTTCACCACTGTGACATACCTCTAGTCGAGTCAGTAACAAGTGACTAGATGGTTCACCACTGTGACATACCTCTAGTCGAGTCAGTCACAAGTGACTAGATGGTTCACCACTGTGACATATATACCTCTAGTCGAGTCAGTAACAAGTGACTAGATGGTTCACCACTGTGACATACCTCTAGCCGAGTCAGTAACAAGTGACTAGATGGTTCACCACTGTGACATACCTCTAGCCGAGTCAGTAACTAGTGACTAGATGGTTCACCACTGTGACATACCTCTAGCCGAGTCAGTAACAAGTGACTAGATGGTTCACCACTGTGACATATATACCTCTAGCCGAGTCAGTAACAAGTGACTAGATGGATCGCCACTGTGACATATATACCTCTAGCCGAGTCAGTAACAAGTGACTAGATGGTTCACCACTGTGACATACCTCTAGCCGAGTCAGTAACAAGTGACTAGATGGTTCACCACTGTGACATACCTCTAGCCGAGTCAGTAACAAGTGACTAGATGGTTCACCACTGTGACATATATACCTCTAGCTGAGTCAGTAACAAGTGACTAGATGGTTCACCACTGTGACATATATACCTCTAGCCGAGTCAGTAACAAGTGACTAGATGGTTCACCACTGTGACATACCTCTATCTGAGTCAGTAACAAGTGACTAGATGGTTCACCACTGTGACATACCTCTAGCCGAGTCAGTAACAAGTGACTAGATGGTTCACCACTGTGACATATATACCTCTAGCCGAGTCAGTAACTAGTGACTAGATGGTTCACCACTGTGACATATATACCTCTAGCCGAGTCAGTAACAAGTGACTAGATGGTTCACCACTGTGACATATATACCTCTAGCCGAGTCAGTAACAAGTGACTAGATGGTTCACCACTGTGACATATATACCTCTAGCCGAGTCAGTAACAAGTGACTAGATGGTTCACCACTGTGACATATATACCTCTAGCCGAGTCAGTAACAAGTGACTAGATGGTTCACCACTGTGACATACCTCTATCTGAGTCAGTAACAAGTGACTAGATGGTTCACCACTGTGACATACCTCTAGCCGAGTCAGTAACAAGTGACTAGATGGTTCACCACTGTGACATATATACCTCTAGCCGAGTCAGTAACAAGTGACTGTTCACCACTGTGACATACCTCTAGCCGAGTCAGTAACTAGTGACTAGATGGTTCACCACTGTGATATATATACCTCTAGCCGAGTCAGTAACTAGTGACTAGATGGTTCACCACTGTGACATACCTCTAGCTGAGTCAGTAACAAGTGACTAGATGGTTCACCACTGTGACATACCTCTAGTCGAGTCAGTAACAAGTGACTAGATGGTTCACCACTGTGACATACCTCTATCTGAGTCAGTAACAAGTGACTAGATGGTTCACCACTGTGACATACCTCTAGCTGAGTCAGTAACAAGTGACTAAATGGTTCACCACTGTGACATACCTCTATCTGAGTCAGTAACAAGTGACTAGATGGTTCACCACTGTGACATACCTCTAGCTGAGTCAGTAACAAGTGACTAGATGGTTCACCACTGTGACATATATACCTCTAGCTGAGTCAGTAACAAGTGACTAGATGGTTCACCACTGTGACATACCTCTAGTCGAGTCAGTAACAAGTGACTAGATGGTTCACCACTGTGACATATATACCTCTAGCTGAGTCAGTAACAAGTGACGAGATGGTTCACCACTGTGACATACCTCTAGCTGAGTCAGTAACAAGTGACTAGATGGTTCACCACTGTGACATACCTCTAGCTGAGTCAGTAACAAGTGACTAGATGGTTCACCACTGTGACATACCTCTAGCTGAGTCAGTAACAAGTGACTAGATGGTTCACCACTGTGACATACCTCTAGTCGAGTCAGTAACAAGTGACTAGATGGTTCACCACTGTGACATACCTCTAGTCGAGTCAGTAACAAGTGACTAGATGGTTCACCACTGTGACATACCTCTAGTCGAGTCAGTAACAAGTGACTAGATGGTTCACCACTGTGACATATATACCTCTAGCTGAGTCAGTAACAAGTGACGAGATGGTTCACCACTGTGACATACCTCTAGCTGAGTCAGTAACAAGTGACTAGATGGTTCACCACTGTGACATACCTCTAGCTGAGTCAGTAACAAGTGACAAGATGGTTCACCACTGTGACATACCTCTAGCTGAGTCAGTAACTAGTGACTAGATGGTTCACCACTGTGACATATATACCTCTAGCTGAGTCAGTAACAAGTGACTAGATGGTTCACCACTGTGACATATATACCTCTAGCCGAGTCAGTAATAAGTGACTAGATGGTTCACCACTGTGACATACCTCTAGTCGAGTCAGTAACAAGTGACTAGATGGTTCACCACTGTGACATATATACCTCTAGCTGAGTCAGTAACAAGTGACTAGATGGTTCACCACTGTGACATACCTCTAGTCGAGTCAGTAACAAGTGACTAGATGGTTCACCACTGTGACATACCTCTAGTCGAGTCAGTCACAAGTGACTAGATGGTTCACCACTGTGACATATATACCTCTAGTCGAGTCAGTAACAAGTGACTAGATGGTTCACCACTGTGACATACCTCTAGCCGAGTCAGTAACAAGTGACTAGATGGTTCACCACTGTGACATACCTCTAGCCGAGTCAGTAACTAGTGACTAGATGGTTCACCACTGTGACATACCTCTAGCCGAGTCAGTAACAAGTGACTAGATGGTTCACCACTGTGACATATATACCTCTAGCCGAGTCAGTAACAAGTGACTAGATGGATCGCCACTGTGACATATATACCTCTAGCCGAGTCAGTAACAAGTGACTAGATGGTTCACCACTGTGACATACCTCTAGCCGAGTCAGTAACAGGTGACTAGATGGTTCACCACTGTGACATACCTCTAGCCGAGTCAGTAACAAGTGACTAGATGGTTCACCACTGTGACATATATACCTCTAGCTGAGTCAGTAACAAGTGACTAGATGGTTCACCACTGTGACATATATACCTCTAGCCGAGTCAGTAACAAGTGACTAGATGGTTCACCACTGTGACATACCTCTATCTGAGTCAGTAACAAGTGACTAGATGGTTCACCACTGTGACATACCTCTAGCCGAGTCAGTAACAAGTGACTAGATGGTTCACCACTGTGACATATATACCTCTAGCCGAGTCAGTAACTAGTGACTAGATGGTTCACCACTGTGACATATATACCTCTAGCCGAGTCAGTAACAAGTGACTAGATGGTTCACCACTGTGACATATATACCTCTAGCCGAGTCAGTAACAAGTGACTAGATGGTTCACCACTGTGACATATATACCTCTAGCCGAGTCAGTAACAAGTGACTAGATGGTTCACCACTGTGACATATATACCTCTAGCTGAGTCAGTAACAAGTGACTAGATGGTTCACCACTGTGACATACCTCTAGTCGAGTCAGTAACAAGTGACTAGATTGTTCACCACTGTGACATACCTCTAGTCGAGTCAGTAACAAGTGACTAGATGGTTCACCACTGTGACATATATACCTCTAGTCGAGTCAGTAACAAGTGACTAGATGGTTCACCACTGTGACATACCTCTAGCCGAGTCAGTAACAAGTGACTAGATGGTTCACCACTGTGACATACCTCTAGCCGAGTCAGTAACTAGTGACTAGATGGTTCACCACTGTGACATACCTCTAGCCGAGTCAGTAACAAGTGACTAGATGGTTCACCACTGTGACATATATACCTCTAGCCGAGTCAGTAACAAGTGACTAGATGGATCGCCACTGTGACATATATACCTCTAGCCGAGTCAGTAACAAGTGACTAGATGGTTCACCACTGTGACATACCTCTAGCCGAGTCAGTAACAGGTGACTAGATGGTTCACCACTGTGACATACCTCTAGCCGAGTCAGTAACAAGTGACTAGATGGTTCACCACTGTGACATATATACCTCTAGCTGAGTCAGTAACAAGTGACTAGATGGTTCACCACTGTGACATATATACCTCTAGCCGAGTCAGTAACAAGTGACTAGATGGTTCACCACTGTGACATACCTCTATCTGAGTCAGTAACAAGTGACTAGATGGTTCACCACTGTGACATACCTCTAGCCGAGTCAGTAACAAGTGACTAGATGGTTCACCACTGTGACATATATACCTCTAGCCGAGTCAGTAACTAGTGACTAGATGGTTCACCACTGTGACATATATACCTCTAGCCGAGTCAGTAACAAGTGACTAGATGGTTCACCACTGTGACATATATACCTCTAGCCGAGTCAGTAACAAGTGACTAGATGGTTCACCACTGTGACATATATACCTCTAGCCGAGTCAGTAACAAGTGACTAGATGGTTCACCACTGTGACATATATACCTCTAGCCGAGTCAGTAACAAGTGACTAGATGGTTCACCACTGTGACATACCTCTATCTGAGTCAGTAACAAGTGACTAGATGGTTCACCACTGTGACATACCTCTAGCCGAGTCAGTAACAAGTGACTAGATGGTTCACCACTGTGACATATATACCTCTAGCCGAGTCAGTAACAAGTGACTGTTCACCACTGTGACATACCTCTAGCCGAGTCAGTAACTAGTGACTAGATGGTTCACCACTGTGACATATATACCTCTAGCCGAGTCAGTAGCTAGTGACTAGATGGTTCACCACTGTGACATACCTCTAGCTGAGTCAGTAACAAGTGACTAGATGGTTCACCACTGTGACATACCTCTAGTCGAGTCAGTAACAAGTGACTAGATGGTTCACCACTGTGACATACCTCTATCTGAGTCAGTAACAAGTGACTAGATGGTTCACCACTGTGACATACCTCTAGCTGAGTCAGTAACAAGTGACTAGATGGTTCACCACTGTGACATACCTCTAGTCGAGTCAGTAACAAGTGACTAGATGGTTCACCACTGTGACATACCTCTATCTGAGTCAGTAACAAGTGACTAGATGGTTCACCACTGTGACATACCTCTAGCTGAGTCAGTAACAAGTGACTAGATGGTTCACCACTGTGACATACCTCTAGCTGAGCCAGTAACTAGTGACTAGATGGTTCACCACTGTGACATATATACCTCTAGCCGAGTCAGTAACAAGTGACTAAATGGTTCACCACTGTGACATACCTCTAGTCGAGTCAGTAACTAGTGACTAGATGGTTCACCACTGTGACATATATACCTCTAGCCGAGTCAGTAACAAGTGACTAGATGGTTCACCACTGTGACATACCTCTAGTCGAGTCAGTAACAAGTGACTAGATGGTTCACCACTGTGACATACCTCTAGTCGAGTCAGTAACAAGTGACTAGATGGTTCACCACTGTGACATATATACCTCTAGTCGAGTCAGTAACAAGTGACTAGATGGTTCACCACTGTGACATATATACCTCTAGCCGAGTCAGTAACAAGTGACTAGATGGTTCACCACTGTGACATACCTCTAGTCGAGTCAGTAACAAGTGACTAGATGGTTCACCACTGTGACATATATACCTCTAGCTGAGTCAGTAACAAGTGACTAGATGGTTCACCACTGTGACATACCTCTAGTCGAGTCAGTAACAAGTGACTAGATGGTTCACCACTGTGACATATATACCTCTAGCTGAGTCAGTAACAAGTGACGAGATGGTTCACCACTGTGACATACCTCTAGCTGAGTCAGTAACAAGTGACTAGATGGTTCACCACTGTGACATACCTCTAGCTGAGTCAGTAACAAGTGACTAGATGGTTCACCACTGTGACATACCTCTAGCTGAGTCAGTAACAAGTGACTAGATGGTTCACCACTGTGACATACCTCTAGTCGAGTCAGTAACAAGTGACTAGATGGTTCACCACTGTGACATACCTCTAGTCGAGTCAGTAACAAGTGACTAGATGGTTCACCACTGTGACATACCTCTAGTCGAGTCAGTAACAAGTGACTAGATGGTTCACCACTGTGACATATATACCTCTAGCTGAGTCAGTAACAAGTGACGAGATGGTTCACCACTGTGACATACCTCTAGCTGAGTCAGTAACAAGTGACTAGATGGTTCACCACTGTGACATACCTCTAGCTGAGTCAGTAACAAGTGACAAGATGGTTCACCACTGTGACATACCTCTAGCCGAGTCAGTAACAAGTGACTAGATGGTTCACCACTGTGACATATATACCTCTAGCCGAGTCAGTAACAAGTGACTGTTCACCACTGTGACATACCTCTAGCCGAGTCAGTAACTAGTGACTAGATGGTTCACCACTGTGACATATATACCTCTAGCCGAGTCAGTAACTAGTGACTAGATGGTTCACCACTGTGACATACCTCTAGCTGAGTCAGTAACAAGTGACTAGATGGTTCACCACTGTGACATACCTCTAGTCGAGTCAGTAACAAGTGACTAGATGGTTCACCACTGTGACATACCTCTATCTGAGTCAGTAACAAGTGACTAGATGGTTCACCACTGTGACATACCTCTAGCTGAGTCAGTAACAAGTGACTAGATGGTTCACCACTGTGACATACCTCTAGCTGAGTCAGTAACAAGTGACTAGATGGTTCACCACTGTGACATACCTCTAGCTGAGTCAGTAACAAGTGACTAGATGGTTCACCACTGTGACATACCTCTATCTGAGTCAGTAACAAGTGACTAGATGGTTCACCACTGTGACATACCTCTAGCTGAGTCAGTAACAAGTGACTAGATGGTTCACCACTGTGACATACCTCTAGTCGAGTCAGTAACAAGTGACTAGATGGTTCACCACTGTGACATATATACCTCTAGCTGAGTCAGTAACAAGTGACTAGATGGTTCACCACTGTGACATACCTCTAGTCGAGTCAGTAACAAGTGACTAGATGGTTCACCACTGTGACATATATACCTCTAGCTGAGTCAGTAACAAGTGACGAGATGGTTCACCACTGTGACATACCTCTAGCTGAGTCAGTAACAAGTGACTAGATGGTTCACCACTGTGACATACCTCTAGCTGAGTCAGTAACAAGTGACTAGATGGTTCACCACTGTGACATACCTCTAGCTGAGTCAGTAACAAGTGACTAGATGGTTCACCACTGTGACATACCTCTAGTCGAGTCAGTAACAAGTGACTAGATGGTTCACCACTGTGACATACCTCTAGTCGAGTCAGTAACAAGTGACTAGATGGTTCACCACTGTGACATACCTCTAGTCGAGTCAGTAACAAGTGACTAGATGGTTCACCACTGTGACATATATACCTCTAGCTGAGTCAGTAACAAGTGACGAGATGGTTCACCACTGTGACATACCTCTAGCTGAGTCAGTAACAAGTGACTAGATGGTTCACCACTGTGACATACCTCTAGCTGAGTCAGTAACAAGTGACAAGATGGTTCACCACTGTGACATACCTCTAGCCGAGTCAGTAACAAGTGACTAGATGGTTCACCACTGTGACATATATACCTCTAGCCGAGTCAGTAACAAGTGACTGTTCACCACTGTGACATACCTCTAGCCGAGTCAGTAACTAGTGACTAGATGGTTCACCACTGTGACATATATACCTCTAGCCGAGTCAGTAACTAGTGACTAGATGGTTCACCACTGTGACATACCTCTAGCTGAGTCAGTAACAAGTGACTAGATGGTTCACCACTGTGACATACCTCTAGTCGAGTCAGTAACAAGTGACTAGATGGTTCACCACTGTGACATACCTCTATCTGAGTCAGTAACAAGTGACTAGATGGTTCACCACTGTGACATACCTCTAGCTGAGTCAGTAGCAAGTGACTAGATGGTTCACCACTGTGACATACCTCTAGCTGAGTCAGTAACAAGTGACTAGATGGTTCACCACTGTGACATACCTCTAGCTGAGTCAGTAACAAGTGACTAGATGGTTCACCACTGTGACATACCTCTAGTCGAGTCAGTCACAAGTGACTAGATGGTTCACCACTGTGACATACCTCTAGTCGAGTCAGTAACAAGTGACTAGATGGTTCACCACTGTGACATACCTCTAGTCGAGTCAGTAACAAGTGACTAGATGGTTCACCACTGTGACATACCTCTAGTCGAGTCAGTAACAAGTGACTAGATGGTTCACCACTGTGACATACCTCTAGTCGAGTCAGTAACAAGTGACTAGATGGTTCACCACTGTGACATATATACCTCTAGCCGAGTCAGTAACAAGTGACTAGATGGTTCACCACTGTGACATACCTCTAGTCGAGTCAGTAACAAGTGACTAGATGGTTCACCACTGTGACATATATACCTCTAGCTGAGTCAGTAACAAGTGACTAGATGGTTCACCACTGTGACATACCTCTAGTCGAGTCAGTAACAAGTGACTAGATGGTTCACCACTGTGACATATATACCTCTAGCTGAGTCAGTAACAAGTGACGAGATGGTTCACCACTGTGACATACCTCTAGCTGAGTCAGTAACAAGTGACTAGATGGTTCACCACTGTGACATACCTCTAGCTGAGTCAGTAACAAGTGACTAGATGGTTCACCACTGTGACATACCTCTAGCTGAGTCAGTAACAAGTGACTAGATGGTTCACCACTGTGACATACCTCTAGTCGAGTCAGTAACAAGTGACTAGATGGTTCACCACTGTGACATACCTCTAGTCGAGTCAGTAACAAGTGACTAGATGGTTCACCACTGTGACATACCTCTAGTCGAGTCAGTAACAAGTGACTAGATGGTTCACCACTGTGACATATATACCTCTAGCTGAGTCAGTAACAAGTGACGAGATGGTTCACCACTGTGACATACCTCTAGCTGAGTCAGTAACAAGTGACTAGATGGTTCACCACTGTGACATACCTCTAGCTGAGTCAGTAACAAGTGACAAGATGGTTCACCACTGTGACATACCTCTAGCTGAGTCAGTAACAAGTGACTAGATGGTTCACCACTGTGACATACCTCTAGTCGAGTCAGTAACAAGTGACTAGATGGTTCACCACTGTGACATACCTCTAGTCGAGTCAGTAACAAGTGACTAGATGGTTCACCACTGTGACATACCTCTAGTCGAGTCAGTAACAAGTGACTAGATGGTTCACCACTGTGACATGCCTCTAGTCGAGTCAGTAATAAGTGACTAGATGGTTCACCACTGTGACATACCTCTCGTCGAGTCAGTAACAAGTGACTAGATGGTTCACCACTGTGACATACCTCTAGTCGAGTCAGTAACAAGTGACTAGATGGTTCACCACTGTGACATACCTCTAGCTGAGTCAGTAACAAGTGACTAGATGGTTCACCACTGTGACACATCTATTTTTCAGTCATGAACAAGTAAAATGGTTCCCCTGTTAAATTTGTGCCTTTTAAGATATTTTACTTGAGTAATTTATAAGCCTCACTTAAGAAACCTTGGCCCACAGTCTGACATAGAATACGCTACCTGTTAAGTGTTTGATCAAATAGCCCTAAATCTGCCAAGGAGGACAGCTTTTATAACTTGAACTCTAAAGACAGGTCATTCGTTATGATAATTTTGTGTCGGCATTTCTTAGATCAACAAAACTTTAAAAGCAGGGTCTCTAAAATTATCATTGTAACATACATTTTTAGGACTGCTACCAATCTGTAGTATACTAACAAAAGAAATACACAGGTAACCCATAAATATGCAGTAATACAAATGGTTTCTAAAATGAAATACCTATGTGTCATATAATTTAAAAATTCAAAAAGTGGTTTTTGGAAGGTTTTCAGCTAGTGCGAAAGAAGATTGTTAATTAAAATGCTGGAGGAACTTTTTTATTGCAAGTTTATTTCATTGAAATATGTCAATTTATGTAGGGAGGACTTTGATTTCCAGTCATGTTGAATAAGTCACAACCAGGATGTAGAATTCTGTGTTCAGTTGGTTAGAGCTTTGCTGTTCGTCCTGATTCCCAAAAGGAATAAAATGTTTAGTATCATTGTGTTAAATTGAACTTTTGCATACCTATGTTTAATTCATGAAAAAAATACTTTCCCAATGTACTTTCTGTATTTTAATGTTTCGGAAATGGTTTGATACTCTGGATTTTCTGGCTGTAGTCCCAACCACGCTACCAGATTTAGATTTTTCCTTAGCTTCAATTTCCCCAAAGGGATAAAGTCCTAGAATCTATAACTGGATCAGATTACATATAATTTAAGTGATTGATTATTTTCTTGAAAAAAAATTCTTTTGGCATTTTTAGGTCATCTGACCCAAAGGGTCAAGATGACCTATAGTTACCGTGCTTCGTCTGTCGTCGTCCGCCGTGCGCCGTCCGCCGTGCGCCGTGCGCCGTCCGTAAACTTTTCACATTTCAAACTTCTTCTCAAGTTCTACCAATGGGAATAAGCTGAAACTTAGCTGAAATGATCCTGAGATGGTCCTGACCAAGTGTTGTTATTTTTCGGGTCGGTCCGAAATCCAAGATGGCCGCCATAGCCGACATCTTGAAAAACACATATTAAACTTCTTCTACAGTTCCACTGGTACCTGTGAGCTGAAAATTGGTAGGGATGTTCAGGAAGGGCAGCTTATAAAATGTTGTTATTTTTCGGGTCCGAAAAACTCTCGACATTTGTGCCATGGCGGCCATTTTGTGACATGATTGCGCAATCACTGTTTTCCTGAACAACACCTATTTTAAACTTCTCCTTAAGTTCTACCACTGGGATTAAGCTGAAACTTGGCTGAAATGATCCTGAGATAGTCCTGACCAAGTGTTGTTATTTTTCGTGTCGGTCCGAAATCCAAGATGGCCGCCAGAGCCGCCATCTTGAAAAACACATTTTCAACTTCTTCTCAAGTTCTACTAATGGGAATAAGCTGAAACTTAGCTGAAATGATCCTGAGATGGTCCTGACCAAGTGTTGTTATTTTTCGGGTCGGTCCGAAATCCAAGATGGCCGCCATAGCCGACATCTTGAAAAACACATATTAAACTTCTTCTACAGTTCCACTGGTACCTGTGAGCTGAAAATTGGTAGGGATGTTCAGGAAGGGCAGCCCATAAAAATGTTGTTATTTTTCGGGTCCGAAAAACTCTCGACATTTGTGCCATGGCGGCCATTTTGTGACATGATTGCGCAATCACTGTTTTCCTGAACAACACCTATTTTAAACTTCTTCTTAAGTTCTACCACTGGGATTAAGCTGAAACTTGGCTGAAATGATCCTGAGATAGTCCTGACCAAGTGTTGTTATTTTTCGTGTCGGTCCGAAATCCAAGATGGCCGCCATAGCCGACATCTTGAAAAACACATTTTCAACTTCTTCTCAAGTTCTACCAGTGGGATTAAGCTGAAACTTAGCTGAAATGATCCTGAGATGGTCCTGACCAAGTGTTGTTATTTTTCGGGTCGGTCCAAAATCCAAGATGGCCGCCATAGCCGAAATCTTGAAAAACACATATTAAACTTCTTCTACAGTTCCACTGGTACCTGTGAGCTGAAAATTGGTAGGGATGTTCAGGAAGGGCAGCCCATAAAATGTTGTTATTTTTCGGGTCCGAAAAACTCTCGACATTTGTGCCATGGCGGCCATTTTGTGACATGATTGCGCAATCACTGTTTTCCTGAACAACACCTATTTTAAACTTCTTCTTAAGTTCTACCACTGGGATTAAGCTGAAACTTGGCTGAAATGATCCTGAGATAGTCCTGACCAAGCGTTGTTATTTTTCGGGTCGGTCCGAAATCCAAGATGGCCACCAGAGCCGCCATCTTGAAAAACACATTTTCAACTTCTTCTCAAGTTCTACCAGTGGGATTAAGATGAAACTTGGCTGAAATGATCCTGAGATGGTCCTGACCAAGTGTTGTTATTTTTTGGGTTGGTCCAAAATCCAAGATGGCCGCCAGAGCCGCCATCTTGAAAAACACATTTCCAAATTTCTCTCAAGTTTCACCTGTGGGATTAAGCTGAAACTTGGCTGAAATTATCCTGAGATGGTCCTGACCATGAGTTGTTACTTTTCGGTCGGTTCGAAATCCAAGATGGCCGCCATGGCCGCCATCTTACAAAACACATTTCCAACTTCTTCTCAAGTTCTACCTGTGGGATTAAGCTAAAACTTGGCTGAAGTGATTCTGAGATTGTCCTGACCAAGTGTTGTTATTTTTCAGGTTGGTCGGAAATCCAAGATGGCCTTCAGAGCCGCCATCTTGAAAAACACATTTCAAACTTCTTCTCAAGTTCCGTCAGACATCCAAGATGGCTGCCACAGCCCCCATTTTGAATACACATTTAAAACTTTTCATAGAAAAATGATCCCCAGATAGTCCCAACCAAATGTTGTTATTTCTCCAGTCCGTCAGAGATCCAAGATGGCTGCAACAGCCCCCATTTTGCATCCACATCTAACACTTTCCATGATCTGAAACTTGCCTAAAATGATTCTGACCAAATGTTATTTTTCGCACTGTTCCGAAGAAATCCATGATCATCACCATCTTGAAAACCACATTTGTGTGGCATATTGTTACATGATTGTATTACTAATTCCTAGAGGAGAGGAATTTATATAAGCTATTAGCTTGTTTTCCAATCCTCACTATTTGTACAATTTCTATATATGTAATATACATGTACACTGATGGAAATAAAATATTGTTTAAACTAATTCCATAATGGTATCACAATTGGTAGTCAGATGACCGTTAAGGCCCTTGGGCCTCTTGTTGAATATCAGGTCTTTGCCATTTTGTTTTAGACTTTCCCTAGATATAGCGATTTGGATCAGATAGAACCACTCCAGAGAAAATAAAGTTGGTTCATTCACTGGCAGAGTAATGAGATAGGAAAGTAAGCTTCTTTAGAAACATTACCACAGGGCTCAATGTGGGGATGTCATACATGGGGCCAGACACTAAACGTATTTAGTGATTATTGAGCTGTAGTTGGATTGTGTCAGGATCACCCGCTGTCAGTATATGTGACTGAGCGTTACTGTGCTGGGTGCCTTCTGTACGCAATTTCAGTAAGATAGCACTGTACAGTTTACATCAGATTCACTCAGTGTATTCACACTGTACAGTTTACATCAGATTCACTCAATGTATTCACACTGTGGAAGGCATCAGATTCACTCAATGTATTCACACTGTGAAAGGCATCAGATTCACTAAATGTATTCACACTGTGGAAGGCATCAGACTCACTCAATGTATTCACACTGTGGAAGGCATCAGATTCACTCAATGTATTAATTCACACTGTGGAAGGCATCAGATTCACTCCATGTATTCACACTGTGTAAGGCATCAGATTCACTCAATGTATTCACACTGTGGAAGGCATCAGATTCACTCTATGTATTCACACTGTGGAAGGCATCAGATTCACTCAATGTATTCATACTGGAAGGCATCAGATTCACTCAATGTATTCACACTGTGGAAGGCATCAGATTCACTCAATGTATTCACACTGTGGAAGGCATCAGATTCACTCAATGTATTCATACTGGAAGCCTGATCCTGCTTCCATCAGATTGATTGGCTTTCATTTGAAGAAACGTGCCAAGTCCATGATTTTAAGAAAGATGCCATGTCCAAGATAAAAGAGTATTGACTAGTTGTCAGTCTTTAATTGGCATAGAAAATGGCACACCCTTTGGCCTTTGTCGCTAGTGTTTGTGACTGTGTGGGACTGTGATAGATGCCTTCTCCATGTAATTTCAGTAAGATAGCACTATAAAGTTTGGCATTAGATCCCCTCTCTCTGAAGGGGGTAAGCATATCAACATTACTTATATCCTGCATTCATGAGTTCAAAAATGTGCTACGAACATAGAGTTATGTCCAGACATTAACTATTTGTAAGACATATAAACAAAATATCACAAATAACATTCAAGTAAATACCTGCAAGAAGTTCTATGTTATGGTAGACAGTATTCTTGTACAAGGAGAGTGGTTGATGTGACAGTAATTGTGGCTGAGGATGGATGGTGAATGGACGGTAAATCTTACTCAACAACAGCTTCATCATTGTCTTCCACCGCTGATCGTAGATATACAAGATATATATATACAACAGTCATAAACGTCTGTCCCAATGATAACACAGAAAAATACACCCAATGTTGCCGACGGCTAAGTAAATGTTAATGATATTTGTAAAGCACAAGTTTCTATACAAGTTCACTGTATTGTGTGGATATTGACTCTTTCTAACTAAAATCTGTATTTGCCTGAAGTTAATCGTACTGTCCACAATCATGAAATGATTGAAGGTTAAACATTTTCCAATTTCCTTAATTTTTCATCCTGAATATTTTTAAAAGATGATTTATTAAAAGGTATGTTATCAAAACCTTTTAACTTTCAATTAAGCATGGAATAAATGATTTCTCCATGTATTTGTCTATGATTATATTGAGACTTCAAAATTGTTTTGACCGATTAAATTTTTGTTACAGAAATGCCCGGGTTGATTGCCCTGCGACGGAGAGCCGAGTCCGACAAGCCTCTGGTAGGAGCTAAGATCATCGGATGTACACATATCACAGCACAGACTGCCGTAAGTCATAATTACATCACTAACTATAGGGTCCACCAATATATTCTAGATTTCAATGGATTGTCAACCCCAGTGTTTTCTATTATATAAAAAAAAGGTGGGGAACTGGACGGATGGGGTGGGGAACTGGACGGATGGGGCAGGGAAGGGGATGATAGGGCGAGGAAGAGGACAGATGGGTGGGAAAGGGATTGATAGAGAGTTGGAGCATTGAGAGGCCCAGTTACGAGGAGTAAATCTTTAAGTCCAATTGACTTTGATAATTGTGATATTTGAGCTCCCAAAAAGTTTTTATCTGTTTTAAACTTAAGGTGATTCTGACTTCTGGGAAATTTGGTTGTTTGAGATTGTTTTCAGATCAGTAGGTCAAAGGTGAAGGTCACTGAGGTTTTATGATCAGTAAGGTCAAAGGTGAAGGTCACTGAGCTTTTATGATCAGTAGGTCAAAGGTGAAGGTCACTGAGCGTTTTTGATGAACTGAAAGATGAAATTCACTGTTTCTGTACATTTTATTCTTCTTGCTCCTAGAGAATGGTGTACAGAAGACTTCATCAAGTAAAATCAAGGTCACTGTCCTTCCCGAGGGACGCAATAAATTTGTTACTTTGATGTTGTTGGTAAAAATGAGGTCAGATCAGTTGGCTGCATGATGTCGTTAGACTTGATAAAAGTTACAATCTGGTACATGGTGGGTACTATGTATGTTTCCATTTATCGTCAATGCCTCTGGACATGGACATTTGATAAAATTCTGGATGACTACGACAAAACTTCATTAAATCTGTAACTGACTATACAACACGTTTTATATTATTTCATTTTCTGCTAAAAGAACACATCACAAACAAGTATAAAAAGTTCCAGGACTAATATGGTTAGTTTTGATGTCTTGGTCATGGGGGATTGTAATAATAGTGATTCGTCACGAGATATGTTGTTTGTATAGCTGTAAAGTTTTCATTGGTCCTTTACTGTTTGGGATGGGTTGATGAAATGTGGTGTAGTTAAGTGGTGATCTAGTTTCTGACTGGAGGAGAAGCTATTTGGTAATAAAATGTTTATAGAACCAATAGATTGTCAGGTTTAATTTTGTATTTCGTTGTCATACATTGCGCATCATTTGTAGATAATTGAAAATTGATCTTCCGGGGTCTATTAAAGAATATAAGTCTCCTAGAAATCCAGAACCTATTTATTTGTTAGTTGATGTATCAACTTTAATATTTTGTTGAAAGTATAGAGTGCACTCAAATTCAGAGTGATCTTGGTGCGTTTTGAAGTCTATGAGGAAAAATCAATTTATATTTTGAGATTTTAGAAATCGGCATAAAATTCAGAGTGACCTCTTTTTGCTTCATCTATTTTGAAGTTTTTGGAGTCAGCATGAAAACAAAAAAATGTCTGCTTGAACTTTTTTTTTTCAATTGGCGTCAATCCCAATTTAACTCTTAATGTTTCAGGCAGCTGAAAATTTTAATAAGAGCTTTGAATTTGAATCCTAGTTCTCCTACAGGCAATTTAACAGCAGAAAACAAAACAAAAATAGAGTGCCTTCCTGGAGGCGTTCCGAGGTGACCATCCTGTGCTGTCTTTTAATTAGTTACGTAACCTCGAAATAGAACACTTTTTGCACATTTGACTATAATTTAGAGATTCCCAAAGATCTGCTAATTTTAGATAATTGATTTTATTCAGCAAGCTGATGACTAGAGTCTCCCCGTCTACTGATGAACGTTTTCAGCTTGGCATTGATTATGGCATGCCATTAAAGAAAATCCTCTAACTGATAGCTTTAAGTTAAGTTTTTCCTGGAAGTCATTCTGTCTGGTATTGTGCATGTCATTCATTATTAGACGGGCAAATAGAAATTCCCTCGGAGATGTGGGCTTTAGTCTGTATCCGGATGTGATGTTTGGATTTGATTGCTTTGAATTAATATTGGGGATGTTTTTGACTTTGATGTCATCGCAATTGAAATTTCAAGTTTTTCTTGACAGAAAGTTTCACTTGTTTAGGATTATCAAACTGCTATAAATTTTCAGTTAATTTTTGATCTAATGCTTTCACTAGTACTGTCAGCAGAATTTTCAGATCAATAACGATGATAAATTCCTTTATTTTGTCACACGTGTTAGTGCAGTGATTGATATTCACAAAGTATTGCATAATACTTGAGGTCTGCAGTAGGTTTGCTGCACTTAAATCAAATATGAATTATTGACTTTAAATTTTTTTTCCCACTGGGACAATTGTCAAAACCACCTGTCATATATCTGCTGACTCAGAGGTCGACAACAGCTAAGAGTGCTGTTTCCGCTGAGGAAGCCGTGGCCTGATCCTGCTTCCATCAGATAGATTGGCTTTGATTTGAGGAAGCGTGCCACGTCCAAGATAAAAGAGTATTGACTAGTTGTCAATCTTTGGCAGAGAAAATGGCACACCCTTTGGCCTCTGCTCCTGTGTTTGTTAGATCATTAATATGTTGACATTGTCTGACACAGTTTCCGGCCTTTCTGTGTCATCTGTTTGCTTACATATCCAACAAATTGTTGACTGTCGTTACATATCACAGCAAAATGTATTAATGTTTAGGTCAAGCTTTTCCTTAGGTCACTGTTTGTAAGTTAATGACCTTGTCGGTCAACCTTCACCTCAAGGTCAAGTTAAAGACAGGAATAAACTTTTGTATCAGAGAGAGAAAGATCAGTATTCATATGTCTTTGTACCAATGACAGAGTTTAGATATTTACTCCAGGGACAGTGTTAAAGTTACAGGTAGATTAAATCATATGATAAGTCACTGATATGAATAAAGGTCAACCTTAACCTAAAGGGCCATGTTAAAGCTGTGTATTTTCCAAGGTCAACATGATATTGACAGAGGTCATTTATTACCTGAAGGTCGATTCTATAAACAGAATTTTTTCAGCATTTGGAAAAATGGACATAACCATAAGCAACAAAAGTGTCCTGAATGGGAAATTGTGTGATTACACTTGGCTTCAGATTTTATACTGAGCGTCTTGTGTTCAGTGGAAATGTAACTTTGCTACAGTTATATCTTAACAGAAGATAAAGGAAAATTAACTAGTGGAGTTAGACAAGGATCCTTAACTAAGGTCATGCAGTGGTTGTTGGGCTAAGGTCAGTGGTTGTCGGGTTGAGGTCAGTGGTTGTTGGGCTAAGGTCAGTGGTTGTCAGGTTAAGGTCAGTGATTGTCAGGTTAAGCAAGGTCAGTGATTGTCAGGTTAAGGTCATTGGTTGTTGGGCTAAGGTCAGTGGTTGTTGGGCTAAGGTCAGTGTTTATTGGGTTGAGTTCAGTGTTTGTTGGGTTGAGGTCAGTGGTTGTTGGGTTGAGGTCATTGGTTGTTGGGCTAAGGTCATTGGTTGTTTGGCTAAGGTCAATGGTTGTCAGGTTGAGGTCAGTAGTTTTGTATTTGATGGTTGCTCTTGGTTCCGGTATTGGAGCACTAGATAGTATCTGAAGGAATGCACCGATACATTTTATTGATATTTTCTGAAAACATCCAGTACGACACTCTTCCTTATACCGAGCATGCTTTCTGTCTGGTATACAATAAATTGTCCAGAAAGGTTGAGCACGGCCAGATTAATACAAGGTCATTAACCTGAGTATTCATAAAATATTAGATGCCTCACACACATCGTGTTGTAAAAGTCTTCGTAATCAATGAAGGCAGTGTTACTGATGACAGGGTTACCTCACAACAGGGAGTTAGAATCATTGTAAGGAACACATACAAACAGGACATATATGTTTCATTCTCTGTAAGGTTTAGCTTATATTGCAGTGTTTATGTAGCAAAAGAATATGTCTCTATATATAATGTTGGTTTTGATTAATGTTATCACTCGGCTGATATAGTAAAGATTTCTGCAGATACATGTACCTAGTACGTGTAATGTACAATGGCTGTACGTCTGGAATTTAAAGATGCTCCTTGTTTAATAATAATTTGGAGATATTATGAAAAATAGAAATGTATTAATTTAGATGTCTTGTCTGTTTGGCCATTGACATTCAGAAGGATAATGTTAATTCTATCCACCTCCCATCTCTGACTATTACCTCGATTCAGCTTCCCTACGAGGCCACTTCTCCCATTTAGTACTTTTTTACTGACTGTAAACACTACGGATGAACATCATTCTGTATTACGGCCATGTTAAACACACCGGGTCAGATTTGGTAAGAAGTCAAGTCTAGGCGGTCTTTCCTCTGAGAAACTCAGTTCTGTAGACTTGGAAGTGTTTCAACCCTGGTGCACTAGCAGACATACTCTGTTTGGCTAGGGGCATCTCGTGTCTGACCTGTCTCGGTGTAGAACTCCAACGATTTTTGGTCAGACTTCGGTCGTTATAACAGATATAGCATGAAAATTTAATAGAATCTATCGTATGTGAGATATAGATATTCTATATGAGAGTGGAATTCGGGTTAGAACCAGGTCTTTGCCAATTCTCTGACACCACATTTTGCATTTAATTCTCCTACCTTGATCTTTACTGAAATTCACAATTCAAATGTAATATTATATGTAGTATATTGCTAATGAAATACAAGCAAAGTAAGGCCATATTTAGCCAAATCGGTAAGGTTTACCATAGATATTTCTTCAGGCTTCAGGGCTAGTCTGTTCAATAAGTCTTATGTGTTGGAGGTGATGTCACCTCCAGTAGGTAAGATTGCCGAAATTAGTTGAACGACATGTTTTTGGTTGTAATGCCATTATAAAATGCTGTGGTATGCAGAGGTTTAAAGATAGATATATAACTTGACCTCGGTCATACATTTTCAGTCACCATCTTTTGAAAGGTTTGATTTGAGATTAAATAAAAATATTGCAGAGAACTTAAAGCATTTTCTTTTACATTTACAGGTTCTCATTGAGACCCTATCAGCCCTGGGGGCTACGATCCGGTGGGCAGCCTGTAACATCTACTCAACACAGGTTAGTTCTTAAATCACGGCCTTTAACATCTACTCAACACAGGTTAGTTTAAATCACAGCCTGTAACATCTACTCAACACAGGTTAGTTTAAATCACAGCCTGTAACATCTACTCAACACAGGTTAGTTCTAAAATCACAGCCTATAACATCTACTCAACACAGGTTAGTTCTTAAATCACAGTCTGTAACATCTACTCAACACAGGTTAGTTCTTAAATCACAGCCTGTAACATCTAGCTAATCAACACAGGTTAGTTCTTAAATCACGGCCTTTAACATCTACTCAACACAGGTTAGTTCTTAAATCACAGCCTGTAACATCTACTCAACACAGGTTAGTTCTTAAATCACAGTCTGTAACATCTACTCAACACAGGTTAGTTCTTAAATCACAGCCTGTAACATCTACTCAACACAGGTTAGTTCTTAAATCACGGCCTTTAACATCTACTCAACACAGGTTAGTTCTTAAATCACAGCCTGTAACATCTACTCAACACAGGTTAGTTCTTAAATCACAGTCTGTAACATCTACTCAACACAGGTTAGTTCTTAAATCACAGCCTGTAACATCTACTCAACACAGGTTAGTTCTTAAATCACGGCCTTTAACATCTACTCAACACAGGTTAGTTCTTAAATCACAGCCTGTAACATCTACTCAACACAGGTTAGTTCTTAAATCACAGCCTGTAACATCTACTCAACACAGGTTAGTTCTTAAATCACGGCCTTTAACATCTACTCAACACAGGTTAGTTCTTAAATCACAGCCTGTAACATCTAGCTACTCAACACAGGTTAGTTCTTAAATCACAGCCTGTAACATCTACTCAACACGGTTAGTTCTTAAATCACAGCCTGTAACATTAGAGACTGCTTATTTTTCAGTGATTCAGTTCAGTTTGTTATTGGATTCCTTACAACAAGAATTGTGTGTTGTATATAAGAATGGATTATATATTTCTGATACCGATCAGTCAGGAATGTTTAGCGAATGAGGTACATTTGTATGCTATATTTTGTACAAATATAACATGAATTGTGTAGAGTTATCTCCCCCTTGAAATAAATTTAAATGTTGCCATGCTAATTGATAATTTAGAATGATAAGTTAGCAGTCTTGTAAATCTTTTATTGAGGTCAACTTTTGAAGATTTGACCGGTTTTCTGGTGTGCAACTCATTTGGAATAGACAATTCTCTGTAAGAGTGCTGGTATTATATGACTCGAGCAGTGCAGATTTTTCGCTTGAAGCAAACATTTCCATTTAAATAGTCTCTATCATCTATAGCTCTGGGGTTATTCATTGCTTACAGTAGTAAAAGATTTTTCTGAGTCGGAATCTACACTGTTTCAATGAATGGAAGCAACAAAATTTGTCAGCATTCATAGAAACTTGTGAAATACGTACGCTGGAGGATCGTAAAACATTATTTATGTCGAGATTACGGGATTCTGTTTCGGCATTTCCTAGAGGAATAAATGTTGATTTGATTACTAAGGCTATTGCTTTTTTTCAACAATATACTTACATTTTTTTGCTTCAATAAATGGCAAGTGATATATATGGACTGCTCTCTAGACGGTTCTAGTCTGGAAATGTTAGCTCAACAGTGTCTACTTAAGGGGTTATGGGGTAATATATAACTACTTTATATAAAAATAGCTGTCAGTGTTATATATCTCCAACCTGATTCTAGGACTGTAGGAATGATCTGATTCTAGGTGTGTAGCTTGCATGATTTCCTCTTTATATTAAAAGACAGTAAAACATGTTGACATTTGAATCTATCGATCCTTCAAATATAATATACAGTTGAACCTCGTTATCTCAAACTCTTATTACTCAAAGACCCTGTTTGATTTGTTTTGTCGGTCCCAGTAAAGCGTTTCACTAATCATTCATATTCACCTAACTCGATTACACGGATAACTGGAACTTTACCTGTGGTCCGTTGATAGCGAGATAACAAGATTTGACTGTAAATTGAATTTCAAAAAACAATGATGCAATAGTATCAAAAGAAACTGGTATATTCCAGATGCACTGTGTGATGTAACAGTGATGTCTGTTTGTGTATTACATAATTAATAAATAAAAAGTGTATCGGAGGCCTCAGGCTGTCGTCAGAAATATTGAAAACAATCAGGATGAGGAAATCAACACTTGATGCTATCAATTCTGTCGATTATGTAATAAAACAAGGCAGTTAATGAAATGTAAACATTATTTATTTCTAGGACTTAAGGTATTATTGTCATCCTTAGTGGTGATGAAAACATGAAATACAATAATTTTCATATTACTAGCTTAATAAATGATAAAATCAAGGTTATAGAATTTCCTCCCCCATTTTCACATCATAAGAACAAAATGGCTGAAAACAATAAAAATTTGACACTTCATCAGATAAAGTGATACTAGCCAGGCTTTCTAGCTGACATCACATTTGTAAAGTGATGGGTATTACTGTCAAGATAATTGAGACAGATAGAGGTTGAAGATACAAATGCCTCAAGCCTCTTATAGATTGGAGCTATGTACAGAGGCACGTGTGATCGTGTCTAGAAGAAGTATTGTCGTAGATTATGGAATTGTTACTTGATGCTGATAAAGACCAGCTTTTGTGGCAGCTGTATAAATCTTTTGTCACTTTTCCTTGGATATATTGACAATTTGAGGCCAATTTTCCGAGCTCAGTGATATCAATTTTCGTAGTATGTTTTACAGAAATAATCAAGATTCATTTTCTGAGTAAACATTACTTAAAAGTAATGTAAGCGCTCCATGGGAATTCGTTTTGTATGAGTTTTGGCCAATACTGGTTTCTGGGACAGAGTGCTTAAAATTTTCCTCTCAAGACGACCTTATAACAATGTTTTTCCAAGGTCACAGGTCAAATAGAGAAAAAGATGATCTTCAGAATGTCGAGAGTACTAATAGTACTTAGCCAGTAGATACCTGGCATGAAGTACTATACAGTTTCCTTGAATAAGTGACCTTGATTTACTTTTTAAGGTCACAGGACATGGTTAATTGTCTTTAAAACTTTCAAACACCTTCTGAATAACCAGGCAGCCAAGAGAACTAATACTTGACCAGTAAGTACCAGGTATGTTAAGTATTGTTAGTTTCATCAAATAAATGACCACATCCAATAAATGTCACTGGAGGAAAATATATGTAAAATTGAATTTAGACATCCTCTTAATCAGATGACTTAAAACCCCAGAGAAATGATAGGTATGTTGGACAGGGTGTTCTCAAGTTTATTTGAATATCTTTAGACACCTGTAAAACTTTGAGGTACAGCTGGGTGTCGTTATTTGACCAGTAGCTTGTTTGGATAGAGAAATATAATATTAATGTTTCATTTAGTTTGGAACATCACTTAGTCAAGGAGATTCAATCTATGGAAATGATTGCCAACCACTTTACTTCAGAATATTTTCCCAATGATTGCATAAAAATCCAGGTGAATTATACTGACCTTCTCGAGCGAATGTCTTATGCTATATCATTGCAAGTCTTCTGAATTCTTTTGGTGGAAATAAAAGCTTTTTATTTGGGACTTAATTTCAAGTATACTTCCTCTGATATAAACTGGTGTAAGTCTATTTGCTGGGTTGTAAACAAAGGTTATTATGTGGGACTTGTGCAAGTCTAGTACCTAGGATGTAAACACTACAGAAACAGACCGCCATTAGACAAGTACTTGTAGCTAAAACGGGAGAGAGAGGAAACATGTGTTAAAATTAACCTAATCATCAAGTAGATGTAGCTCGTACGTCATTCTACATGGTCTAAACGTAAGGTGTGCTTAATTAAATTCTAGAAAATAGATATATTTATAATGGGAACTAAGAGCATAGACGTCTATAGGCGTAAACAACATGGCAGTTACCACTGGTATCTGTCGGGAGAAGATACCACACAGCTCCCATGTTTCCTGTGAGACCACTGATAAAAGTCGGTGATGTCATTACCTAGATTTAATGCGATATTCTTTATCTGAGTTCCTGAAATACATTACATAGCCCAAATCACTGTCTTTTACACATTTTTGCTAATTATAGCTCTGAGCCTGATTCACGGTTAATGACATAGACGCTGGTTTAATGGCGTTACTGTTGCTGATTCACTCAGGAAATCAAAGAGTAATTGAATAGACTTAAAATGTCTTCTAAATACAGATTAATTTTCAGGATATCTGCTTTACTGACAGTCTCAATGGCATTGTTGAGGATTGTTGTGGGAATTCATAAATCGATACATACTGAGAAAATAAGTGTTGGAATTTGCGATAAATTATATAACTCTAAATATTTAGAGTCTACCCCAACATAATTATATTTTATTATGACGTCATCATTAGACGCGGGTAAAGTTAACCCTGGTCATTGGTCAGTGTGAAAGGTCAATTAAAGGTTTCTGTTGACCACTTTGGGGATAAAAAGACTAGTGTAGAAAATATTTCATGAACCTCCTGACAGATTTGGTTCATATTCACACTACCAGGTAAAGCATCACACGATCAAGCTCTGCAGGTGGTTAGCTTTTGGTGGTCATCGTTTAATGTTAAAAGGTCAAAGGTCACTTCATAGGTGTGGGAGGTATATCTATTTGAGACCCAGCTCATTGTGTTTTCAACAAGAGGAGAATTTACTAAAGAAAAAAAAACCTAAAACATCACTCTTAACTTGAAAAATCATAGTATTGTATCTCATTGAAAGATTAACATCTTTTATATAACATAATTCCTGGCTATATTTACCAGACTAGTTATTAGGATAAATAGAAATTGCTCCTTCCCTTCAGACAAAGCAGTATAATGTCTCAATATCTATATATAGACTTTTACATTAGTTTTAAACTTGGGGGGGGGGGGGGGGGGGGAGTAAGCAAACAGTAAAATTCAGGTAGAGAAACTTAGTGATTGCAAAGTACATTGTAGTACATTATCATTGCTATAGCTATTGCTTCGCAGCCTAATACTTATCCTCTTGACAATTTGTCCCGTATTAAATGTCAGTAGCAATGTATTGTCTGTAATATGCTTTGAAAGGCCAAAGGTACATCCTTGATCCAGGGAGGAGGGAGGTTATGAAATGGTCATTAGGAGGAAGAAACACCCACGCTGGTAATGACTGCTTTTAATGGCTCCTGACAGATATTTTAACGGCTCATGACAGATATTTTAATGGCTCCTGACAGATATTTTAATGGCTCCTGACAAATATTTAAATGGCTTCTGACAGATATAGCTGTCTAAAATCCTGAGGCATCATCAATATACAGTTTAGGTTTTCAAAAACTTTTATGCATTATGAACTTTTGTATGTTTACCAGATTTTTGGTTCAAAATACAACAGGTGTTTTTGACTTGAAGGTCACTTTTACAAGTAATATGTTGAATTTCTGGAATAAAAAATTACTTCTTTAAGAAATAGATATTGATTGACCTATACAGTCCAACTTTGGTCATCTATGCCAACTTCACCTCAAAATGATAGTGGCAGGATTGAAAGTCCGAAGACATGTGTGTTTTAGAAAGACGGAAACGGAATCTGTCACCATTGCGCTCTCTGTACAGTGAAACAATGGGATTTCAGTTGTGGTCAGATTGATAGGAATTGCCAGCTGTACAAAACACAACTGAAATGGCAAATTCTTTGTTAGATTTATACAATAGAGACTAACGAGTAAGTCTGTGTAGCTTTTTGTGATGGATGGGTTAATTAAGTCCCCGAAGGCTTGTGCACAACCTATACAGGAAGCCAAATAAGTAAGACCTGGCCGTGATAGATTTATATGTATTAGATGCTTGTCGATAATTGGCATGGCTCGTGCATGACCCATCCATATGTATGGACTCGCATGTTAGCAGTGGCGTGAATATGATATTGATCGGATTTTATAGCGCTGAACAACACAACAATTCTCGCACCTTGATCAGGAAAACGGTGGACAAGTGGAAAGTTCACTGCATCAGAACATAGAACAGCGCTATGCAATCTAACGGTCTGTGCACATGATCATCTATAAGCGATGGTATGTGGAGGTCCCTTGGTGTCAGCCTGACAGCTACATTGATGAACACAACTTTGGGTCATTCTCTTGTGTACCATTGACGCCAAAGAGTGCTTGCCATCTACAAAAACAAATTTTGCCTCAAGTTAAAAAGCAATTTTTATAGCGAGACTCTTCAGAATTAATTTATTAAAATGAAGACTTCAGAAAAATATGGTCATTATATGTAGAATAACTAGATTGAAGCAGTATGGGACACAGAGGACGAAGTTGGTGAAAGGTTAATTGTGTAATTGTGTATCGTGTAGCTGTCAAGCCCGACTGAGGAAATTGTGAGATTACTAAAGCAGCTAGAACCCAGGAGATTTATCATTGTTGAATTTATTATGGAGTAAAAAGAAAACTTTAAACGGAAGTGTTGCTTTGGTTTGGAATATGGAGTTGGCTGTTCGTGTTTAAGTTATGATTAGATAGATATGAAATGCATTGATTTGATTCCAGCCACGGATCCAGCTGTAAGCACACTTTTGTAAGCACAAGTCCAACTTCCACCTGACCCACAAGCTATTGTAGCCCTTTAGGAACTCATAACCACAGAAAATACTTCAATATTACTTTAGCAATGAGTTGAATTTTCGTAGCGATGAGTTGAATTTTCGTAGCAATGAGTCGACTTTTCGTAGCAATTAGTTGACTTTTCGTAGCAATGAGTTGACTTTTCGTAGCGATGAGTTGACTTTTTGTAGCAATGAGTTGACTTTTTGTAGCGATGAGTTGACTTTTCGTAGCAATGAGTTGACTTTTCGTAGCAAAGAGTTGACTTTTCGTAGCAATGAGTTGACTTTTCGTAGCAATGAGTTGACTTTTCGAAGCAAGGAGTTGACTTTTCAAAGTTTGATTAAAGGGCACTCCCCGATGTCATTAGATCACTGACTGAACTGACTCTAGTCTCGGTGATGAATTCATAACAAGGTTCAGTCCCAGTTATATTGCAACAAGAACTGACTTTAGTCGGTGAGTTGTGTATTTTGCGACGATAATGTGACTTGATCGATTCAGTAAGTCGTGATGGATCTATAGAGTTGTGGACATGAGGACAGAGGGGTCTATTTGTTTTGAGAACTGGCTTGAGGTCAGAGTTTGATTTGTGAGTCACAATGATCAGGAATCAAGTCGGGTCCCTTTGTGATTTAACAGAGCCCGCTAATGGTGACAGTGAAATGGTTAAGGATGACGCTGGTTATTAGATTGTAGCAGAATAAATGTTGGTCACAGGCAATATACAGCACTGGACTTCATCAGATTCCGCCATTAGAGAGGGCGCACAGACTGCGACCAAATCAATGGATTCAAATTCTATAGAGCTGATGGAGGTGGCGTGAAGGTCTTCATGCAGAACACAAACTTGATACATTCTTTCAAGATTTCGTAGAAAGTTTGGTCGTCAGATATGTAGCAAGTCATCCCAGACACGTGAAGTGTAGAATTCCATTTGTAGAGACAGAAGAGTTCTCACCAAGGGGAGAATGTAAAAAGTGGCTGCCATTGTGTTAAAGCAGACATCAGTATTCTGTGATGTGTAATCAATTTATTTTTCAGTTCCTTGAGAATTTTTTTGCAATTGTCAGGCAGGAGTATCAATTTTCTTCACAAAATACAGAAAATCCATTTTAAAGTCTTGCCTGTGGTTCGTCACAACAAATGTCACGTCACCAAATACTTTACATGGCGTGGAGATAAGCACTGTTGGTGTTTAGCTAGGCATATTTTATAAATTTGCTAGCATTTACCATTTAGGTAAAGATCAGTAATTGAATTTTCCCTGGAAATAACAACACTTTACTTTAAACCACGGTGTCTATCATTGACCAAAGTGTAATTCTAGACATTGATTTTCCTTTCTCCTTTTAAAATAATTAATATTAAAAGTCTCTGGGTTTTGTTTTTGCGAAGTAAGCATTATAAATAATTCAGCTGATGTTTTTTTATGTTTCTGCATGGTGTTAAAGCTAACCGTATGTATAGCCTCAACTCAAATTAGAAAAAATTGTTTTACACATTAAATTTTTGTATTTCAGAAATGTGAAGGAAGGGCAATTTGTTGACTATCCTTTATTTCTTCAGATATTGATTTTTACAACAATGACAAGGCATCATACAAATTGGCTTTGTTACAGCATATTGAACAGATACAAACATCAGAATGATGTGAATATATGAATAATCAGAGGTAGTCAATTGTCATGCACGCATGCTTTTTTATTAAAAAATTATTAGAAATTAGCTTCATAATCGTAATTTTATCTGAAAATTTAAGATGAAATTACGATTATGAAGCTAGTTTCTATCCGAGCTTATTTGTATGCATGACATATTTTTACGCTGATCACATTTTTTGCGATCACATTAAGCATATAGAAATAACCTGCCATTCAGTAAATCAGATTTTTTCATCTAAATACTAATTTTACAGAACTTTTTTTTGTAAAATGGATTTGATTTACTAATTGAAAATAGAATTTTTGATTTTTTTTTTTTTAAACCTCTATGAGTAGACAAAATGATGTACACTATTTCAAATTTGTTTTCATTTAAATTGGGAGAGGGGGGAGGGGGGGGGTGTGTGTGTGTGTTATTTTTAAAATCCCAATGTGGTTAAAGAGAATTTTGACCCTGAATGACTATCCTTTCTGTTTTTCATGAATCTCTAGAAGTTTTAGAACCGGACACTCCTGGTATATGTAGTGCTCAGACACCACTTCATAAATTTCCGAAAAAAATATATACATGGACAGCTAACTAACATTCTAATCATCACACAGGAAAAAGCCCCTTTCTAATCATTACAGCACAGACATAAATCTAAAATCAAATTGTCGTGGAAGGCAGTATACCCAAATTCTGTGTATTTAGGACAAGAGACCATTTTAGTTTTTCGTCCCTGATTGATCGGTGTTGTAGTCTCGGCTAAACAGATTACGTCGGAAGTGTTCACAGAGACAGTGGAACGAGTCCGTATTGACAGAGTCGCCATCAGACTGTTGCTCAGAACCTTCCAAACATAACCAAGGCTCAGAACCTTCCAAACATAACCAACGCTCAGAACCTTCCAAACATAACCAACGCTCAAAACCTTCCAAACATAACCAACGCTGAGAACCTTCCAAACATAACCAACGCTCAGAACCTTCCAAACATAACCAACGCTCAGAACCTCGCAAACATAACCATCGCTCAGAACCTTCCAAACATAACCATCGCTCAGAACCTCGCAAACATAACGAATGCTGACAGAACCTTGCAAACATAACCAACGCTCAGAACCTCGCAAACATAACCAACGCTCAGAACCTCGCAAACATAACCAATGCTCAAAACCTCGCAAACATAACCAATGCTCAGAACCTTCCAAACATAACCAATGCTCAGAACCTTCCAAACATAACCATCGCTCAGAACCTCGCAAACATAACGAACGCTGACAGAACCTTGCAAACATAACCATCGCTCAGAACCTCGCAAACATAACCAACGCTCAGAACCTCGCAAACATAACCAACGCTCAGAACCTCGCAAACATAACCAATGCTCAGAACCTCGCAAACATAACCAATGCTCAAAACCTCGCAAACATAACCAATGTTCAGAACCTTCCAAACATAACCATCGCTCAGAACTCCGCGAACATAACCAATGTTCCAAAGTGATCATACTCCACTTAGTGTTACACTATCTAACAAGGAACATTGTTGAACTGATAAAAAACATCATATGTTGATGTGTTGAAGGAGAAACAAGTATGAAATATGAGGAATCAGGGCAGTTTGGTTTAAAAAAAACTTACTCAAAGCCATATCTAAAAGTTTACAGCTTTGTTACACAACCTTGAACTTTTTCACCCCTGAATATATTTAAGACACATTTGAACTCTTCCAATGCTAGGAACAAGACCTAACAAAGATCTCAGTCTATAAACATGGACCTTCAAACTGGTTGTCTGGACATTTCTTCTGGTATGTTTAAGGGTGTATGCTATATAATGAAAGATAGAGTTATCACCCTTGATATTTAATATTTCAGGATCAAGTGATCATTACTGATGCAGTAAATCTTGTGTGACTTTGTTATTGGGGAGTTGATCAATTACTCTTGTCATCACAAAGACAGCTGAGGTTTGTTTTCCATTCAGTTAGGAAAACGTACATGATCACCATTAGGTCACCTGCCCCAACTCGATTTTTGGCATGAAGGGGTCTAATATTGGTGAAGTTAAGACAAACTGGAGAAAGATGTGATTGGGTAGCACCTTGACACCTGATTCACTGGTTAATTCTGGGCACTCTAGGTTGATCAAACAGTCAATGTCCCCTAATGTGTACTGCTTGGTCCAGCTAGGTCTCTTGATATTTCATTGTCAAGATTAAATTAATTTCTAAAGTATTTACAGTAAAACCCCTCTTACTCGAACCAGGATTATTCGGACACCCTTCATTTGTCTAACAGTTCATTTGGTCCATATTTGGTACATATTCAAACATTACCTCGGTTTACTTGAATATTATGTATTTCTCTAACTATTAATCAGATCCCCACAAGTTCGAGTATTTAGTTGGGTTTTACTGTACTATAGGTTTGTTCGATTAAAACTCTTTAGAAAAAGAGATTCTGATCATATCTATGTGGCGTATTTACTAAAACACTTAAAAATATCATTCAAGTTCAAGTTGAGTTTTGTATCTTGAAGTTAATTTCAAACCACAGTTAACTACATATATTTGTAAGGGAAGTTGTCATTGACGTATTACTGATTCTAACCACTGATTATCACCCAAACCAGCCCTCGACCACTAAATGATTGCTTGCTTGTAATAATTTCAGGCATTAGGGTATTCAAGTGTCGGGTAATATCCTGGTAAGGGATGGCGGGGAAGGTAGCTAATGAATTGATAAACACAAATCACCACTCTGTGTGGGTAGCTGTGGCCCCTGATCAATGACAATCACAGATCTCGCTGACGGCAATCGTACATGACAACTTTTAAGAAAATGCAGGCACGCCAAATTTAATTAGTTATGAGGTTTGTCCACCAGTAAATCAATAGTTTCTAACATGGAATCGCCCTCGTTCCTCAATGTCTGTTACAAGGCTTCAGTTGAGAAACATCAAACCAATTATTTACAAATTCAGACATCCTACAGCTTATCGGTAAAACGTCGCCTCCAGAAACAGGGACAGAAACAGTTGCTGGTTGATGCGTTTACTAATTCCTTGATGTTAAATCCTACCTCTGTAGCATTGTGTTAATTACTTTCCCTGTGTGTCTTTGACATCTTGTTAAGATGTTCACATTGTGTGGACATCCATGATGATGACCCTGCTGGAGGTCGAAGAGTACATATTGTACTCGTCATCACACATGAGCATCTTGCCCATTGTGCTTGATGAACTTTTCTACTTCAATTCATTCACCCTGACGATACATTTGAACTTGTCCGATTCAAGGTTGGAAAAGTTCATGATGAAATTTCAGGGGTGATTGAGTAAATATTCTTTATTAATCATTTCTATTGAACTATTGTTTTGAAAATTCAAATAGGAATTACCTCGTGAATCTTTTAGTTGGTTTTATTCGAAATCAAGAGAACATTGATTAATTCTCAATTTCTGGAATTTTACTTAAGTCTTCTTAACTCCTCTGATAATTATCTGTAAAAGGAACTACTGAGTTTTTTTCACTAATTAGTCAATTAAATACTTTAAGCTTCAGGCTGTTAAACATTCCACTTGTAATATTTGAGCTTGGTTCTGATTTTTCTCGTGGCATTAGTGAAGAGCATCACTGCTTACAATGCCATTCTTTAATTGTACATAAAAAAAAGTCAGAGAACACCCAAAGGGTCAACACAACCATAATCCGAATTCAAAAGCAATTAAACTAGAGGCATATTAAAATATGAACAAAGGAAAGATTTACATGGAGACACTTGTAAAAGTACAAGAGTTACAAGACCATGTGTTCCAAAAGACTAAAAGTCTTCTGCTTCATCGACAACACCCACCATGTAAATCTAGGTCAGATCCAAGTAAATGTCACGGCCTCAAACTGAGATTTGAGGCATAATTCTCAAACACAACTAGCAGGCAAATTACTTAAATGAGCATATATATGATAGAGAGCCCATCACTTCATTAAAGTTGTACTTACCCTTAGTTGTTAAGCAATATTTATAAAGAGTCAAACAACAGTTCACAAGTATCCTGACCAGGAATATAACATTGGATCACATCACTATCATCAAAAGGAGGAGAGATGAATCCCCGTCACAGAGATGGTTTATCTTGGGGGGGGGGGGGGTGAAATACTGATTTCTGGGACAAACCATCGCTATTAAGAAAAGTAACAATTAATAATTGGTTTGTTGTATTTAGCGCCAGCTGAATAATCCTCTCACACTCCAGGGAACCTATATAGAAATTGGAAAAAGCAACCGACTTTCCTGGCATATGTGTTCAGTATTCCTCAAAATCTGCTGATAATGAGACAGATTTCTCCCATACATTGCAATC
Organism: Mimachlamys varia; assembly: GCA_947623455.1. NCBI lineage: Eukaryota > Metazoa > Mollusca > Bivalvia > Pectinida > Pectinidae > Mimachlamys > Mimachlamys varia. The sequence goes on along the minus strand of OX392534.1, from coordinate 46,899,816 downwards.
CATATCGATTCAGCATGGGGATTAGATATATGTGACTGTGTTCAAAACAACCAAATTTTTCATCAAATAATAAGGATGTAAATAATAAAAATTTAGCGGACGGAAATTAGTTTCCATTTTGTTTTCAATGATGTATATGACCACATTTCTGATTGAAGATTTTTTTAATAGAATTTCTGTCTTTTCAATGATGGATGACATATCTGTGTATTTGATTTATCACTGTGTGACTTTGGTATCCATTATGAGAGCAGAGCATGTGGCTGTAGCTAGCTAGACAGGCCTACAAATAACACGATCCTGTCAATCTTTGAACCTAATACCAGTATAAAAATTCTATTGGGCCAAATCTGGAACAGCTTCCCAAAATTTATCAATACGTTCTTCATTGATTTATATTTCTCCTCAAAGATCAGGTTTCTAGAAATATTTACAAAAGAATCCTCTGAATAGACCAGCAAGCCTTTTTCAGTCAGGTCAATATACTGTCAAGAGGGAAGAAATAATTTGTACAATTAGTCACTTGACTCTGCTGAGGAAATTCAACTCTAGGCAAAGCTTTGCAAGTCATGCAGTTAGCAAAGAATTTATTGTGCAAAACATGTAACCGTTCCTGATACGCCCGCATTCTTGGTGTGTCTGACTTTTAAGGCGGAAGTAGGTCATCCTATTTTGGTCAGTCATCTTAAGTTAATATTATTTCATTTCACATGTTCTATTGGCTATCATTTCTTTGTGGCATTGATGGTCAAAACATGGTCAGTCCCTGGTGATGGCGACACATTTGATCAAACTTTACGAGCCTCAGATGATCTACATTCCTCAATTAGCTGTAATTGAAAATAAACCTTGATATATTGGCGCGAGCCTAAGGCATGGCCTGTTTTTTCACCCTGATTTAGCGTTCGGAGGGAATGAGTCTGGTACTATCATTGGTGTTGATTGGATAGCATTGATTGTGAATAACGGATACAGGAACTTGTCATTAACAAATCAATGGCGCTACTTCTCCTTCGCTACTGATTTCGTTATACGGCCTCTGTCAAACCTGCCAATTGCTCTGCAAAAAACGCTCCCCTGACTTGGAATATTTCATGCTGGGATAATCATTTCTGTCTTTTATATTCATCTGCAATGAGCACTTGTTAGAAAAGTAAATCTCGGCAGAAATGTTGTTTCATATATGGCTTTTATATCTAATCTCTCCCTGTACATACAAAACTATGTGCAATTTCTGCAGTTGTTGTTTGTTTAATTCAGTGTGGGAAATTGACCATGATAATAAAAGATAGAATCGACAGATTTCTTTAAATCTTTCCAATCTTCATGAAGCTTCAATGTCAACATGTCTATCCTAAATCAGGCTTGAAATTGAACATACTGCAGTAGATACGTAAACTGTATTTGTCCGCTTGCATAGCACTGTGACATTTTCATGAGAGTTTTAGGTATTACTGTAACAATATTGCTAAGTTGTAAAATTGATTTTTGAAATGGTATGTGATATTTATGTACAGTTTATAAGTTTGTGAACATTGAGTTACTATGACAACTGTATGGAGGAACGTAATGATGTGTTAAGTACCTTTATTATATGATCACTTCTGAGTACTAGTTTTGGAGAGGGCCTTGTAAGTTGTGAGAACTTGTGCCTCATCCCTTTGATTGTTTTGATCAATAAGATATGTTTGAATAAGTGTTATTTGTCGGCTATGAATTCATCACCTCTGTGACTACTCCATTGTGATCTCATCACTACTTGAACGCTCACAGTGAACTTATTTGACCTATGACCATTATATAAACACTGACTTACATGACCTCTTCGGTGACCTGCATGACCTCTGAAGCCACTTAATGACCCCTGGCCACTCATAACCTCCAACATCTGATTACTACATGACCTTATTATTAACTGTATGTCCCCTTGACATTTGAACGATCTCTGACTTCTAGAAAACCTCTTGGACTGTTACATGATCTCTATGACAAGTATATAGTCTTTCTGACCTCTACATGACCTCTGGGACCGCTACATGAACTCTGTGACCAGTATATAGTCTTTCTGACCTCTACATGACCTCTGGGACCAGTATACGGTATTCTTACGTCTACATGACCTCTGGGACCGCTACCTGATCTCTATGACCAGTATATAGTCTTTCTGACCTCTACATGACCTCTGGGACTGCTACATGATCTGTATGACCAGTATATAGTCTTTTTGACCTCTACATGACCTCTGGGACCGCTACATGGTCTCTATGACCAGTATATAGTCTTTCTGACCTCTACATGAACTCTGTGACCAGTAGATAGTCATTCTTACCTCCATATGACCTCTGTGACCACTAAATGAGCACTTTAAAACCTTTTCTTTAATAAGAAGAATATGACCCTGTGTGATAACTGTGGCTCTCTTGTTGTCTATTATTGTGACCATTGTCAGACATATTGTCTCTGCTATAATGCACTTCTGAATTTGATCTTTATTATGAACACTTAATTGTGTTTGACCTTCTTTATCTTAATATTTGACCTTGATTTGTGTGTGACCTCTATTGACCTTCTTTATTTGTATGTGACCTCTATTGACCTCCTTGGTTTGTATGTGACCTCTATTGACCTCCTTGGTTTGTATGTGACCTCTATTGACCTTCTTTATTTGTGTGTGACCTCTGTTAACCTCCTTGGTTTGTATGTGACCTCTATTGACCTAATTGATTTGTGTGTTGTAGAATGAGGTCGCTGCAGCTCTGGCTGAGGCTGGATTCCCTATCTATGCCTGGAAGGGTGAGACAGAGGAGGACTTCTGGTGGTGTATTGACAAGTGTATCAACACGGATGGGTGGCAGCCAAATATGGTAGGTATACAGGTCAAGGTCACTGATGTACAGGGTTGTCTAGTTACAAAGGTCACTGTTGTATGAGGGATCACTGTTGTATCCAGTTCTATCATACATAGTAGAAATATTTTATGGTTAAGTGGTTAAATTCAGTAGTGGTCCGAAAAATATACCAATATAAAAGGTTTGTTTGGCTATTCACTTTAGTAGAGGTATGTTTTGATAATGTTATGGGTTAGTTTTCTTTACTATATATGAAATCTTATGTAGAGTAACTTAACTTGAGGGTTAGAGTTATCTCCCTTGCATTAATATTATACCCCTTGAAAGGTTATCTTGTTTGAGTTATCTCCCTGTAGAGTTGTCATGTCAGATAAAGTTAGGTTGTCCTTTAGAACATAACCCATGAAGAGGGGGGGGGGGGGGGGGGTGGAGTAAGCATCAAAGTTGTATCTTCCTTTAGGTTTATCCCCCCTACACAGTCATATTCATCTTATTTCCCTGTAGACCAGTCTCCTTGTTGACCTCCTCTCCCAAATTGTCTTTCCTTGTAAAGTTATTCCATCCATGTCTCACTTTCCCATTTAGATTTATCCCGTTTGAAGTGTTTTTTCTCTCACATCTTGCTTTTAACACTATCCCCTGATCTTAGGACAAGGTATACGCAGGCCATAGTGTGATTGCTTCTCGTTACAGTATCATATGAGCGCCATTTTATTGCTGGGTCACCCCATGTTTATTGTGGCCCCTTCAGGGACAGAGATTTACTAGCCGTGTGTTATAGTACTGTAGTAGTGAATTCCAATCTCTCACCAAGCTGATAAATCTGTTATTGGGCCACTGCTCCAAACACAAACAATAACTGGCCTGTGTGATCACCTCCAGTTCAGTAGATTCCGTTTGGCTATTAGGAGGAAGTGCTGTACTAGATTCATATCAACTGCTGATGGAATTTCCAGGCTATTTCTCAGTTAGTGCAAAAAGGCTCAGTATAATCGTTTTTGCAGCCAATTGTCTTGAAAAGCCTCCATTATATCAAGTAAAATTAGGTACAGACATGGTTATGCAGATCCATGCGTTATGTGTAGCAGGATGAATATATAACATCAAAAACTGTAAAATCAGGGATGATTTATTTAGCTACCCTCTTTAAGAAATCAAAAAGATGTTTTTATACTAAATCTTATGGATAACATTGCAAGAAACAGTAATCTATTTAACATGAAGAGCTATCTTTGCTGAAAGAAAGATACAGGGGATAATAAATCTAAAAGAATGAAATGCTTATTAAGGGAGATAACCATACAAAGGAGATAACTTCAGGATAAATTCACAGTAGAGGATTTCTATAAAGGAGGTAACTTATAGGAGGGTGCATCTTATAGAAATAACTCTTCAACTAGAGGATGCTGACTCTAAAAGAGAGATCACTTTATGGTAAATCTACACAAGAGGATTTCTATAATTAGGCAACTTAAATAAGACGGGTGTATCTTATATAACTAACTCTTAAGCTATAGGATGCTGACAAGGGAGATAACTGAACAAGAGATTACATACCTACAATGGAGGATATTGTGAAGGGAGGTAACTATAAAAGATAGGATACTACAAGGGAGACAACTCATTCAGAGGGAAGGATGTACCAATAGATTGGGAGTTACTGAATACATATATCCCCTGCCAACATATATGGTATAAGATGATTGTAATAGAGTCTGTTTGATTAAGTCTCTCTGGATTAGAGATCCTGATACTGATAGTAATGTTGATTACAGCTTGTTGGTAAACATCACTCGTGCTAACATGATGGGTTGATTTTTATTCATGTTCATCTTGTGCATGATCATCAAGGGGCTTAATTCCTACTGGCCCAATGGTTTATGGATTTTTCTGTGAGAGATCTGCTACTGATAATATATACGCTAAGATATTTTACATCTAGGTATTGTGAATTCCAGCCAACTTCAACAATTTATTATACACGCCTGCTGTTATTGATTGAGATTTTACTATTTCCTACATCAATGAAATATCCATAAGCATTGTGAAGTATTCTCACGCAAGCCTGCGAACAGGTCCTTTTAAGTGCCGTTCACATAGAGAGTTGGGCTCTGTACCTGCATGTTCTACACGCTAAGGTATTTTCTCATCAGTGAGGGTTGGAATCGTACAAGTTAACTGAGCTTTAGTGATAGCACTAATGCTTTTTTCTAATATCTCTCCGACATGCATCCAAGTTGCTGTTGTTACTTGCAAATTTGGTCATGGGTTAATCGTTGCAAAAACCTAAAATGAAATTGGCTTTCATTTAAAAACTGCCACATAAAAGTGATAAGCACTGCCTTGTAAACATATATTTCTCTGTTCAGATCGATAGGTTTGGAGTCCAAATTACATTTTCACACACCACAATCATCAAAGAAATAGTCATTTTGAACATTTCATATGCAACAGATATTGGCTGGGTGGGATGTGTTCTGTATAATAAATGTGTATTGGTCTATGTTTTTATTGAATATTTCTTTAAATGTCAAGTGAATAACATTTCATTCCAACTAGAATTGATTGGAACCATTTCCCTGCTCGACACCGACAGGTCTCAAGGTCCCATTTCAGTTTATAATGCCAAATTTTGTCAGACAGATGGTGGCATTATCTAAAAAGATTTTACTGAAATTAGATTGATCGGAAGCAGATGTAGGACAATGGTGCCATCTGGTAATGATATCTATATATCCTCATGGAAATGTCTGGTGTTTCCTTAAAGTGTATGTGAGGATATTCAAAACAGTCTTGATTCTGAAGGCTGTTGATTTAACTAGAATAAGTAACAAGAGATATGTAAACAAGATAAGAACAAAGGAAAGATTAATAAGACATTATGTTGAACATAGATGACTTAACCATACAGTACTGAAAAAGAAACTGAAATCATTTTGAAAAGAACATGACCCAAAGATATTTTGTAAACCTACAGATTTGTCCTTGAAAACATCTTAATGAAATGAAGTCGAAAACGTTATGACCTAACCTAATTTGACCTCTGAACTTAAGATTATGATTTTGATTGGGTGTATGAGAGGTTTGATTGTGTGACCTTTAGATCCTGGATGATGGTGGAGATGCTACTCACCTAATGCTGAAGCGCTATCCTGCCATGTTCAACATGATAAAAGGTATCGTGGAGGAGAGTGTGACCGGCGTCCATCGTCTGTATCAACTGTCCAAATCCGGCAAACTGACCGTCCCCGCAATGAACGTCAATGACTCCGTCACCAAGGTCAGTCAAGGCATTATCACCAAGGTCAAAGTATATATAGAGACAAGGTCAGTCAGGGCATTATCACCAAGGTCAAAGTTGTTCTATACACAGACAAGGTCAGTCAGGGCATTATCACCAAGGTCAAAGTTGTTCTATATACAGACAGGTCATTCAGGGCAGTATCACCAAGGTCAAAGTATATATACCGACAAGGTCAGTCAGGGCATTATCACCAAGGTCAAACTATATATACAGACAGGTCAGTCAGGGCATTATCACCAAGGTCAAAGTTGTTCTATACACATACAGGTCAGTCAGGTCATTATCACAAAGGTCAAAGTCGTTCTTTATATAGACAGGTCAGTCAGGGCATTATCACCAAGGTCAAAGCTGACGTTTAGTGGTATAGACATAACACATTATGTACTTTACAAACAGTTTCTGTTATATCCTTTTGTATGGTTTTCAATATTCAATGTATTTTGATTACAGACCAAGTTTGACAATCTGTACAGCTGTAGAGAATCCATCCTTGATGCGTAAGTATTTTGTGTAGAGCATTATTTAACTGAAAGCCAGGGTTACTTCCCTTTTCTGTCCTGTGATCTTATTTATGAAAACTTGCTTAAATGATTCTTTTGAATCCTGTCAAATAAGACAAGGCCAGGGTAGAGCTAACACTGTGGTTTTCTTAATGCCGTGATAATTTTGTTCTTTGCTCCTCAACTGAATATGCCCAAAAGTGTGCAGGGAATTGAGTAAAAATGGATACCTAAGGGAATAGATTAAAACCAACAGCCAAAAGAGCAAGGGGTCCTCGTAGTTTATTATAAGTGTTGATCGGCTTCACTCGCACGATGGGCTTCTTAAGAAACATAAGAAATTATGTGTTAAATAGCCTTACCACTACCTGAGACGGGCTCATCAAAGTGGACATGTGTAATTCTCGTTATATCAGTTACACACCTGTAAAGAGAAGATCTGTATGCCACATGGTACTGCAGTACAGTGGTATGTAATGGGGCAGGCAATACACTAGAGGTGTCTGGCTGTACACAGCAGCAATGTAACATGTATATACCTGAGCTGCCAATGGTTGTCTGTAGGATGGTAAACAGATCACTAGCACCAGTGGCAGTAGGTATAAGGGGTACAGGAAGGATAGAAAGGCCTAAACAACGTGACAGTACGTAGGTGGGAAGGTTACAGGAAGGATATACAACCATCTTATATCTGTGTACCAGATGTAAGCTTCCTGGTGCCGCGGTATCCAACTGCTGGCAATTACAGGAGTTCTGATAATTCCGTAAGGAATGTCAATATACCTTCCTAATGATAACATACAATATAAGCAGCAATTTGGTAAAAAGTGTTGAGTAACATTATAGACTTAAAATATAACCGAAAATAGCATCTTGAAACTTTTATTTGAATTTTCAGACATGAAAAAGAACACTTTTTTTATGGCATATATTATACCTTCAGGGCTTTTCCTGGGCTGTTAATGGACCCATTTCCTAATTATTTCATATTTAAGCCAAATTCCCAAAATTTGCAGATTACTCTTGAAAAAATCTTTCCCAATTCCCCAATTTTCTGCCCTAAATAAGACCAAAATGCCCCTTCCCAAACCAGTGAGAAAAGCCCTGACATTCATCAAATTCAAATAGAAAAAAATAGGTTTTGTAAAAAGCTGAATTTTCAAATTAGATTTATTTTCAACTGCACAATATGTCTTTTACTTAATTTACAAGTAATTGTTGGATTATATTTGTAACACTGGACTATCTCTAGAGCAGTACAAAAACATAGGGTTACAAAGTAGATCGTGTAGTAGATTTAGAGATTAATGGTAATAGTCCTCAGACATAACTATGAAATTAACAAGTTGATCGGGTGAATAATGGATCAAAATAGAGAGATTAGAAAGTATATTCAGAGGTTTGGGTGCAAAGATAGAAAAATTGGTAGGTTGTAAGTTAATTAGGATGTTTAAAGTTCAGTGTAAGGATTAATTAAGAAGTAGATCAGGTCCTAAGATTGAATAATATATTGTTTTTTTATGTAGAGAAATAATCATAGAATCATTGACCCAGGGGAGATAACTATGTGATAATGTGAGGATTTTGTTTCAGACTAAAGAGGACAACAGATGTCATGTTTGGAGGGAAGCAAGTGGTCGTCTGTGGATATGGAGAGGTCAGTTGACAAGGCCATCAGGTCAAGGTCATTCCAAATTGATGGTGTGACATAGTGGAAGACAACAAAATTATTGACATGTGGACACATGGTGTATTGAATGAGCAATGTTTTAGTTGGTAGTGTTAAACATAATTATGATTCTATTTATAAGAAATGATAATAAGCAATTAAGTTAAGTTTGATTTCTTTGTTTTTTTGTCCAGTATGGGACTCGCATTAGTCGTAGGGTATATGTGTAGCCAAAAGTTTTTGTGTGAATGTCCTGAAGATTGATATTATCAATCAAGTACTGGTAAAGGACTTTTCTGTTCACCAAGTAACATTTACATGTTTGAAGTATACAGTAAAACCCATTTACTCAAACCTAGTTAACTTGAATACCCCACAGCGGTCAAACCAGTTTGTACATATTCAACCAACCTCGGGTTCTCCGTACTATTGATCAGGTCCCCACGTGTTCTAGTAAGTGGGGTTTTACCGTATACTGGTACATATACACTTAATTATAAACTTTAATTCCTTTTTGTATCATAGATGACTTTGACTATTGCTCCAGGTTGGAAAAGGTTGTGCCTCGGCCCTGAAGGGACTTGGATGTAGCGTAATGGTAACAGAGATTGACCCTATCTGTGCTCTCCAGGCATGGTAAGTCAGTCTGTTTTAATAGTCCTACTCAATGGTTTGTACATTTCAGTAAATATAGCTCAGTGGAAGATTGGTAATTAAAAGATAAAAAAATAGTGATGCCCAAACTTTCTTTCCATATCACTCACTCCAGCTTTTAAAAAAAAAATATAATTTTTGTAAATCATAGTCTATATATCAGACATGAGTATTTTCAGCTATTTTCATGTTTAAATTAAGAAATATCAAAGTCATGAATTGACCTGAAATATACAAATAATATACCGTTTTTGAGTTCCAAAATTTTTCTCAAAAATTCAGTTATTTTTTCTCTGGTACAAAATCTGCCTTATATATATATAATGTAGTTTGGTTGTTGTTTTAACAGTATGGATGGGTTCCGGGTTGTACGACTAGAAGAAGTTGTCCGACAAGTCGACATTCTCATTACTTGCTCAGGTGAGATTTTACGCCAAGTGATATTTGGTAAACAAGATATGGAAAGTCATATAAAAGAATATCATGAAAATTGCATCTTTTCAATGTGATAAAACTCATTATACGTTATTCATTTGGCAATCTATTAATAATATCATTAAGTTATTTTATAGTTTTGTCAACGATTTCTTTTCCTTTTGACCTATGGTCACTGTTTTAGTATAAATTCAAACAATTGTGCAGTTGTTATATGTTGACAATTGTTCTGCATTTTCCAGGAAATAAGAATGTGGTAACACGTAGCTTCATGGACCGCATGAAGACTGGATGTATAGTGTGTAACATGGGACACTCCAACACAGAAATTGATGTGGTAGGTTATCATAGTAACAGCGCTAGCGACACCCTAACACAGAAATTGATGTGGTAGGTTATTGTGTGTAACAGGAATACTCTTAACACAGAAATTGATGTGGTAGGTTATCATAGTAACAGGGACACTCCAACACAGAAATTGAAGTGGTAGGTTATCATAGTAACAGCGCTAGCGACACCCTAACACAGAAATTGATGTGGTAGGTTATTGTGTGTAACAGGAATACTCTTAACACAGAAATTGATGTGGTAGGTTATCATAGTAACAGGGACACTCCAACACAGAAATTGATGTGGTAGGTTATTGTGTGTAACATGGGACACTCCAACACAGAAATTGATGTGGTAGGTTATTGTGTGTATCAGGGACACTCCAACACAGAAATTGATGTGGTAGGTTATCATAGTAACAGGGACACTCCAACACAGAAATTGATGTGGTAGGTTATTGTGTGTAACAGGGTCACTCATACACAGAAATTGATGTGGTAGGTTAATGTGTGTAACAGGGATACTCCAACACAGAAATTGATGTGGTAGGTTATTGTGTATAACAGGGACACTCCAACACAGAAATTGATGTGGTAGGTTATCATAGTAACAGGGACACTCCAACACAGAAATTGATGTGGTAGGTTACAAATGTGTCTAACACTCTGCATATTACCAATATTAAAGTGATACTAGATCTGGACTTGATATGATTGGGATTAAATAAAAAAATACTGATACCTAATCCAAGCTGATTAAAAAGCACATCCCAACAGACAGACTTCAAAAACTAATCACAGTGGTGATATTCTGTCCATGCACTGTATAGTGTTAAACCATTAGATTGAACTTGAGGTACCTTGGGTTAATGGACATAGATGTTTTTCAATCAAGATAAATTCTAGGTTAGATAAATTGAAATTAAAGTTTAAATGAAAATTAAACTGACAGGAAATACTGTATTGCTAGAAACATGACATTTGTCCCTTGATATAATAAGATAATTATTAATGAAATATACATTGTCAGAAATGAAACCTGTCATTTTAGGTAAGGAATCTGTTTTAATTATTTTTGTAAATATTCTTAAATGTTTTGATTAAAACAAACACTGAATTGATATTTCAGGGAAGTCTGAGAACCCCTGACTTAACCTGGGAGAAAGTGAGATCACAGGTGGATCATATCATCTGGCCAGACGGCAAGAGAATCATCCTTCTCGCCGAGGTACGTACCACTACAGTGATAATTTCAGCTACTGTGTCTGACCCAATAATCTTTATTTTCAGCCGCCATCATTAGATGGTAGGCCATTCAAAACGCCCTGCATCTGTGGTCCGTCGTTTGTCCCTCCTTCCTCAAACACTTCTTGTGATCACCATTTCTTGAAAAGTACTGGATGAATCTTTCTCAAATTTCATATGCAGGTTCCCTTTGGTCCCTTGTTGTACATTGTCCAGTTTTTGAGCTGATCCTAAAATCAATATGGCCGACTTGTGGCCATCTTGGATTTTGACAGTAATAGTTTGTGATTTCTATTTCATGAGAAGAACTGGATTGATCCTTCTAAAATTCCATATGCATATTCTCCTTGGTCCTTTGTTGTGGTAGGTTCACTTCCCATGAAAATTTCTCCTTTTCAACTTTTAGCAATTTTTTATGTTCTGATACCAAAGGGCTAAACCAGACTCCTTGCTGCCCTGTAATAGTGTAAATATTCTATAAATATTTAAATGTCTTGTGTCTTTTGCTCAACTGTAAATCTTTGTGTTTAGGGTCGCCTGGTGAATCTCAGCTGCTCCAGTGTACCATCTTTTGTAGTGTCCATCACCGCTGGCACTCAGGTGAGTTAACGAGGTAGTGGCCAGGTGTAGATATTATATTACCAGTCCCAGTACCTGTACCTGGCACTAGATCAGGTGAGTTAATGGGGTAAGTCACCAAATGTGCTACCAGTCTCAGTGCCAGCTCTGTATGTCAAGATTTCTGTAGCAAAGTTTGTATGAATTTAACTGAATTTTCTTACTTTATCATGACAGAATGTGATTTTCCGAGATTGACTTTTTTAATACAACATAAATCTCACTGTATCGCTAATACCTTGTTTGATTTTCAACCAATCTCCCATCAGTCATCCTTTGTTTAAGTAACTGAGACACTTGTGTTGAATTTCAGGCCCTAGCTTTGATAGAGCTATACAATGCTCCTGCTGGCAGGTACAAGCAAGATGTCTACCTCCTACCAAAGAAAATGGGTAAGATCTGCATTCCTTTACTTATATTGAACCTCTTGTAAGATTTCCTATTTCGTGGGTTCTCTAATGCCTATCACCCCTCCCCTACCTATTATTCTAGATTTGTTAAGGGTTAATCACTATCATCTGTAGTTGTAAGATTCTGTCATGAATATTGTTTAAGAAATTGTTTTTTCTCACAATTTAATTTATGTTACCTGGTCATGAGTTAGGAGAGAATTTAAAGACTAGCCATTGGCCTTGTGGCTCAAGCTTTTAGTTACGTAAAATGTATCCTGATGTAATACTGATACCACGTTTGCATATTGACCAAACTTGTAAATATCAGTAAATTTTCCTATGCTTACAGACGAGTATGTAGCCAGTCTACATTTACCGACATTTGATGCTCACCTGACGGAACTCAACGATGAACAAGCCAAGTATCTGGGCCTCAACAAGACTGGACCATTCAAGCCAAACTACTACAGGTACTGACCAATGGTCAAGCTTACCACTCAAGGCTCAAGGACAACTTGTAATCATTATCAGAAGTGTTTAGAATCATCAGGTTCCTTCCTTAGCTTCTATCCTGATTGCAATATTTCTGTTCCTTCATAACCGGGCGGTTTTGCCACTTGCATGGAATTTTGGGTTTTCCAAATGACCAAAAATAGATAGAGGATATCTAACAGTGTCTTCAGTAATACCAGATATATTTCACGCGTGGCCCGGCTAATATTTTGATGCGTGAAAAATATCAAAATATTAGCCACACAAGTGAAATATGTTTGGTATTACTGATGATACTGTTAGATATTCTGTTTATTACATTTTTGTAGCAAACTCTACAGTGGCAGCTTTTGATTTTCCCAAATGTCGTTTGTAAGCAGCGTTCTGATTGGTCAAATCAGAAAAAGTGATATTTTTCACTAGTGAAAAATATCATATTTCTCACTAGTGAAAAATATCATATTTCTCACTAGTGAAAAATATCAAATTTCTCACTAGTGAAAAATATCACTTTAATTTATAGAATGAATAATTTTCGATATTTCACTGGTAAAAATGTAATAACAGATATTCATCAGAGGATTTGCTTTGTGGTTTAATTAATTAGAGAAATAAACTGGAAATTAATAGAAGCAAGTGTGAGATAAGGGATGATTATTTCTTTTATATATATATAATACTGCTATTCCCCTTTTGGTTTCCAGCCCTGTAAATAATGTAAATGTATGTGACAAATCCAATAACAAAAATGCAATGTCATTTAATACTAGCTCGATATACCAAGATGTCTTTAAAAGGTTCAGAATGAAAGGGAGATAACTGATTGATTGAATTGAAAAAGATCACCATCTTATAGCTGGTAATATATAATGAAATTTTTAGTCTGATTTAAACCTGACCATGGTATGATTCATTCGTTCCTGGCCGCTTTAGATCACGGAAAATGTGATGGTCTACATGTGAGGTACGCCACCCGAGATATACCACCCTCGTTCAACCTGTAAATGTGGCCCCAACATATGTATATATAACCCTGGCCCCAACATATTTATAAATAAATGTTTGTACAGCCTCAAAAGATTTATTTGACGATGTACCCACTTTGCATGGTGCTACAACCCTTCACCCTGAATTTTATTTAATGACACAGTATCAGACAAAACATTTCAATTTCATTATTCTCAAACACAGAAAAATTATGAATAAAACTTTATATCCAAACTTAGGTTATCTCAGAGTCAGTGTAGTGTTGTTTTTTAGATCAAATTTATTGAATTCAAAATCAAATAAAATCTACCAGCATTTTAAATAACTGTCAGGACTTGTGTATTCTTAGATAAAGATTGTGTGTCAGGTTACACAGTATGATACTGATTTATGAGAGTTATTTCCCCCTTTTTAAGTTTCTTTTAATACTTCAATTTCCTTGAGTATCATCTATGCATGCGTCACCTTGTACCGTTCATATGTGTCATCCAAATAGAGTCAGGCAAGGCTGTATTACAGCTTGTTTATCAAAATTTACTTTTCTCTGCATCTGGAAACTTCTTATAAATTGATGATTTTATAGTATCCGAGAGCCACACTTACTGTTTAATACAAAATCTTGAGTAAACTTAGGGATTCTCTGAAATTCTTAATCTTTACACACAGACTTAGTTCTGATAGATGCTTACTTTCAACTTGCGTAAATTTGATAACAGCTACATGAGGATGTAGGTCAATTACCTGTCTAAACAAGACACCCAAGGGACAGAGCAAAAGGGTGTCCTTTATAACAAGTTTGACTATACATAACAAAGGTGTAATCTGGTCTGAATTATCACAGGTTTTTTTTCTGTTGAAATAGAAGTTTAGATAACAGTTTACCATAAACAATTCATAAAAAAGTTAGGAAATGATGAGACTTTACATGGCTGAGGGGGAAATTGATATCTAACAGTTATGTTTTACTTTGTCTTTTAATGATGTAAGGCTATATATAATTATTTATTTTTTTCTGCTTTTAAAATTTGTTTGTTGTTTGTTCTAGATACTGAAACCTACGCCAGTTCACCACCATTCCACGACCCCAGGGCAACCCGTCAAAACAGGAAGTGGGCATTCCAAGTTACCATGACAACAGTGATGCAAGGAAATCATCGATTACTGTTGTCATGGTAACAGTGTACCTGTGTGGAGAATTCGCACAAAAAGAGCCTGTTTATAGGAATTCTTATGATGAACTACATGATTATAAATAATGATGTTAATTTTGTTTCTATTGTCACATAAATTATCAGGGTTGTCTGCCAGATAATGAAATGGTATAATCAAGCATATTTGTAATGTTATCTCACTTAAATATATGAAATTATTATATCTGTCAGATGTCAACACTTTTATTGCAATTTCTTTAAACAAATTGTTGGAATTAAAAGATTGTCCATATGTTCCATACAATCAGACTTGTAAAATACTATCATTGTACATTTGATTAAATTATCTGTACTATGATATATTTATGAAATATTACCGGTAATAGAATCATGTATAGTACTGGTTCAGTAGTATTATTAGACAATGTTACAGTGTGAAGAAGGCTGAGATATCAACAGTTCACCCTCCATGTTAATACAAGAGAAAATCATGTTTCTATTTAAATTGAATTGAAACATCTTAAAAAAACAACAACAAGAACTTTTCTTGTGGGTGCAAACAAATATATGACAAGTTGATCTGATATTTTTGTTTCCAAATATTTTTATGAAAATAATTCATATCGCAAAGGATTGTTTAAGATTCGTCTCTGTTCACTTAACCTATCCCTAAACTACCTTAAAAAGGGGGCTGATAAATTATTAGTACAGTTCTTGCATTCATATTGACAATTAACTTTGCTTTCAAGTATTTTTCAGTGTAAATGAATACCTAAGTAAATTAAAAATAACAACCCTCGTGATAAAAATCAACTTATCTGTTCATCTGTAATATAGAATGTTGATTATCGTTGTAGAGGGTGTTTGTGATACAGTGATAAACACTTGTTTTTACTGCAACTTCTCTTACATAGATTGTAGCTCATTCACCCCTGAAGATACATTTGAACTCTTCCAATTCAAAGGTTGGGGGAGTTCATTATGAAATTTGAGTGGTGAAATAGTTAAATTATCCGCAAAATGATTATATATGTTTAAATGATATGTTATTAGGTGATGGATCAACGTGTTATTCTGTATATAAATCATGTTTTACATGAGAGAGGAAACCCACAGTTGTATATATATTTAAACTTATAGTTACAAAAAGGGTTATGCAGAATGTGAACATTTTGTTTATAGTCGGTTCTGATTTTACAGCACTGACACTCTCTGATGTTCCTGTGC
This sequence comes from Mimachlamys varia, assembly GCA_947623455.1. NCBI lineage: Eukaryota > Metazoa > Mollusca > Bivalvia > Pectinida > Pectinidae > Mimachlamys > Mimachlamys varia. The sequence continues at coordinate 46,883,964 of OX392534.1, read as the reverse complement.
TCATATCTGGTCTATAAACTGAGTGTTAACATTTTGTTTATAGTCAGTTCTGATTTACGACACTGACATTCTATCTGATGTTCCCGTACTTATATTTATTCTATAAACTGAGTGTGGACACTTCACTGTACGGCATTAAATGAGCCCTTTCACCCCTGTGTTGTGTAAGTGAACTAGCCCAGGCACTGATCTTGGCGTGTCTATTATGGTACACAGTGGTGGAAGGGTTTATCATTACTGAAGAGATTAAGTAGTAGAACAGACTTTTAGAAAATAAAAATAGAAATACTCGAATGAATCAGCATATTGAAGCACTACATATCACCTTTCAAACTGTGCTGGCAAATTTGAGAGAATACATTTCAGAAAATTCACAATAAATGTGAATGTTTATTTACTTATGTTTCCCAGTTTACTGTTATATTTTCATTTGTGCAGATGACTGATGTAGTTTTAAGACTCTCTATAAGACTGATGTTTCTGCTAACAGCTACTGTTAGTGAGCAAAAATTTGTGGAGATACGTTTTTTAGATAATTGTGCAAATTATCATGTCTATATGACAAGAAAAAACATAATTATGGAATATACATCATTGTCTACAAGGTGACATAGGGGCTGCGGTGGCCGAGAGGTTAAGTTGTCCCGACATTCTACCACTAGCCCTCCATGTCTGGGCCACGGTGGGCGAGAAGTTAAGGTGTCCCGACATTCTTCCACATGTGGGACATTTGCCAGGTACTGACCATAGGTCATTGGTTTTTCTGCTGGTACTTCGGCTTTCCTCCACCTCCTTCACCTGGCACGTCCAGATGGAAAAAAAAATCTAAATTTTGCACCGCTTAGTACATTCTATATTAGTTTTTCTGTTATTGGATCCCCAATTTCTTTTTTTAATTTCAAAACTAGGAAGAAAACAATCTTGTGTGGGGTCTAATTCTGATCTTGTATCAACAGCTTGTGAAGAAGTATCAGATTTATTAAACCTAATTATCATAGCAGTGGTATTACAAATAAGAACAAATTGTAGAAAGTTCTTGAGAAATTAAAACTTAGTATTTTTGTCTGTTTCTTTCCATGACTAGGTGCTAGAGATGTGGGTGAGATTTGTGATAAAATATTGATGTACAAATTTGTTAAATTTCATTAATTTTGAAATGTACTTTGTGCTAGGTCTGTTGTAGATTGTCATTTCTCGCAGTGTGATTATTAGTATAGACTGACATTTGTTACTTGTTCTGATTATGAGAGAAATTTTTTGACTGCTATCGTAGAGGATGTTATCATATAACCTTTGTGCACAGGTACAAAGAAAATATTTACAATTCAAACTGAAAATTTTACTGCAGTCTGTCGTCATTCCCAAAATAAATCCCATGAAAAAGTATTTTAAAAAAGGTTTCATTACCTCATTCTTTCTTGAAATCTCAAGTTGAACTATTCAAACCTTTAAATTGAAGACCTCCGAATGATTGAGTTAATATAACCAGTATGATGTCTGATCAAAGTATTTTAATGCTATGACAGACAGAGTTGTTCCCCTTTGAAGCAGAATTTGTTTTTTTACCTATTAATTATTGAGAGATAAGGAGAGAGTTCTGGGTAACATTTATGCTGAGGTTGTAATCATTTATCAAATAAAATATATGTGGATTTTTTTTAATATTTAGTGTCCACATCAGACATTCTAAAATGTTTCTACATCTTTCTTCGTTAATATATTTTGTTTTTGATTTTTTTTTTTTCAAATGGAGATTGTAAATTTTAATATTGCTGGTGTTTATATGTGTATGGATAACACTTGGAAAAAAAAATCAGAATGAATTTTGAGTGATGTGTGATTCAAGCATTGTTACATCTGTTAAGAAAAAATGTTTGGTTATATTTCAAAGCTTCAATTATAGTGGAAATCTCAGGTTTTAAACTAAGAATTATGTCAATATTTAGTACGAATTATATTTATTGCTTATTAAAAAATAATAAAACAATTGTATAGAAATTGATGAATATGTACATTTTGTAAATGTTTCAGAAAGCAAGAATGGGTGGAATTTTCAAGATAAGAATTATATACTTATATGTATATATGTGTACTGCATTTCGTTAGCTGTAAATAGTAATGATTACATATGGTAGTTCTAGCGTTGTACTCCAGAGAAATCTTCATGCTAGCATGTTGAAATATGTTTGTTTTAATTGCCTCATTATATGTAGTACATATTCGAGAGTAGGGCGTCAAGATGTTGTGACTGTTTTAAACTTTATTATTCCAGCAAAACAGTACAATTGATATTCCCGTACATTTGTTCTGGGAACAGTACACATGTACTTGGAACTTTATGACTCCTGTTTGTTTGTGTGTACCGAGAACTATATTGATTTTGTTGTATAAGGTACATGGATTACTTTAATGTGTATGTGTGTACTAAGAACCAACCCTAAGTGGGGCAAGGAGCACTGCAAGGCAGCTAGCCACTTGTCCATCTCTTTAAAAGTCAGCGCTCCTGCCCCGTAACAACTTTTGAGAACTACAAAGTGCCGAAAATATATTCATTTATAAAAACTTTGATTAAGCATACTTTCTGATGCCCTTCTGAAAACATTGAGATGTTTCAGTGTGTGGATGTGTGGGTGTGACCAAAACAATGACACAACATGGCAATGTTACATACATGTACGTCAGATTTCATGCTAAACTGATTTATTTTGTCTATTCAATCTTCTGTGTGTTATTAACAGCCTGTATTTAAACTTTGTTAAAAAAAAAAATGAAAAGGAACTGCAGGCAGAGAAATTTAAAAGTCTAAACAAATGCGCTTGTAAACGGACCACCATGTTTTGATCTATACTCGATCTTGTGCAGCTCGGTCACTTGACAGGAACAGTGAACCAATAACACGGCCAGTCTGTAGTAGTAGATAACAACCATGTCCGGGGTTGTCTATCTCTTAGTGTTACGTTTATTTTGACATTCAAGAATATGAGATATTTCAAAAAAAAAAAATTTTTGTTTTTAGTTGAAGGTATGAACTGAAAACAATATTAAACATCCTCCCCAACACATTATACCAGCAATCAAAGAATCTTGAGTCGAGACAAGACTTTTCAAAGTTCATATTTAATCTGCCGTCATTCATGGTTGATTACACGTCTGTGTTTATAAACTGTGGGCAACCATTTTATCTCGGTGTTATACCTAAATATTGCCATTTTTTGTTAAATATTTTCTTAGTTACGAATTTCCTTTGTTATTGCATTTAACTTCTCAATATAGCCATGCTATCCTTTTACAAAGCCAATCAGGCTAAAGATACGTCACCTTTATAAAATTGACTAGATATAGCTTTGTCAGTCATCATTTTCTTCTTGTCACTCAGTGTTATTTTTCCATTGTTTTATTCAACCGAATGTTTAAAACTGCTTTATTTAGGTGTTCATCTCTTGATGCAGATCTCATTACCAAATACGTACTTCGGATTTAAACCGAAGTTTTGTTTAATAGCAACACAGTTCAACTTTATAGAACTTAATTACATTTGATGTATATTGAGCCAATCATTGATTTGTTACATTGAATTTGATTGGTTCCTATTTCTACTAGTCACAGATCATGACCTATGAATGTGGTCGTTTCATATGTACTTGTTTTGGAGACTACTTAAGAATCATCGCTTGTTTGGTCTGTCCAAAATGAGGAATACTTTCATAAAAATATGGAAAGAATAAAAAAATCTTAGCAATAAAATCAGTGTTTTGTCTTGATTTTAATTATGTGTGCATAGATGGATGTTTGAATATACTGGGTAAAACTGGCTATCCAATATGCTGCAAGCTCACTGTACTGGTCAGATAATCAACGGTCAAATTCACCCAATGTTGGTTAAGTAACCTGTCTTATCTGACACACTGGTAAGGTCAACCTGTCTTATCTGACACACTGGAGACATTGGTAAGATCAACCTGTCTTATCTGACACACTGGCCAGATCAACCTGTCTTACCCGACACACTGGAGACATTGGTAAAATCAACCTGTCTTATCTGAGTTCTATCTGGATCACCTCAATGGACAATACAGTAGTGGAAAAACAACGAAAACATGAAATATTTGTTTCATATTTATTGAACATTTATAAAAGATTAATGTATATATACGAACAAAATTCACACCTCATGTCTCTTACTATCACCAGAAAACATTAAAATCAGCTGCTAAGTACAGAATACATAAATAGTTTCAACTGACATGGATTGTTGACCGAAGATACATTCAAAATTCCAGGCATTTCTGACAAGTACCAGGGATCTATTTTTCAGTTCTTACATTCAACGATTCTACTGACAATGTAAAAATTTGTTCTAGATTCATATAGAGTACACAAGTAATTGTGAGAGAAGTATAATTCATTTATGATCATCGAGTAACTCACTTTTAATGGGAACTTGAACAGACCTATCTGATTACCAAAGGCCACCATGTCTGAAGCTTTTATACTGAAGATAAGCAGTATTTCTTGCATTTTCCGCATAAGTTGGCACAAATAAGCCATTGTATCAACTTTATATGAAAGGTAATTTGTAAGAAACAGAAATTGGAAAAGCTGACCATTTAAATACAAAGCATGCTCTATTGTGTGTTTTAAGATTTCAGCATACAAAATATCTATAAAATGCTAACTTTATAATTGCACTAAATGAGTTTGTAAACTATAAACCACAAGCTTTAATACTGCAAAGATGTGCTTTCATATATGATAACAATCAATTTTCTAATCAGTTAAATTTTTCAAAAAGGCCATTTTAGTGTCTTGTGTCAAAAAAATTGTTCATCAACATCAAATATTAAGAAAAATATTATTTCTGAAATCCATTTGTTATAAATAGGTTTCATCGTAGGAGCTTCCTATTGTAAATGTACTAACTACAGTTAATTTTCCAACTTTCAAAACAACTTGTTTGAAGTGATCAAAACAGATTTTGTATTCAATGTATGATGATGAATACTTCGGACGGACAGCAAATTATAAACACTGGGCCTATATTCATCAAAATGTTCTCAGATTCTGTACCCAAACTCAATTTCTTGCCTGACAATAAATTGCTAAAGGTTGACTTTTCATGAATGGTTTAACTGGACTATGAAACAATTGCAAGATATAAGCGAGTCATGGCAAGATTTTTTTTTAGCACAGAATTCATGCTTGAGCATGAGAACAGTTTTATGATTATGAACACAGATCAAGATAGGAAAGGGCTCAATACCAGTCTAATAACTTGAGCACAATCCCTTTGCTTGTCAATAAAATATGTTTAAATAAAAAACAGATCTAGATTAGTTGTAACAACAGAAACAGAGAGGATACTGCGGCTGTAGAACCTTTGACACAATAGGAATGTGTATTGAGTGTGGACAGACTAAGGAACAGTAATATAAATATACATAGAGTTCACACCTTTATTTACATGGCTGCGGCATTAAAAACACAAATTTTTTTATCAACAAGTAAAAACAGGTATTGAACAAGTGTATAGAGTTTTATAAAGTTATGTTACACCCCTGATTCAACTTCTATAAAGCTAAGCCAGTCACTTGCCATAGTGTTCTATTCCAGACCACAAACACAGCTTGAAGTGTAAGTCACTTAACTAAATTGCACCTATTAAAATGTTATAATTGCACCAAATAGGGAAAATAATGACCCAGCACATGTAATTAGATAATACACTGGTTCTCAAGCAGACAACAGTCTTATATCTATGAAAATATTATGTTCTGGAATTTACTGAAAACATTGCCATGTACTAGGGTACTGAAAAAAGGTTTGAATGCAGATGAACATTTTTTAAATTTGCCTCTACAGAGAAATATTAAAGCTCTATATTTGTTAAATATTAAAACATGAAATAAATCTCTCAACGGTTGCTGTGAAAATATATTTTCTTAAAAATATCATAATACATATGCACCTCCTAATACTGACTGCACCAGTTCAAGCAACACTTGTACATTTGAACTTTATAACTTATCCTTGCCTCCTATAGTATTTATTAAACAGGTTTCCTTTTACTACTCTTGGTAACTGTTATACTGGATGTGATTATGCTACATCAGGAAGAGAAGTAAGAACACAGAAATAATCTTACACATTTGTAATGACCAAAATGTTTTCAGTCATGAAAAAATATCTTGTTAGTTTTTTTTTAAATGAGAGATGTAGTAGCAGATGTATCCTGTACATACATGAAAACATGGGATGTAAAAACAGGTCAAAATGTTCACATTCTCACTAGAAAGTACACACAGAAATCTTTCTCTCATTCTCGCACACATAAATACATACTACCTGATACAATGTTATGCTGATAAGAGACGATGAGGTGAATAATGGATTGAGGAATAGGGATAACAGAACACACGATACAACTCACATCACTGGTAAGACTTGTTTCAGCATTCTACTGAGCCATTCTTTACTCACTCTCAACACGGTCACTATTAACTTCATAGTTTTTACCATATTTAACTATCAAACTACAGGGAACATAGTAAGTTGGTCATGCAGACATGTATATTTTTTATCCACAGCAACAGATCGCACAAACCTACAAAGGATTATCATGGCAATAATATATACAGATTCCTTTTTTTAAGTTGTAGACAAACTTTAATTGCTGCTTTTTTTTAAAAGTACAGACAAGGGCGAATTGAACTTGTCCATAGTCTTATTAGGGCTATTCCATTAAAATATCTACCTGACCCCAGGACTCCAAAATAAATCACTTCTACCCATAGTTGGATTTCCTTTCTATTGCTTCTATGTAATTTATTAAATAAGTTCTATGGGTGGTACCCCTTAACAAAACCTGGAGTCCTGGGGGTGGGGTAGATGTTTTACTGGAATAACCCTTAAAGAGTTCACAAAAACTTGATATTGAATGTTAAATTGGTTTTCTGAAAAGAAACCCAAAGCAAACTAAAATGAAACTAGAACTGTAAGCCGATGGCTGACTAATACCCCCCCGCTACCTCTTATTAGAGGTGTCTGACATGTTTTTGAAAAAAACATGATGTAGTACAAGTTGTATATAACATGCATTATATAATGTCAACAGTCAGCAGAATTTTAAAAGCCGAACGGACAAATTTTAACCTGTGTATAGTAATCCTCAACATTACTTACTGCGAAGTTTCATTGAAAATGACCCAGTAGTTTAGAAGAAGTTGTCCAGACATCATGTTATTACGGAAACCTGTGTATAGTCACCTCATTACCATGGCAACCAAAATTTTGACAAACGAAACCCTGTATGCAAATCTATACATGGTCCCCAACAATACTGCCAAGTTTCACTGAAATTGATCCAGTAGTTTAGGAGGAGTTGTCCGGACAACACATTATAATGGAAACCTGTGTATAGTGACCTGGTTACCATGGCAAACAAAACTCTGCATGCACATCTACACATGGTCCCCAACAATACTGCCAAGTTTCATTAAACTCGATCCAGTGGTTTATAGGAAGTTGTCCGGACAACACGTTATTACGGAAACCTGTGTATAGTCACCTGGTTACCATGGCAACCAAAATTTTGACAAACGAAACCCTGCATGCACATCTACACATGGTCCCCAACAATACTGCCAAGTTTTATTGAAATCGATCAAGTAGTTTAGGAGGAGTTGTCCGGACAACATTTTATTATGAAAACCTGTATATAGTGACCTGGTTACCATGGCAACCAAAATTTTGACAAACGAAACCCTGCATGCACATCTACACATGGTCCCCAACAATACTGCCAAGTTTTATTGAAATCGATCCAGTAGTTTAGGAGGAGTTGTCCGGACAACATTTTTCTACAGACAGACAGACGGACAGACAGACGGACAGACAAGCTGATTCCAGTATACCCCCCCCTAACTTCGTTGCGGGGGGGTATAATGATTTTAATCCAGCATTGCCATTCTAAAACAAGGTAAAACTTTGTGAAGTTTCTTATGTCTATGCTCCTTTTACAAAGGATACCTAATTTACATTTGATAAATACTATGTACTATGTAGATTCAGTAAAACATATGATTGTAGGTTTTTATCCCAATTAAATAACTGGAAGAAGGACTATAAAACTGGTACCTATTCAATAGAGTATATGTTTCATGGGTCATTATTTTTCAAAGTTTCAGCCAGGAGTCGAACCCGGAACCTTTGGTTTACTAGTCTTACACTCTGCCGATTTAGCTAAAGAGAAATTTTGTGCAGCTGAGTTGGTCGGTAGCCTGCGGCTAGTATTTTACCAAGGTGACATACATAAATTGTAACTTCCGTGAAATAGAAATGTTGCTATGATAGTGTTTTAGCAAATTCCATAAGAATGTGTATTAAAACACAAAATTAACCAAAGTATTCACCTCCAAATCCAATTCCATACAGTTGAATATTGGACATAAAGACATAAACTGTCAATCATAGCTCACAGGTATGTTCTTTGGGTGTTCTGCAAGCTCAGTTGAACATAAGAGGAGCTTTTATTCTGACAAGTTTCCAACAGATATATCTGTTTGTCCTTTTTTTTTTTTTTGGTAGTGAGGTGTCTAAAATTTGGTTGTTTAATTTGAAACTTAAATTAAGAATAGAATCCACAGTCCACACAGCAAAAGAATGGAATATATTCAACTGAAATAAATATTAACATAGTTTCTTTCATTGGAAAATACAATTTTCCTTCCATTGAAATATATATATAGTTTACCATCTTTATTCCCCAAAGTATGAAGGAAAAAAAAAAAATATCGCCAGAATGGGAAGTGTTCTTTAACCATGTTAACAATTGAAGATAAAAATCATGAAAAGAGTTTTGATCACAAGCTCACTACTATTGATTAGGGAACATATTAAATGTGTTGAGAGGAAATAAGTATATCAACATCTTTATTGTCAGAAGATGAATGTCAGCATAAAAATTTAATTTGTAATGGATTACCAAAAATCTGGTTTTTCAGTATCTTCATTTTAGCAAACTGATAGTTGCGAGTTTAATAGAGTGAACACAATATTTTGATTTCATATTATACGAGACTTTGTTGTACCAAATTTTTACATGTAATGGAAAGTGCGATCAAGTACTTAAATCACTCCCAATTTGCATTTTAATCACCAGAGCTAAATTTATAATTACTGCAATCCAAACATCTGAACCAGAGTAATTTATCTATAAAATAATGTCAAACCTAGATTTTAAACCTGATGCTTTTGCAGAGCAGCACAATCGTTTACAGGTGGTTCTGGATTTACCCAGGCCAAACGTGTTAATTTCAAACAAAACAAACTGCTGGAATGAGACACGTGAAAGGGGCCAAGGTGATTTCTTTTAAGATCTAAAATTAAGTAGGGATAAAGAATATCTAAAAATAAAAAGACACTCAAAACTGAACACCTATCACTGAATTGTAGAAATGAAATATTCTAAGAATCCAGCATCAAAATACCAGAAAAACAGAAACACTCTGCTGTACCAGAAAATGTTGTAGTGTGTAAGTTGTACATAAACCATGATTGAGATTAAGGCTAACATTATGGCACGTCCTAAAACATGATTTAGCACAAATATAATTAAATATGCTGCAAGATATGAAATATTAGAAATATTTGAATTTGGAAAAGAACAAAAAATAGTCTAATTTCATCTTTTCAACTTCGAAGTTTTTTTCACAAAATATTTCAAAGACATATTAAGCAAGTTGAAAACTGTAAGTGAAGACGATCACAATAGTGTGGAGCTAGCAGCCCCCGATCCCCCCTCCCTATAAACATGGACTGTTAAGACTGATTCTGTACTTGTTGCTGGTCAACGGTCATCACTTCCACTGCCTGAGTGGCGTCCGGTACCATAGAGTGTGTCTTTGTGGCCATCGTGTTGAGGCGGTCAGTGGAGAATTGGGACATGGTCCCCTGGATAAGACCGGCGTGTTGTGTGTCTGTTAGATTGGTAAGTCCTCCGGTCATTGTCTGGTACATGGACACAGGAATGGTCACTATGCCTGGAACATTATGAGAAAATCTAATGGTATTTTTTTTTTTTTTTCAAAAAATGACACTAGGCCTTTGCTTCGAAAAAAATAAGTAAAATGAAGTATTTTGATGTAAAGAGAAAAAACTATCAAGAAAACGAACCCAAATTATAGCTCCAAGTAAATCAGGAAAATTAAAACCCATTGTGGATGCTACTCAAACACTTTTCAAGCAGTAAATTTATGAAAATAAACTAAATCAAGTACAAGCTTGTGTATCAATTCCGTAATGATTTTAGTACTGTTCACAAAGCAAGTTGTTTGATAATGGGAAAGATCATTTCAATTGTTTTCTGCAATTAGGAACGTGATGAATTGAAAAGCTTGTAGATACATCATGATGATTATCTGTATATAGCCCTATAGACTAAGACCAGTTTTGATGTGTCAATATTTGTCTATACTGATAAGAGATAGAAACCCTCCACACAAGTTCCAACTCTTACCGCCAATCTGGGCATCACCAGCCAGGATGATCTGTCCGTTCTGGTTAATTGGGAGGGTTGTGAGCTGGTGAGCGTTCTCAGAGTTCATCTCCAGGGACACAGGGGTCATGTGAGCACTGAGTGTCTGAGACAGATCGTTCTGATTGGACGCGACCTCGGCCAGCGTTTGTACTGCCTGTGTCGCCTCGTGTTGTGTCAGGTGTTGCTGTCCCTGCTGCTGCTGGATCTGTAAACATTGACAGCAAAATATATTAGGGCTGTAATAAAGCATCTACCCCAAGCTATGATACACATCAAAATACAACCTCTACTGTTTGATTCAACACAATCATTTTGCCTCAGAAGTAAATCTTTGTCTTTTTTTTTTAAATTAATTAAGAATGTTTTATTGTAAAATTTGGGAACTGAACCAGTAAGTAATTCACAGAGATGACAGTTTTCTGATAGACACAAGATACTTACAGCGTGTACAACAGTGGCCTGGGTGCCATCAGGAAGGGTGACCACAGACTGCGGCCCTGTTTCTATCTGTATGATGGACACGGTGCCGTCCGGGTTGTTGATGGTCTGGACCATGGTACCACCAAAAGCTGCAGCATTGGTGCCTGTTTGTACCTGCATCATACCCGGCATTTCCTCCATGAACACCTGAAGCAGGTCGTCTCGTCCGTGGTGTTTATAACAGTTCTTCACAATGTTTCTTAAAGCATCTGTCCATGATACCTGCAGATGAAAGATGGTTTTGGTTTTTTCATACATACAATCATACATTGATGTGTTAAATAATTGTCTATAATGATATGCAATAGAAAATATTTTTCATACATTCTTGAAACATAGATAATATCCAACTTCATTGTGCATTGCACTTCCTATTTAAATGTCAGAACTTTCTGATTAATGAAAGCAGTATTTATGAAGAAAAAATTTCATAAAACTTTGCTGAAATCATTGCAATGAATTCTCCATAATAATAAAGGAAGAAATAAACAAACATTTTTTATTACAGTATAGAATGGATGGGTAATAAATAACCCAAGGTTATTCAAAGATTTTGAAATTAGAAAGAAAGTAAATGGACCCTCCCAGGAAGAATGAGTTGATCATGACAGACTTTTCCCCCCGGTGGCAGTGCTTACTATAACAGTACCGGTATGTACATTTTTCTCCTGATAGGAAAATTATGACAGAAATTTATAATGCGCTGAATTGTTTAATATTAACCCTTTTCTTCTCTTCCTCTGTTCTGGCATCACTGCGAACATTGGCCCACGGCAGATCGTTGGGCCACCATATAGGTCTGCTTTCATCTTTACCCCAGCCTGGCTTGCTCCTTCCCGTAGAATATTTCAGCATCTCAGGAATAAAGTTTCTAAGCTGGGCCTGAAACATTTCACAATAATATCAGTAATTGTCTGGGCTTATATATGTTAAATTAAAACAGTGATAATTTTATAATGATATTGTAAAATGGATGCAAGTGTTATTGTAATTAAAATAACACTCTTATAATTTTCAAACAGTGAACTTGGGTCAAAATTATTTAAAGCCCTATAATTGGCTACGAAGATTCAAAATCATACTCAAAATTTTCTCCAAAAATCTCAGATTCACAACAAGATGTAAATATCATTGATTCAAGAGCTTCCTATTTTTATACAACAAAATTAAAATCCCTTTCACAATTAACACTTTGCCTTGATAAAGAAGTAACTGACACATTGATTTTTACGAGATAAACAATCTTACCTTTTACGAGATAAACAATCTTACCTTTCATGATATAAACAATCTTACCTTTTACGAGATAAACAATCTTACCTGTGTCATTTTATCAACAGGTGTTGGAATGCCATCGATAACTAAGGGAGGTAACTCGTGTAATCCCGTATTTTCTGTTTGAGAAGGAGGTGCTTGGTCTGCTAATGAAGATTCAAGTTCCTGCATCACGACATTTCTATTGCTCCGTATCTTTAAAAATAAATAAACAGTTCACTCTTTTACTTGCACAGATATAGGAAAAATTCCTTATTGCTGAAATCACATTTCACAAGCAGTACAGAATATTTAGATATCTTGACAAGAACCAAAAACATGGGGCAATATCTTAGAGGCTGGGATATGTTTGCTTTTAAATGGAACCACCGATTTTCCTTTATAAAAATGTTCTACTGAAATGACATGTAAATGTTAAATGAACACTGATATCAAATCCATGTCAACTGTAGCCTTTCATTATTGCAGACAAATACTGCCAGAGACACCAATACTATCAAATGTTAATTGAACTCATTCATCCCTGAAATGACACTTTTAACTTACGAAATTTTGAATTGTGTCCTCAGGAAAGAATAAGTTAAAAAACTTGTTTGAAATATTTTGAGAACATACCACATTTTCTAACGGTTGTGAACCAAACACTTTGAAGGACTGTACTGACTGGCTGAGTTTACCAGGAGTACAACACAACACAACAGCCTGCTGCCCTACACGCGTCGTGTACTCATCAATGGTGGCCTTCAACTTTCTGAAAATAGAAAGCAGGATTACATAGTTGATTTTAATTGCATGGACACATGGTCTTGGGTGTTTTTTTGCCAAGTGTAAGAATCAATTTCCCTTCAAACTATAGAACGTGGACTAAGTGGTTGTCTGGCTATGGCCAATGCTTTTATTTGCAATGGAAGCACACTGCTCTCTTTCCTGTTTCAGTTATAACTGTTTATAATGATTTAAATACAGTTTAAGATTTCCAATCTAGTTTTAATGGAGGAATATATATAATCTCAGATTATATTTCAACTGTTTATACCAAGTCAAAACACTCTGCTTGGTGTTAATTATTGTTAGAGTTAAGAAAGGGAGACACAAACCTTAGCAATCTTGTTTGCTGACGTTTCCGTTTTGAGGGATTTGTTTCAAAATGATGTGGATGTTTCCTCTTCTTACTAGAAGCTATTGCTGCAGCAGCTGCAATCCCAATGGTACCTGTTGAATAGACAATGGCTAACAGTGAACATACAGTATTGATATACCTACATGTAGGGTTTCTTATTTTAAGACATTAAAGGTTTTATGAGGATTAAAAATTACACCATTTTTACAAATGTGAACAGAAAATTTCAGGAAATTAAACTTTATTTGAAGAAATTATAAATATGTGTGTTACACATTAATCCAAGAAAAAAAGGAAACCAAATGTGCCTCAGAGTACGGAGTTGAAGGCTGAAATTTCTAACCTGCGGCTGCTAGTTGAGCAGTGACATCGTCCGTCACTGAATTGCGAAGAAGATCAGAGGCGTCAAACTGCCCACTCTCCGGAGAACTAGGTTCACTGATGTCATCACTGATCATGCCTGAGTTCATGTGACTGTTCATATGGGAGGTGTTAATGGTCACTGTATTAGAGTTGTTCATGTTACATATTGTCATGCCACCCGTCGATGTTACATGGAGGTTGTTCATTGTTACACTTCTCTGACAGATCACCTCTCGTCACACATCTTGCTTTTAACCTATGAAATAATGAACATGAAAAAAACCCATTAATTATCAACTAGATTCAAATGTGTACCTCTATTTTGAAAATTTGTTATGTAGATCAATAATGTTTTTTTGAGAAATCTATATGTAGCACAACTGGACTGGGTTGAACATTGGGGATCAGATAGTTCAGTTAGTTATAAGTGTCTGTATAGAGTGGAAATTGGTCACAGGGTGGAAATCCGGTCTGGCCATTATATGCATCATCTCCTGTTTCAGTGCCAGGGAGTCTGTGACCAACCAATAATTCAAACATTTGGTGCAGTACATCATGCAAGTGTAGCAATGGGATACCCAAACTTGGGTTGTAATTATAAGAAAGCTGTCTGGGGAGAAAACTTAGAACTAACTTTAATCTATAAGGCACTTTCCCTGTCAGGCAAGTAAGTGAACATTTAAATAACTTGCCTTATTGGAAAGCTCAGCTAGCTTTTCCAGTTGTGCAGTATATCCCAGAGACTATTTCCAAGTGTTCTGATAATAGATTCGCCTAAATACATAGTCTTGCAGCTGGCTGTCATTATTGACTGCCAGCAACACCTATTTAGGTGTCATTTTTGCAAATAGTCTGATCACAATGATGAGTCGGGTAGATTGTTTATAATCATGTAAAAGAAAAAGGATGCATGGGGCCCAAACAGGTCCTTGGGGGAAGAATGGGTGCAATTGCATGAGTATCCGAGTTCTGTTAGTATTTTACTGTGTAGTTGTCCTGATGCTTTGTAAAAGATGTACATCGATTATTATTAAGTTGCCTTTGATATACAAGTGTAGTATTTAGCTGTAGGGAATTTCCCTTTAACTCAGTCGGTACGAGATCGTGCTGGATAGCCAATTTCGGACATGTGTCTTTGTAATAGGTCAAAGAAAAGTGATAAAGATAGTGCTGTCGGTATTACACTATTCCCCCATCTTTTTCTAAATTTCGAACTCAGGTTTTTTTACTCCTCGCCACACCTTCTCCTCCTTGAAACGGGGAGGGTCATCAGCACCAGTTTGTAATAGGACAAGGAAAAGTGAAAAATATAGTGTCGTCGCTGGAGCTCGAATCCGCAACCCTTGACTTTCCAGTCTGATCATCTGATGCTCTAATGACTGAGCTACAGGGAAATTTCCTAGCTCACGCTTGTATGGCAACCTAATCATGATCCGTGCACATCATTTACATTTTTATCACTTTTCCTCGTCCTAACTATTGCAGCTTTATGTGGGTTGATCTTGTGTAATCAATACACGATACCGTTACATGCAAAATGTTATTTCTGGCATCATAGGATGTGGAGAGGGTCCTTTGTTGGGTGCATCTTGTTTCGGGTTTGCGCAAGATACTGCTAGCCTGCTTAGGTCATTATTATTTCCAATATGCCTCCGCTAGGAGTCGAACCCGTAATCTCTGGTTACTAGTCTTGTGCTCATAAGGCCAAGCTATAGAGAAGATCTCCCTAGCCAAGCAATACATCTACATCTATATAATAATGACCTCCTTCAGCTATTTGAAAATTCTGTCATGTGGTGGTTGTGTATAGGCCAAGAGGCGGAAATAAGTAGAGAGAGTGGAAACAAGTAAGGGTAAAAAAAGACTTAAAAAAAGGTGGGGAATAGAGACGTAGCAGACTTTAATAGTGGAGAAGATTTGAAGTATTTGGTATATTATCAGGGTTTTATTCGTCTAGAATGTCTGCATTTTGTTTGATTGCCTTGTGGTTGTGATGAGAATTGAGAATATTCTCGAATCTCCTTTTTGTTCAAATGAAATATAACCATTATTTTGACATCACGATACAACTTGACAATGTCTACTTTCTCTTTGCATTTGGTATCGGCTTCAAGTTCCCATGTAGGCCTATATATCTAACGTTAGCCCAACTTGGATTGATCATCTATCCTACTCGGAACGGGGTGTGAAGGTGGGGCCGTTATCGACGAACGAGATCGCATGAATGTGGCACTAAAATAGTAATTATAACTTTAGACAAGATTCGGTATTAATTGATCTAGTGTGACCTAGACGTTTCGATCCTAGTTCTTTTAATTGCTTGTGTTGCACTAGAACTACATTGATGCTACGACAGTCTAGTCCAATAACTTGACGGCCGCCATATTTGCTCGTTTTTGAAAGGACATAGATTCGTCAACACAAACCTAGATTCTAATATCATTTCATTTTCTATGTTTATGAATGTATGGATAACATAGGCGGGTTTTCTGTTTATACTGGACAGGGGCAACTTCGTCTGCGCGATAGACTGTCAACATGCGCACAGGGTTGGGAATCTTACTACAAACAATGCGACTGCGCTTGGGCTTGCGCGCACCTCCAGTTACAAAGCATCGAAGGAAGGACAGTACGGAAGGGGTGATATTTCGGACCACGATTCACTTATGTATTCCACAATGGCACCCAATTGTACTTTCATTAGGATCCTGAATGATTGGACTTTATTGTGGTTGCATCCTAAAACGACATGTATGCGTAGACCAACACATTTTCTCTCGTTTATCTAGCGATCGCTTCGCAGTTTTCTACAAACAAATATGGCGACAGCGACATGCGCATTGCTTTGTAAATAAAATTCAGACTTGCGCCGTAACTGCGATTTTCTGACCTCTTATTACACAATAAAGTGAAACTTTGTTATGAGGGTGAAAGTACGACAACAAAAATATGTCATTTAAACTTCAAAATATGTACAAACCTTTACGAATTGTAGGGAAAATCAATCGCGTTGAGTGAAGAATATTCATCCGCCACTATAGGCTTCCGCACCTTATTACACCTTATTTCTATACATACGCGGAAGAGACTAGTCCACTGCTGGCGCTCACAAACAAAATGCGTTGATTAAATCCGTGCACCCTGCGAACAGTTTTACACTAACTGAAGCGTTTGATCAAATATGTTAACGACAAAATATAAAGTTTACAGGATTTAGTTTTTTTACGATAATATGTCGAAATGCAATTATATTTTAGCATATCATTATATTAATGCTTATTTCTTTTGTACAGCACGGGGCAACTGTTTAGAAATATCTAATTACAAATGATAGCTTAGAATATTTATTTGGTCGTGTTGTCGAATGTATTTCACGAAAGGCCAGTTACCTACTATTATTGACTGCAATATATCTTGATAGATATATGCCTAACAAGCAGAGGTACATGTACAGTATATATATATACGTATACGTCTCTGGACCGAGACAGTTTTTTAATATCTTAAATAACAGTAGAAATATATTTATCAGAGACTTATAAAGCCAGAGTATATCTTTATTTATATATAAACAGAGACGTGTTATATACGCTCCGATATAAGCACATATATATGTAGGTTTTCTTTCAATTTTCGATGAAAATGTACCCCGCCCCCTCATTGAGGGGGACTATTTATCGAAAATTCGTTCTAAACCACCCCGAAAAGTGTAATATTACCCCGAACACCTTAGTTTTGACCCAGAATTATATTTTTGCTCCTTCTTCATGATATGTATGCATCATTACACATTTCCATGTGACGCGTCTCCATGCTGTGAAGCTCTGTTTGCGTGAAATACAAACTAGAACAACAGTAAATGTCTGGCGGAAATTGACTCACTTCTCTAGAAGTGGGCGCATTTAATTTTTAATTCAAGAATCTGAATTGTTGAGTAATTTTTTTATAATCCATTTTTTGATAAAATGTTGAAATATTCAGCAATTAAAAGATTTCTTTAAAAATTTAACATTTATGTATATATACATGCAGAGACGTATATAACATGGCTTTATACGTCTCTGATACATGTAAGCAAAGGTGAGCGGAAGAAGAAACTTATCCGCCAAAATGACAATATATCCAAACATTTGTCTATATTGTCATCCGCCACCCTTAGTTTTTACCCAACACTATGTAAATATAGCTGTAACAAATTCCCAGGGCCCTATGATACACTGCTAGCCTAGTTTTATGATTATATTTATCAAATCTTTAGAAAATGACATCCTTTAAACAGGATTTCTTCCAAGAAAATTAAATTATCATTAATTGAAAAAAAAAAAAAAATCAGTTTGTTGAAAAAAAAACCACAACAATATAGTGCGTGTCGAACGTTCCATCTTCGTGACGGGTGTCCGCCTATCCATACCGCCGAAGTGCCGAATATATACAAATTTATGAGATCTTATATGGATATTCTTATCTGCACACAACTTTACGATATTTCGATTTTGTTAATAATCAATTGATATATATACTGTAGTATACTCTAGTTACAAAAGAAAAAAAAAAACAATATCAAAACTTTGTAAACATTACTTTCATGCATGTGAATGCAAGTTTGCATCATACACCTATATATATATAACATATTAATTTTGGCTTTTGTTTAACACCAGAGCCGGGGTGCAATATCGCCATCATTGTATATTTCTCGGAACGTAATTACATAGCGGCTAGAACCAAGGTTTAAGCGCTTAAAACGTCCGTGAATTGCTAGGGAAACCACCTGAACAACACACTGAAACTGAAATTATCTCGGGGTGGTGGTGGTGGGGGGGGGGGGGGGGGGGGGGGGGGGGGGGGAGGGCAATTTTTCCTTTTTTCCATTAAATTAAAATTATTTTGTAAACTTAATTGGGGAGTTGTATATAGACCTGTATGTTGATCAATTTGTGAAAACATGAAACAAAAATAATTAAAAATTTTATTGATAACTTATTTGTGGACCTAATTAGTTGAGATGCTCTACATTAAAATTGCTTTGAATAAGAGGAAATGTAAAAGCAGTAAAATCCTATTAATGAATTCTCAATATATATTTCGTGTTATCACATATCGGAACGCTTTAACCCTATTGGAAGGCCACGTAACTCTGCACCCCTGGGATATACCATATAAAAACCGAAGGCTCAGCGTTACGGTTTTCCCGTCTTTATTAGTTAGTTCAAACTGCCCCCCTCCCCTACTTAGCTTTACCAATTGGCTCTCTCAGTGTTTGATTCAAAATATTATAACAGTCTTTTAATCCTTTGAAATGTTAAAAAAATCTGTATGTGTAAAAGAATATCAGTAATTGGTCGTACTATGGTACTCTCTAAAGGCAGTTGGTGTGATATGAACGTTTTTATTGAAGATATTACCCCTTGACATATAAGAAAATTGGTTGTTACATTATATGTCTGCAGAAAATCTTCAAAGGTGATAAAAAGGTGCAAATACTTACTGGGTCCCTTTACCAGGTACCGCTGGTCCTTTGGTTAACTATCAATCAAGGTATCGTTTAAATTGATGTTTTATTAATATCTCATTTTCCAGTAGCGATGTGGAATTTTTATTAAAGAGTTATTGTTTCTTTAACCAATAGTTTGAAAAAGCAATTTAAAATAAATCTAATTATATCATAATTAATAAAACTTTGTTTTGATACTATAACAGACGAGGAAATATACCGTATTTAACCTTTAACCATTTTCCATAACTCTGCACACGAATATACGATTTGTTCACAGCAAAATTTGTACAGGCGCCTTCCATGGGGTAGAGTTAATTATTATAGTTCCTCATATACATATCATATGCTTCTGTATTGTTACAATGTACAGCCGTGATGACATCGACGACTGAAATTTGACTCCATACCCCCGGTATATGCCAGTTTAAATCTATAAAGATTATAACAGTAGCAACTTTTGAAATGATAAGTTTATTTATCTGTCCAGTATATATATTTAAAGCAGTCGACCAGGAAAATATAAACAGAAAAAAAATTTTTTTTTGGTTATTATCGAACGGTAATTGAGTGAATCCGACCCAGAACATAAACAATTCCCATATGTTTCACCCGAAGAAATGGGTAAAAAGACTTGATATATTTACTGTTTTAAGTGTTAAGTTGACTATACATGTTTATACATCCGAGTCTGAATGGGGGTTAAACAGTTACAATGTACATGGACAATTAAGATTCAGATGATACTGTTACAAAATAAAAAGAACCCGGTAGTCCTATAGTTCGCGTGCTTATATTAATAGGCGACCACTATATCTGTAAAGGTTCGAGATATCAATGGCGTCTCAACTGGCATTGATCTCGCAATGAATCGGAAGGGTTTTATCTTTTAGTTTGATCCAAGTCATTATTAAAAACAGTCGGAGCATTGCGCCGACTTTAGCTGGGCATGACTTGGATTCGGTATAATTACCACGTATGTGGTTTACGTAGCTTTTCTGTCGTAGTGGCTCATTATGGGGATTTACAAACAATAGGAACAGGTGCCAGTTTAAATGTCTCAAAAATAGGAAGTTACCTCATCTTTTGACTAGTAACGGATGATGAAGCAGGTTTTCAGAGGACGACTTTTCGGCAGACGGATTAGGAATTAAAATGACAGGAGTTTGATCCTGAGTAACCGATGGAGTATTGATCTATCAGTACAATATGAATCACGACGAAAAAAGTAAGATTATCCAGAATCTGACCTATTTGAAGGAGAGACTGGTGGAGTTGGACCCTATCATCGACAGATTGATAGAAAATGACGTTTTCCGATTTCACCACAGAGCCCAGATCGAGCAGATCTCCAAACCTACACCACATAGGCAGTTTAACGAGTTTATAAAGCTGCTGACTTCGTCAGCAAGCAAGGATGCCTACAGTACGTTCATCGAGGCACTCAAGACGGAAGGATATACCCCTATAGCACAGAAACTGCAGAAAACTGCACCGAAAGAGAGTAAGTCCGATTTAATCTTTGAACGGGTACCGACTTAATTCTTAATTGTAGATCCAATGTTCAACAAACTATATGTGTTAAATACAACATATTAATCATCTTCTCGATATCGATAAAACAATATTAAGTATAAAGGAGTTAAAAACATTAGTCCAAAAAGGTTATCATAGAATATGTAGAGAGAAGGCGAACATAAGTCCCTTTGTTATGTTACATATGTAACTGGTAATCTATTCTCTAACCTTTGTTAGCATAATGATAATGACTGCAACTTTAAGTATACAAATACCATGTAGGTTTGTCTTTATAGATATAGCACTTGGTAGCCATTGTATTGATTATCTATATTTTCCAAAGCATGCTTCTTCCTGACGCAATTTATCTCGCCTGCCAAACTGTGTAATGAAAAAGACGAAGGCCATTCATGAACAACGCAATTAGCTTTCTAAAATTATTGAAATTAAATATACTCGCCGTATAATGGAGTTTATGAACGTGGTTAAAAATTCGATCTACTTGCAATTTTCATAAAAAACGATAGCTTGAATAACTACACGGTACAATGTATATAGATATCGAATACATTAAACAGATGTCCCATTAAAATATAATGACTGCAAGTATAGCAATGCTGCTTTAATATCAAGGCGAAATAGTACTAAAATAGACAAGATATTTAAAGTCCGAATCAATCCACTTTCTACATCTATGTGAAATGAAACCAAGGAAACATTGATTATCCTTGCGTAACGCATTACTGTATTAGTATTAAATACAAGCTGTTAAAAGGCGTTTTATGTATTATGAAGATAGACCAATGGCGTTTAATGTAGTTTTGCTGAGATCTACGGCATAAGAGGGAACAAAGAAAAAGCTGTTTTTTTTGTGCCTTATATAAATGGATGAAAAAGAAAAGGGAGAACTCTGAAAACTTTCGTATATACATATAATGCTGTATCAATTATGATTTAAACCAGAAGAACTCAAGTCGACTTAAGCATGTCTGCATCACGACACAGCAGGATAGGTGGGGTTACCACTGAACATTACGGTAAAATAATAACCACTATTGTAGCAATATCATCATTTCGATACCTAAATGTACATGTACACATCTATTTTGCTTATCTTGTAACTTCATGCACATGGGTATCCTTACTATTTCAAATTATTATAGTCTTTATTATAGTCGTTTTTATATATCTTTATCACAGTTTTACCCCTAATTATCAGGTTGTTTTTATATAATTCTCAAACTGTGCTAATAATAGACTGATTATAACTTAAGTATGTCGTCGCAAAGAACCAAATTCAGTTTACAATTCTCTGCGCCATAATTCAAGTTTAAAGAATACAAATATGTGTTTAATAAGTTCAAAAAATAATTAAGAATAATTTTGAATTATTCAGGTGCTCATGAAAATGCATGTATACTCAACATTACGGGTAGAAGTAACTTGATATATTTTGAAATGTGAAATGCTGGGTAACACAATTGTAATTTTGTACATATTATTTGTTTCAGTCATAGTCCGGTCCAGTAGCCGCCTGGCCAATAGAATCAGCTCTGCTTCCACTTCCGCCGGAAGGAAGACACACCATGTAAATATGATTGATGTATGTGTCGTTTGTTATGAAGGCATCGTTATCCGCCGACATGACGTTGTTTGTATCTGTTCTTTTGTTAAAGGTCACCGTGTCTCTCCCCTCTCCCTCCGTTTTGTTGTATAGTGGGTTCTATTGTTGTCCTGCTGTACCAATATATGTAATTATAACTAGATGTTGTTCCTCACTGACGAATTATAAAATTTAGCATACATATATTCAGCTATAGTTTGAGTGCATTGAGCGACTATTTGTAAATACATTCAGTTCAGAAACTCGTAAGTGCGGTGACGGTAACGCACATTTAAGTTGCACGTTATGCCAAGAACAAATTGCAGTACACCTTAGAATATCTACTGCTGTATCCCCTTTATAGGAATTATCGGTTATCGGTGCGACTTTCACGTTCACCAAAAACGGTGTTTACAGGGTATTTAAGATTTTCCCAATCAACAGCATCCGTTCTCCCATGTCTTTTGTTTTGTTTTGGTGTCATTTCTCTGGTTGATTTGTCGTTTCCTACTATTCTCGTTATGTGGTTTGATGCTGTTACTTCTATTTGACTTTAGGAGCCTGTGGTACCGGTACAGGTCGCTACTCCAGACGACGCCGGAGCTGCCAGTCTACCCGTAACGCGGTCTGATGGATGTACGGACTGCTCCAGTACCGTGAAATCTGTACTAGAGGCGTTCGGCAAGAACCAAGAACACCTTATGGAGAACATTGAACGTCAACGCAGGGAAGACAGACAAGAGATGGAGAAACAACGCCAGAAGGACAAACAGGAATACCAACAACAGATGCTGCACCTGTTTGGGAAATGGCAAGCGGAAAAACACGACATTGTTAAACAAACAGAAGCATCATTAGAAAAACTGCAGGAAGAAATCGATCATGTGAGGAAGGTGAACGTAGAATACAGTTTTCTCAAGGAACAGTATGATTATCTGCGAGAAAAGCAACAAGGCATGCGGGAGAAGGATAACGAACGACGCGAGAGACTTCTACAGCTTACAAAGGAAAAGGAAGAAGGCAAGCGAGAAAACCAAAAATTGGAAACCAAGATAGAACATTTGGAAACAAAACTACAAATGAGCGAAGACGCACGCGAGGATTTAGAAAACAAACAATATGAAAGTAACAAACATATCGAACGACTTGAGGGTGAGAAAGAAGACCTTGTTCAGCAGCTACGTGAAAAGGAGCACGAGAACAGGTCGTTACGCGAACGTGTGGACGAGCAATACGTCCAAATCACAGACCTGTTACAGAAACAAAGAGACCACGAAGAGAGACACGAGGACCCGGAATTCTCCCAAACGGTCGAACAACAGATGAGGAAGTTGGACATGATTTACGGGATGATGCAATCTATCTCGAAAGAGAAATCCACATCTGTGCCACAAGGCAAACTCGAGTGTAGACCCAAGAAGATGGTCATTGGTACCTCGCTGCCGAAGTCTACTCTAGCGGACAGGAGGAAGATGAGGACGGACAGATTCGATTCCTAAACATCATATGTAGATACAAACTGGATATTTGTATACATTTGCACAGGCTTATGTGGATATTTTATCTTTTTCGTTGAAAATATGAAACGTAAAATTAGTCCTATACTTGCGTGCTGAGATGGGACAATTACACAGACTTAAGAAAAAACATTAGTATTTTAAGACTGACACACGCTTTATATATGAAGGCCTTCCGTCTGGTTATATCACGGGGAATGTATGTGATATCAATTTACAGCTCGTTCATTTTATACCTCTTTATCAGTTACAAGTACAACGCCAACGGTTTTTGTACACATAGTTATAAGGGATTTAGATACCAAGATGGCAGACTGCCACATGTCGTATCGGTAACTGTTGGCACTTGTCCATTTTTAACTTCCGATTTATTACTCACAATTTGTACATTGTTTGTGTGTATATGAAACGTGTATAGTGTTATGTTACAGCATGTTAATTTGTTTGAAGGTTTTGTGTTAATGTTAATTTTATTCTAGTTATGAAATTAAAGTATTTTAAAATGAACTATGTCTGCATATTTGTATCTGCTGAAATGAAATCGACGACATACAAATCAAATCCGACCTTTTAACTGCTGGAATTTAGAAATTTTGACATAAT